>JAZDUH010000269.1:1772500-2972500 GCA_036419115.1 Scarus forsteni | reverse complement strand
ATACTTATTGTTTTATCTTTATTTACTCTGCTTTTTTATGAGCATATTTTGTTGATTTACTGTTTAAGTAACTTAAATTTTATTTGCAATGTTTTTACATTTTATTCTACATTTTTACTTCATTTCCTATGTTTGATTTTCTTCACTAACAAAGAAGGAAGCTAAATAAATATCCAGGACAATTCAAGCTTTTCCAGGACATTTTACCTTTTTCCTCATTTTCCATATGTTTTCCATGACTGGAAATTTGGTCAATCATTCTCCAGGTTTTCCAGGACGAGTGGGACCCCTGAAGTAGTCTACAGACTGGTTTGGTAGTCAAGACCTTTGTTTCCAACCAGGGGTCCGTGCCCTCTAAGAGGGGCACAAGACAGATCAGGAGGGGCATAAAGTAACATCCGATTTTAGTTTGCAAAGAACAGCTTTATAAATACTGATTACTTTCCTAAAAGGTCTTTTCATAAAAACATAACCTATTATCTTTGTTAGTATATGTTATTAAGCACACAATTAAACATCAAATGTGATCTTCTGCCAACACAGTGCGGTAATGCTTATATTTACATTGTAAATACACTGCCTGACCAAAAAAATAGTCACCACCAAAAATCAAGGTCACACACTCTAATATTTCTTATGGACCACCTTTAGCTTTGATTACAGCACACATTCACTGTGGCATTGTTTTGATAAGCTTCTGCAGATCACAGCACTGCCCCCACAGGCTTGTACAGTAGGCACCAGATATGATGGGTGCATCACTTCACCTGCCTCTCTTCTTCCCCTGATGCTCCCATCTCTCTGGAACAGGGTCAATCTGGACTCATCAGACCACATGACCTTCTTCCAGTCCTCCACAGTCCAAACTTTATGCTCCCTGGCAAACTGAAGCCTTTTTTCTGGTTAGCCTTACTGATAAGTGGTTTTCTTAAGGCTACACAGCTGTTCAGTCCCAATCCCTTGAGTTCCATTCCCACTGTGTGTTTGGAAATGCTCTTACTTTCATTATTTAACATACCCCTGAGTCCTACTATTGTTTTTCTTTGATTTGATTTGGCCAAACGTTAAAGTGATCCACAGATCATGATCATTCAGGATTTTTTTCGACCACATTTCCTCCTCAAAGACGATGGTTCTCCACTATCCCTCCAGTTTTTAATAATGTGTTGGACAGTTCTTAACCCACTTTTACTAGTTTCTTCAGTCTCCTTAGATGTTTTCTCTGCTTGATGCCAATAATTTGACCCTTCTTAAACAGACTAACATCTTTTCCACGACCACAGGATGTCTTTGACATGGTTGTTTAAGAAATGAGAAGCTACTCATTGCATCAGCTGAGGTTAAAGAACTTGTTAGCTTAATTATCCAAAAGGAGGCTCTTACCTATTTGCTTAGTTAAATCCATTTGGCCACTGTTTTTGGTCAGGCAGAGTATAATTAATGTTAATAGTGTAAATTCCTTGGCCTTGTTTGTAGTCTCACTTTTACTAATTTATCTTTTCTTTCCTTCATGAGTAAGTTGATATGCCTCAAACTTATTGTTTTTACTTAATTTGTATGTTCTTATCTATTTTATTGTCTTAAATTTAAGGATTGTACGGTAACACATTACTTGAAGATCTAGTTTATAATGCATTAGAAACACATGCATAAGACGTTATAATGCATGTGTAATGCTTCATAAGTGTCATTATAATGGTGTATAACCATGTATAAGAACTTGTACCAAGGTTTATAAAGTATTACAAGTGTGGACATAATGTATTATAATCAAGCCTCTATAATGTTTTATACCTGCATACTCAAGTGACAAGGGTTTTGAATGAAGAATCTGAAGTCCTGGGTCACATTATAACCATCCTTACTCTAGTCAGTGGTAAAGAAAGGTTGTAATGCCTTATGAGGATGACTTTAAGAGCTTTTAGTGAAGTGACAACACTGTATAAAGTTGTTAGCATTTGCATGATACAATAACACAATTAGAATCACTAAGGAGCAGTATTTTGCTGGCTGGAAGTAAAATGTAAGTTAAAAATTAAACACCATAATGATCTTTAAAACAACCTTATTTTGCAAAAACAAAATATAAAGGATGTTGCAAATTATTCTTTACATATCAATACAATTGAAATCTGTAAAAAAAAAAAAAAAACTTGCATAGCTCACAAATTAAAATTCTTGCACCTGAGAGGACTGAAGAATGCAATTTATAACAACATAACATATTATTGATTTTTACAAGGCATTATGCCCTTTCTGTAACCGAGAATTTAGTGTCTGTTCTATGTTGAGCAGTTCTATGTGTGTCTTTACTACTGGCTAAAGTAAGGATGGTTATAATGTGACCCAGGACTTCAGATTCTTCATTCAAAACACTTGTCACTTGAGTATGCAGGTATAAAACATTAGAGAGGCTTGATTATAATACATTATGTCCACACTTGTAATACTTTATAAACCTTGGTACAAGTTTTTATACATGGGTATTCACCATTATAATGACACTTATGAAGCATTATACATGCATTATAACGTCTTATGCATGTGCTTCTAATGCATTATAGACTAGATCTTCGAGTAAAGTGTTTGATTTTACTTTATATTTCCACTGCTATACTCTTTATAAGAGCAACTGAAACAACCAAATTTTCCCTTGGGGATTATTAAATGTGTTTCTGATTCTGATATGCATAAGCTCATTCTATCTGGATTTTGTCAATATATATCAATTTTGGGCAGTAATGTGAGTATCTGCTTTTACTTCAGGATCTTCTGGAGGCTCAGCTTTTCTTTCTAGAGTAAAACTGCAGGAGAAGCTTTAAGGGAACAAGGATGGGAACCACTGCTGCAGATGCTACTCCTCAATAACACTTAGCAACCTGTTGAAGAGGCACTACTGGGCTCCTAGTTCTTGACAAAGAACCACATCGTGCCAAGATCACAAAGCCACTAACAATACAAAAATGTGAATCAGCCAAGAGCTTAAAAGCCTTGAGTCCTGTCCTGGACACATTTAGTTTTGATTTAAGCTGGCATTTAATCTGACTTGTACCTCATGTTAGCTGTTTGGGTGAGGTCGACCAGTATGGATACTGTTTCATGTTCTGTTTTAACAAAGCCGTTAAAAAAAGACCTCCTGCAGCACTCAGTAAAGTATCATAAAATTAGGTTTCTAAACTACATAGTGAAAAGACTCATGTATAACTTTTTATTAATAAAGGAAAACACTGACAGACTGAAAAAGCTGTTAATTTCATCCAAAAGGCAACAAAGTCCAAATAGACGAATAAAAAAAGCAATATGTTTAAAAATAAACATTGTGTTACAGAGGAAATTATTATTAAATTTTTATAAGAAAAAAAAGTTCACCCCAACTTAACAATTTTTATTCAAGATCATCAAAAATCTGCATCTTCCCCATAGTAAATGACGTTTTACACATCCTGTTCTTAGCTTAGAGGAAAACTTCTAGAGCACTCAGTCAATTAGGTAATTTTATTATGGTGCAAACAGCCTGACATTTTGACACCACAGGCGTCTTCCTCAGAGTCAGAGCCGCTCCAATTTGAGGAAGACACCTGTGGTGCTGAACCGCCAGATCTGGGTTTTGGTGACGCAGATCCTGGATTTGTTTTTAATGATTTGTTAACACAGTGAGATAGGGCACTTTACACATTCTTGCCAACAACTTCATCAGTTCTCAGTGAATTTTGGTGATAATTTCGGGGAAAGCTGGTCACGGCACAAGCCAGAAGTGACTGGACTTTAGTGGTGATCTGAATGTGGATCCAGGGTTTTTCAAGGGTTTGTTATCTGGGTAAAATAGGGCAGTTTGCACATTGTTTTTACAAAAACTCTTTTTCAGCAATGTTGGAAATATCTTGGTAGATGATTCTAACCACTGCAATTTCACTTATTTAAAAATACTCATATATATTAAGGGCTAATCAGGTGTAAGAAGCTACTTGTTAATCTTTTAACATCTTTGCTCTCGTCTAATAATAAATGTGTTCAGAAAAATAATAATAATAAATAAAAATAAATGTATTTTTATTTTTATCATGGAACACTTCACACTACCTCCTCTGTGAGGATTAGTGCAATGTTTCTTCTATTTACAGGGCTCCAGACTACGTTTTTGCATTGGTTGCAACAGTGCACCTAAAAAAGATTTTAAGGTGCACCAGCACAGAAATTAGGGGCACCCAAATTTTATATAATGTCACCTTTATTGCCATAAGGTCACCATTTTATCACTCTCCATAACTTTTACTTTTTCATTCTGAAACCTGACATCACAGTCAGGCTTAGTCTGGGCTCATTTGCATATTAACAGCTGATTGTGTGATTACTGAGGGCTGTGTGTGTGTGTACGAGTGTGCGTACATGTGTGTGTGTGCTTGTGTTTGGGCGGGACTACAGCAGGGACAGAGAAAAAGAGAGGAAGCAGGTGCTGTGTCTTGTCAGTTTTCAGCTGATTTTTCCGCTACCTCAGTTACTTTTGTCAACTTAAATTTGTAAGAGTGCGCCTAACACTTCTTCTTGGTGCACCAGTGCGCCCAGGAAAAAAAGTTAGGTGCACTCTCCTAAATTTTGGGTACATGTGCGCCCAAAATGGTTACACTCTGGAGCCCTGATTTATATAATGGCTGATTCTTTAACCTCTAACGTGCAATACACTTCATTCCATGTACATATTTTGTCAATAGTCATAGGTCACTTTTAACTGACAGTGTTAATTATTATTTCTTGCATAGCCCTTGTATTCATATTTGTTTTTTATATGATTTATTCTGGCCCTAATAGCATTCATATTTTTATACACGTATTTATTCATTGCCCTTACAGTTTCCAGATTCATATTGTTATACTAACCCACTCATTCATGTTCTTGACAATATCACTTTGTGTTGTTACAATCCAGGAATCCAATGCAAAGAAATTTCATTCCAAGTGCACTGCTGTGTAATTAGCGTAATGACAATAAAAGAAGTCTAATGGTGCGTTTACTAGTACTACCTCGGCGATCACTCTCCATTCAAAGTCAATGTACAGCCGCGATGGGGCGGGGCTAACCCTCCCGCGATGCGACAGCCGCTTTTCACACTATCACTAGCTTGTCGCGCGATGTCAAAGTAAAAAAAAAAATCTTTTCAGACGATGTTGTGTGTGGCTGTGCGGCAACAGTCAATCAGCAGTGTGTGCGTGTGTGACGGTGCCCGTGACAGACAGTTATTCATCTGGACTACAGAGGAACAATTTATGTCCGTGTAGGAAACATTAGTCAGTAAGGACATTAGTTCCACCTAGACGGACCGCGGGAAACTCACAGATAATGCTGCTGCAGGGCATCAGCTGCAGTGTTTTGTGTTTGATAAGTGAGTGAAAACGATACAGCTGGAATAATATCCGCTTATTCATACTATTATATGATATATGATATGATCGCGATGAAACTCGAGCGGACGTGACGTCACCGAGCGATGGCTGACGGCAACAGTGACCAAAATGAGGTATTTATGGACGCGCTACGCTATGTCAGCTGGCGACGCGATTTTGGTAGCTGGGTTGCTTGCGGTGTGAACGCAGCATTAGTGTAAGTCTAAGTCTTAGTCTAAATGCAGCTAAAGGAATCAGTGAAATACAGTCCAGAGAATAAACTGGTGAACCAATAGTGCATGGAAATCGCAGATTTTCACCATAAGTGGTTTTAATGCAAAATTTTTGAAAATAAGCATGCTGATGAGCAATTAAAGTGGAATCCAAATGTGCTGAATGTATATCAGAGAAAGGAAATGCAAATCTTTAACAGGGTCTTTTTTGGTGACCTCTTGTCCTAGTTCTCTCCTCCCTTATCCCACACTCAAAAATCACAGCTCCTGTAAGACGTCTATCAATTCATATGAAACCAAATGCCATAATTTTCATGGACTGAAAAGTCCAGGCATGGATTCAGCTCCAGTTTTCCAGGTGCTTTAAGGATAAAACTCTATACCCCTGCTTTGTTAAAGACCTGAATTCTTTGCCTTGGCAGGTCACCACTTGCACACTTCAACTGTTTAAATCCATTTGTGTCAGTGCGATACGAATTAGTTTGAAAAACATGAGAAATACCTGAGATCATGGAGGAATGTGCTCAGCAATGGGCCGTTAAGTTATGCTTGTATCAGCTTTTTAAAACATAAGTATGAGGATACGTGGAAAGGTGCTCGGATGCATCTGAAGGAGGCAGATGACGAGAGCTGGAGAATGTGCAGCAGCGATGACGGAGGTGAAAAAGATTCCCTGCAAAAGCACAACGAGGAGAAACAGGAGGATTCCGATGACGCATTCGATGACGGAGGCCTGACCTTTACCTCAATAAACTCTTCTTAAAAATTCAACAGAACTGGGAACTGACGGTGTGTGCGTCACTGAGTGGAGAATAATGTAGCACAAACTCGGAGTAATGACCACATTAAAATCCTCTTGTTTAAATGTCAGGGAGACCTATCCAACTCCAACAGTCATTCATATTTAAATCTAAACTTTGTTATCTGACTGATTTTCTGTGGTTGAACAGGAGAAAGGTCCGAGGTCAGGGAAGATTTTGACATCACATTTAAAAAGAAATGCCACATCTAGTGCGAATCTGAAACAACTCACTGGCCTAATGGATAACAATGACATTATAAACATGTTTATAGTTAAACTAAACAAGATCTGAGATGTTTCAACACATGTCTGGAGTGGTGTTTCTCAACTAAACACAAATGTGCGAGAAGAACAGTAGGAGAAGTGACTCATTAAAAAGGAGAGCTGGCTGTAGCTCCAGAGCTGTGACGCTGCACCGAGTTCCTGTCTGGCTTCATTTGCAGGTCAGCAGGATGATGTGGGTCCACAGGATAATGTGCAGCTCAATGCCTACAAAGGCTGACAAAGAAATATGTCTTCCTCACGTCACAGGGTCGGCTCTGATGCTCACCCTCCACAAACAAGCTGCCTCATAAATGAAACACCTCGGTCCGATTCCCTTCGTTTATGACTGGACTTGTGCAAGTTTCCTGAGGTAATTCTGCAATATACTTTTTCTTACACACATCTGCAACTTTAACAAATATCATAACAAGGCAGTGTTATCCTGGGGTCAGACTTCACTAAGGGCCCTTTTCCACTGGCCCTACTCTACTCTACTCGACTCTACTCGACTCTACCCGGCTCTACTCTACTCACCTTGTGCTGCTTTTCCATTAGCCCCAGTCGCCTGCCCAACGGGGTGCAGTGTCGCTGTACACAGAGAGCGGCTCTGCGGTGACGTCACTTTGAGCGTGACGCAGTAATCTGTGGCTTTTTGTCACAAACCGAGTGAAAAAGGAAAGCAGAAGAAGGCTGCAGGTGGCAAGAAGAAATACCCCTTAAGAAACCCAGGAGAGTTTTGGCTATACAACAGAATGAAGCCGAGGATGAGAGCAATCGAGCTGCAAAGAAAAGACGTATGAGGGTAAACTAACGGTAGCTACCGCTAGTATGCTAGGTCGTCGTGCTCATGACTCATCAATGAAGACATTGTATGACCAATCAGTAGCCGGCAGTCGGTGACGTCATCTTTTAGTATCGACTCTGCTCGCTTAGAACCAGAGCGGAGTAGGTACTAAAACTAGCTTGTTTTAGGAGGTACCAAGCTAGTGGAAACATGCTGCAAATGGAGTAGAGCTGAGTAGAGTAGGGCCAAGGCGTGCTAGTGGAAAAGGGCCATTATTCTCTCCGTCACCTTGCCTGACGGGCCCTACAGAGTACACGACTAGAATTGACTGCATGTAATGACCGACGTGACGACATTGGAAGAAGGAGGAGCAACAAACATACTGTAGAGTACAGTGCTTTTGTTTGTCTCTACAAACATTATGTTCAAATAACATTTAGACTGATAGTCTGCTAGTTCTCTCCAGCGTTTCTCTTTAGACAGTCTGTGTTAGCTCCTCCACAAAATATCGTACTGGGCTCTATCTGTCTCTCTCCCACACTCTCTCCACATCTGCCTTTGCCCCTTTTGTTTGCTCCCATACTCGTCTCTGGCTCTTGTCTTGTAAGTGGCCTGGGGTCCTTGGTGAAGACTGCCCGCTGCTGTGGAGTCACAAAGCCTCAATAACTACAATTAAAGACATGACACATACTTGGCCATTTCATAAGGAACATTCCATTCCCATTATCATTATACACACGTGGACAAAATTGTTGGTACCCTAACATTAAAGAGAGAAAAACCCACATGGTCATAGAAATAAGCTGAAACTGACAAAAGTAATAAAAAATAAAAATTTACTGAAAATCAACTAATGAAAATCAGACTTTGCTTTTGAATTGTAGTCCAAGAGAATTATTAAAAAAAAAAAAAACTAATGAAACTGACCTGGACAAAAATGATGGTACCCTTAACTTAATGTGTTGTTGCACAACGTTTTGAGTCAACCACTGTAATGAGGTGATTTCTGTAACTCTCAGTGAGACTTCTGCACCTGTCCACAGGTATGTTGGCCCACTCCTCATGAGAAAACTGCTCCAGCTGTCTCAGGTTTGAAGGCTGTCTTCTCCAGACTGCAGGTTTCAGCTCCTTCCACAAATGTTCAACAGGATTTAGATCAGGGATCATAGAAGGCCTCTTCAGAATAGTCCAGTGTTTTGTTCTGAGCCATTCTTGGGTGTTTTTACCTGTGTGTTTTGGCTCATTATCCTGTTGGAGGGCCCATGACCTGTGACTGAGACCAAGCTTTCTGACACTGGGCAGCACATTTCACTCCAGAATGTCTTGATAGTCTTGAGATTTCATTTTACCTGCACAGATTCAAGACACCCTGTGCCAGATGCAACAAAGCAGTCTCAGAACATAACTGAGCCTCCTCCATGTTTCACAGTAGGTACAGTGCTCTTTTCTTTGTATGATTCATTTTTGTGTCTGTGAACATAGAGCTGATGTGACTTACCAAAAAGCTCCAGTTTTGTCTCATATGTCCAAAGGACATTCTCCCAGAAGCTTTGTGGCTTGTCAATATGCATTTTGGTAAATTCCAGTCTCACTGTTTTATGATTTGCTTTCAACAGTGATGTCCTCCATTCAGTCCACTTTGGCTAAAACAGTGATGGCTGGTGTGATCTGACTCTGATGTACCTTGGCCTTGGAGTTCACCTCTAATCTCTTTGAAGTTGTTCTGGGCCCTTTGATTTCCATTCGTATTCTCCGTCTCTTCAATTTGTCATCAGTTTTCCTCCTGCAGCCACGTCCAGGGAGGTTGGCTACAGTCCTGTGGACCTTAAACTTCTGAATAATCTGTGCAGCTATAGTCACAGGAACATCAAGCTGCTTGGAGATGGTCTTATAGCCTTTACCTTTAACTTGCTTGTCCATAATTTTCTTTCTAATCTCCTGAGACAGCTCTCTCCTTAGCTTTCTGTGGTCCATGTTCAGTGTGGTACACACCATGATACCAAACAGCACAGTGACCACTTTTCAGCCTTTAAATAGGAAGACTGACTGATTACAAGCTTGGAGACACCTGTGATAATAATTACAGGGCACACCTTAGTTCAACATGTCCCTATGGTCACACCATTTTCAATCCTTTGTAGGGGTACCATCATTTTTGTCCAAGCCAGTTTCATTATTTTGTTTTTTTTTAATATTTCTGCTGAAACAAAATTTAAAATCAATGTCTGATTTTCATTAGCTGATTTTCAGTAAATTTTTATTTATTATTACTTTTGTTATTTTCAAGTTATTTCAGTGACCATGTGGGTTTTTTGGGTGAGACTGGGATCCACATTCAAGATTTCCTGCTGCTTAACAGAAGGTTTTTTCTTGCCACCATGATGGAGGGATTCATGATTGGCTATATGGATTCATGTTGGGTGTGGATCTATAAATTTGTATATATTTGCATATGTGTATTTTTATATGTATATATGTATCTATGCATATATGTGTATCCATAAAATGAAGAGCTTTATGCTCTATTGTAAAGTGTCTTGAGATAACACTTGTGATGAATTGCTGCTATATAAATAAAGATTGATTGATTGATTGAAATCTATTTTTTTAGAGTTAAATAAACTCTTTTGCTGCTTTCTCCTTAAAAGGAGATGTAGCATCTCAAGAGGCTAACCTCTAATAAATTTGCAGAAACAAATTTGACAACGACAGGCTCCCTTCCTTTGCCCTCACACCCAACACAGCATCATGTGGATTTGCTGTTCATCATGAGCCTGAGATCCAGATTCAAGATTTCCTGCTACTTAACAGGTTTTTTTCTTGCCGCTGTGATGTATGGATTCATGATTGGCTATATGGATTCATGTTGGGTGTTGGATGTATGAATATTTGTGTTGTATGTGTATTTGTATCTATGCATATATGTGTATCCATAAAATGAAGAGCTTTATGCTCTATTTTTAAGTGTCTTGAGATAACACTTGTTATGAATTGGTGCTATACAAATAAAGATTGACTGGTCTGTTTGTTAGCATCAATGATCGTCACCCCCTTTGCTCTCATTGGTCAATGTCTCTGACGTGGAGGGACAAATCGTAGAAGGCAGGATAGAAATCAAACCTTTCTGTCATGGAGTTATTAGGTGTCCCAGACTGGTCTGCTGTTGTCAGTCATTATGACACGCTACGCGAGGCACAACAATTGATTTTTGTGGCAAATGGGCCCGAGCCCTCCACCATCATGTAGGACCATAATCAGACATAATTCATGTGGTCTGACCTCAGCATTAAATATTCAAACCTGACTGGCCAATTAGGGCATTCCTGTGATGACACGTTTGCAGGTAGGACCCAGAAGCAAGCAGTTTTAGTGAGAATAGTCTTTATTGACACCAAGACCAAACACAGTTCAGAGCGGGCTGCAGGCTGTGACTTGAGCGGGGGTCGAACCCGCGACAGCTCGATCAACAGTCGGACGCCTTACCGACTGAGCCACCCAGGAGATGCAGTGACAGAAGCTCACACAGTCTTTAGAGAAGGAGGTGAAGCAGGCTTGACTCACACACCCAGGAGATGCAGTGACAGAAGCTCACACAGTCTTTAGAGAAGGAGGTGAAGCAGGCTTGACTCACACACAGACGAGCTGAGGCGTTCAGGAACACTTGGAGGAGGGATTCAGGCGAACTCGGGTAGTCAGAGACAGGCAGGGAGTCAGACACCAGGCGAATGGTACAACGAAGGGCAGACTGGGTTCGGCAACAGGAGACGGAAGCAGGGTCAGATACCAGACGTGGGTCTGGCGTAGAGTGGGCTGGATTCGCAACAGGAGGCGGAAGCAGGGTCAGATACCAGGACGTGGGTCTCACAACGTAAAGTTGGCTGGATTCGCAACAGAAGACTTCAGCAGGATCGAAAGCCGGGGATTCAGACAGGCGGGTGAATGCAGGACAGAAGCTAGTCGATACCTTGGAGTCAAGCCGAGGGTCAGGCGTATGAGGCAGAGTCTGGGACGAAACTGGTCGGCAACGGGTGATCAATCCGGGAAACAAGTCTGGACCTTTCAGCATGAGTCTCGGCGACAGTCTGACGCTGGTTGAGTGTGGAGCTGGGGCTTTTGTAGCTGGCTTGATTACGGGAGATGAGGTGCAGGTGTGAGCGGCGGCACAGGTGAGGTGAGTCAGGACTGATTATGGTGCAGCTGGGAGTGACAGGCTGTGGGAGAGGCTGAGGCTGCAGACTGAGATGTGACATGTGATGCTCTTATCACAGACTTATGTCAGTGTAGGTTCTTGTTTATCCAGGTCATGGTTGAAGATTCAAAACAAGGCAACGGTACTGTCTTGAGTTTTAGGAAGACGTTTAACTTCCCATCCAAGAAGCTTCTTGAGTTCCTGAACTGAACTGAACTAATAACATCAAACCCAGAGAAAAAACGAGTGCAGTTACTGTCAGCTGGTGACCTTGACAAAAAAGAAACTTTGCCGAAATGTCGATATCTAAGATGGACATAGCTTTGGTCCATTTCCATCTGAGCTTGAGGCTTATCTTAGTTTTGGTACTGGGCACCTGGTTTTTCATCAGACAACATACTTTAACAGTCCCTAGTTAAAGTTGGCAGGATAGACATGGTTCAGTTCCACAAGACTGTGATTCTATTCACACAAGTTGTCCAATTTATGTGACTTGAGGCAACAAGTGTCACACTTTAATTAGTCCTGCAGACCAGAAGGCATGAAAAAGTCTTGAGGCTTAAAAATTTTTTGTTTGTGGGATCAAATGCAGCATTAAATGGCCCATGTCTTGTTTTTGACTGAAGTTTGTTTTTAACACTATATTCTTGTCTTCTTAAAATGAGGGAGTATGACCAAATGATGGAGAAAAGCTGTTAAAAGTGCCCCTGCTTACCTCAGGCAAACTGTTACTACCTCAGCCAGGGAAGTTATATTTTTTCAGATGTAAATTTGTTTGTTTGTCTGTTAGCAAGAAACTACTATTAAAAAAAACTATAGGATGGATTTTGCTGAATTTTTCAGGAGATGTTAGTTAAGGCCCAACTTCAAAATGATTAGATTTTTAGTGATCCAGATAACCACCAATAGTAAAAGATCATTTTTGCTCAATAACTATCTAACTAATAATGATCTCAAAATGATTCTGAGTGCTAGGTGTGGTCTTCAGGGTCAAGAAATCATATTTTGATGGTAACTTTAACAATTGCTTAGAGGTGTAACAACAATAGAAGAGTTACTTTGGCAGAGGTTGCATCGCTTCCTAGTTTACTGCTATGAACTCGAGCGTTGTAAGAAGTAAAGCACTCACTTTTTCTTTCTTTTTTTTATGTATTTTTTGGGCATTTTGTGTCTTTATTGATAAGAGAGAGACAGTGGATAGGCTTGTGAAAGGGGGCGAGAGAGTCGGGGAAGACACTCTGCAAACTGGTCACAGGCTGGATTTGAACCTGGACCGGCAGAAGTATGTATATGGGACGTGCATGGTTGCTAACCACTCCGCCAAACCAGCACCCCATAAAGCGCTGGGGTCAAATCATCAGATTTTGTGCGATGGGTGATCGTGGCAGTTTCACTTGAAGTCATGACACCAGGTGGAGTAGTGTTGTACTGGTATATTAGTTGTATAGGTGTGTAAAACACAGCCAACGACTAAAAATAGTTATACATATGAAAAATGTTTCCTATACTGTAAATAAAATCAGCTGCGTGGGCTTGTCCTTTAAAAGCTTATCAAATAAACTCATATCTTAAAACCGATAAATCATATTAAATTTATTCAGCACTCCAGCACTTATTCAGACCGAGAATTACAAAAAATCAAACTCCATTCTTCTCAAAAGTGTTTGGAAACCCTGTAAATAAATATCCAATAGTTTCTCCTGCTGTCAGTCTGTCTGCTGGTCTGCTTAAAAAAAACACTGAGTATTAGACTAATCTCTGCGCTCAAAGATACCACCTAACCCACACCCTCTCCCTCATTCCAGTGCAGCGAGGACATTTTTGAGGTAGTGGTTTTGCACTGTTGAACTGGGACTGCATGGGGGCACTCTGAATTTAATATGAAGTTGAGAAAATCTTCAGCAATGGGATTCCAGGGGATAAAATTGCTTGCTGCTGGATGGTAAAGCAATCTGGGGCACACCACACACGTGGACCATGGTATGTGGTATCATATCATAAATAATCCCCCCCACCCCCTAACTGTTTTAAATTGTGTGAAGGAACAACAGTGTACTTTTCTTATGATTACCATACGCCCAAAAAAGGTAGAAATCCACAAAGACAGTTGCTGGAACAACATGAATTGAAGATTGACAAAAAAAAAACACTCAATAAAGTTACAGTTTCAGATGCTCAAAGATTCATTATCAATGAGTCTTACCTCAAAATAGCAGTTTCCCTTTGATAAAGGATGGCCAGCCACATAGCAACCCACCTCCTCAGAGTTCCCTTGGTAACTAAGGGGAAGAAATGACAGGTTAACAATAGGTGACTTCAAATAGGCCAGACTGCTCAAAACTATTATATTATTTTATATTCAGGGACACAAGTGCTGCAGAGAAGCCCTGACCAAAGAGTTTTGCATTAAAGCATTCAGGTTTGGAAAAACCCTCACAAGTATCACATAACTCCCCCTTATCATGAGACATAACCCACTGTAACATCAGTAAAATTATACAAGTATGATTATTCTATTCACATTATGCAGCCAACTGAGAGCAATAAGAGTCTCAAAAGCTTTATTTCAGTATTCAAGTTTCACAGAATATTGACAAAACACAGAATAAAACTGAAGAATCCTTCAAGCACAAAAACAAGATATCAGATCAGAATCAGACGTACTTTATTAATTATTTTTAATTTCATGAGTTGCAAGAAGGGAAACCATTGAACCGTCTAACTATGTAAACGTATGTTAACATGGTTACACACTCCTCTGTTAAGACCGTCTATAGTTATCAACATAATTTGCAGTTCACAACATGCATATAGGAAAGACCATTCGACTGCAACAGCGCTGACGGTTATGTCTGAGGACTGGCTTAGACAAATTGAAATTAAAAAACATGGTTGGCACTGTATTCTTAGACTTTTCAGCAGCGTTTGACATTATTGATCATAACTTGTTAATACAAAAACTGTCCTGTTATGGCTTTGAGCAATCTGCGCTGAGCTGGTTCAACAGTTATCTGTCTAACAGAACACAAAGTGTGTTTTTTAATGGAAGCTACTCAGAAAGTAAAACCATAACATGTGGAGTTCCGCAAGGGAGCCGTCTGGGACCTTTACTGTTTTCAATTTTTACAAATGATTTACTATATGCTTTACACAAAGTTAAAACAGTAATGTATGCAGACGACACAACTATATATGCTTCTGCACAAACAAGTAATGAACTGGATACTATTATAAATATGGAACTAATTAATTTAGCAAAATGTGTCAGAGAAAATAAGCTCGCCCTGAATACACCGAAGACCAACTGTATGATTATTGGGTCAAATTATAATATTGCTCGAAATCCTGTACTTAATATTAAAATAAACGACATCTCTATAAAACAAGTGCATGAAACCAAACTTCTGGGAGTAACAGTGGACAATAAAGTTTCGTGGGAGAAACACATATGTCATATTATTGCAAAAATGGTAAGAGGCACATCAATTATAAGGAGACATGCCTCCTACATGGACTAAAGAACTTTAAAAATAGTAATGCAATCACTCATATTATCCCATCTTGACTATTGCCCAGCAGTTTGGTCCAACGCCAACAGTGAATTGTTAAACAAATTACAATGTATGCAAAACAGAGCGGCCCAAACAGTTCTGAAGTCTGGCAATAGAACAAATATTGTATCAATGCACAAAAAGTTGGCTAATGGTCAAAGACAGACTTGTGTATTCACTGCTGATTGTGATTAGAAATTTATCAGTTTCAAGAACAGCGTATGATTTGTTTGAAAAGCTCACTTTTAGTGCAGAAAGTCATAATCACAACACCAGACATGCTAGTGTTGGGAATTTCTCAATACCTAAGGCAACATCTAACTCAATCAAGCGAACAGTTCTGTACCGAGGAATGAGAGAATGGAATTTTTTACCTGCACATGTAAAACTCAACACTAATTTAAAACAATTCAAGAGATTACTAAAATGCCATTTTCTTCCATGTATATGAATTCTTTACATCTGGAAAGGAAAATTGGCTTTGTTTGATGTTTTTCTGTTGTTTTCTTTTTTGTTCTGTTTTTCCTTTTTAATTTTATTGCTTTTTATAATGTATGTATAATTTTGTTGAACCCCAGGAAGAATAGCTGTAGCTGTGCTGCAGCTAATGGGGCTCCAAATAAACAATAAACAATAAACTGAAAAGACTTAGAAAAATACAAAGATAAACAAGAAAGAAGCTCTTCTGAGAGAAGACATTTCAAACACAAAGACTCCACAAAGACTGAGAAAAAGTGTCATGTTTGATTTAAAGGTGCTGCATTGGAGGGAAAATAGACTCAGTCACTGTGTATCAGTTATATGCAGAAGATATGGCAAAATACCTCAATAAAAAGAAAATTGAAAAAAAAAAAAAACTTTATTAATCCTTGAGGGAAAATTATTTCAGTTGCTCTCAAATACACAATACCAGTAGAAAAAACAAAGACATTAAAATGGATAAGAGCATAAAAATTAAAGCAAAAAGGTAGCAGGTTGCAAAATGCATAACCTTTAAGATATATACTAAATTTGTTATTTAGGAAAAATACATTTAAAAAAATTAGAATAAGACTATGAACAAGGCCAAGGATTTTACACTATTAACTTTAATAATATTTATAATATGAATATAAACATGACAGCATAGGGCTGATAAATAAATCATTTAAATAGAAGAGTTTGAATTATTTTCTGCAGATTTAAAACTTAAAAAAATCAAGATTTTTTCTCAACTTAGTCCAATTATAAGTTGTTGCAATGTTTGAAAATATAAATACTGAAAATGAACAGTCTTCATGATGGTTGTCCCCGTCATATTTTGCACAAGCACTTTTAAATGCCAGTATTTTTTTTTTATTGAAATTTAATTTTGATCAGAGTTTCATGTTAATATACTGGAAATACTTTGGCCTTCAGTGTTAATGTAGCAAACCTGACAACGTTCAACCTACATAACCAACGTCTTAATATATAATCTTTAACTTTAAGAGGGAAATTCAGCATGATAAATGTCAATTTTGGGATTATTTTTGACAACAGTAAGGCAAAATATGATTCATGTCATTTTTTTGTTTCATTTGGAGAGAAAGAGAAAGAGACAGAGAGACAGAGAGAGCGGGAGAAAAAAAAGTTGATTGAAACCGTAAATGGAGTGTTGGGAAAACATCTGGGACTTCATTTTTAGTCCATATCAACCAGCCCTGTTACAGCACTGTGTGACAGTAGCCCACATTTTTACTAGGTATTGCACTGTATATTATGTTTGCTATAAACAAACATCAACAAACATAAGAGGTTAAAACAGTGAAAAAAACTTTATTCTCCAGGACCCGACGAAGCAGTGATATTATAAGGAGGAGTTATAATCGAAATTAATCCACTGACGTGAAACTGCATAGTCCAATTGTTTTTTTTAAGAAGAAGAGGGAGATGCCAAGTTTTGAGAGCAACTGTGTGTTCCAAAAGTAATTACATATGACTGTCTAAAATAGTTTTTATGTTGTGGAGCTTAAAGGATGATTTAAATGCTGACCTGAGTCTGTCTCCCTCCTTGTGCAGCCTCATGTACCGCTCCTGCGCCGGCCGCCCATCACCGATGTCTCTGATCCGACGCCTCAAATTCAGGAGGCATCTGTGGTGAAGTACATTGATGTCGTCCATCTGAGGGGACAGTGGGAGAAGATGATGTTAACCAAGAGCTCAACTCCATGTAATAGCTCTCACAGCTCCAGATCTCTCAATACATGAGCTGCTCAAAAGCTTCTTTCACCCGGCTAACAAGACAAACAGCAACACATTGTCATAATAACATGATATTCGGGGTGGAAGTAGCTCAGTCCAGAAAGACTTGGGGAAATGACCCCGGGGTAGCAAAGTCCAGACCGAACTGTGTTTGGACGTTGATTTGGAAGCTTGAGAGGTGCCAGCTGACTTCTTAGGCACTGCTGGCATGCTCTTGAGCAAGGCACTTGACCCAGAAACTGCTCTGTTAGTGCTTCGTTGGGAGCAGCAAGCCATTACTGTGACATCCACTAGTGTATGATTATGTGTATTTCAGCATGTGTGTGTTTAGCAAATCTCAACCAAGGTTATAATAGTTAACTAAAACGAAACTAAAAACGAAAACTAAAATTTAAATAAAATACATTGCAGTTAACTCAAACTAATAAAAACTAGAAAAGAAAACAAAAACGATAAGTAAACTAAAACTGTATCTTGTGTTCACAAAACTAACTGAAACTATCAAAAATTATAGACAAAATGTCCTTTGTTATAGTTTTTGACAATATTTATTAGCCTTTAGCATTTATATCGATCCGACACATTTTCCCAACCAATTTTACGACATTTTTTGGCAGTTGTCAGCACCGAACGGCACCATCATTGCGACAAACTGGGACATGCTTGTTTACTGTACTGACTGGCTGTGCTCTGTGCCGCCACGAAACGTGTTGTTAGAACATTTGGAAGAAATGGCTAAAGTTGGGAGGAGGCGGCAGTGTCCCATTTGGGATTTTTTGAGTACAACAGTGAGACAAACAAATGCACAAATACCTGGCAGAAATTAAAACTGGTGAGATATGTGGAGCGCTTCTTAAGGGGAAAAATCCCACAAACTTAGAAGCCCATTTGAGGGGCATCCACAAGGAGGCTTATACAGCCTATGAAAACAAGGAAGCCGAGAGTTTATATTGATATTTAAGTTTACATTATTTTCTTGTGTTTAAAGGAGACATATCATGCTTGTTTCTCCTTTTCACTATGCCAGACTAGGATGCCTGTAAAGCATTTCTGCCCTCAGTACAAGTCATTTAGTTCCTTCATTGCCCCACAATAGCGTTCTCAAAATCCTCATTTTAGGCCATTATCAAGCTCTCGTTGAAACACTCGGTTTCCGGGCTGACCTACAGTAACCTCGCAACGTCACAGTCCTTTGTGCTCTGATTGGTCAGTTCTATCGGGGGTAAAGCCAGCCTGTCCTTCTTCTTCTACTGTATTTTCCAGCAGGCTCAATGCAGCGACCGCGTATTGAGTCCCCCTACAGGCCAGAGCTGGTAATGAGGGAGTGTGAGCTAGGGATCTATATACTGCTGCTGGACGAATGTGTTCCTCGGTGACGGTTTTGTGGCTAACGGACATCACAGAGGAGGAAGTGTTTTATCAGATTACTCCAATTAAAAGAAATGTACCTCGTGTCGTCACGACGATTTAAATCTCGCGGACATCTCGCAATGACCTATTTTCAGAGGCATCAAATCTCGTTCTAGGATATCAGAAAAAATGCAATATCTAATTTTTTGAAAATTAAGGGGGTGTAAGGCCTTGTTTTCAAATTTATTATATTATATGTAAGTATTAAATCATGCATCAGCATGATATGTCTCCTTTAAGGCAACAGCCAACAGTACAGTATCAGCATTGACTGAGCAGTGAGCACTATGTTGGACTTTAAAATAAACTGTATTATAAGATACTTACTCTGACCTTTTTGAATCCTGCACCTGGAAAATAAGGTATGAAAAAACTAAAACTAAACTGAAACTAAACTAAAACTAAGCCTTGTTGCAAAAATCAAAACTAAATAAAAACTAGAATGCCCGCTCTAAAACTAATTAAAACTAAACTGTAAAGGAAAAAAAAAATCAAAACTAACTAAAACTAAACTATAATGACAAATCCAAAACTATTATAACCTTGATCTCAACAAAGTGTAATTGGACTTTGACCACTCAAAGCAGCTCCACACCACAGGTCGCATCTGCACGTTCACACTCTCACAGTCACTCACTGATGGTTGGAGTATTAATGTCAGGTGTGCGTCAGTATAAGCTAACGCATTCAAACCCTTTTACACGCCACACACAGCGGGAGCAACTCAGGGTTAAGTGTCATGGAACAGCCAGAGCGGGGCTTGAACCTTCAACCTTCAGTCTACCCACAAACCACACTTTCAGAATGTGTCATCGACACCTCACTTCAAATTCAATTCTTGACCATGAATTTCACCATAAGCGGCCGACAAAGTATGTTTTCTTTTTTATAGTAAGTGGAAAAGAAAAAAAAACAAGGGCTGACAATAAAAAGATGTTCTTAATTGGTTTGCAAATCCAACAATCCCGATATTGGTTTTCTTCCTGGTAAACTCTTTGAAAACGCTTTGTGTGTGGTATGCATAAGTACATTATACACACAACTATATGCATGTAAATCAGGGCTTGACCTAGGAGAGGGTGACATGGCAAAAATACCATATCACAATTTTTTAAAAATTAAATTAACAGTCACGATTTTATCACAATTCTTTTTTACATTGATTTTTCTAAACTAATTTGCATGTTTGACCATTTTTTCCCCCTACGCTTAACATATAAAACACTAACCTTAAAAAAAGACAATTTAAGCCAAGGAAACTTCCTGAACAGGTTTTGATTTAAATTGATTTTTATAAAAATGTGCAATAAATGTAAACATAAAAGGTAATGAACAACAATAAAGTGCACTTTTGTAACATAAAAATTAAACACACCAAATAGCTTATTGAAAAAGGGTCAAATGTAAATGCAAACTTAAATAACTGATTATCTCTTAAAGTGCAACAATTTAGAACAAATGTTATCTAACTGCAATGTCTATAATCTGAGTGAATAATACAGCTGCTTTCAAACAGATTTTTGTTCAGACATCTTCAAGCTTTTATCTCCTTTTCTCTTTCCGCCATGGCTTCACGCTACATAACCAAACAGGAGATCCCACCACGCACTGTGTGTAATGTGCTATCATTGGTTAGTCGGGTGCACATCAAAGTCTCGGCGCCCACACAGATGATCTGACGATCTTTCTGCTCTATGAGATCATCCCCACGTTATAATCCTTAACGATTTAATATCGTCATATCGCACACCACTAGCTTGACCCTAGTAGGTTTTTTTTCTATTACAATGAAAAAATCATGCTTTCAGGCCAGAGATGTTAAAGAAATACAAAAAATTAAAACAGCTATTTGACAAAAGATGTTAGAGTTGCAATGACATGTGTGTTCAACATCATCCACTGAATGTTTACATACGATGTATTTTGATAGTCTTAGTTTAATCTCTTTAAAGAGTACTGTTCTTTTATCCAACAATATATATATACAGTGTTTTACTTCAGATATAATGTGAATAAAATCATGCCATGCACCAACAGAGGTTCCCTGTTCAAACAAAAACTAATAAGAGTAATTCTTTATAAAATGGTACATTACATAAGAAAAAAGACAGAGTATAAATACATACACATTAACATTAGAACCTTAAACTTGTAAAAACACTTTTACATTTTCATAAATCAGACATGAAGCATCCTTCTGTGCTGCTGGGAGTCATTTATTGAGCGAGCTGAAACTCAATGCCGTGTTCTTGTAGCAGCTGCTTTCTGCAGATATGAATCTGACAGCAGAATCATCTTGTTGTGGAATATTTATGACAATCATGTGACAGATTGACAGCTGAGTTTCACTTGTGTTTTGGGGATATGCACTTTGAATTATCAAGCACAAAAGAAATTAAAAGAATTAAAGGGACATTTATTGGGCAGGTTTAAGTATGTAAGAAAAAACATTCACTCATTTTTTATTACAATAATTGATACAAATAGATAAAAATGTACATGCAAATAAATCTGGTGACTTACTCAAGGGCACCTTGGATTATCTGACAGGCGCTATCGCATCTATCTGACTACCATATCCTTTACAGATGTAGCTCACTCAGGGCTCAAACCAGCAACCTTTAAACTTTCAACCCAACTCCACACTGACTGATCAACTGCTGTCTAAAGCTTAACTTAAAGAAACAAAGTGGCACACCCTATTAGAAATAAAGACTACCAAATTACAACAAATACAGACACTTCTGATCTGAATAACCTGCTGCATAGCAACTTTTGCCCCGTCTGTCATGATTATATTTTTGGCTTCTTTGTGATCAGTTTAGCTGTGTGACGCTGATGAGAGTGGGATGTCCTTGATTTAAGAGGCATGCAAAACAAAATGGAAGGAACTGATTATAGAAATACTAAGCAGAATGATAATGATGCCTCCAAAGCATTTAACACAGTAAATCACCAAAAATGGTTTTTAAAGATGACTGCAAAGGGAGTTCTTATACAAAGTTTAAATCCTGGCTTATTGGTATGCCCATCAGAAAATGCGGAAAAAGAGGGCTGTAGTCTGTCAGCTCCATTTTCTGTAAGCAGTGGTGTCAGGCGAGGAGGGATTTTGCACCCTCTACTTTTTACTTTTTGCCAGGGGGTTATGTTATTTCTGGCAACTGTTTGGTTTTTTTTGTTAGTTTGTTTGTATTTTTCTCTGTTAGCAACATAACTAAAAAAGTTATGGACAGATTTCAATGAAATTTTTAGGAAATGTCTGGATTGGGACAAGGAACAAATGATTCAATTTTGGCAGTGATCCGGATCACCGTCTGGATCTGCCATGACGAAAAATGTGATTTTTGTGAATAACTACTGAACTACAATAGATATCATTATGAATCCAATTGCTAATGGTATGTTTTCATGGTCAAGGAATCTAAATATTTAGATAAAATAAAGGCAGGACTAAAATTTATGGTGAAAATCCCAATATGGGTGAGGTCTCTCCGAGTGCTTTTCTAGCTCAATAGTACAATTAAGCTCTATCTAAACACATTCAAGCTTGTAATACTGGCTGTATGATTGGTGTTCAATGTGTTAATCATTTAATGCACGAAGATGAAGTGGTCGTATTTGAACCAAGCAGTGCTGGTCTCCAGCAGCTTCTCTCTGTGTGTTCTGTCAATGGGACTGAAAATTAGTTTAGTTTATTTCAGTCATATATGCATTCAAAGCAGCAAAAGAAAAAAAGACAATACACAATTTTGACTGAAAAAGGCTCAGGCAGAAGCAAAGCTTATTAATGCCGGCATACAATGATTATATCAAATATAATACCAATGAGAGTGCTGTGCTGATCTGTTCCACAAAAGAGGATCAGAGTATAAAGATCAGTGATCTGAACATCTGTAAAAAAAAAAATCATAATAAATAAAAAATTTTGGTCACTGCATCAATGAGCACATGTCTGATAGAGATGTTATCTATGCCCAATGCTGTAAAATATATGCACAAGTAAATATCCTCTTTTGTAGGTTAAGAAGTCTTTATTTAAAGCATTTTGTACACACAACACACTTAATGGAAAAATAATTAAAGAGCCAGCATGCAGAAGCAGCAAGTGACGTAATGAACACGACTGAAGAGATGGTGCAGTGTGAGTGAGCTGATAGTAAGTGTAGGAATTAATACTTAAAGCTTTTTTTAATTTTGTGTCTAAATTTACACACAGACTTGGTGCCTCAGAGGATAAAATCATCATGTCTCTAACATCAGATACAGTACTGATAGATATAAGTCGCAGTCATGGAGGCACTGGTGCAGCTTCTTGAGAATGTTTATATGTTTTATATATTTTACAGACTTTTTAAACATACATGGTGGACCTTTGCTATGCTCTGTGGGATTTTCATGGGTATAATCTTGTTTTATGTTTCTTTTTATTACATGTGTGTTGTCTTGTTATCTCTAGAACATGAGTTTATAGGGAAGTGATTCTTAACTGGACACAGTTTTCAGTTTCCATCCCTTGACCAAACCAACATACAGTATATTGTATTAATCTGTGATTTAAAGAAAACAATATTAATGTACAGGTACTAATATTGAGCAAAAACTAAACTGATGGACGATAATTAGAGATTTCTTCGCAAAGGGTTGGCATCATAAATGTAAAACCAAACAACTGTTTCTCGAAAGGCACATATTAGAAAGATGTAAATAAGACTTCAGTCATCCAAATGGAAACTCAGGTATATGAGAAATAATTAAACTGGAGGATTCATGACAAACTGGGGTCCATTCTCACCCACTTGGGTGTGATCAGGTTAAGCTGAGAGTCTGCCCTGGTCACTCACTCAGTGACTTCTTCGGACCTGTCGAGTGCCCTAACACCCTTTACTGATTTGGAGGCTTTATCTGATTCTTTTCTTTTGAGTACCTGTCACTTTATCTCTGCCTTTTTTTACACATCTTAGCCCTGATGTTACCATCTTTTGTTGCTGTATTGGTTGGTACGTTCTTCTATGAAACCTGAAAACTTGAAAATAAAAAAAGGAAATAAAAACACTTTGCTTAGTGTGTTTATAAGACAAACCAGGGGAAAAAACAGAAATGCATAAGTTCCAGTCACAAAGCAGTTGTCTACAAAATTTCTGCAATCCACCAATTGGAACACTCAAATGTAGTTTCTTCATGTTTTGCTGGTAAATTGGTCCCAGGAATGTAAAGTTACCAATAAAACCGCAGTAAAATTTCTGGTGGTTAGTATTCCAGTTTCCTATTTTAAATACTGTGTGTGGTCCCTTAGACAAGGGTGCTCATACGCAGTCTGATGTAGGGCTGAAAGATTTATCGTTTTCAGATCAAAATCGCAATTTTAGACAATGCAATTTTGTGATCGCCAAAGCAGCAATTTTTTGCAGCACTCCTGACTGACTCAGGATCTGTTGTGTCAAGTATTATACACATACTGTTTTACAAATTTGTAAACAATCTATAAGTTAAAAGTGCTGGTAAGCAGGTCAACAACACAAAGCCTCTGTTTAGGAGTAGAAATTAATGAAAACAGATTATTTATCATCACTATTGAAGGTGAATAATGTGTTAAGTGTTTTTCATCATTTATTTCCTTACTGTTGTCTGTACTGTAAACAAAGTGAATTTTGCACTGAAGTTTGAGTTGAAAAAAAATCGTGAATTGCGATATCTGCCAGAAAAATCGAAATTAGATCTTTTCCTAAAATCGTTCAGCCCTAGGTGTGAATATCCCAAAGCTTGATTTGAAGAAAATCAAGAATTGAATTGAAATCACAATATCTGCCAGAAAAATCACAATTCAATCTTCAGCCCAAACATCAGCCATAGTCTGATGTTTGGGCCTCTGAAAGAAAAGTATGGCAGTTGATGCTCGCAGAGACACTGTACAAGAGATTCTTCTGCCCCTTAAAATGGACTAAGTCTGAAGTCTGGTCATATATATATATGTTGTATTTTAAAAGGATTCCAAGGAAGGTCATCCTGTCTGCATTAAAAAAGTCTCCGGGAAGGGAAGCAAAGAGGAACCACGAAGCACCAGCAGCACCTCAACCACAAACCCACCCACAGCCGCATTGTGATCGGCCTGGTTGGATTGTTGAGAAAGCCTAAGCGAGTGGTGAAAAAGGTCCGGCTCTGACACTATTGTTCTTGTTCTTAAAGCTGCTATGAGGAGAATTTATCGCCGGGGTAACGCTGCGTTCCTGTAAACTCGGAAATGGGAGTGACATCATCTCCCAATTATCGGCGTTCTAGTTGAAGTTGGAAAAAAACATGCCGATCTACCAGGCTATTGTTAGCTGTTGTTAGCACACCCTGCGTTGTTGTATGAAGAATGTGATTATCACAATGGCAGCATTTTTGTAACTATAAGTCTAACAATACTATGAATACAGCTGATCTAGAGCGACACACCCCAGTCAGAAGTGCAAAGAAATTGATTATTACAGGAACTAAATAACTGTTCACACTGGGGGCATCCATCTTAGATTGTAACCTCGGGGTGGCGAGGTTTCACCGAGTTCCCAGTTGGAAATTCTGACTTCGGGGAACGTTCCAGTTTTAGTTTCCCACTCGGAGCACAGAAATTCCTACTTCTGACTACAACTTGAACGCACCAGAGACGTGAAGTCAAATGTGTTTGTTTGTTGTGGTAAATGCAGCATGGATCTTTGTCGGAACTCTGCATTGCTTTACAACTTCTTTTTTCAACAACTTACAGGATGCAAAGCGACGAGGTAATGTGTCTCTTTCTAGTTACATAGCGGTAGTTTTTGATGTGTGACGAAAAGCAATGCGGGGAAAAGTTATTATCGTAGTTGTAGACGGCTATATAACGCTACTTACAGCCCGGCGCTCTCAGACGTGTATTATAAATAAAAAAATAATATAAATTTGCTCTAGTTTTAATTGTCTGGTTCCCCGAAGTCAAGTATCCAGGCCAGTCCAGCCCTGTACGACCCGACCAGGAGGCTAAGAAATAGCATTTATAGATAAGCTAATTAGATGCTATAAAACTCATCGATAAGTGTGTATTTCGATCAGGCATATATCTAAAAGTGAGACTTTTTTGTAATTATTTAGAAACTCCTCACAGTCTCTTTAAATTCACTTTATTGTCAACTACATAAAACTTTGTCCATGATGTCAGTGTGAGTACAAGATAAAAAAAATGCGCACATTGCCCCAAAACTGTGATAAAAATGACAACCGAGATAATAAAGTTGGTCACAATAACCGTGATAAGAATTTTTCATATTGTTACATCCCTACTTTGGTACTTAAGCTTTATACAGGGCATGAGAGCACATAAAGTTGTAGTGTTTATCTACAGAGCAGATAGAGATTTGCTCCATCTATGACAGAAATAGAAAAGTTAAAGATCAGCGCAGGAACGATCAAGACGCGGCAACGAGGTGAAGTGGGCGTGCCATTGTTTACATCTAACGCTGTCAAGGTTAGCACCGTGCTAACGCTTTAGCTAGTCCATGCTAATAAGACCGCCCTGACAGCTGCTGCTTCAACTGCTGTACACCATCCGCCTGGTAGTTAATTATAATTAGCTCTAAACTGTCGGTGCACATGTTAAGACGAGTTGAGAATGATGGGTCAATTAACATCCGAAGCCAAAGCTGCGTTAGCATCGCTAGCGGCTAACATGGTAGCTTCTTCTCTTCAGGCTCAGTTTCGCTGCTTGACAAGAAAGCGTTGAGTGTCGGCTTCTGAAATCAGGAGTATAAATTACCTTAGTTTCCCTGACAGTATATGTGTGGCTAAACTGTTATTTAGGCGGATAATATGTCAGAAACTCACCTTTGTTCATCAGCTGCCCATCGCTCCTGATAGAAAACTTTGCAAACTGGAGTTCGGCGCTTCCAAGTGACGTCATATTACAGCTACGGAATGAGCCAATGGCAGGACGTTTTAGGAAACGGTGGCAAACAATCAGCCAATCGTATGTCGCGAACGGCTTGTAGCTGTTAGGACTGATAGGATTTGGCTTGTTTATGCCATAATTTCTCACTTTCAAAGTTCGATGGAGTTTTTTTTCTTTTTTCAGTGATACTACACTAATATTGTTGTGCATTCACAAGGAGTTGTGCTTGCTATTTCTGTCTATAAGTAGGCAGTTCTCAAACTAACTGCAAATCCAGAAGTATGATACTATTTCAAGAAGCAGTGAAGTGTTCCATCATTTGGTTTGTGAGCATTTTTACAGCCGTGTCGAAAGCAGGAGTGGCAGAGGAGAACCTCTATGAGCCAGCTGGGACAGCCTGAGCTGGGAGACAGAAGAAGGAAGAGATTGATGAAGAAACTGTGTGGCTGGCTGGGGAAGGAAAAATGTATAAACCAGGGCCAGGGTGGAAAGGAAAGGAAGGGAAAGGAGAGCCCCCGTTGGTCTGGCGTGTGTCTTGGAACATTCTCCTGATATGTGGAAAGCTGAAGCTTGCAAGCTGATGGGAACACAAGACGGCAGGTGATTTCTGCCCTCTGTGCCAAGATTAATCAGAACAACAGGCGGCTGATGGAGAAACAGACTTTGGCCTCACATAGCCCCGAAATTCCTGCAGGAACAGGCAAGTGGGTACAGTAGCATCTGTGAGAAAGATATGTCATATTTGTGGTAAGAACTTCTTCAGTAGTAAAGCATGATGAGGCAAACTGCACATAGAACATTACATTATCAAACGAGAGGTGTGACAATACAGTTCTTTAATACTAAGGCAACAAAATCAGAGATCCAAGTAATCTAATACTGGATAATTTCTGTCTAGAAAGTTTCCAAAATTGCAGTCAATATACATTAGTTATGTTGCCAAGATTTTTCTGCAAATTTGCAGCTTTTGGTGAGACCATACCTTTCCTTTTCTCCTGATTTATGAAACAAATATGAATTTTAAAAGTTATAATGCTGTTAATTATTCAAGCAAAAGTTTAGTACAAAATGTTTTGTAGCATCAACTATTTTGCCAAACAAAGTATGTAATTTATCCTGTTTGTGCTAAATACTATTTTATAAACAAATGATAAATTACCAAGAAAACAACACACTTCACATTGTCTGTTTGTACTGGTGTTTTCCTGGACTTAGAATTGAAAATACGGATACGATTACGCTTTTAAGACCAAAAATCCATCCATTACTGGTAACCTTTTGTCCCTTTGGGGGTTGCGGGGTCTAGAGCCCATTTAAGCTGAGGGAAAAGCAGACTCTCCTTCAGTGTACTCTCACCCCTTTAGGCAATTCAGTGATCAATTACCTAACAAGAATGTTTTTTGAGTACCTATAGAAAACCCACACGTGAATGGTGATAACATGCAAACTCCACACAGACAGGTCACAACAGAGATCCAAACCAGCAACCTTGTGCTTTGAGGCAATAGCTGTACCAGCTGCAGTGCTTATCAGCCCTTTCTGAAAACATTCATCATCAATACCACAACTGATTTGGGACGAGAGTCTGGGTACACCCTGATCCCAGCTGATCCCAAGTCCACTTAAAGAGACAGGCAACCATTAGCATGCTCTCACTCATACCTAAAGGCAATTTAGACACACCAGTTAACCTAACAAGCATGCTTAGGTCAGTGGGAGAAAACTTGGGAGAGACCATGCATGTGAAGAACCTGCAAACTCTTCACAGCAAGGCCCAAACCGACACAGGGATCCAACCAGCAACCTTCTTGCTGCGAGACATGTGCACCACCTGCGCCGCCACCATCTTGCACTCCTTAAAACCAATATAGTTCTAGGCACCCTGTATGGGGGAATTTCTCTGCAGCATATTGAAGAAGAAAACTCCTGCTCACCATCAGAAACACACCATTGGCTTTGAGTTGGTACAAGTTGTTTCTGAGTTTTTTCTGTAATACAGGCAACAGCACCTGTTTGACTAAAATGTATAACTTTGTTCATTTTGGCCGTTCATTTACAGCAGAAGTTTGACTGGCATGTGAGATGAAGAATTTCCGTATCTACAATTTGTAGTGTTCAGCCATGTTGGTACTAATAACTTATTAAGGAGCAAACAGTAATTACAAGGGGAACAGCACAGGGTACATTTTATGCTGATACCAGGATTGTCATGATATCAGTATTCTTTATTTCTATAGGACTCAAACAATTGCTAACAGTAGAAAATAGAAGTTTAGGGACCCAACACTGGGTCATTTCTCTTTTGCTATTAACAGTATTGAATAAGAAGTCCTGCACACTAGCCTAAATGCACAGTAACAGCAGCATTGTGTCTGCAAGAATTGTTGCCAGTGTTACTCCTTTATTTATGCTGTGCCCAAGAGTTTGTTTTTGTTTTTACTACATATATTCCTCTCCATGGCAATTTTCTGTTGGAGGGAAAATCTTCTCAAGTGACAGTCATAGTAATACATAATTGTTATTTGCAATAGGGATGCACAGTATTATCCCTTTGATTTCTGTATCAACAGAAAATTCCTGCAAAAGCTAAGTGTCAGTATTGGCAGATATGAACATTTTTAGTCTTATATATGTGCATGAAAATCATGTTTTTAGTGCATTAAACTTAAATTGAGAGTGTTGAGAGTGTTTTTATAAGGGCAGATGATGCTGATTTTACTCTGTCAAAAATCTATTCTACATATGACATAGGTGTGATCTAAAAATAACTACTTTCAGCCTTTTCTAAATATTAATATTGGCCAAAATAAGCTTTGAAAATTGGCATATTCGATATCAGCAAAAATCCAATACTGTCCACTCTAATTTGTAAACACTTGGTGTTTTACAAGTATTAAAGTGTAAGCTGTTAAGTGTGTAACCTATCATATTTTTACCATGTAATACCCCAGGTGCTTCTGACAAATTGCTATGCAAACATGACGTGGCACATTTTTAGCTTTTAACAGGGTTGTCACAATAACAGATTTTTTGCACTGATGTAATTCTAGTAAAACCAAACAATACCGATACCTTTTCGAAACCGCAGTGACAAAAACACAAGTTCAAGGCACCAATATTGGGTAATTTCTCTTCACCTATTGCCAAAATTTGCAAGTAGACTCCTAAATAGGGACTAAAGTGCACAAAAACACTGATAATTGTGCAACAAGGACAGTGTGCACTGTTCAGGAGATTGTTTGCTATTGTTGGTGGATCCATGTCTCTCTTACTCCCATTTTTTATGAAACAGAAGTAGGTTTTGACAGTTCAGGCACTTTTCAGTCCTATCAATCATCCAAGCAACAGACTGCATTGTCCTCAAACTCAAGGCATCAAGAAAGTATCAAAACTGCCAGCCTTAGTGTGTGATCCACCGTGTTTGTGCTAAGCACTACTCCAGGAGTAAATGACCCATCACCGGGCAAACTGCACACAGCACATTTTGTGTTTGCCCATAATTGTCCTGCTTTTTGTAAGAGCAACAAGATACCCAAATTGTGTTTACGCTGGGTGAAAATATTTGGCTTCACCTTCATTTTGCATCTGTCCTCAGAGCACCCATGGCAGCAAGGAAACGGCAGATAGCAGAGGAGACAATAGGACCCAAGATAAGAGAGGAATTTCACCAAAGTTTTTCTTACTGCAACCCTAGAAACATGCACATCCTTTACTTTTCTCTTATTCTTTTTTATTCCATGGAGTTATAGGTTTCTTCCAGGGCTGCTGAAATCACTTGAGGTAGCTTATTTGACTTATAATAGAGTTTAGTGAAGGTTAAATAAATGTAAAGATTGTAGGAAGACTCAGAAATGTAGGTTTGAGCACAGATTTTACGTATAATGTAGTTACAGAAAGCCCTGATTTACTCTTTGCAGCTGCCTTGAAGTGTGAAGTGTTATGGATTGTTTGTGTTTTTCAACTAAATAACCTGTTTTAATTCATCAGATCACCTGACAGAAAACGTGCATTCACGTCAGGCAGGGTGGTGTAGAGGCTCTTTGGTCTTTCTGAAGATGGAAAATCCCAACAGGCTGTGAGGAGAGCAATGGATGGATTACACTATTAGCAGTTTGGCTCGGACTGGTGGATGTGCATTCCTCCTAAAGTAAGCCCCCCCTCTCGTTCCTCCTAATTATCCAGATGATTACGCTTCCAATTCAAACAACTGGAGAAATATACCCTCAGCTGGCCTCACACCGCTCCATGAAGTCAGCTAATATCTGAAAGCTGCTGATATGTAATCTAGAAGTTGGACGGCTCTATTAAAGACCGGATTAGCCTTCTTGTGGAGTCAATGCATAACTGACTCAGCAGTGATTTAAATATGCTGAGGCACAGTTCAGATTCATGCTACATCCATTTATATCACATCACTGCTTTACATTTCTGTTGGCAAAAGTTCTGAAGTACATTCAGGGGATTAATGAATTACTGTCAGTTGATTTTATAAACTTTCTTAAGTTTTACGTGTCTGTATTTTGGCTTGAAGGTTCTCATATGCAGAATTAGCTCTAAGATAATGTTTGCAGCAAGCATTCTCTCCATAGCAGGAGAATTCACACAGCTGCGCATTTATGGTACACATGGCATTGCAGTGGAGTGGCTCGTTGAAGCACATGCTGTGTATACATTTATATGTGTTACCATGGCAAATATCTTTCCAGAAAGGTCCCTGACATTGGAAAGAAAAGTGCACAAAGCTGGATATGACAACTATTCTTCATGCGTTTGTAACACTGAGTACAAGTGTAGGAAGACAGGCTGGATGTATGTGTTAGTATAGAACAAAAAGGGGTGGGAAGATTTTGATAATTTCTGAAAGGAACATAATCCACCCCCCACTTGCTCTCTCCCTCCCTGCCACCTCCCTTTCTCTCTCTCTCTCTCTCTCTCTCTCCCTCTCTCTCCCTGAGTCCCAGCCCCTGAAGGTGTCATAACTGTGCTCTCTCTCTCTCTCTCTCTTTCTCTCTCTCTCTCACTCACTCACTCTTTATCACCGCCTTTCAGATCTTTAAAAGCCGGTGCTTTGCTGTGTCTCTCTCGATCTCCATTTGTCTCCTCTGGCACTGCAGGGGACTCGGCCGGCAAAGCACCAAGGAGAGCTACTGTATAGAAAACGGGAGAAAGACTGAGGAAAGGAGAGAGAAAGGGAAAGAGAGGGAGAGAAATATATACATCCAGAAATAGCATCAGCCACATTGAACTGACAGAGAGTGACAGAGTGGAGAACCTGAGACCTGGACACAAAATGCCTATCCTTTCTAACTTAACAACCGTTGCTTTGTTGCTGATTGCTCACTGCGGATCCTGGACTGGGGCAAACCGCTTGGGCCCCTTCAAGGTCTGTCCCTCCTGCAAAGATCCACTGGGGGCAGGCCGGCCCCCCAGGGACCATAACGCTGCCGGCAGCACGTCAGTGTTGGCCCAGGGAGAGCCCTGTGGTGTGTACACTCTGAGCTGTGCCAAGGGGCTCCGCTGTGTCCCCCCACCAAGGGAGCACAGCCCCCTGCAGGCTCTGTTGCAGGGAAGGGGCATTTGCGCCAAGCACAGCAGGACAAATCCCACAGAGAGGCCCCACCCCACAGGTAAGATACTGTGCACACACGCGCTCACACACACACATGAATGCAGGGAATCACGTACATGCATGCGCCTGCAGATGTCACATGAATGGACTCTGCAGGTAGGCTTCTGTTAGCACTGTGTTCTGTGTTGCTGTGAAGTGCACGTGATGCTGTGTCACTCAGCAACAAAAAGAAAGGCCAATTAGTGTGTGACATGGACTCCTGCATGCATTTCATCAACCAAAGATGAAACTGCAAAGCCGTCAGCATCCTGCACGGCTCAGGAGAGCCTCTGGAGTCACTCCAGTAAAAGTGACATTTCTCTTTAGAGACTGAACTGAAACAACATTTTCAAACCACATCAAATAGGACTTTTAATTCTTTCGTAAGGTGTTGCATCTCTGTAAAAGTGAGAGATACATGTTCTTTCATTGACATGATCTGGTATATGTCATGTGTTTAAGTGACAGGGGGCGTGAAAATGATCTGTCCTACAAGTGAGTGTCTCTGAAGAAAATTTCTTATGAATGTGAAACTGTCACAGTGTCACCTACATCCTGATCAGGCGGCTTTTTATTGCAGTGATCTCCATCTACTGTTCAAACTGAGATACTGCGATTAACTCTCTGAAGGAGAGATATACTGATGGAAATATGGTCTCTTATTAAATGAACACTTCATATTGTATGATTCACCTATTTATTCTCAATTTTACCAAATGATTTGTATATAGGCATCAAAGTGTTAATATTCTCCATGCACCATGTTTTACTGAAACAGGACTCTGCTTGTGGTTTGATGTTAATGGTTGGATTAATGTCACATTCTCGTTTCCTCTTAGGTCCCCATCCTTCACACAGCGGTGACATTGAAAGAGTAAGTTCATGATCTTATTTTATGAATATATGAAGCTCACAAGTCTCACATTAAATGATAAAAATCCAGACATTGACAAAGCAGACTCTACAGCCAGACTGCAATAATTCACATCAAATGTGGTGTGGAGACTTGTATATGAAGCTGCTTTGTGTTACAGAGAGTAAGTGCCATAGATCCTGAGCTGTTTGGGCTGTTGCAGTGGCATGTACACACACTGCCCTGAAGCCATGCATTATGGTGCATGATGTGTGTGCTGCTATGCGGCAGAACTAATTGAGCATGATGTGAATCAGGAAAGTTTCAAGTCGGCCGTTGCCGCCTTAGATTTTTCACTTTGTGATTTCACTGATCGGCTGCTTTTGAACTCAAATGTAGAGAATTATATGAATGAAACAACTGTGGTCACAGCATTGATGAAGATGGCACAGTTACATTTCACAAAGTGACACACAAAAATTGCACTCGTCACTTCATACCATCCAGTGACCTGAAAAGCTAAAGCATTGTGTAACAATATGGTTATATAATGTTATACAATATGTGACATCTGATATATATATAAATATATACATTTCCATGCTGCTCCTGGCTCCAGTGCTGCATCACTGTAGATAATCCTCTGTGATTTACATCGACATGTGTTGCGATCAGAGAGGATTGCTGCCAAGTCGACCACCTGAGGGGAGGAAGCAGCTTGCTACTGTCACTCTGTAGATGAAGACAGGTTAGATGAAGAAGTCACACTCTGCATTGCTGTTTCTTTAATCTTTAGGCACCCTGCCGCAAGCTGCTTAATAGTGTCCTGAGGGGTCTGGAGCTGACAATCTTCCAGTCTGACCGTGACATCTATATACCCAACTGTGACACCCGTGGCTTCTACAGGAAAAAGCAGGTAAGGGGCTGCAGCCACCTGAAACACCAGGAGACAAATGACTAGAACTTTCCCGGCTCCAACATGTGTGGAGACGAGTCTGTGCTGCACTTTGACTGGAGATTTTTCTGTGAGAATTACTGACACTTCTCTCTGAGCCGCTCAGCTGGGAGCTCAGAGAATCAGTACTGCGCTATGATGACATATCATTTTCTCTCTCTTCCTCTCTCACCACCTTTCCCCCACATTATCTCCACCCTCCTTTCAAATCTCTCCCTCTCTCTGTCTTTTTAATCTCACAGTGCCGCTCCTCCAAGGGCATGCAGCGTGGCCACTGCTGGTGCGTGGACGAGCTCGGCACGCCCGTGCCCTCACGTGCCAGCGAAGATGGTACAGTACCGTGCGATGGGGAGTGAGGGATGAGGCTGTCCTATTGCTCTGAGCCTGGAGGAAGAGGAGGAGGAGGAGGAGGTGGCGGAGGAGCAGGAGCACAGGGAGAGGGGGTGGCTTTAGCATGTGCTAGACACTGCCTGGACAGGAGGTAGCAGGGATAAACCACTTCCTATGGAAAACACACACCGGTTAATGTCCTCTTGAAGCAAGACACACACACTCTTACAGTCCAGCAGCAGCAGCAACAGCAACATCTGCCTGAATGTTCAACAGTTGCAGCAGCGTCCTCTGCGTCGTCTGGTGACATGCTGCATGCTCACATTAACGCTCCGTGAACTGCCTCAGTGATCCAAAGCGGTATTTCTCCGTATGGTCTCTATATTCCCTGGCTCTTGTCCCGGCTTTCTGGTAGATTTTCTTTCTTTCCAACTTTAGGATAGCTGACACTGCCTGTGTTTGTTGATCTGATCTCAGTGGGCTGAAATACTGTTACGCAGGTGATGTGACACAAACGTTTAAAAAAAAATGTGTCTCCCTCACCGTCCTCTCTCCCTCTCTCCAAAGATACACTGATATCAACATACCTAATTAACAGATTATTTCTTTTCTATTAATTTATTATTTTTGAGTCTGTGTTTCCATCCAGTACTGCTTGAATCTTACAGTATCTTATATATGTGTCGAGTCAGAAAAAATAGTCACACGAATATGATCCTGGATGCTTCTGTTCTTTTTGTTTTTGTCAAACTGGCATTCTGACTGCTTATTTCGTTGATTGTTTGTACATATGTTTGAATTTTGTGGTCGACTGTGTGTTCTGAAGTGGCAGACTAAAAGCTTACGGCTGTTACCCTTTTCAAAAAGTTGTAAGGCATATTTTTATACACGTCAATATAATATTTTATATATGAATTGTTGGTTTATTTAATGAACTACAGTACAATGCCATGTATTTTTATATTGTCAGCAGTTTCTTATTTAAAGACAGAGATTATTTTATTTCATGTTAGGGGAAGTGTTGTGCTTTAAAGGCACCTTATGGCAAAACTCATCACATTCATCAGAGCTCTATTCAACTGCTGCACATCTTATGGTTATATCTCATGTTTTTAATTTCCTTTTTTATTTATGCTTTGTTTATTTGAGAGTTGAGAATGTTCATGTTACTGTTATTTTTATATTTTGGCACATCATACTTTGTAATTCTGGTTTAAAGAGGAAAAAATGAGAATTAGTTATTGTTCTAGTCTGTCTTTCCTGAGTCCTTGCAAAAGTCATGAAATTGTGTGCTATTAAAGTGTGATTAGAATTTATCTATTTCTGAACAATCTTGTTGTGCCAATGTGTGTGCCGTGATGAAAGGTCCATGCACAAAGGACCTGTAAGATTTACAAATATGAAAATAAAACAAAATGATAATAAAAGTGGAGAAGAATAAAACATATATTAATATAAGAACTGCTGTTGGGTGTGTTATTACCTCCGCCAGGAGGTTATGTTATTGCCGGCATCTGTTTATTTTTGTTTGTTTGTTTGTTAGTTAGTTAGTTTGTTTCTCTGTTAGCAAGATAACTCAAAAAGTTATGGACGGTTTTCGATGAATTTTCAGGAAATGTCCGGATTGGGACAGGGAACAAATGATTAGATTTTGGGAGTGATTCGGATCACCATCTGGCCATGACTAAAAATTTAATTTTTGTGAATTACTGCTGAACTAAAATACATATCATTATGAATCCAATTGCTAATGGTATGTTTTCATGATCAAAGTTTCTAAATATTTAGATAAAATAAAGGTAGAACTAATACTTATGGTGAAAATCACAATGCATTTTTTTTTTCCGTCCCTATCTTCTGGTTGATATTGGTGCTTGTTCAAAAGATATGTTGATAAATGGCAAGTGTATTTATATGGCTGATTGGTTCCTAAAGTGTCATTTGGAATAATAGTTTTTTTTTATTTATTTATTATTTATTTGATGTGGACATAACAATTACATTGGACAAACCAGGTGCATTGTTTTAAGTGATTTAGCACAGGTGCTAATTTACAACACTTGTCCACAGGAGGCTTTTATAAAATGATAAAATTAATAAATGAAGAAGGGAAAGAAAAAGTACAATGTACAATAAAATATGACAGTTAAAAAGAAGCAGTTTTTCAAATTAAATACATACATAAAATGTAACGCCAAGGCAACATGGTCAGTCGTCAACCAATTAAAATTATTCATGCAAACACTGTTGTTTTGATTTAAGCCATTTTTTAAGTCCTTTGTTCAAAGCGTTCTTATTTGTCTCCTGTTTTAGATGTATTGTGGTGTCACATAAGTAAACTCAATGTAAGTAATAAGGACATTTTTCCAATACAGTCACTTTAATGTTAAATAGCCTATTTTGTATTAACTTATCCAACTTAATTTTGTTGTTGTTGTTGTATTTGTTAAAAAAAAAGGGGGGAAAATTTTTTTAAGATGCACTGAAAAGTGATACAATGACACATTTTAATAAAAAGAATTTTAAAAAAATATAGAAAATCACAATGTGGGTGAGGACTGTGGTGCTGGAGGAGGTCTGAGGTCTCCAAGTGCTTTCTAGTTTGAAGATGTCTTAGGGTTCACGTTGCCTCACAGCAAAAAGGCTGCAGGGTCAGCTTCCTGGTGGAGCCTTTCTGCATGGACTTCATGTATAGGTTTCTTCAGGTGTAAGTAAGTGAATGTAAATAGTTGTCTGTCTCTATATGTAGCACTGTGATTGGCTGGTGACTAGTCCAGTGTCAGCAGAAATAGGCTCCAGCCCCTCTGTGAGCACAAAAGGTATTAGTGGTATACAAAGATACACAACATTAGATTTTGTCAATATCCTAATCGCTAAAATTTCCGAGCTCATTATTGCTGATAACTATTTTTGTACAAAGACTCCACGTCACTAAAAGGGACTTATTCCTTTCATGGCGATGTGTTAGAAACAGATGTTAAGCATGAAAAACAAATTATCCTTCAATGAAGAACACACTTATGATCTGTCAAAGTCAACATTCATTGTTTATCAGATAAACCATCATACATTCTGCTAACTTTTAAGTATAAGACATTTAAAATATGGATAAATATGCCCAATATGTGCTGCCACATTATTGGCAAAAATGTTCACAATGATGCTGATGATCACATTTTTAGGAATACCGATATTGACCTGATAATATTGTGCATCCCTAGTGGTACAGATAATTGATGAATGGACAGATGTGATAATATATCAGAATCAGTTAGACTTGATGCCTAATGCAGTTTGGTTGGTTAGTTGTAATTCTTGACATGTAGAAGTAAGAAAAAAGAAATCACATTATAAAAGAATTAAGTCTAAAATTTAAAAGAAGTAAGTAAATCAAAATAATAGAGCAAAAAGCATTTTAAGAAATAATAATTCTAGAGATAGAAAAATGCATTATAATGCAAACAATATCCAGGTGGCATGTAAAGTGACAAGTTTTATGAACAGTTAAACAAGTTCTTATTTGGTTTTAAATGGGACTTGCCATGAAAAGCTCTTTCTTAGTACTTATTCCTGTTTTGGCATAAAGAGCATCTATTGACCCAAAAATGTTAAATAAGCCAATCCACTCCTTTGCTTGTGATCCACCTATTTCTTAAAAAGTGAAATCTGGTGTTTTATTCTTTTTGAATCATTGCAAAAGAACTGGGGAATTAATCAAGTTTAAATCTCAATCACAATTAGTTGTGAAACCCCAGTTATCAAGATTAAAGGATCACTTAGTCGCATGACATGCTGATTTTTTTTCTTTTTATTTGAAGGTATTTGTATATTTACTAGTATATTACATACTCTCCATTCCCTGTACTGTTCAAAATGATATGTCAAAAAATAAAGGTTCAGTGAATGCATGTGGTGCTTGTTGAAGAATCATTACATAATTATGTTTCATTATCATGATCTCAATAACTATAAAAAAAATAATTAAAACTGTGATTTCTGCAGGGTCAGGAGAGCCTCCTGACCTCAGCATGTCTCACATCATTTAGACCACAAGTCACTCCCTTAAAAGGTGGAAAAGGGTTTTATGTGTCTCCATGCAGACACAAATAATCAAGAATTTAAAAAATGCATGAAAACAAACAAATAACTAACTAAAAAAAGCACTCAGAGAGCGCAGACCACCGCCAGCACCACAGTCCTCAGCCATATTGTGATTTTGGCCTTAAATATTAGTCCTACCTTTATTTCATCGAAATATTTAGATTCCTTGACCATGAAAACATACCATTAGCGATTGGATTCATAATGATATCTATTTCAGTTCAGTAGTTATTCATGGAAATCACATGTTTCATCATGGCGGCCAAACGCTGATCCGGATCAACACCAAAATTGAATCAGTTCTTCCTTTTCCTGAACATTTCCTGAAAATTTAATCCAAATCCATCCATAACTTTTTGAGTTATTTTGTTCACAGACAGACGGGCGGACGGACAGACAAACAAACTCTCCCGAAAACATAACCTCTTTGGCAGAGGTAATTAACTTTCAGATTTACATTCACATTGATATTTAACATGATCGCATCTCACAGTTGCTGCAGATTTAACAACTGGACATTCATGATGCAAGTCTCTTGGTCCACCACATCCCAAAGCTGCTCTATTGGATTGAGATATGATGACTGTGACAAAAAAAAGTAGTTTGAGATCATTTGAGCTTTGTGACATGGCATGATATTCTGCAGGAAGTAGCCATCAGAAGCTGGTGCACTGTATTCATAGAGGGATGGATATGGTCAGCAACAATACTCAGGCAGGCTGTGAGGTTTTACGATGCCAAATGGTTCTAGGGGGCCTAAAGTGTGCAGAGAAAATATCCTCCACCCCATCACACCACCACCGCGAGCCTAAATAGTTGCTACAAGTCAGGATGGATCCATGCTTTCATGACATTCATGCAAAATTCTGACCCCCATTTGAGTGTCATGGCAAAGACTGAGTATCTTAAGATCAGGCAACATTTTTCCAATCATTTTTGAGCCTAAGAGAACTGTAGCCTTGGTCATCTGCTCTTAGCTAACAGGTGTGGTCTTCTTCTGCTTTAAAGGATAAGTTTGGTTTCTACAGCTTTCACATTGTATATAGAATGAAGTAGAACAATATACTCACCCAACATGTCTGGAGCGACACAGACTGTAATGGAGGAGTAGCATGAGCGGACTATGATGAAATATTGATGAAACGAATGAGTTTTTGGACGATTAATGCAGTTTTAGGAGCGGCGCTGTATGCCCCGTGTGCTACCATTATACGGATGTCCGCCGCTCGATTTTGGATCTAAATATCTCCTGAAGCACTGTTTGGATCAGGAAAGCTTTCTGGGTGAGTAAATTGTTCTACTTCATTCTATAAACAATGTGAAAGCTGTAGAAGCCGAACTTGATGTAACCTGATGTGCTGTTTCCTTCTATCATCACAAACCACTCTGCCCATTCTCATTTGACTTGTTGCATTTTGCCCAAGAGAACTGCCAATTACTGGATATTTACTCTACTTTGGACCATTCTCTGTACACCCTAAAGATGCTTGTGCAGCTTCAAAACACTCAGACCAGCCTACCTGGCAGCGACAACCATGCCCCATTCAAAGTCACCTAAATGATCTTTTTGCTTATTTTGATGCTCTTTTTGAACTTCTGCAGGTTGTCTTGACGATGTCTACATGTCTTAATGCAGTGAGTTGCGGCCATGAGATTGCCTGATAAGGTATTTGCATTACAAGCACCTTGAAATGGGTGACCTAATGAAGATGTCAGTGGGTATATGTGTCTTTATATGTTCTTTATTTCTGGGTTAAGCATCAATAAACTGAGTGCAAGCCTTCCATCTGGAGAGCAGGTAGTCTCTGAAGAGGGAGAACGGTTCCAGTGTTTGGCAGTTTTATATCTATTACTCCTCAAAAGCACCATATCAGATCTCTGCAGGAGGGGGACCAGGAGAGGGCTAAAGTCATTTGTTTGTTTTATGATCTGCAGTGAGCAATCAGCAACATAACAGTGCTTATTAAGTTGGAAAAAGAAAGGCATTTCTCTGTCAAGCTCTCCTGCAGAGACGTAATATCCTCGCTCAAAACCCAAATCACTCTTTCTCTACATCATGTGAATAGAGCTCTTATAAGACAGGTTGAATTAGATCACAGGGGGTAAATGCGTGGTCAGTAACATGCTCCAGTGTCTGAACAAAAGCACCGATGAAACTTCTGTAATTCCAAAATGTGTAAGTATGACCCCATGAGAAACACAGTCACTTCTGCAGAGTCATTCCTGAAGCCTTGCTCTGCAGCACGGAGGTTTTCTCTGAATCATCAGCAGCTCGTGAACAGGTTATTGTGTATTACCCAGTCAAAAAGCCTCGGCACTTTGAGGCTCATATCCATTTGCTGTGCCTGCGAGAATCTCCTCTGCAGTGAGAGAGAGAAATTACAAATTAGAGCACATTAGAGTCATGCTGCTTTTGTGCCATTACCAGGCACATAAAGGATCATTTTTCTCCTGCTTCGCAACACAGGGACCAGATACATGCCTGTTTCCAAGGTAACAGCATAGAATATCCCATTGTCCATGCATAATATAAAATGAAGGAGAAAAAAAGCTGAAGGAGGAAGCATGATCCTTTGTAGAATCACACCACCACACGTCCTACTTCTCTATCTGGGCTGTTTGCTATTCTTGGAGGTTCTTTTCTGTACATTGAGCATGAGATGAAGCCAGTAGCATGTCTGCCGAGCCCTATATATCCGCCTAATAGTTTCTGCATGAAAAAGTGTGCAGTTAAGATGTGAGCAAAGGCAAATTTCTGTGTGCAAAGATTCAGCTGAGAGTGTCAGACGCAGACTGGCACACTAATGTGGGTCAAAGTGTCAAAAACAGATGTAGAAGCTTATCATGGACATAAATTATGATCAATTTCCAAATATTTGTGTAATTTACTTTATCAGCAACAAGAAAAGTGCACTGAAGGAAGTCATCAACCATTGTTTTATCTCTACAAATGCTCCCATTCATTAATAATATTAGTAGTGCTGTCAGACGATTAAAAAAATTAATCTAATTAATTACCAGATTTATGATTAATTAATCTCATTAATCACATTTTAATCTCACATCTGCTTAAAGTACCCAAATAAAGAATTTGAATTCTAGGATATTATAAAATTGTAGTGCATGACTAATCTAAGCTCAATCAGGCAACTCAAATTACACTTTAAGTGTGTTTCATAAATCAAATTCAAAATAAGAAAAAAGTCGAGGACATCCAGCAAACCAATTCAGCCTGATGCATTATCAAAGAATGTAGTACAGATATAGATAAATACATTCAAAAATAAAATAAGACTAAGTCTTAAATATGCCATTCCTGTTTGTCACCTGGGCTTTGTTTGGTTTGACTAGAGGCGCATGTGTGAAGTGACGTGCCACTGCCATGTACAGGTCCTTCAGCTGGACAATATCAAAATGATGGTGTGCTATGATTAATTGCAATTAATTATTTTAACGCATTAATTTGCGGTGTAATTAATTAATCTAATTAATGCACTAAAGTGACAGCCCTAAATATTAGTAATCACACATTTCTGGACATCACTGTCCTGTCATTGCTTGACATTGTAACACAAGATGTTTCTTAGATGAAAAACTAGAAAAACTAAAAACTAGAATTATACCACCAGGGAGTTTCATGCCTGTGAGCTATAAAGTGACTTTGCTGCTGTGCCATCAAACAGAGAGTGAAATGCAGTGCTGGGTCAGGGGGAATGACCGGTGTGATTTTGGTGACAGTGTAGAAATCTTACACCAAGGAATAAACCAACCTCTGGGCCTGAAAAATGAAGCCAGTGCAGAAGTGCCAAAACCTGTTGTGCCTTGAGAAGGTTATATGATAATGTGCTTGGAACAAATATCTTGTACAGCAGGGGTGGGCAAGTGGCGGCCCTCCACATCACTAAATGTAGCCCGCCATTCATTCCCAAAAACCAGCAGCTGTAAATATGAAGAAAACTCAGATATCCTGGGGTGCTGATTTGGCGGAGTGGTTATCAACCATGCACCCCATGTACTTGTTTCTGCCGGTCGAGAATCGAATCCCACCTGTGACCAGTTTGCAGAGTGTCTTCCCCTAATCTCTCTCGCCCCCTTTCACAAGCCTATCCACTGTCTCTCTCCTATCAATAAAGGCACAAAAAATGCCCCAAAAAATACATATAAAAAAAAAGAAAACTCAGACATCCAATAGAAATAATTCGATATAATCTTATGTAAGTTATTTACAACCTTACTTTGCGATTAAAGTGTCTCTAAATCTCTTTTATGAAGCCGTTAACATTATATCAAGTATTACTCGATACTATATTTAAAAATGGCAGCAGCAAAATATTTGAGCTCTAAAAATTTGGAAAACACATCTATTTACTGATTTGAAAATAGCTTCATTGGCTTTAATTCCATATATGTTAGCTAAATTTGCTTGAATTCTATGTCAAGTTCATTTGATTATGCATAATAACTTGTATTCATGTTGTAATATATGAATATTAGTATGCTAATTTTATGACATTTATATTCTCATATGGTGTTTATCTAACATTCTTTTTCATTAGCGAGAGTTTCTGAAATTTGTAACAATGTGGCCCTCAGGCTGGGAAAAAAGGTTTTATCTGGCCCTCTTGGTAATTAAAGTTGCCCACCCCTGTTGTACAGCCCGGTTAAAAAATACTTTGGTGTTAACATTTAAAATGTAACGGTGCTCTCACTGCACAGGGGGTAGATTTTCTATATGAAGCCTTTTTTATTGAGGATTTTTTGATTTTAGAAATGATTGATACAAGTCCAGACTAGGGGTGGGAGATATGGCAAAAATATCATATCATGATTTTTTAAAAATAAAATCACGATCACAATTTTATCACGATTTTTTTTCACATTGATTTTTCTAGACTAATTTGCATGTTTGACCATTTTTCCCTATGTTTAACATATAAAACATGTAAAACCCTAAAAGAAAAAAATGACAATTAAAGGCGAAGAAACTTTCTGAACAGGTTTTAATTTAAATAGTGCAGTTTTTATAAAAATGTACAATAAATGTAAAAATAAAAGGTAATGAACAACAATATCAACATTATCTATTAAAGTGCAACAATTTAAAACAAATGTTTTCTAACTGCAATGTCTATAATCTGAGTGAATAATACAGCTGCTTTAGAACAGATTTTTGTTCAGACATCTTCAAGCTTTTATCTCCTTTTTTCTTTCCACCATGGCTTCACACTACATAACCAAACAGGAGATCCCACCATGCACTACGCGTAATGTACTACGATTGGTTAGTCGGGTGCGCGTCAAAGTGTCTGTGCCCACACAGACGATCTGACGATCTTTCTGCTTTATGAGATCATCCCCACGTTATAATCCTTAACGATTTAATATCGTCATATCGCACACCCCTAGTCCAGACTAAGTTCATCATCAATGTTCTAGAGGCACAATGACTCCAAAATTTAATCAGTTCATCCTGATTCAGAGTGGAAATTTGTGCAAAATCTCAATTTTTGCATGCTGTGCTTACATGCGAGGGATAAGCATGACACCAAAAACTGCTGATGGATGACCATCAAATTCTAACCAATTTCTCCATGAGTTAGGATGAAGGTTGATAAACAACCCTGAAGCATTACCGAGACATCAAATTCACAAATAGGGTATAAACATGAGGCTCAATGTGCTTGACTTTGTAACCTCACAAATCAATGATCAGGTTAGGCATTGCAAAGTTTATCTGCACAGGGTGAACATACAGCCCAGCAACTGTTAACCGTCTGATCTCCAAATCAGACTAGTTTCTCTTTGAGGTTAGTTTGACAAAATGAACATTAATTACTGGATACATAAGCAAGGGATGAACATGAAACTCCTCGACCTACACATCTGACCCAAGATCTCCAAAATCAGATCAATCCATCCATTCATCAGTGTTTATCTGTGCAGAATAAAAAAAAAAAACTCTTCATGATATTATATTTTTATATTTAACCTTTATTTAACCAGATAAATCCCACTGAGATCAGGACCTCATTTACAGGGGGGACCTGTCCAAGAGGTCAGCAGCATGCACCAAATATCAATACAAAAGGAAAAAGATCCAGGCAACAAATTACAACCAATAAGTACATCAAAAGCAACAACTTCACAATGGAAGACCAGTAATTTTTGAGGATAGCTACAATTAAAAACACGGGCATTGTTAATAGTCTTGCCAAGTCAATAGCCTCGGGCACTGATCATCCTCTCCATCACTTCTTCCAGCTCCTTCCCTCTGGACGCAGGTACAGGACTCTTAAATATAGCAGGGCCCATTTTAAGAGGAGTTTTGTTCCATCTGATCTGGCTATACTGAACAATCTATCTCCTTGACTTAACCTACTTGCCAGACAAAGTTCAGTGCTGTCTTGCTCTTTATTTGTTCACTTTTTTGTTGTTGTGATTGTCCATTGTTCTGTTTGTGTTCTGTGTGATGGTGTGCTTTGGCAACATAATATGGAGGCTGTGGAAACAAATTTATCTTTTTGGGACAATAAAGGTTCATCTATCATATCTATCTATCTATCTATCTATCTATCTATCTATCTATCTATCTTTAACATGAATTAGTGAAATTATTATCTATCTATCTATCTATCTATCTATCTAAGTTCATCCTCTTGTTTGACTCTTCTGTTCTCCGTCTGACCTGATTGTTGATTTTTTGTTCCTAGAGTTCTGTTATTATGTCTGTTAAAGCATCTGTTTTTAAAGACATATTATTGTTTATTTATGATCACTTGTCTTATCTGCATTAGGCAAAAATGTGAAACCATGCAGATTTAACTAAAGCAAGTGAGGACATATCTATCTATCTATCTATCTATCTATCTATCTATCTATCTATCTATCTATCTATCTATCTATCTATCTATCTATCTGTCTGTCTGTCTGTCTGTCTGTCTGTCTGTCTGTCTGTCTGTCTGTCTGTCTATCTATCTATCTATCTATCTATCTATCTATCTATCTATCTATCTATCTATCTATCTATCTATCTATCTATCTATCTATCTATCTATCTATCTAGGATTCTCGCTGTCTGATGAGCAAGATCCAACAAAAAGGTTTGAGTGAAACCAGTTCGGCCATTTTCACTTCAGTCTGTATTGTGTTCCAGGCTGTGGGGGCAGTGTAAAAAAAAAAAAGCTTTTTCCAAAGTTAGTTTGGACTCGTGATAGACTGCTCAATAGCATTGGTGCTCCTCGATTTCTGCAGCAGTGAACATAGAAAGGATGGTAATAATCCCAGAAGAGTCTTATAAATCAACAACATCCAGTGGGTATACCTCCAGGAGCTGAAGGAGGGCCACTCAGCTTTGGAATAAATGTCACAATGATTAGTAAGACGTCCGCAGCCAGTAACAAAACACAATGATAAACAGTGTCCAGACTCTGGAGACATTTGGTTGAGGCCCTCATATACAGAACATCACCATAGTCTATCAGTGACAGAAAGGTTGCTATTGGTTGTTATTGATGTTTTGCATACAAAAGCAAGGGATGAACATGCTTAAAAGGGTGGAAGTCTGAGGAAAACTTCCAACCGCTGTTCTCTGATATCACATCTAGGGATGTAACGGTATGAAAATTTCCTATCACGGTTATTGTGACCAAAATTATCACGGTTATCATTATTATCGCGGTATTGTTGCAGTGTGCTCAAAATGTTCAAAAAGTACTTTAACACAGTCTTGAAATCATTCAACCCCTTTAATATTATAATTTTAACATTCATTTTAACATCTATTGTCTTTTGTCAATAACTGTGTCAGGAAATGTCCTATAAGTAAATTTGTTTAAACTTTTTTCATGAGAAATAAAAGTACAATTCTGGCAAGTATTTGTCATTATTATGTTATATATGCTTAAACAATGTGTAATTAGAAGAAAAGAAAAAACAGATTTTAACTTTAAACAGGATTCTCTTTCTAAAAAATTGTAAATGAACATGGTCAAAGTTTTGAGACAGCCAAAAACAAATTTAACTTATTTTACAAACACTCACACATTTTTGTTTGCCTACAGCATTAGTGTCCATGTTACAGCTCGTTGTATTAGACCATGTCCAGGACTTTTTATTTATTTTTTGTTTTACTAACGATAGTCCCTGAAGCAGATAGCCCCCTTCATGACTCTCCTCTGGTCTCTCCATTCCATGGCAGATCTCCTTTATATCTCCTTGTTTAATATTTCCAAATTACAATTGGTTAAATTCATAAAACACGAACTATGACAGAAAAAGGCGATCTCTTATGATGAAAAATGGCGAAACACGGCAAATAAATGGCGAAACACGGTATAACGGTAATTTTAATAGGATACGTAATGATTACCGTGGGAATTTTTGCCACGGTTTACCATTTTACCAGTAACCGTTACATCCCTAATCACATCCAATATCAGGGGACAAATGTGGTGGTGAAATGGTGTCAGGGATATTTTTTTGACCCCCTTGGTAACAACTGAGCATGATGTAAACGTCCAAGCCCACTGGAGAGTTGTTGCTGACTTTGCCCTTTATTGATCACAGTGGCTACTTACAGCAGGACTAATACTCCATGCCACAAAGCTCAAGTCATCTCAAACTATTTTGATTTAGCTGAGAGTGAGTTTACTGTACTCCAGTTAGCTCAGCAGATCTCAATAAAGTGGAGCATTCTTGGGATATGTAGGAATGGGAGGGTTGCATCATGGGTATCATGTTGATATGGACCAAAATCTCTGAGGAATGTTTCAAGCACCTTGTCGAATCTATGCCATGAAGAGTTAAAGTGATTCTAAAAATCAAACTTATCAGCATGGTGTACTTCAAAAAGCAGCTGCTGATGGTACATCACAATATCAACCTGCATTCTTACATTTAAAAGACAGAAGTAAAAGATTTAGAAAAAGCAGCTTGCAGTAAAGTGCTTTAACACAATACAGCAGAACCCTTTCAGTGACACAGGTGTCACAGTCCAGCTTCATATAAAACACTGGAGATGTGTGTTTCTCTGACATTTAAGCCGAGCTGTGACTTTGCTAAAGGACTTACTGCCCCCCAGAGGTTGAAAATCACTGTGGACGCTCATATAGACAGATGTTGTATCATACAAACACAGACAGTGGGGCTTGAACTCCTCTAAATCAAACATTTATTGTGCATATTTGTCATTATTCAATAACACACCTGCTCTTATTTATCTGTCTACCTCTACCAAATGGAGCTTGGGAGTTTATTTATTCTAAAGTGATCCTCCAAATCAATAACTTCACTATTAAACATGAACATTTAAGCTGTTTTCTATCACATGGAGCTGTCTGTTTCACATTTGGACAATTTTGTCATAGCATTATTGTATCTCTATACATTTCTATTTCTATATAAACTTGCAAAATGATGCATAAACTGAAAGATCCCAGATGCCCCTGCAGTTACTAGTGGTCAATAAATTAATATGCACCACAGTATAATGTAATATAAACCATTAAAAAGTTTGTTTTGTAAATCCATATTTAATGCAGCTATATATGATTGATATGGTTACAATAATCATGGTTATAGCTGCATTACATTATATTAAAGTCAAATAAATGAAATATAATGTTATATAGATATAGTCAAAAATAAAGCTTCAATTAAAGCTTCAGTTTGAAAAGAGGCAATGTATTTACCTACTTTAGGACATCAAGTAACATCTTTTAAAGCCTAAAAGTGGTTATTTTGAAAGTCTAGTGACCTCTTATAAAATTATGCAAAACTTTTAAAGTTCTATATCAAATGTTTCAATATAAGTTCATGTGATATCATTTTATTTATACTTTTTCTGTATCGATTTATTCCCTAAATATCCTACATTTTCTCTAGTGTAAAACTACTGTCCTATTGTATCATTTATTCATTCAAGTACAGTTGATGCTTTTTTAGCTGTTTAAGTGTATTTCGCTGTACCACAAAATAGTAATGATGATAATAATGAAAACTGCTTAAGTACTTACATACCTTGTGTCAAGTCTGCCCATAAATCAGGGAAAAGCTGTCTCGGGCCCAGCGTCATGGAACCCACAAAAGATTAGACATGGCCCATTCTGAGTAATTTTTACTTTTATATTAGCTTAAATTCTGACTATCACTCAAAGGAGTGACACATGTCAAATCAAATCAAATCAAACTTTATTTATATGGCACTTTTCATACTTAAAAGCAACACAAAGTGCCTCACAGAGGCTAAAAACAACATAAAAACAGAAAACTGGAACACACTTTTAATCCCAAAAAAAGCAAGTTTTAATGATGAAACCATGCAAATATCAGGGGGATGTTAGAGACAATTAATCAACATTCATTATATATAGATGCTTATTGACACTTTGGCACCTTTGTTTACAAAAACATACAAGAATCTTGCAAATGTGACACACTAAGTTCTCTATCAAACTGCTGTCAAACTGTTTGAAGCCATGTTTGAAACTATCTGGGGCCAAATGATGTAGCCTGTCAGGGGCCCAGTCATTCTGTGGGCGGGCCTGCTTTATCATTGAAACCATTCTTGTGACTAGAGATGTAATGTTTGCGTGACATCGGGAAATGTAGTCATTTATTCGGCTAAAGGAACCACATGTGTAACCACATCCTTAGTTTGGAGCTTAAATGTGTAAAATTGTGTAAATTTTGATGAGATATTTGTAAACACGATGATTTTGAATTTATTGTGAGAGTTGAAAGGATATTGCTGGGAAACGCTTTTGACGGTGAAGATTGAAAACTAATAATTCCGACCGTTGACAGTATTTGAATGCATTCTTGTAACTGTTACACATCCGCCTACCTCACTCATAAGTGCTATCTGATTGGTCCGTTCCACCTATCAATCACAAACTCACCGCATGGTTGATAATAACATGGGTGGGCTCGAGGGGGCGTTGGTGGACTGTCAGCGGATGTTTGACAAAATGTTTCTACGTAGCTACGCATGGACGAAGTTGAGTAATGATTCATCTGTCTCGTTAAACTGAGTTTTTGTGTAACAGCCTCGGTTTAACGTTAACGACCCCCCGACGGTCGACCTTTGGCTCGGCTGTCGTCGCGACTCTCGGGGAGGAGCAGTGACAGCAGCGTTAGCTAAATTAGCTTAGTAACGGCGGCCATCAGGAAGAGGTGTCACCGCTCGCACCAGCAGCTCTCTCTCCACAGAGAAGCCAGTCTGCGGCCATGGCTGCCATCGGGAACTCCGGGGCCGCCTCCAGTCCCATGGTGATCCTGGCGCCGAAGACGAAGACGAAAAAGAAGCACTTCGTTCAGCAGAAGGTGAAGGTGTTCCGGGCTAGTGACCCGGTCTTAAGCGTCTTCATGTGGGGCGTCAATCACTCGGTGAGTCGGTGAAGCTAAACATGCTAATTCCGTCTGAACAGCAGGGTAACTGTGTCATGTAAATGTAGCCGCTCCGTTAGCAGGGCTGTTAGCAGGAAGGTGTTCCAGCAAAATCTGCAACCGTCAAATCCTGTGCCACCAACGGCTGCTGGAGAAGGAGCCAGAACATCAGATCCATGGTCCAAACAGTGACCAAGGCGATCACTGCTGTTGTTTTGATGGTTTTAAATGATCATAAACTTTATCAAACTAATTTTATATCAATCAATCGAAGTTTAATTATATAGCACAGGTCATAAAACATAAATTGGAGCTCAAAGTGCTTCACATCAAGACAAAAAACATATACATGCACATACACATACATAAATAATGACAATCGCTTTCTTTCAACCACTCAGCTAATAAACACTCAGCAGAGGTCCACCTACTAAGTAGTATTCCACTGTATTTGTAATGAAGAGTTGGTAGGATGTCAAGAGGATTTGAGACTAATGCACACTAAAGTAAAATAAATGATAAAATCCAGAACAGATACAAGAAAAAGCTAAGCGTTAAAAATAAAACGCTACAAGTACATTTAAAGTAAATAAATAAAAACATGTTCAACTTTATCAAGGTATATAAGCAAATATTGAAAATGGAATAAAACACCAGGCAATAAACTATTAACCTAATATTGATTAATAAGGTTAGATAAGAAGTGCTAAAAACCATTAAAATAGTCATTAAAATAATAAAGTTCTCCATAAAAGCCAAGATCAATAAATGTTTTTTTAGACCGCGTTTAATAATGTCTACATTTGAAGCTTGTCTCACACCCATTGGAAGTTTGTTCCACAGTTTTGGAGCATAACTGCATCAACAAATGATCCGTTTTAGAAGTCATGTATTCTTAGGTAGAGGAAAATCGGTTGTTATGCAACTTATAAACAGTGTATTAGTAAGACTAGAGAAAAAGATACTGAATATGATAAGAAAACTAGAAAAGCACTCTGAGAGCGCAGACCTCTGCGAGCTCCACAGTCCTCACCCAGATTGTGATTTTCACCATAATTATTAGTCCTACCTTTATTTAATCTAAATATTTAGATTCCTTGACCATGAAAACATACCATTAGCAATTGGATTCATAATGATATCTATTTTATTTCAGTAATTATTCACCAGAATCACATTTTTTGTCATGGTGGATCCAGACGCTGATCCGGATCAACACCAAAATTGAATCAGTTCTTCCTTTTCCCATGCTGAACATTTCTTGAAAATTTCATCAAAATCCATCCATAACTCTTTGAGTTATTTTGTTCACAGACGGACAAACAGACTCTCCTGAAAACATAACCTCCTTGGCGGAGGTAATAGTGTAAGAATCAATAAAGGATGCAGACTAAGTATAGTAAAGCTACTGTATGTACATTAGTAAAGGACATGACTTCCCCTGTACATCTAAAGACTTGTACAGACAAGCAATTGTTTGTGAGATTATTTAATCAAATATTGATACTGGAATTTTTGCAGTTATTAAGCCCACGTATCAGCCACACATATGGGCTGGTATTGATGCACCTTCTCATCGCTGCATGGGTACATTTAATAATCAAGGATTTCTTTTTTGCAAGCCTTTAATGCTGTTTTTCTTGTTTTACATCTTGTCCTTACAAAATATACTGTAACACTGAAGAAACCGGTCCATGTTTGTTAAGTACAGAGCTTATGCTCTTGACTAGAAATATCTATCAGTATCTGCGATGATGAATTAAAAAACATCAGATATCAGCATAAATCAAACATCATATGCCAGATTGTAAATTATAAAGTAGCTATAAGCAAATGTAATAGTGCATTTTGATGTGTTTTTACTTTATATTGAGCAGAAGATGTTTCGTTAAGGTTATTGTTAAGAACGGTGCTGCATTTCTGCTCTTTCTGGAGTTTTCTGGGTTTGGATTGCTTTGATAATTTCTGTCCTTAAGCGTGTTTGCTGTCAATGGATTTGTTTATTGTCCTTACAGCACATTATTTCATTTGCATGTTTTTATTTAGTTCTGACCTTTGGTTGTGTTACTGTCTTTGAGGTTGTTTTCCACTTATTTAACTTCGAGTTGTGTAGGCTGTTAGCTCTCGTTGGCCACTGAACATAATGCTTTTCCTTTATTATCACTGTTAAAAGATCAAGTGTAATTTTTCCTGTTAGTTAAATGTTGTTTTCTTTGTTTTTAAACCATACCTTGCACGAAAAGACAGTCACATTGAAAGCAACAAGTCAGTTTTGTTAGGGAAAGACTTGGTGCTCTTGAGGAGAAATATTGGTATCAGTGATAATGAGTTCAGGAATATCAGCAAAAATCCAATATCATACATCCCTAACTAAACAATCACCCTTAAGTTAAATAAATCCTACTGATGCTGTCTATCATATTACTCATTATTTTCTTACAGTCATTAATCCATTTATATGCTTTGAACAGGCCTTTTAATCTGCAACATCTTATCTAAAACTCATTGGGATCGCTGTAAGAATTCAGAGTGTTAGTGCTTTACTTTTATCAGATGGGAGGAAATATGCAGCTTGGCAGGTATTTCATGAGCTAACGTCACATCTCCAAGTCTGCAGAGTGGGTCTGAGCTACAGTTTTCCATTTTTAAGGTCTTTACTTTAGTATTTTATTATTTAGAAAGACAACAAGGAACCAGGCTACTGATTCACAGATAGTAGCTCTCATTTAGATAAGCCATCTTTGTCTGCTGTTCTTGTGCAGATATTCAATATATCAATGTGCATAAACTCAAACCATTAAGGGGGGAACACTCATTTACTAATTCAGGTGTTGATTTACGGAGGCTGCAAGTCAGACAAGTGAGTGAACATCATGAGGAAGTGAATTTAATGCCATTAAAGTAGAAACAACTGTGCTCTTATGTCTGCACTTAAGACAAAATAGGTCAACTGAAACATCACAAGGGCAAATAGTAATTCTAATGTTTAAAGATCTTCTCCTCATTCAGGCTTCAACAGATTGTTTTAGGAGGGTGTGACATGCAGAAAAGGAGTTTGAGGTTGGACCTACACCCAGACTGCTCACTTGCATGACTGTGGTCTGTGTAATTAGGGTGTAATGAAGCCGTTAGGCAGTCAGAGCTGCAACAGTTCTCATCCACTTGAATTTTACAGTTTTAAATCGGTGAAGGAAGTGCTTTACTGACTTTATGTTTTGATATCAGGGGTGCAACCACCACCATCACCAGCTCATCTTTTTACTGTATTACAAATACATTGATTAAGCCTGTTAAAGCTAGGGTCTACGATCTGAAAACCAGTTTGGCTGTTGAGGCAGGTTTGAAAAACGCAGCCTGCCCCCCCTTCACTCATCCCTCCCATGCGTGTTCCAAGATCCCGCCCCCCAGCTCGTGTCGCCCTGCAACAACACGCCCCCTCTGGCAGAGCAATAAGCCAGCAGCAAAAAACAGCAACAACAATGAGATTTCTCATAGCTGAAAGTAACAAACACGACAGTCATCCCCCTTGTAGCACACAGCGGTAGCCATTTCAATTGGACCGGTGGCGAAGCGAGTCTGGCGTCGCCACTGTTAGCCGTTAGCTGAGCCGATTGTGGGCTAGGATTTATGTTTCTCGGCGTGTCTTCACCAGCTCAGTTTACAATGCTAATGATGCGTGGCTAGCTTATGCTAAAATCTATTGACAGAGCCTACCCGTTCAGACCAACAACGTTCAGTCATTAGCCAGTACAGGCACAGACTAACCAGAGTTATTCAGCAGACATCTCCCGCTGTAGTAAACAAAGCTATTACCTGTTCAACCAGGGGCGGGCTGGTCATCTGGATGTTCTGGAGTATACAAGAACGGCCGGCCGTTCGGCAGCCATCGGCCAGTGCTGCTGGTCGGCCAGTGCTGCACCGGTCGCCGGCCACTCGCCGTTTGGCAGGCGGCGCAGTGTTCAGTCCCAGATCATTCTGCAGCTTTTTCCACCGTACAATTCTCCAATGCTGAGTCTCCGCTGGGACCTGTATTGCTCATATTTCTTCCTTACTTCAGCCTTTTCCTCGAAACTTTTATGTTTCCTTCCCTTCGTTGAGGAGGATAACAGAAGCGGCCTCCTGGTTACGGTGCTGCTCCTCTCCAGCAGCTAGCTGTGCTGCTAGCTGCTCACTGGTACATATGGAGGCAGTGGGGAGGATGTGGGACCATGGGCGAGACAGTGCGGAGCAGAGAAGACAGGAGATTGGATGGACTCACGGACCAATCTGAACCGCCAGGAACAGCGGTTCGGATTGGTCAACTATTATGCTGCTTTGCAGCGGATGTACTGAATGAATTTTTTTCATTCTTTTTGGTCTTTATATTGCATAGATCAGACCATATGACCATAACAGCCTTTTAAACGGTGTTATTAAGATGTACCAAGCTTCCAAATTGTAGACCTTAGCTTTAACCTGTTCAGCCCCAAAGTACACAGTTTCGGGTACCACAACAAAAACATAAGAAAAGTGAACTATTCATGTAGAAATATAGTCATTTTCCACATCAAATTAAGCAGGAATTTTTGAGCTACACAGCCATATACGCCGTTTTTAAACACACCAAACACAGCGTCAACACCAAGCAATGAATGATCAAATATCAAAACCTGTTTCACTTTGATTCAAACTTGAGTTGCTTTGTATGGATTTCTTTAAATGAGAAAATGTAGAGTTCTGCTTGATTTTTTTTAATGATTTATTAGTTTTCTTTCAAAAACTGAAATGAAAAGCAGAAAAAGATTTTAAAAAACTGCTGAAATTGGGTGTAATGAACGCCAAAAACGACATAAAAGTGAAATAAAAAGTTTGATATATCAGAAATGTCAAATGGGACTAATGGTGCCAAACTGCGCTGAGATTGGGCCTGACAACCTCTCTAACTTTGCTCTGCGTCACTTTATCAGACTCAAACTTGGCAGAAATAATGTTCACATATTTTGCCAATTTTTTTCCAAAAAGATATTTACAATACAAACTTGTTTTTTTAGGCAAGGATGAAATTTTCCAATTATTCTGACTTCTATCTTCATTTACTCTGTCCCAGTAACACATATACTGAAAACCCTACCTCTGGATAAACCTCTCAAGACACCAAAATAATCAAAATTGACCTTGTGGTTGCAGAGATACTCTTTTCTTTATGAGTACGTCATTTTCAAGCATAAGGCTTATAAAAGGGGCTGAACAGGTTAATTGTGTTTATCATCTTAAAGTATTATCCGCCCTTCTTTCAGATCAATGATCTCAACCAGGTGCCTGTTCCCGTCATGCTGCTTCCTGATGATTTTAAAGCCAACACCAAGATTAAAGTCAACAACCACCTCTTCAACAAGTAACTGAAGTCATTTCACAGTTTCACATGAATGTAATGTAAACAGCTGCTTGTTCCTGCTCCTCTAAGATAGTGTGTGCATTTGGAGCTCAATCATTTAAACAAATATTTTTTTAGTTGGATAGTTTTGGCAAATCACAAGACGGATATTTACTTCTTTTTTGTCTTCCGTGCACAGAGAAAACCTTCCAGGACATTTCAAATTCAAAGAGTACTGCCCTCAGGTCTTCAGAAATTTAAGGGAACGGTTCGGCATCGAGGATCTGGACTATCAGGTTTGAGATATACTGCATATAATCAGGATGAATTCATAAAAGCTTCATCGTGATTCATTTAATCTCTAAGGTTGATCCTCACTGTCATTTTATCCCAGGTTTCACTAACTCGCAGCTCCCCACTGAGGGGTATGGATGACCATGGAGACAGTATTCTGCTCAACTCGTATGACCGCACTCTGATCATCAAGCAGATCTCCAGTGAGGACGTTGCAGACATGCACAACATCCTGTCCGAGTATCACCAGGTGAGGTCTGAGTGATGAGAGAGATGGTTGTCTTCTTTTAATATCCTGGGGAGCTGGATGACTGGAAGCAACCTAAAAATATTCTGAGTTAAAACTCCTTAATGTTGATTTTTGTTCACTAAGTACTTGATATTTCTGTTTTGACTATAGTTGAAAAAAGGAGTCAATTTCTCTTTTGTTAATTTATCCCTACTATATTCCTTGTGACTAGTACGGCTGGGTAACACAACTGAAAAACAGGCTAGTAATTTTTTTAGTTTTATGTTCATGTCCAACAGTATCAACCAACACATTCAAGCCCTTTCTTGCTCTTTTACATGCCACTGACAGAGCAGTCAGAGCAACTTGGGGTTAAGAGTCTTGCCCAAGGACACATTGCCATGTGAGTCAGGCTCCAACCTGCAGCCACTGGATTATTGACCAAGCGCACTATCAGACTGATGCCCCAGACGCCCCAATACTTGATAGTGTACCTAATAAAATGGCCTGTGAAGGTACATCATGTTTAAAATGACAGTAGTGTTTGTTTAACAAAATGGTGAATGCTGAAGAGGGTAGCCGACAGATTTCTGGCTAACTTTCAGACGTAAGCTTGAAAATCAAAATGCTAATCCTCTACTGTTCTTCTTTATCGGGGCTTTTTTTGAAAATATATGTGGGGCATTTTTGGCCTTTATTGACAGGAGAGAGAGACACTGTGGAAAGGTTTATGAAGGTGCTGAGAGAGCAGGGGTCGGGCCTGGTTGCCCTGCCCTGTCTTTGTTTTTTAAAAAGCATTTTTAGCATTTTTATTATGTATCATGAAAATTAAAGTTCACGTGCTATATAATTCCGAACTCTGCCACATGTTCCATTCCATGATCGAAAAGAGGCAGGAAGAAGAAAGTCTTGTGATTACCAGCCCCTTTCTTAAAATAATAAAACAAGAAATAGTTGGATGTAGGGGTGGGAGATATGGCAAAAATATCATATCACGATTTTTTAAAAATGAAATCACGATCACGATTTTGTCACGATTCTTTTTTACGTTGATTTTTCTAGACTAATTTGCATGTTTGGCCATTTTCCCCCTATGTTTAACATATAAAACCCTAAAAGAAAAAAAAAACAGTTTAAGCCAAAGAAACTTTCTGAACAGGTTTTAATTTACATAGTGCAGTTTCTATAAAAATGTGCAATAAATGTAAACATAAAAGGTAATGAACAACAATATCAACATTATCTCTTAAAGTGCAACAATTCAAAACAAATGTTATCTAACTGCAATGTCTATAATCTGAGTGAATTATACAGCTGCTTTAGAACAGATTTTTGTTCAGACATCTTCAAGCTTTTATCTCCTTCTCTCTTTCCGCCATGGCTTCATGCTACATAACCAAACAGGAGATCCCACCATGCACTGCGCGTAATGTGCTACGATTGGTTAGTCGGGTGCGCATCAAAGTCTCTGTGCCCACACAGACGATCTGATGATCTTTCTGCTTTATGGGATCATCCCCATGTTATAATCCTTAACGATTTAATATCGTCCTATTGCACACCCCTAGTTAGATGGTGTGTCCGTCAGATAGTTAACAACTACTGCTTGTCAAAAACGCAGAGAAACAAAAAAAAACAAGAAAAAAAAACAACTAAACAATCATGCAAAACAACTCACCATCAACAGCAATCCGTACAAAGCAGCAGAAGATCTTATATCCATCAAATTCATATTTTCTTATCATTTTGTCTTTATTCTCTTGAACTGATGAATATTGGTTCAGGCTTTTCAGTCACTTGTTAAAGAATTCCATAATTTGACACCACACACTGAAATACAAATTTTTTCTAGAGTAGTGAAATGGATGTTTAAAATCAAATTTCCTATCATGTTCCTCATTTTCTGAATTAAAAACAAAAATATGTATATTTTCTAGCAGCGTTCTGCCTTTTACCTTGAACATAACTAATAAAGTCTGTAACTCGATGATGTCTTAGAGTTTAATTAATCCTGACTTGATAAAAAGTTCATTAGTGTGTTCCCTTGCCTCCATTTTATTGGTTATTCATACTGCTCTTGTCTGTAAAATATACGATGGCTTGTTGTGTACGTATTCCCCCAAACATAATAACTAAAACAATGCAAAATAAGTGAGCAATACAAATTTCACATTGTCTTGTGGTCTAAGATGTGTTTCACTTTGTTCATAACAAAAATATTTTTGACACCTTAGTTTTAAAATAATCTAAATAAGATTTCCATGTGAAGTTTTCATCTTTAATAATACCAAAATATACAAACTGATACACTCATTCAGTAGCAAATCCATCAATAGACAGAGACACATTACCATCCTGTTCCCTCCTTCACTCAGTCATTTCATTAGTTCCTACATGCTTATCTTACCTGTTTCCAGACATGTTAAATCTTGAACCTGTTTGAACTTGACTGAACTGTGCATGAAAACCTCGTGAGACCGTTTGTCACAAGGCTCCTAAATTGAGAACTCCTTCCTCTGGGAGGGTTTTCTGCCTTTAGGTGAGGAAAATTGACCCAAATATGACTATTTTTAGCCCTTTTTTACCAGAAGAAGCAGAGTGGTGCAGGCAGCAGAAAAGTGTCTTTGTATGAATTAGAGGACAGAGAACATTTTTCCCCTCTGAAGTGTCTCTGGGCAACATTTGTGGTTGTAGGGGGTCTCAGACCTTCCCCTTCTCATCATTACTAAACTATCAAGGTGACTTCAGTTTGGAGGTAGGAGCAAAACATCGACCCTTTATGGCTGCTGGTTTGTAAAGAGAATTCTCTAAATTAAAGGGACATTTTGGTTTTTTTTAAATGGTGTTGTCAGCCCTGCCTTTGTGGGGAGGAAACCTAACCTGACGCACCAGATGGACTTGAATCTGGCAAAGCCGGCTGCTTTGGGAGTTTAGGGAGAGCCTGGAGGCAACGATATGCATGGTGGATTATGGGACACAGAGTTCAGTGTAGTTCAGCAAATTTCCTGGGAAAAGAAACTTTAAAAAAGGGTTTCAGCACCACTTCAGCACACCACTTGGTGTTTTTGTTCTGATCAATGGTTATGATTTGTAGAGTACAGACTGTGTATATATATATATATATATATATATATTTTTTTTTTTGTGATGTATTTTTGGGCATTTTGTGCCTTTAGTGATAGGAGAGGGACAATGGATAGATAAAAAGGGGGACGACACTTTGCAAACTGGCCACAGGTTGGATTCGAACCCAGGCTGGCAGAAGCGCATACATGGGACGTGCCTGGCTGCTAACTACTCCACCAAACCAGCACCCGCTATGTCCCATATATTAACCTTTATATTGACAGTATGCATGAAAGTGTCATGGCATTTCAGCTAGAGGCTGCTTTATTAATCAACATCATTCTGTTTTATTTCTCTCCAGAGTATGTTCATTAAAGTTATTTTAAATATTAGATTTATCTCTCTACCATGGTTGTACTGATTTTACATACATACTAATTATTTTTGAGAAAATGAGATGCCAAATCTCAAGGGCTTAACTTCTTAAAAGAATATATTCAACAAATATGATGCTATACAGAGAGATTGATTGATTGAATCTGTATTCAGCAGAGATGAATGTGACGAGGACAGATTTATGATCTGGGTGTCCACTGGTTTGTAGCTACCATAAATTCAGATTTTTAGTCCGATTGTCACTATATCCGCATATACTGTATGTGTATCAATAAAATGAAGAGTGGCTTCAGCCTGCTTGTAAAGTACCTTGAGATAAGACTCATTATGAGCTGATGCGATACAAATATTGATTCATTGATTAAAATGTTCCCATATCATCATTGAAGGTCTACATTTGTAGAACTAAGTTTTATTCAAAGTGAATCAAATGCTGTTTGTGTTCTTTCACATCAGTTTTGAACACAAATAGACAGTCATATTAAAGGAACAGGCCAGCTGTAGTATAGGGGAGACTTTTTGTTGTGACACAAACTATGTACATACTGGTATCAGTATCTGCAGTAACAACTTCAATATCAGATATTACAAAATACCAATGTCACATTGTTGCATTTAGAAGAGTATTGCCAAATTATGTCCTTCTCCTTTTTCTTAGTTGTAGTAACCTTTTTTTGTCGTCTTCACCAAAGCTGCCCTCAGTTCAGAGCAGTTAAAGCTTTAAAAATGACACTTCTTTGTCAAAGATGCGTAAAGATACGTAAATAAACAGCTTGCCTTGCACAACAAATGGCAGCCTACATGTGCATTTTTTTTTAATTTGATCAAAATGTAAAAGTCTTTAGTTCCCTTTTGCACCACACATGAAACAGAGGCTGATCTTGATCAAACGGCACAAACATGCTTTAAACTTCAGGCCTCTATTTAAAGGTATTCAAATGTTCCTGTCTTCACATCATGTAAATTACTGGAGTAGGTTTCCAGCAGAGTTCTGAACCAGCTGACGCTCTCTAACCTCTTCACTGTTTGTTGTTCTTATTTCAAGTGCAGGTTGGCCTGCTGTCAGTGTGCTCATACCTCTGCACGGGTACTTCAAATCTGGGTCTCACTCAAGGCTAAAATACCGCAGAGGAAACTTTTGGCTGCTTTGAGCTCGTACTGGAATGTGTAGCCGGCTGTTTTGCGGCCTACGGAGAGCAGAGAGGGAGATGAGGAAAATGGAAGCTCTGTTTGAGAGTGTTTATTATTTCACTTGGCCCTGAATGAACTCCTTGTTAACAGAGCCCCTGTGCTGGCATCACACAGCTTCTTCAGCATATCAGGACACATCTGAGCTAATTTTAACAGTTTCATAACATCAGTGTTTTGACACAGAAGTTAAGTGTGTCAGGCAAAATTCCTGACATCCTTTTCTGTTTTTAATTTACTCGCCTCAGCAAAGAGTATAAATATTCAGATGCCATATAAAAACACACTTTTTATTCAATATTTTATTAACCTTTATCTTTTAACATGCCAACAAACTACAATACAACATATAAACACCAAAAAACATTCACCATAGAAAATACATTCCTCACTTAGATCCATAATACATGACACACAGATTACATCTTACATCTTACTAGGGCTTGATTTTTTATGATTATTTTAGGTGCTGATTCCATTTAAATTGCGATTCTACAATATATTAATTTTGCAATCTTTAGTTAGATTTTTTTTAACACCAGCGAAAAGCTGAACAATGATGATGCCTACGGACTATATCAGGAAAAATACACATCACACATGACTCTGTTTTTTTTATTTATTCAGCAATATATTTAACCATCTGTTTATACTCTCTCTTCAAAAGCCTGGATTGCATTTAAAAGTTGCTTATTAACACAAACTAAAATGAAGCATTTAAATTTGGAAAAAGAAAACAACTTTTGAACAAAAAAAAATCAATCTAAAAATCGCCAAACAAAAAATCCTGATACTTATGTGAATTGATTTTTTTTCTCCCACCCCTACATCTTACATATACATATGTATATACATATTTTTTTAACTTTCTTTTTATCTTAATTTCAGGTTTACAAAAGGAAAAACAATATGTCATTAAATCAAATACAATAAACTTCAATACAGAGGAGATTGCTCCAGCCAAACAATTCAACAATATGTCATATATATGGATGAAGGTTTACAAGTTCTGGATTATGAGTTCATTTTTCTCAGTATTTTACGTAATCATCTGCTTGTAGTCTTAAAAAGAAAGTGAGTTTTTCCATGGAATAAATTTAGTTTACAATTGCAGTCAAGTCGACCTTTATTGGTGGGTTTGCCTGCATCCATTTACGTGTGATGGCCAAGATGATTTTGTAAATCTGTCCTGATACTTAAGACACAGATTACATCAAAGTGTCCGCAATGTAGTTTGAATGTCCATAACAAAATATTATGTTTTATTAACCTGTGCACCTACAGGTTTCACTCAGGTCTAAACATCAGCAGCTGCCAGCAATGAGATTGGGAGTAAAGGAATCCACTTTAGGGCAGAATAAAGACTGAAAAACACACATTTTTCATTATTGTGCTTTCTGATTTTGTGTAATTGGATTTATTCCAGAACATGGAAAGCAGGATTTATGATTTTGGCATTTACGTGGATTTTGGTGTGTGGTCTTGTAGGGCTTTCTACAAGCGCCGGCTGCCAGTCAAACAGCTGATGACCCTTTCAGTCACATTTAGCTCCTTTTTTCTATTGCTGAACTTTAAATTGTCATGTAAAGTGCTGTAGGAAAGTGTGAGGCGGATGTAAAAATGCTGTAAAGTAAGGATGCTTTTACTAATATGTGCTAGTGATGGGTACCTTTCACATTTGAACCGATACCATACCGATGCCCGGTACCTGGAAATCGGTATTGGTACTCAACGGTACCAGTTTTCTGTACTTTTGCGTGTGTTTATGGAGTAATAAATATTAATTTGTTTAATATTAAGATCTCAATTTTTTTCAATGTAAATTTATTTCTCAATATATAAAATTGAACAGATATATATCAAAACAACATTCAACTGTTTGTATTGTAACATTGTAGTTGTTCCAAAAATTTCTTCAACATGAAAACCAGAAACTAAAATGAACCACAACTTAATAAATTAACTGCAGCCCTCACTTTAACTTTAGGGCAGTTTAACAATGGGTCTGACGGAGCTGTAAATTAAAAAAGCATTTACATTAACGTTACAAAGTACGAGGAACCGACCTGATGATGATAACTGACGCACGTTAAAATGCCAAGCTAATACCATTTTAAACATGAGGCTTATTTACCTGGACCAGGTATCCTCCGTGTCCCATTTGCTGCCATTACCAAATGTTAAAGCCATTTCTTTTCCTGTGTTTCTGGCTGCAGACGACTAGTCTCCATTGGACACAGGCGTGCTAACAGTGCTGAATGAATCCTTTGTGGTCGTAGATCTGAGGCTATCAAAAATTGTGCACTCTTCGGCTTTAAGGAAAATTTTGTGCGTCACCAGGTGCTTCCTCAAATTTGAAGTATTTCTGCCGCTGGCCTTACACTTGGCGTCACAAATATTACTAAATGTTAAAATAATTAACAGGTGCGACCACCCTTTGCCCTCAAAGCAAGCTTTTATTTCTCAGCATTTACAAATGCTGCACAGCCCTTTGGAAAAAGAAACTGCCTCCTGTAACACCTATGTAGTTAAAATTTGACTCTTTAGTCTGGAACACCTGCTGCTGTTTCCTGCCCCCCAGGTCCTGTGTTTTTCCACATAGTTTTGTCTCTTACTAAATTCCATGGCCAGACTTCTATAACAGTGGGTGGGTGCACCATAGTCCCTCTGTTTTCTGCCACTTCTAAGCTGATGACGTTACTTTATCTTCTGATGTGGAAGTGAAGAAAGCATGATGTGTCTCTCAAATGCTGCACCAAGTTTTCTCGGCTGACCTCTGTGTCTGGTCCTCAGTGTTGTCTGTGTCTTTGTGTTGCTCCAAAAGAGCTTAGAGCACATTTTGAAGCCTCAGTCTGCCTGGGAAAGGCCTTGCTGATGTGGTGTAACAGCAATGTGTCATATTACACTGTCTTGTCATGATGCACCAGTGATATGAAACTGTGGCCTGGGTGAGGTCGAGGTGAGAGACAGTTTGTCTGTGACTTGCTCAGTTTCAGTCCTACAGCGGTTCCTGACGGTTCCAACCCACATATGAAAATGATTATCGTTAGCACGTGTTTGGTGTCATGGGAGAAGAATTTATAGCAATTTGACGGCACAGAATATAGATTTTACTTAGTTTTTACTGTGTTTTCTCACTTTGCCTTTTGTCAGTTGATGAAAATAAACAACACTGTTTATGACTAGAATAGATAAATCAATCAAATAAAAAAAATATATATATATTAAAAAGGAGCATGACATTGACCCACTCTTTTATAAAACCTGTTAAGATAACTTTTGTTACAATTTGGTGCTGTGAAAGTAAAGATTTGTTGCTTGGCCTTGAACCCAGTACAGGGCAAAAAACAAAGAAAGAATGCAAGTCCACAGAAAATGTGTATTGAACATTTGAACGTTGAACAACAGCGATTGTGAACATATGTCAATAAACTGAATATATAAACCCAAATTAAGGCAAAATATGAGCTTTTTGATGGGAAATTCTGTAACCCTCACTGTTGCAGTATCATTCTTTTCACTCAGCTGTGTAAGGAGGTGGATTTGGACATGTTGGCATGATCTAAACTACGGCTGTGGCTCCAATTCAAGCCTAGAAATGGTTTTAACCACATACCCAAACTTAACATCTTACGATCTTAGAAGAAATTCAGAATTTTGCAAGATTCATGTCCTATTATTATTATTATCATTATAATTATTATTATTGTTGTTATTATTGTTGTTGTTGCCATATTAACCACAGACAGGTTGTGACTGCTGTAGTATGTTCCAAAGACTGTTCTGATAAAGTTTTATTCATCTTCTTGATTTCTTTTTGCCTTTCTTTGACATATTGGTGAATTTGTAAATCATCAATCATCTATATATGGAAAATTTATCCTTAAAAATTGTATCAAAAAAGTCGATTATTGCCGGAATTCTAAGCCCAGTATTGCTGTTGGCTTCATCATTTAAGGCAGGACAGTTTATTTTCCGTACGATACATTCACAAAGCATTTTAGGGCTTTATGATTAAAATATAGGTGAAGGGGAATATACAGTTGTAACTTAAAGAACATAAAAAAGTACAAAAACGTTGCATTGAAAGAATAAAAGGAAATGACATCAAGTAGTAAAAAGCAGAGTCCAACACGACAGACTGAGCTTCAACAAAACCATCACTTCTGATCAAACCTTCAGAAGTTTTTGTTTTCTTTGGAGCTTCAGATTAATCCTCAACCTGAAGCTGAGGATTGAACCCGACTCTGTGAGGCTGTGTCATTGTGCCTTTTACTGTGCCAGGTGTCCAAGGGTTAGACATAAAACAACATGCATGAAACAAAAACATGCAGACTGGTGGATTTTAACATCCTGTGCCATGTGTGTCAGTGAGGTCACTGAGACGAGAAGGTCTGGATTAACTCCTGAGCTCAAAGTCTAACCTGAAAACCTTCACTTATTTATTTATATCTCAGCCAGTGTTTAAGGCCCCATCCACACGAAGACAAAACACCTAACAGTTTCTAAAACAATCTTGATAATGACGAAGGCGTCTCAGAAAATGTGTGCGTCTATATGAATGCACTCGATACGCATGAAAATGCTGTAAAACACGTGCCAGGCCTCTAGGGCCGCTGTAACGATATGACGGAAACAAGCGGAAACAGACAAAAAACAGTGGGCATGTGCACTTGCGGCAAAAGTTGTAAACAGAGATTGTGATAAAGTGAACATAAAGTGCCTTAATGTGTCCTCGATAATAGTTTGTTCAACTCGGTGGTGATTGAGAAGAAGGAGATTTTGCTGCAACAGGGATAGTAGGGTCACTAGCTTCATCAGCACATATGCTTCACGTACGCCACCATTGTCGTTCCCGCGTGTGGCGCATGCGTGTCAATGAAGATATGAAACTATGACATAAGCGTATCTGAAAACTTGCAGAATGCCAGTAATCACGGAGCTGCGTATACGGCATTTCAAAATCTTTCCACTCTGGAATCTGGTTTCAAAAATGATCGTTTACAGACCCCAAAACGCCGTCTTTGTATGGATGATACGCAGATTCAGCAAAAAACTTGTGCGTTTAGACCTCGGTTTGTCTTCGTGTGGATGGGGCCTAAGACTCTTCATGTGTAATCTCTGAATGTGTCCCCTGTTGTTCTACCACATGTTTGATGATATTGTGTGTTCCTGTCCTGTAACTCACCTGTTGGTCTCCTCCCTGCAGCACATAGTGAAGTGTCACGGCAGCACCCTGCTGCCACAGTTCCTGGGGATGTACCGCGTGAGCGTGGACAACGAGGAGACGTACCTGATCGTCATGAGGAACATGTTCAGCCACAGACTGGTTGTGCACAGGAAGTACGACCTGAAGGTACGGAGGAACTACATGCAAATAAATCTGATTAAAGTGATCATGAACAAAGGAGTCGTGATTTAGACTGAGGAAGTCGTTATGCTGAAAGGGAAGGAAGCGCCTTGTCATAATGTCAATCTTTATGATCTTTTTCTGCTAGTCAATTTTTTTTCATGTAATTATGTTAACTGGAAACTTCAGATAGATAAATGATATCTACTATAGATAGATAGATGTAAAGCAGTGCAGAGTTCTGAGGAAGGTCTGAACTGCATTCACTAGCATCACAACAAGCGCAGGCTTTGGCTTGGGTCAGGTCTTTACGATAGTCGCCGCGCTTGCTCATGGGTAGTAGAGTCTTTATGTCGCCGGAAATAGATTCTCCTCATAGCACCTTTAAGTTCACCTACAATGCTACTTGAGATGGCATGATCTACTAGCCTAAATTCACAGAGAACCATAAAAAACTTAAAATTTTAATGATCATAATCTTACTTCCACATCTGATTAAGATGCTAATTTCATCCTTGCAGGGCTCTCTGGTGGCTCGTGAAGCAAGCGACAAAGAAAGGGTAAGAAAAGTTTTCCCCTTTTTCTTTTTGAACTGTTTGGTTAATACCTCTCTGCTAAAATGTTTCTATTCTTAAAGGGAAAAGAGCTTCCCACTTTTAAGGACATGGACTTCAGGAACAACATGCAGAAGGTCTATGTCACAGAGGAGCAGAGGGAGAAGTTCATGGAGAAACTAAACAAAGATGTGGAGGTAGGTGTCTGATGATCGTCATCAGAAACAGCACATCACTGTTTTTACACACCTCGTCCACACAGCGGCAGCATCAGCACATCTCTGATGATTCTGTGAGGCCATTTTGGCAGCAGCAGGATGAAAATACTCAGCTGATTTCTGGGTAAAGAGAGATGCTGTAGTATTTCATGAGCACATGAATCAGTTTATTTAAAAGCTAGTTTGTGAAAGGTTATGAAATGGAACATATAGGCCTGTCACGCTAAAAAATTTTGCTTGACGATAATTGTCACAAAAATTATTGCCGATAAACGATATTATTGTCTATTTTGAAACATCTTTTTTTTCATGAATTAAATTATATGTCATAATGAAGTGAGTACATCATATCAAAAGCAATGCACTTTAATTTCTTAAGAGTATTTAACTGTAATTGGAAGGTCAAGAGCTTTTAAATGTAAAGAAAAAAAACAAAACTCCAATAAAAACACACACAACAATAAAAAACAATAAATAACATGTAGTTTATACAGTTCCTGAATTTTTTGTGACATGTATGTTCTCCCAGTCAATTTGTACTGTCTGTCAAAGGATTGTAACATTTCAGTCTTTTCAGCCGTATTTAAGGGTTTCATTTCTTTTGCAATGAAGTGACCGACACTGTCTGTGAGCGTGCATCTCGCAATGTTAAAGAATCCTTTAAGAATTTCCAGGATCCAGACGGTGATCCAGATCACTCCTAAAATCTTATCATTTGTTCCTTATCCCAATCCAGACATTTCCTGAAAAATTCATTTAAGTATATCCATAACTTTTTGAGTTACGTTGCTAACAGAAAAAACAAACAAGGTGTGTGTTTCAGGAACAGTGAATCATATTATGATGCTAACCTTATCATGGAACTATTGCTTATAAATGTAACGGCAATGTGAGCTACCTTGGCGGAGATTTCCAAGTGCTCTCTAGTGTACGAATGCTTTAGGACTTTATTTAAAGTAAATTTGGTAAGAAGTAACTTATAATCTATTAGGCAAATGAATCAAATCTAGTTTCAGCTGTGGTCATTTTCTGATTCATTCTTTAATACTTCCTTTTGTCAGAGCTGTGGAGCTGACATTGATTTAAAACTTTAGGGAAAACTTGTTCAACATCTAGTTTTGCTACATGGAGAGTTGCCACATACCACCTAATTAAAAGACTCGGTGTTGCAGCACTTGTTGAATCTTTCTTCCCCTTGTACAGAATCCTAAAACGAGCAAACCCTGCTGTTAAAGCTCCTCAGTAAGTGTTTGCTTTCTCCTCAGTTTCTGGTGAGGCTGAAGATCATGGACTACAGTCTGCTGCTTGGCATCCACGACGTGGGGCGAGCAGAACGAGAGGAGGAGGAGGGTGAGGAGGTCTCAAACGAAGAGGACCCTGAAGCAGAGAACGGCCTGGCAGCGGGCGCCACAGCCGGCTCATACGGCACATCTCCTGAGGGAATCGCTGGTTACATGTCTGCCTATAAACCTCTTGGACCCGGGGAGTTTGACCCCTACGTGGACGTGTACGCCCTCTCGAGCTGTGCAGGTGAGGACTCGTTTCTCTAAACCACTAAAATCAATCGTGTCATGGACTTCTGCTGCTAATGTGGTCTTAGTTGTTGTAAACAGTTTTTCTGAAGCTTGTTTAGCTAGTGGCTCGTAGCTGCAGTTTTGATTGGAGGGAAGCTCGATGTTAGCCATGCACTGGTTTGACCCTCAAGGACTCACAATGTAAACATCATAAACAGCCTGCAGAAATAAAAACATGACAACAGGGTTTGTTATGTTTGCATACAAGCTTTTGACTCTCCAGATGATCAGAAGCCTTCACTTCTCTCTCTCATACGGCAGGTGGCAGTATGCACTTCACAAATTTTGGCTTGTGCACCTGTAGCTTGGATTGGAGAAAACATCTTGTTTTTTTGTATGTGAAAGCACATTTCAAATCAAGTTGTATGAATGTTGCATTTTAAGGTCTGAACGTGCTTGAATTTGGGACAAGCTTCTTTAAAGTGCTTTAATTCCTAACCACATCCTTTTATTATAAATATCTGACTGAAAAGTTTCACATGAAGCCGGGAAAATAAAATAAAATAGAGACAAAATTTCTGTCTTTGCAAATCAAATAAGAGAGAGCAGTTCAATGTTGTTCCACTTTGATGTTGTCTGAGGTTATTTGAAAAAAAGAGGACCATCCAGCATTGCATCAACTCCCGAACAACAAAAACAGGCAAATTGATACTAATTCAGGTAAAAATGAGCTTTAATCTCGTTTAGTAGGGCCCGACCAACTTTGAAACCCATTTTGAATCACAATTCCCATTGAACTTCTGGGAAATTAATTATATCACCTGCAAAATAAAACAAATTACCTTTTTAAAAATGTAAATATATAGATTGTTTATGAACTCTTTGTCACATCTGCCTTTCAGTCCTCTTTAGTTTATCAGAAGCAGGTTTTAGTTCAGGTAGAACCACTTTTTGATTGTAAACATGAGATAATGTGCGTGAGGGAATCAAAATGTTTTGTGGGACACCGCACATATTTCACAAACTTATTTAAAGAGGCTGATTAAAGTCCCCAGCTACGCTGAAGCCTCCCCTGAAGGAGTCTGCTGATGATGACGTAGCCTTGGAGGAGCTGTGCTAACGCTAGTTAGCTCGCTAGCTAGTTAGCTTAGCAGGCGTCTGTAGCTCGGCCTTTAGCGGGCAGGAAACACACAGTCAGTCTTTGGGTGAGCCTAACGATGGTGGCAGTTTGGGGAATGTAAAAGTCATCAGTCTTGATTTCTATGTAACATTACATGATATGCACACACTTCAATCATAATGTTTAAAAGTCTTGAAAAACTTTATTTTTATTGTTGTCATCTAAGTAGGTATTGCTGTTGCTTTAGTTTTATAGGAAATCATTCCCCTGTCTTCTCTTTTGTATACTCCCTGAAATAACCATAATTTTACCTTCACTTTAATCAACAGTTTCATCCGGAGCATAACAATGCTGTACTCCATCTCCTCTCGGGGGGCTTTAATCTTGACGGCTGTGATGTAGACGCTCAAACACAATGCAATCAATACAGAGAATAACACAACCTGATTGTTGTCTGCCTTTCATCCTAGGATCTCCACAGAGGGAGGTCTATTTCATGGGCCTGATTGACGTACTCACTCAGTACGACACCAAGAAGAAAGCAGCTCATGCAGCAAAAACTGTCAAACACGGGGTGAGTAGGACAAGAGAGGAAGGAAAAGGGGTGGAGGGCTGCTGTCAGCGTGTTTATTACAGCCAGTTTGTACCTGCACAGAAGCTCAAGTTTGGTGTTTGGCTCATTCTTGGCTGTTGGTGACTTTCCTTTTCCAGAATAATAGTCTAAAGAGTTTACTTAACAAAATTAAATATACTTTTGAAGGGTTTTATTGTAGGTTGAATTCCCCTGCTGCTTTTTAACTTCTTTTATCATTCACAGAACATCTTAATTATGGTGCATTTTTGGCATTTTTTAGTTCATTTTCACATCAGGATCATTGGGGACAGTTCCTCCAATACAAGTGGGCATTCTGTGCTCGACACATTTTATTTGCATTTATATGAAATATCAATCCATCTCTGATTCAACACAAACAACCCCACTGAGATCACCTGACAAGGAACCTCATAAGATGTTTAACATTCACTTTTATAGTTATTATACACTTGGCCTGTCACGATAATCAATAAATCAATTAACCGCACGACAAATAAAAACGTCCTTGGTAAGTTTGCTGGCCTGGATAAGTTGACATGTGCATGCAAGTTTGTTTTCCTCCTCTCTTTCTACCAGACAGACTGGATGAGAAGATGGGTCACTCTGTGCAACTTTCTCAACACCTGGGTGTGTTGGTTCTATGGCAGTTTTATAGCGGAGTGAGCATTTGTCATTCATTCAATCTTTGTGGGAGAGGCAGGGCCGCTCACGCGTAACACACAGGGAGCTGACGTGAGCGTCTTCAGGAGTAACAAGGAAAAGAACACTAATTTGAATGAAGGCATGAAAGCTACGGTTCCTAAGCTGAATGCCACAGCCCCAGTGTGGGAATATTTTGATTTTTAAAGAGAATGAACAAGGTGTGCTCATGAACACCGACGAGCCGATAATGTCGTATTTGTTTGAAAGTAGCGGCGATGAAGAAGGGGAGGTGCAGCGTCTTGACAGTCAATGCTCACTAGGCCTGTCACGATAGTCAATAAATCAATTAACCGAACGATAAATAAAAACGTCCTCGGTAAGTTTGCCGGCCTCGATAAACTGACACATGCATGCATGCTTGTTTTCCTCCTCACTTTCTACCAAAGAGGCTGAATGAGAAGATGGGTCACTACGTCTCTCTTTCTTAACACCGGGGTGCATTGGTGCTATAGCGGATTTAACGAATTTATAGCGGAGTGAGCATCTTTCGAACATGCGATCTCTGGGGAGAGGCGGGGCGCTGCCGCACACACGGAGAGAGCTGAAGTGAGCGAGAGGAGTAATGAGGAAACACACGCTAATATGAGTGAATTCACGAAAGATACGGTTCTGAAGCCGAATGTCACAGCCACCGTGTGAGAATGTGTTGGTTTTAAACAGAATGAACAGGGTGTGAGCTCATGAACACCGGGGGGCAGATATGTCTGAAAGTAGTGACGACGAAGAAGAGGAGGTGCTGCAGAGCCTTCGTCTTTGCCAGTCAGCGCCGACTGAGGTGTTTGGTTGGCAAAGTACATATAAAACAGCGCAAAATGATGCGCAAAAAGACAGTGTCGTTGCTACACTGCAAAAGAAATGCAACCCTTCAATACGGTTAAAAGCCAGCAGTGTTACAAACGTTTGACAGACAGCACGGATTGACTCGGAGCAAGTACATGTCACAAACAATTCCTGTATAAACTCCCTTCTATTTATTGTTTTGATTGGAGTTTCCGTTTTTCTTTACAGAGACAGGGTCTATTTTTATTGTTTTTGATTAGTTTAATTATTTTTATTTACATGCATTTTTTCCTATAAGAGAGCCATTTTCATTTTCATTGTTTTTTTCCATCTTTTTTGTTAAATTTATTATATTAGCTGTATAATTTGTTTTATTTAAAAGATCCTGACCTTCCAGTTACAGTTAAATACTCTGAGGAAATTAAAGTTTCTTGCTTTTGATATGGTGTACTCACTTTATTATGACATATATTATAATTACATTAATGAAAAAAATTGAAAAAAAATCCAAATAATATTGACAATATCGTTTATCGTCAATAATTCTTTGGACAATTATCGTCCAGCAAAATTTGTTATCGTGACAGGCCTAATGCTCACCGACGTGTTGAGTCTGCAAAATAAATAAATCAGAGCAATATGGTGCCACTGACAGTGTCGTTCGCTACAATGCAAAACAAATGCAGCCCTTCAATACGGTTGAAAAGCCAGCAATGTAACAAACGTTTGACAGACAGTACGAATTGACTGGGAGAAAGTTAAAATGTTAAATGTCAAACAATTCAGGAACTGTTTCAGCTACATTTTGTTTATTGTTTTTTATTGTTGTGTGTGTTTTTATTGAAGTTTTGTTTTTTCTTTACAAAGACAGGGTCTATTTTTTTATTGTTTTTGGTTATTATAATGATTTTTATTTACAAACCATTTCATTTTATTTTTTTGTTAAATTTATTATATTATTTGTTTAATTTATTTTAATGAAAAGCACTTGACCTTTCAATTACAGTTAGATACTCTTAAGAAATGAAAGTTTAGCGGCAATAATTTGTTGGACAATTATTGTCCAGCAAAATTTGTTATCGTGACAGGCCTATTTTACACTGTCTGGCCAAAAAAAGTCCCTACCTGCATTTAACTAAGCAACTAAGTACCAGCCCCCTATTGGATAATTGCTGCAAGGGTGATTATCTTTCAGCTGGCAACAAATTATTTAACTCCAGCTGATGCAATGAGTAGCTTCTCATTTCTCTACAACCATGTCAAAGACACATCCTGTGGTAATGGTAAAGATGTTAGTCTGTTTAAGAAGAGTCAAATCACTGGCATCAAGCAGAGAAAAAGCATCTAAGGAGGCTGAAGAAACTACTAAAATTGGGTTAAGAACTGTCCAACGCATTATTAAAAACTGGAAGGAAAGTTGGGAATCATCGCCGTCGAGGAACAAACGTTGGAAAAAATCTTGAATGATCGTGATCTGTGAATCTGTTAAACATTTGACCAAATCAAATTGAAGAAAAACAACATTAGAACTGAAGTGTATGTTAAATAGTGAAAGTAAGAGCATTTCCACACACATAGTGTGAAGGGAACTCGAGGGATTGGGACTGAACAGCTGTGTAGCCTTAAGAAAACCACTAATCAGTAAGACTAACTGAGGAAAAACAAACTTTAGAAGCATAAAGATTGAACTCTGGAGTACTGGAAGAAGGTCCAGATTGAGCCTGTTCCAGAGTGACTGACACATCAGAGTAAGAAGAAATGATGCACCCATCATGCCTAGTGCCTACTGTACAAGCCTGTGGGAGCAATGCTAATTTGACACAGATAATGACACAGATGAAGCATTCATATTAATGTCTTTGTTCCACAAGAAATGCCCTGATATTGAATTGAAAACTGATAGAGATCTTTTATACAAGGGAACATACGGGTTGTTAGCTTGCCTAATTGAATAATTTTGAATTTTGAATCACTGACAAAATAATTTCTTAAACAAACTGGTGAATATGAGTTTTGATGTAAGACTTTAAAGACTAAAATGCATGTTTGGAAGATGTTAATGTAAAAAATAATAACTGAAGTTTTAGAAAACTGGGCGTATGATGTTTATAACACATCTTTGTGCTCTTACTGTGAGGAGGGTGATTTTTTAGCCCGTATAGTATGGCAGTGTCCATTCGAGGGTATCAACAGCTGTCAAAAGGTTGAACTTTTGATCCTTAATTTATTAAACCCTTTTGCAGTAAAACTGGAGTAAGCTGGTCAATGATTTTAGTGCTGTACAGATCAAGTTCAAATAACTCTGTGAATTTCTATGTGTAAAGGAGAACCATAATTCTTATCCATTTTCTCTATGATCATAAATCTACACACAGGAAGTTGTCTTCACAAAAGTGAGAAGAGAACCAACCCTCCATCCATCTTGCAGAAGTTAGCATACTGAAAAGTCACCAACGACAAAGAATGACCATGACACTGCTCAAATCCCCTCTCAGGTGTACAGATGATGATGTTTCCTGCTCTTCTGTCTTCTCTTTCTTTCTTTCTATTACAGGCCGGAGCTGAAATCTCCACAGTCCACCCCGAACAGTACGCCAAACGGTTCCGCGACTTCATCTCAAACATTTTTGCGTAACAAATGCTGCTGTAAGTCGATCCAACTGAGAGCTAAAAGTCTATTTTATGACCAAATATCGTATGCACGGACAGATCATCACTTGAATGATCTGAGGCAAGACTACTTGTAGCAATATGACGAACTTGTACTTCTGATGCATTTATTTATTTTTAAGATAAGCATTTCTTGTAGATGTGAGAGACTCTGACAGACTGACTCTGGAACAGGAGGGTTCATGGACACACACTGTTGTGGATCAGTGATCAAAGTGTTGGACAACTTCAGTGTGAGATCAAATACTCCTTTTTTGTAGATCCCCTGGTGAAGACTGGACTGGAAAAGTGCGAAAGCTTTAGAAGTGAGTTTATTTGTTTTCTTGCCAAAAGTGAGATGAGAGGATGTATAACTCGGCGGTGTGTTTGTTAAGGGTTCCCTCTGGAGCGTTTGACCTGAAGTAGCACAATAGAAACTGTTTTTTCTTCGTCTTCATAAATGAGCTCTTAAATTGTTTATCATGGATAAGGAAGCATATGGATACAAAGGTTTTCAGGATACCAGAAGCTTTGATATAATACTAAGAAAACTCAAACAGTAGTGATGGCAGAAGTTAAAGCTTAAGAGACCAAATGTCATTTCAATGATGAAACATTTCAGATAAACTCCTGAACAATGTTAAGGGTTTAAAAGGTTTCTCTTCAGTGTATTTTTCAGCTTGCAGACATTTGCAAACAATATTTGAAGGATTCTTTTCTTTCTCATATTGAGTAGATGTAGATTATTTATAGTTTTTGTCTCTTTGGATATAAATGATCATAAGAATAACAGAGACTGTATTGTTTAAAACACTCCATATTGATGAATTTATCAAATTTTCAAAATAAATACATTAATTTTTTTCTAAAGTCCTTTACACTGAAGTGTTCCTTTGTCTTTACACCTGGAGACATTCAGAATAAATCTGAGAGGCCGTAGCGTCTATGCTGATCCACATTGCAATAGGGTTTGGTCAAAGTCAAGGACGCTCACTTGCAGAACTCCTGCCTCCTGCTAGGTCTGCGTGCCTCCATCTCTCCATATCACACCTCTGTTACTACCCCTGGAGATGGAGCAAAGAAGGCATCAACTTGCTGCCCCTTTTCCCTCTCCAGGACATTCACAATGAAGGCAAATTGTGCAGGGAAGGAAATATTACGCCATGAAACAGCAGTGTGAATGGGGCTCCAAAAAAGCCTTTTTAAAGTTTAGGGTCTGTCCCAGTTCTTCCCCTTAGCCCTTGGTTTTTCACGTCTAGTGAAGGAGTATCCCAATTCTCCTTATGGCTTAGACGAAGGGCTACACAGCCCTCAAAATGAAGACAGAACGTGACCTCACTTGAAACAAAGGGAGTATAAGAATTTCCCAAAATACACTGCGCCTGCCAACAAGAAGGCAGAACGGAGACCAAAGGTTGCACATAATTATAAGTAGTTATTAAAAAATAAAAGAAGTATTAATCATGTTTTGAATTGTTGGTCTTATTTTAAAATTTCTCCCTATAACAAGCTAGCTTTCACAGCTGTAGCTATGGCTGTTTTTGCATCTACCTGCGTCACAGCCTGCAAGCAACTCTGGGTGATGACGTAGAGGAAATTGAGCGGCATCTCAATTCCTAGAAGTGTGTTTTCACCCCTTCTCCTTGGCCCTCAAAACTGAGGGCTAAAGGGAAGGGCTAAGGGGTAGAATTGGGGTTCACTCCAAAGCTGTGTTCGCACCGAACGTGACTTCGTGTGTTGCCCACTGAAGTGGGGTCGCGTGTCCATAAATACCTCATTTTGGTCACTGTCACCCATCCTTGGGCTCGGTGATGTCACGTCTGCTCGAATTTCAGCGTGATCATATCATATATCATATAACAGGATGTAGAAGCTGACATTATTCCAACTGTATCCTCTTCACTCACCTACCAACCACAAAACACTGCAGCTGATGCCCTGCAGCAGCATTGTTTTCTGTGGTCTGTAAAGGCGGAACAATGTCCTCAATGACTAATGTTTCCCATATGGACATAGATTGTTACTCTGTAGTCCAGAATAAAAAAACTGTCCATCTCTAGTACCATCACACATGCACACACCGCTGATTGGCTGTTGCTGCACAGCCACACACGACATCGCCTGAAAAGATCTACCTTTTTTTAACTTTGACATCGTGCATCAAGTGTAGAGATCATCTTGTACGCAGGCAGTCGCATCGCAGGAGGGTTAGCCCCATTCCATTGCGGCTGTACATTGACTTTGCATGGGTTGATCGAGAAGGAAGCTCAAGTCGCTTTTGGTGTGTAGGCACCTTAAGGGGAAGGGGGAAGATGAAGGGGAAGGACTAAGGAGTAGAATTGGGATTAACCCCAAAGCCCGCCCCATCGCGGCTGTACATTGACTTTGCATGGAGAGTGATGGCGGAGGACGTTCAAGTCGTGTTCGGTGCGTAGGCACCTTTAGACTACAGACATCATGAAAACAGTTGAATACATGCACATTTTAGCTGCAGCATTCTCAACCCATTTTAGTGGAGGAATATTTACGTATTAAATCTTGTTGGTCTATAAAGTGAATTGACTTCTTAAAGCATCTTTAGTGTCCTGCTTCGTTGCCATCTGTATGTCAACAAATGCTGGTTGTATTCAATGAGAGGGTTACAGAAATGTGTTTCTGACAGTGTAGTTACACTCAGAGGCCACTAGAGAGTCACAAAACTATTCTTACTTGGAGCTGCTTTAATTCCAAATATTAAAGGCAAATAGAAACTACTTGGATTTGTAGGGCGGTGTAATACACAGAACAGTGAGCTTTTGACTTAACTGTCTTAAAAGTCATTACATGAAGTAACTTCTTTGGATAAATCATCTTACTGAAGGATTATTGGATTACCTGCACAAAATCCAAAGGTATGACAGAAGCAGGTGAAACTAGTGTTAGTTATTGTTCTTCTCATGTTGGCAAGAAATCAAATAAGCGTTCCTTACAATAGAAGACCTGTTTCTTAACTTCCATGTAACCTCATATCACGAAGGATGTTATTAACAAATGTCACTTTAATGATGATATCTATCTTCTGGAGCTGACATTCTGGTGTTTGGAGTGCCAAATGTGTGGGATCAACTCTTTACCCTGAAGGATTTGCACTTTGCATAAACTGCTGTGACAGTACAACTCAAGTATATCACAATCTGGACCAATAAAATCCTGTCTCACCAAAGTCACTGCTAAACTTAAGACAGTGTATAAAGATAAATGTGTGGTATTTAAATAGAAAGCATATCATGTTATTTAGCCTGTAAACATTAATGACGGACCTGCTGCTGTAGCCTGTATGAGGGCTGAGTGTTCGACCTTAGAGCTTTGTTTTTTACTCTGGGTCTGCGTTAACAAAGTGATCAGTCCAGACTTTTAAAAAATGCTCCATGTGCTGATGTGAAATTTGATGTGAAAACACTTAAAAACAATCCCATATCATCCTGGACTGACTCTCGATTAAACTCATAGTGTAGTGTGCATTAAAACAGCTAATGTGCGCTAAGCGAATCAGTGTGATAGGATTTAGAATAATAAATCTATAGAGCTAGAAACACTCGTCTGTGTATTGTAATGACAACATGCAGTGATAACCAGGGTACTGTGTAAAACTTTCTTGATAACAACACTACATTTCAGTAGCTGATGAAGTTAGCCTTAACTCTGTGACATGATGAACACTGACCCCGCTGCGTAGATACAGCTCATTCTGTTTGAAGCTTTGTCTACTCGGTGATTTCACCTGTTGTATTTTTGCAAATCAGCTTTTGGACCAAAATATATTTTACAAAGAATTTTGAAACGTGTCTGACTCATTATTAAACATCTGTGTGTGGAAACAACCGTCTGGACATTTGGTGGAAAGTGACTCAGTTTTGATAGTATTAAGAGTGTCTGTGTAGTACCACTCACCCTGTGTACCCCTTTGACTTCCTTAATTCCAGGATTCATGCACCACAAAGTTGACTCAGATGTGAAAGTGGCAGTTAGAAATGGGAATCGAAACCCAATCCCAGTGAAAAATCTAGATAATTACGCTTTTTTTTTTTTATCAGTTCCCCCCATTTTTCTTGTAAATAAAGGTTGTCACACTCTGGTCAGAAGCCGTTGACCGGAATGATTGGTCAAAAATGCATTCATGGCAGATAGCGATGGGAACTGAAAAGATTTCAAGATGATTCTGCTTATCCATGGCCCATAGTAGGGCACTAGGGCACTGCCCCACCACACACCACTCACCACATTAGCTTGAATAAGACATAAATAAAAGAAACATTAAAATATAAATATTTCTAAACAAATATTTATCTATTTATAGATGAGTAAAATATGGTATTGTTAATGATGATGAGTAAAGTTGTTTCGTTTCATCTGTGTTGTCTTATCGGTGACGCATTTCCGACTTTGGGGTGCAAGAGGTGCCACTGCGGCTTATCAATCCAATGTTTTAACGGATTCACCCCCTGTGTGGAAAGAAAGTTGTCTTGCATTGGTTTTCAGAGGCTGGCATCATTAATCGCAAGATTAATCGAAGCACACAAATATTTTAATATTGGCCAGCCGAAGGACCCGTACATGGCAGTGGCATGTCACTTCACACGTCTCTAGTCAAACCAAACGAAGCCCAGGTGACAACAGGAATGGCCTATTTAAGACTTAGTCTTATTTTATTTTTGAATTTATTTATCTATATTTACTGAACTCTTTATTAATGCATCAGGTCTAATTGGTTTGCTGGATGTCCTCGACCTTTTTCATATTTTGAATTTGATTTATGAAACACTCTTAAAGTGTAATTTGGGTACTTTAAGCAGATATGAGATTAAAATGTGATTAATTAGATTAATTAATTATAAATCCGGTAATTAATTAGATTCATTTTTTTAATCACCTGACAGCACTAATATTAAAACATAGGACTGAATAACAGATGTGGCAAGTTTAATATTCCCCTTCCAGCAAAGTGACAGCCAAGGTCTAGTCACCTGTCAGCTTCCTGCCACTAGTGATCCACACCTGCTATATAAATTTAAACCTTTAACATGCCATTATTGTTTCTCATTTTATTTTTCTGATTTTACGCATTTCTTTTATCTTAAAAGATTAGTCCTTATCGCCCATACGACTTCCAGCCACATGGGGCGACAAAGATACTTCGCCTTCTGCCTCCTGGGGCTGCCATATTTTCTATCACACTTTGACTGTCAGTTAACTCGACCCCCTGGCTAAATACTAGCTAGCAGCAGCAGCGACCTCATCAGAAAGTGTTTGGTGAATCAGAGAGACTGCGTCTATGTTTTGTGGAGTTTATATTTGTCTCTAACCTGTTACACCTGTTCACTTATTCACTTTGTACTCCATAATACGAAATAATCATACTTATTTTTATCCTTGAGAAAGCTGTGCTTTTACAAATCCAGTCCTATTTAAGTAACCATGGCGTCCTTGACATTTTTCAGTCTGGTTTTAAAGCATTTCACAGCACTGAGTCTGCACTTTTAAGGGTTTTTAATGATCTTTTACTGATTACTGACTCTGGTGACTCAGCTCTTTTAATGCTTTTAGACCTGACTGCTGCTTTTGACACAGTGGATCACACAACTCTCATTGCTCGTCTCGAACACTGTGTTGGTTTTAAAGGTAAAGCTCTTAACTGGTTCAGATCCTACTTGTCTGAGAGGTGTTTTAAAGTAAAAGTTGGTGACTGCTTCTCTTCTTGTGCCCCCCCTAACCTGTGGAGTCCCTCAAGGTTCTGTTCTTGGCCCCATTCTCTTCTCCCTCTACCTCCTTCCACTTGGCCTGATTTTTAAAAAGCATGGCGTGCCCTACCATCTCTACTCAGACGACACTCAGCTTTACCTGCCAATAAAGAAAAATGATGGCAGCTCTCTTAAACGTCTGCTGGACTGTCTGAAAGACATTCAAGACTGAATGGCCCTGAGCTTTTTAAATTTCAATGAAAACAAACCTGAACTGATCATTTTTGGCCCTAGTGGAGCCCAGGAAGCACCTCTCAGGGACCTGGACCCCCTTTTACCTAATTTTAAACCCACAGTTTTAAATCTTGGTGTAAAGGTTGACAGCAGACAATTGGACTTGAGTCATAGGACTCGGACTTGAGTCGACTCGAGCGGCTAATGAGACGACTTGCAACTCGTCTCGGACTCGGGAGGTAAAAACTCGGAACTCGACTCGACTCGGAAGATAAATACTTGAGACTCGGCTGGGACTCGGGAGAAAATATCTCCAGACTCGACCTGACTTGAGACAACATGATTCTGAAAATTTCACTCACTCAGGCTTTATATGAAGAGCCAGACAGGAGATATACACCACTGTTGATGCTCCATTCACAGTACACATGTCCGTCAACTATTATGGTCCCGCACACAACACAGCGCTACACACATATGTTCCTACCACACACCCGCTCCTGCTACAGTGATGATCAGTGGGCAGGTGTGTCAGAATAAGATATCAGGAGTTCTCTCTTATTTATTAGGGTCAGCAGTCAAAGTGAGTGCGTGCATGCAGTTTTATGTTTGCTGAATTGCAAGCTGAGCCCCCTATTTGTTGCAAATAACTGTTGCAAAATTGTTTAGATAAAAGTATTTTTTATATGAAACATGCCATTTCTTTAATGTAGCCTTTCTCCTCTACCTAGGTCTAAATAATCAGACATGCAATGTCTTATTGGTAAATGACCAGCTTTATGCTGCATTAATCCAGGCAGACTAGTCTGATGCGGTTTTTTATGTTGACCTTGGGAACATAAGGTTTGTATCTTCAAGATAAAAAATCTGAGTCCTTTTTGGGTGGACTGGGGAACAAAGGTGAGGGACTTGACCTGTCATAACCTGTGACTCGACTTGACTTGACTTTACAAAACCTGTGACTCGACTCGACTTGACTTGACAAAACCTGTGACTCGACTCGACTCGACTTGCCCACAACAGAAAAAACTTGGGACTTGCTTGAGACTCGGATCAAATGACTCGAGACTTGCTTGGGACTCGGATCGGAGGGACTTGGGCAATTGTCTGGTTGACAGTGATTTTAAATTGGATCAAATAAATTCTGTTGTAAAATCCAGTTTTTATCACCTCAGGCTTTTATCCAAGATTAAATCGGTTTTATCTTTTAACGACTTTGAGCGGGTTATTCATGCTTTTATTTCTACACGATTGGACTACTGTAATGCTCTGTACGTTGGTGTAAATCAGGCTTCCCTCGTGCGCTGACAGTTAGTCCAAAATACAGCTGCTTGTCTTTTAACAGGAGCACGAAAGCATAAACACATCACCCCGATCCTGGCGTCCCTCCATTGGCTTCCCGTTCATTTTAGAATTAATTTTAAAATTTTATTTGTTTTTACATCTTTTCAAGGATCAGCACCTCAGTACGTCTCTGACCTTTTAAATATTTACACTCCCCCGCGGTCCCTGAGGTCTGCTGATCACTTTCACCTCGTGGTCCCAAAAACCCGTTTAAAGACCCGAGGTGATCGAGCCTTTTCGGTGGTGGCTCCCAAATTGTGGAATGATCTGCCGCTTGAAATAAAAACATCCCCCACCCTAACGACTTTTAAATCACGTCTTAAAACTCATTTTTATTCCTTGGCTTTTAATTCAGCATGAGCGTTGTGTGATGTGTGTCCTTTTATGTCTTTTATGGTCTTAACCCCTTTGTTTTTTATGACTCTTTTTTGTTTCAATGTGTTATTTTAATTGATTTTATTTTCTTTTTTGATGTTCTTATGTGTTATTTTTATTGTGCAGCACTTTGGTAAACTTTATTGTTTTTTTTAAATGTGCTATATAAATAAAGTGGATTGGATTGGATTGGATTGGATTATTTTTATCCATACATTACCTGAGTACATACAACCACACTCTTGCTCCATCTCCTTCATTTAAAACTATATTACTTGAGACCTTGTATGCATACCCATTTTGTTTTTTTAGTGAAAGGGTTATGCCAACTTTCTTTCTTTTAATGTCTTTTGCCTCACTCCTGAGTTCATTACAAGCAGACAGACATCATTCTTTCCACCACCGCTAGTAAGCTTAGCTCAAACACTGGGAGTCAATGGGAAGTGTTAGCCTCCCTCTGCCTACAGGCATCAAACTCTTCAGCTGTCCTGTTTGCTTGTTGTGACTCGTTTTTTTTAACCTGTTATCTTCTACTAATACGTTATCTTTTACTTGTAAACAGGCTTTGTTTTGTTGACCTACTTCTGTGGTGGTTTATTCTGGAGATGTGACGTTCATGAAAGAGTCGAGTCTTTTGAACATTCTCTTAAGTGCACAATGATATTCAATTTGCAGTCGTGAATGAGCCATTCTTGAACTTCCAGGCATTTAGCATTTATATAAATATGAATCCTATAGTTCCATTTCTGGCAGCAAAAGGAGGGTTTTCAGGTCATATCAGGTAAAATGTGCATGTTAGTCTCTCTAAAGTTTTTCCATGTAGCCCACATAACATGGTGTGGGTCAGGGGGCTGCTTTCTGTCTCTCTTTCCAGAAGATGTGTTTTTGCTGACAGGTTCCTTCCTGTTTCATCTGAGGAGAGGGAATCTGCTGACTGGTTCCTCCATGTTTTACCAGAAAACTGAACAGCCTGAGACAATGGGACGCAGGCAGGATGAGCAGGGAGACGGAGGGAGGGGGGTTGTTAAAGGGGTCATTAAGCAACAAACTGCTGACCGTCCAGGGAAGCAGTGGGAACACGATGTCCAGGGAGCAGATCCCCATTAGTCAGTGTGAATCACAGCCAACACAAACGCTTCTGCTTTCTCTCAGGGCAGTGCTGACCCCGGTCGTGACCTCAAGCGATGACAACTGTGGCGACTGCTCTGGTTGGCATCTTTTTATCTGGAACAAATATGCCAATTGACCAAAGATTAACAAGCTCCTCCATCATCACCTGCACAGGCCATAGAGATAAAATAATGTAATAATGAGGATGTGTGTGCTGAAGTCCAGGTTAAAGAGCCCCCTTCCTCGGTGAAGCTGATGTGCCCGCAGACTTCCCTCCTCCCCAATACCCTGCCCGCAGCCCACCATGCCCCACTGCACATGGGGACTTCCTGGTATTGTTCTCTGCTATGTGTTGTCTGTTTTTACTGTTTCTGCACCATTTCTGCCAAATGTTTGCATACATACTGGACTGTTCAAGGTAAATCCCAAAGGAAGCCTACAAGCATGGAGAGAATTCAAACTGAAATGGCTGCCATTGGATAAATGTGGGTTAAATTAATTTAATCCTATATTCCATAAACAGAAATCCAAATTCATGTAACCGGGGGCTTTCCTGTATTGTGTAGCGGATATGTGGAATTATAAGGTGACACTGGATGTCTCTCTTTGGCCACATTTAATCTTGCAAGATGAAATATTTACAATAAGGACAGCATTAGCCTCCCAGCCCACTCCAAATCACCTCCTGAAGGAATTCATAGAAAAGGGCTTCAATATGGAATGAAATAAAATACATAAAAGTCAACAAAAAGCATACCTGGCAAGATAAAATATTTACAAAAAGGACAGCATTAGCCTCCCAGCCTGCTCCAGATCCTACAGCATTAAGTTACAGCATTAAAAATAACCCAAGGAAAGTATGCCCAAGTAGCTAAATGCTAGCGTAGCTTGCTGCACAAACATACGTGTGTGAAGGGGGGAAATAAACATTCATACGTAACATAATGAACATACATAGCTACAGACTAAAAGCTAGGAGGATAAACCAAAATAATATAGGGAACAAAACAGAGCACAAAATCTGACATTTAATACAAAGATGGCTTTAGATTATTAAGAGACATGAGGAGGAGAAGAGATTCATAGAGAAGGGGAGAGGGGAGAAGAAGAAGAAGAAATAAAAGAGAGCATAAGGATGGAGACTTTGCAGGCTAAATAAACATAGGGATTGCCAGGTAATTTTTGTGTAATTAAGGATAAACACCGATGACCATTTAACCCAGTTACATTCACTAAAGCTTAATATTAGCTTTAAGTGATCAAAAGTGTTGCTAACATAAACATACAAGTGAGCTCCTCGGATAAAAATCAGTTTAATGTCTTGCACATAATCTTCATCTTTATCTTGTTTTATCTTGCTCTACGATTTGTATACAGACAGTACTTAGGCTACTTGTAATGTGCGACATCTCCATCTGTCCCATGCTTGCTTAAATATGTTTCCTTGATAGATTGTTGATTATTTAAGGTAACTGACCATATGCATGAATGTACACTGGAAAGCTACAAATGAATTGCCCCTTTTGGGATAAATAAAATCTGAACTGAACTGAGCATCAATAGAGCTGGATCCATCTGATTTATTGTCTGTAATCAGGTAGATTGAGCTTTACAAGCTCCAATCTACAACAGTTGGGCTCGGCCCAAAGTGGCACTGTCCAAACAGAACATTTAGAGAAGGAAGAGGTGGAGCTACGCGTGAGACGACAACAGGTAGTGACTGCTGGTACAGAGATTAGCATGGATGCTAACAGCTTCAGTAGCAGTTTTATCAAATCTGGACCACATTTCTTTGTTAAAGGGACTGTGAGGAGTTTCTAAGTAATTACAAAAAAGTCTCACTTTTAGATACATGCCTGATCAAAACACACACTTATCGATGAGTTTTATAGCATCAAAATAGGTTATCTATAAATGCTATTCCTTAGCCTTCCGGTTGGGTTGGACAGGGCTGGACTGGCCTGGATACTCAACTAACAAACAAGTATGCACAAGCCACAAAAAAAAAAAAAAAACCTCTTTGGTGGAGATAGAAATTATAGCACTTCCTTATAGTAAGGATATTTTCACTACACCTCTGACATGTTTTGGGGAGTCTATGTTTTATAAAGTAGCACACGCTTTGTAATTTACCCATAGAGCCCACCTACTACATTATCTAATTGGCCTGTACTGAGTGTGGTTGACAGAACAATCGTCCAATAACCTGCTGGATATGCCTCTGAAAGGTTTCTGCTCATTTCCAGACACTTTCTATGAGCTCTTTCCCAGATGGATAAGTGATATATATTGAAGGTGTGACAGGCTTTAGGCATTTGAAGCATTCATACTCTTGGATCCAGTGGCCTGCATGCATTTGATCGCCTGGGCCTTCAGAGTAACACTATAGTAAGAAAACAAGCTCTTGATAACCTTATTGTGATGTCACAGCTATAGTATGGAGCCCATTCATAAATAAGTTAATATCTGTGAAATTCATCAAACTGTTATTGAAGTAGGGATGAGCCTGACGAGCGCATAACGCTCAGCTGGTAGGTCTACATTATGAATTTAAATGTCTAATAACGCTGTCTCTACTGGTTGGGGAAAAAAGTAAAGAACAGTGACAGGAGAAATCTTAAAAGCATCAGAAAGACAGAGAAGTTAGGCAAAACATTCCTGTTTATTGATGTTTGTCTCCTTCAGTTTACTCTCACCATTTCTCCCACAATGCCGTCTGTGTTGGGGCGGAAGTTGTCATCCCGTCTCTTTGAGAGACGCTGACCAATCAGGAGGCTTCTTACAGTTTTCAGAGGAGGCCCTGCCCATGAGAGTTAGGACGAAGCGCAAACAAAACTTTGAGAAGCGCAAACAAAACTCCTGGAAGCACAAACAAAAGTTCAGGAAACACAAGCGAATCTGTGGTTCATATGAGCAATATTTTGATGTGTAAATAAAACTTGTGGGTTTATAAAGATACAGTTTTAATCACAAACATATTTTTGTATTTTTTAAATTATGAGTTGGTAGCAAAGTTTTTTTTTTTGTTTTCAAGTCTTTTCAAATTCTTTTTGAATCTGCATATTTAAGAAACAAAATCAGTTCCATACTATAGCTCCTTATTTCAGGGGATAAAAGCAACAATAACTGGTGGACCATGGATCTTTGTTGGTCACCGCTTTAGGACTACTAGATCTGGATCTACTGGTAGATCTTTAAGACTAGACGCTTCATCCTTTATCTGACACACAGGTCGACCTTTTTGCTTATCCATGACAAATCTGGTGAATCCAGTTGCTATGCAAGATAAACTGAGTCTGACTGGTTTCTCTCCACCTCATTAGTTTTTAGTATTAAAGATATTAAGTTGAAATAAATTGTGTTTTATGCTAATATTGTTCCTGTTCTTAGTGACGAGTTTTGTTTTGTATTAGGCTGCAAACATTGTAAAGTGCTAATGCGACTTTAAATCCACAGAATCTTTATTTTTAATTCCTGCCCTTTATCACATTTATGAATTGAAGATTACATCTTTGATTGTGCAGGTAGATGATGATCATTCAAATTTGAAGTTTTGTTTGAGGTTCTCTGTGAATTTGGGTGAGTAGATTGTGCCATCACAATTAGCATCATTAGCACAGGGACTGAATACCCCATATAACTACAGCCTGCACGACTGCATCTCTACATCTGTTTTTATCTGTTGCTTTTGCTGATTTTATCGTTCTGTTGTTGATTTTATTGTTGTTTTGACCTTGAGTACATCGTCCTTAGGTGTCCTTTAAGGTATTTTAAAGTAAAATGTATTATTATTAATCAACAAATTACATGGCAGCAATTGTTCCTATAGATACAGTACTTTTAGAATAAGTAACACATTAGAGTACAAGGCATCTCTAAACACTATTTAAACTAAAATTTAATGTTTATAAGCTTATTCATGCAGACTCAGATCTGAAATGACAGGATTTTGAATCATCACAGTTTATGTTTGTTTGAATAAGTTCGTCCAGGGTTATTGAGCAGAAATTCCTGGAAACACCTCTCTGCCTTCACATTTTATACCCCAATTTACTTCCCCCTTCTCTTTCTCAGAGTGTCTGTATCCTCTGACACCCTTCCCACTACACACTGAGGATGTCCTGTCACATCTGTGTGTGTGTGTGTTTGTGTGTTTAAATGAGAAATGGGAGGGTACAAACCTCTGCCCGCTTGATTGCTCAGATAGCCCTGGACATCAGAGCTGGAAGGAGAGATCTTGTGTCTTCAAGCTTCGTATAGAAAACGCTCCAAAAGACGAAAAGGCCTCAGGGCGACGAGCCCTCTTCATCAGTCCAACACCTGTCATCACAACAAGGTAAAGACCATCCCACTCTGTTTGATTGGTGTTTCAGAGACTTTGTGTAGAGTCAGATATTTCTGCAGACCAGTCTGATCATAGGAGAAAGTTACAAAGGCCTAAATTCACTTTTTAAGTAGGAGCGTCCAAAAGAATCTTTGTGATGCAGACATAGATGAGGATGCAGACAGTCAATTATTGTTCAGGGGCGGCTGCTAGATTACAGCATCAGTTCGTTTCTGAGGGAGATAAATGTTTTTTTTTTGTTTACAATGAAAAAATATTTTTACTGCCATTTCTAATTAACAAAAGGAGTTCATATTCATCTGACTGCTTGTATTTTTTTAATCTAAAAAGTGGCCTGGAGCAGCACCATGGAAAATCAGGGACTGTGATGCATTGTGATATTAAATGTAACGGAATCACCAACTTAATGATGGTGATTGAATTGACTCATGAGAATATAGTGTAGATGTACAGCTCTGTTTGTAAGCCTGGTCATTCACCTCATAATGTCACGAGTCAGCATCAGACAGGGTTGAAAATAAAAATACAAAAATGTCTTAAGTACTTCATGAAACTTGTTCATTCTCCGATATGTGATCTATGCTCTTTTGGACATGTGGACTCTTTCTTACACATGTTCTGGGAGTGTCATGATGTAGTGACATTTTGGAAAACAGTACCGTCCACCTTATCAAATTTGTTAGATATAGATATACCTTACCTGCCTAAAGTGCTACTTCTAAATGACACCTCATCATTGAACCTCCTTCCCGCTCAAACCCACATTCTATTACCAGGATTAACTGCAGCTAAGAAAATGCTAGCCTTACGCTGGAAACCCCCATATACACTCTCACGCGCCCAGTGGCTGCAAACATTTTTAAGTATAACACACATGGAACTATCTGTAGCAAAAATGCATGGAGCTAGTCAAAAAACAATCAGAAACTGGACCACGGCAACTATGGCTGTTAAAAATTTGCTGGAATGATAAATGTATATTTATCTGTGGCTTTCTGTATATTTATTCATTTATTTATTTATGTTTCTTAATTTCATTTACATATTCTTCTTTTCTCTTTGATCTGAACACTGAGACACTGAAACCACTGTATTACATACTGTTTTATTGTGTACATCTTAAGAAAATTGAAGAAGATCTTTTGGGATATAAGGGAGGGTTATGTCGCCTTTGGGGAGGGAAACCCCATTTAGAGATTGTTGAAGCGAAATGTTCAGAATCTAATGCACCACTACTATTGATTGTATCACACCCTTCTCTTTTTGAAATAAAAAAAAAATTGATCGCAAAAAAAAAAATGTCTTAAGTTGCAGCATTGCCATCAGTTCATTTTAAATACTCACATTTATTCTCTGATGCAACAACAACCACAAAACTTCCCTTATTTCAAAGACAGCTGCTGTGAAATGGGAAATGAAGGATCTTGAAATTACTGTCTCGCAAGAATGGAGACAATCATGATAAGCTTAGGGCAGTCCATCAGCAAAGAAGAAAGTCTGACACTCTGCATAGAGTCTGATTATTTTAACCTCTACAGCCCTAAAGTACCCAAATTGCATGCTCTCCAACAAAAAGTAAGAAAAAGTGAAGTGTTTTTGCAGAGATACACTTTTCTTTATGAGTATGTTTATGTTTATGAGTATGTTATTTTCAAGCAGAAAGCTTAAAAAGGGGGCTGGGGTTACAGAGATTAAAGGCCTGTGTGTGTGCGCCTGTGTATGTGTGTATGGGAAGTATCATGCAAGTTCTCGTGGGAATGTGTGTGTGAAAAACACAACATACAAAGAGTTGGGGACATCTAAGGAACAGTAGACATAAACAGCTGATACTGAACAACAGACCTCCAGAAGGTCTGGATTTAGCCAGGGTCAGACACCTGGGCCTCTGTGTAGCTGTGTGTCCAGATGTAGCATTGGCGTTGTAACTCTATGAAGATCATATAGTTCTGACACTTATGACTTAAGGTCATAGGTGGCATATGAACCTAAGGCTGATACCTGAAAAGGCTATATGTGGCTATCGATGTGATTAAGTTAACTTAAAACATGTTACCTTAATGGATTAAATATATCTCATGAAATGGTAAACACATATCAAACTAGGCACAGCAACAACAGTCTTCTCTTACCCCACACACGGACTTCAAGACACATGTTCACGACACATTTAGAGGTCCTAAGCTCTGGACTGAATTAAGTGCACCACTGCGATCAATGTCCTCCTATTCTGCTTTTAAAAAGCATTTGAAGAAACTTCTGCTGCCAGCCTGATCCCTGTGCTCGTCCTTCTAATTGTGTTTTTTGCTTTTGTTGCGTCTTTCCTGAATTTTATATGAACAGTGTTATTGCTTCTTTGGTTTGTAGTGTTTTTCTCTTGTTTAGTCTTTTGTTTTTTGTTGAGTGTTTAGCCTGCATGCCATGAGATTGTTACGGGCAGGTGTGGAACTCTGTACAAGCCTGCAGAGGCTTCGTTCCCACCTTGCTTAGTTTTGTACTTGTACTAAACTTGAGCTAAACAAATAAACATAAACTAAATGTTGAGGAGAGGAAAGCCGACTCTTTCATTCTGTCTTAATTATATTTTGAAAAACTTAAATTTGCAGGGTTTTGTTCAGTTTAAACAGGACAATGAATTAGTCAGCAATGTTTGGATCATCAAAACACAGGAAAATCCCCAATAGTGTAACAAAAAACTTTGCTGAATTCAACGTAGTTTTTAAAAAGCAATTTGTGGTATGCAGCATTTTAGCACTGATCTGTTAAAAATTGTAATTTGACCCTAAAAGAGGGTAAGCACTGCATTTTAAGGGTACGGTTAACGAACAATAGATTGATTGATTGATTGACAGTTGGACAGAGGGGGACAGACGGGCTGCAACAAATTAAAGAAAAATAATGGCCTTAAGTTCAGTATTGTATCAAATAGAGCAATGATAAAGGCAAAAAACAATAAAGTGCACATTTATCTATTAAGTGTGTGACTTAATAGATAAATGTGCAGAGGAAGATGTTTATGGGCTAAGGCCTGGGTTTCCAATCTACAGGCCAGACTCCTCACCAATGAGGTCTGGAAGGTCTAAGGGAAGACACCACGCTCTGTCAGCTTTGAGGTTTTTATATTTAGTTTCCGGATTGGATCTAAACATGCTCAGGTTGTATTTCTTTTAAGGTCTTAGTACATAAATATGTGTGTAAGCCCATTTAATCTTGACCTTTTTATGATAACAATTAAGATTTGAGTTTATTTTGCACATCAGTGTGACTAATTGAATTGAAACGTGTTGGTCTGAGGAGAGGTTTGGTACCACTGGAGTAAAGTAACACGTAAATGCACAGAAGTAAATGTGAATGGATTAAAGTAAAAGAAAAATGAATGGAAGAGCATAGAAAAATGTGCATGGACAAGGGGTGGGCATTGATAAGATTATATTGACAACAATGCCATTCCTCTGATTGACCTGATTCTTTAACGATTCCTGTTCATTTTTAGTGTGGAAAAAGTTGTCCAATATGGCTAACACATGGCAGTCCTGATGTTACATGCTATATGCTGCATTGATAAATGCTTTTGCAAGTTGCTTACATTTTTACTTACTGAAAATTGACCAGCAAGTGTCTTTTTGTTGAACACTAAAACCCAGTTTTGCCTTCTTCTGCCTGCTCTCTTCCATACTTTTTTCCGACTTCTTTGTTATCATTTCTACTGACTGACTAATGAGAGTTTGAGGTCTTTGATTTGCCAAAAGCATACAAAAAAAGTTGAAGGAACTGGTGAGAAAATTAATAAGACTATTGGAGGGTGTTGACATCAGTTTTCAGCTGGTATTGGTGCTTGATTCCCATCCTCAGCATGGACCAAAGTTATGCATAAATGTGCAGAGTAGATGTTCATGGAGCGGGCTGGTAAAAGCATAGATCGATAAATGAGCAGGAATATGTGTGCTAGACATCAGTAGAAAGTAATTGGTCTAAAGTGGTGAATAAAATAAATGAAAGAACAGGAGTATGTGGGCATAGACGTAAGTGCTGGATAAAATTAGAGGAGCTAGTCCAAAGTAGAAGTGAATTAATCGAAAACGTGCCTTTGTGAATGTACTGAAGAAATCTAGTAATATATACAAGTATATGTACACGACTGTCAGTCCAGATTATTTTGATTTTGTCTGATTTTTGATGCTGTTTCTTTGATATGTATTATTTCATTAAGTTGCCTGTGGAGCTGCTGCAGCTGCAGGAGCAGCACTGATTACTAATGAGTAATTAGGGTCACCTGTGAGTGTTGAGGAGTTGCCTGCCAACTGCATCTGATGAATCAAATCAAAGTAAAATATTAATCAAAATCACAAAAAGACATTTAGGACTGAAATGATGCAGGCTGAAGCATAAGCTTATACCTAACCTTTTTACAAAAATATAACAAAATAAATCAACTTTCTAATCCAAAATGAGCATTTGAAAAAGAAAGAACAGACATCAGCTCACAAAGGAATACATTAAGAAAGTAAATAAAGAGTTTAAAGAATATTAACATAAATATGGTTGACAAAAAGGCACAGAATAACAACATTAATATTCGATTTATCTCTTTATACATGGTTTAATTGCCCATTCATCCATAGTAAAAAATCTTTTTAACATATCAACATGAGGTTCCTCTTGAAAATGAGATGCCACATCTCAAGGAGCTTACCTTTAATACATTTATATTTAACAAACATGGTGCTATACAAACAAAGAATAATTGTTTGAATCAATGTTCAGCAGAGACAAATGTGATAAGGACAGATTTATGTTTTGGGCATCCATGGGTTTGTTTCTATCATACATTCTTATTTTTGTCCCTTTGTCTCCGCCTCTTTCTTTTTTATGATTTAACTTTTATTAAGTTTTAACTTGTAATATAAAGCCCATCCAACAATCAATATAAAATAAGACAAAATTAAGATAGTCAACTCACTGCAACAGTGACACATACACCGAAGAAAAATAATAAAATAAATAAATAGTAAAAAAAAATAACAATTTAAAAAATAAAATAAAATAAAATAAAATACAAAATAGAACAAAGAGAGGTACAAGACCAGTCTATTACAGGTAGTTAGTTTAACTCCATCCGTTCAACAGTCTTCACATGGAATGTCCACAGCACTATCAAAAGTCCAATCATGTCCCAAGTTTAATTCAGTATCAACAAATGCTCTTCCAGTTCTGCCTCTGTCTTCAGTTCAAACACTGGGAGCCAATGGGTAGTGTTAGCCTGCCTTTGCCTACAGCCAATAGATAAATGGTTCAGCACTTCTAAATGGTTCTGTGTGCTTGTTGTGACTAGTTTTTTAAATTATGTTACGTTTTCTTCTACTATCATTGTATCATCTTCCTCTCGTAAACAGAGGCTCTGTTTTGTTGACTTACTTTGATGGTGGGAACCAAGTCACAGTTGTGAGTAAGCAGTTGGTCTGCGAGCCATTCTTAAATGCTAATTGCCTGCAAATTAAAGAATGGCTTGCAAACTATTGGCTCACTCACAACTGTAAATCAGCTCTCATCTTTCACTTCTAGAGCTGTCAAATGCAGCCATGTGACTGTTTCTCCGTTAGATTTGTTTTTCACTGTGACACACAACAAAGCTTACTCACGTTGCAGGAACCATGCACATCACAGTTAAATGAAAGATGTCTACATTTTGTTTTCATTGGATTTCAATGGACTATAGCCTACCACTTTCCTTTGTGTGGTTTAATACTGTGTAACTTTCACTTTGACTTCTAGAGCTGCTCAAAGGCTTGACTCGTTCGCTGATGTCCCATCTGTAGCACAAACCACCTCAAACAAAGCCTCTGCTTAGGACTAAAAGAAGATAATACGATGCTAGTGGAAGATAACGTAATATATTTTTTGAAAAAAGAGTCGAAACGAGCTCACAGAACTGTTTAAAGCTGCTGAAGAGCTTATCTGATGACTATAGGCAGAGGAAGCCTAACACTTCCCACTGACGTCCTGTATTTTGGCTAAGTGAAGTAGCTTTGGCCAAGCTTTGCCTATCTGTCTCTTCCTTGTTGCTGCATGCACAGTTGAAAGAATGGAGTCTATCTGCTTGCCATGGACTCAGGAGTGAGGCAATGCAAGAAAACAAAAAAAAATGGCATATGCTTGAACGAAAAAAGTGAATTGGGTATGTGTACAAGGACCCAAGTAACAGAGTTTAAATGAAGGTGATGAAACGAGAATGTGGTCCCATGTAATCAGGTAATGTATGATTAAAAAAGAGTATAATCATTTTGTATTTAGGGGTAAAAAAAAAGTGAAAAGTGGACAGGTGTGTGTCTAGAGACGTAGACAGTATTAGAGTTTGTTCAAAACTGCATTTACCAAAAGCAGGCGGCCCTCTGGAAACACTCCATAAGTGACACTCCCATCCTGCATGTTGGTGGTCATGAAAAGTTTCTGACACTTCATTTTGTGTTGAACCAAACACCTCTAAAAAACGTTAAAGTGGAGCTCAGACCCTGCAGTCTCCCTCCTCCTTTGTCTGCTGCTTTTGTTATGTAACGTCTTAAATCATAATCAGATTAACCCCAAACTAAACCTGAACTCTGTCCTGATATCAAACTCTTTCCCTTTTCTTCTCACTCCAGACCATGACCACCGAGCACAACCACTCGCTCTACATAAACGGGACGCCATGGTTCATCTACGAATGCACCCTGGAGCTCGACTCCAACTCCCGCCGCATCGCCCTCTTCCTGCTCTACCTCTTCGTCTTCATGGTGGGGCTGCTGGAGAACGGGCTGGTCGTCTGGGTCAACTGGCGAAGGCGACACTCGGCCAACGGTGTCCTCTTCTGCATCATCAACGTGAGCCTGTCGGACCTGATGGTGATCGTGATCCTGCCGTTTTTCATGATGGAGGAAACCATGGACAAGGTTTGGCTGTGGGGTCGCTTCCTCTGTAAGGTCACCAACCTCATCTACGTGGTCAACTTCTACAGCAGCTCCTTCTTTTTGGCTTTCATGACACTGGAGCGGTACCTCTCCCTGACCAGGCCCACGTTCCCCGCACTGTTCCCCGTGATAGGCCGGCGCCGCTGGGTGCTTTGCGGAGGCACGTGGCTGTTCTCCTTGTTCTTAGCTTTGATGGAGAACGTCCACGTCGATCTTCTGGAGTGGGACGAGCCGGGATGTTACATGCTACCTGAGGACAACTTCGCCGAGTGGTTCGTCTCCGTCTCCTTCCTCTGCCTGCTCTTTCAGTTCCTCGGACCTGCTGCCATCATCATCACCTGCAACGTGCTAATCGCTCGTGCAGTTCGGACAGTCCCAGACGTCCAGGAGCGGCGTGACGTATGGCTGGTGCACGTCTACTCCATAGTGTTTGTCCTGTGCTGGCTGCCGTACCACCTGGTCATGTTTCTGATCATCATAGACGACATCGACCCCATGTACTTAAGCTGCAACACCGTCGAGTTCCTCTACTTCTCCTTCAGCGTGGTGCAGGGCATCTCCCTCCTCCACTGCGTCGCAAACCCCATCCTCTACAACTTCCTCAGCAAGAGCTTCCGCAACAACCTCATCAACACCGTGATGAGCTACATACCCAAAGACGAAACCTTAGCTCAGGCAGGAGGGGGAACTCAGCCAAACGCCCCCAACGGAGGAGGCGGAGGATACCCGGGGAAGCAGAGGAAGTTAAGTAACGCCAGCACCAGCCAGTCTGATATCGGATCTTAAAAACAGAGGCTGAGATTTAGCTTCAGGAGTGAGGGAGATCTGACAGAACTGAATTTAGTTTTTTTCTTCAATACCCAAATCATAGGAGTGAACACAGACTTCTCAACACAACCAGAAGACACAGAGCATGTTCTTTTGGCTTTTCCTGGACATTTTCTTGCAAATTAAATTCTCTGCAGCTTTCTGGATGTTGTGGTGTTTTATGGCCTTGCAACACTAGCAGCCATTCTCACTCAGATTATGTAATAGAGTGTAGTTATTTGAAGACATTTATCCTGTTTTTCGAGCCATGTCTGGATCCTTTATCTAGCCTAGTTCCATATCAATCAATGTGTTTTTTATGCAGACAGAAGGAGTCTAATTTCTGAGATTGCTTGATAAAACTGGGCTTTAAAAATGCATGTATGCATTGAAAGTTTGTTGTATGCTTGTTTCTCAATCTGATCAGACTGGACTGAGCCTTCTGCACACACTACACAAGGGGTGTCCAAACTGATTTAACATAGGGCCAAAAAGAAAAAGAATTAAGATCAAGAAGAAGGTTGAAGGGAAATTTCCATATACCTACCTTTGGTGTATTTAAGTTAGTACAACCAAATGTGGGCAAAGATATGTCTAATTCTTGAAAAATGCTTAAAAATAAAAATCAGCCTACATCAGAGTTTCCAGAAATTGCTTGACGAGGCAAATAGAAGTTTAAAAAGATTTTGGCCGGGCAATTAGATTTCAGGGTCCACTGCAGAAAAAAAGACTTAAAGGATTTGTCTCAACTTTCAGACACAAAACAAGAGCAAACTGCATGAAACTGTAGGGGTGTTGGTGTTTGAAGCTGATAAGCACATTTGTGAATTAGACCTTGTAACAGAGTATATGACAAGGTAAATGTGCTCCTATTTCAGGCTGTAAAAATCCGACCGTCCTTCATTTTATAAGGCTTTTCCCTTTCGAGGATACGGGGGTGCTGTTGCCCATCCAAGCTAACACTGGGTAAGTGGCGGGTACACCCTAAACCACTAAACAGGTGATCACAGGGCCACATAGAGAGACAGATAATCATTTATATTCATACCTAAGGGTAGTTTAGAGTCACCAATTGACCTAATAAACATGTTTTAGGTGGGAAGTGGGAACTTGCACTACCTCCTGCGCCACTATGCCCAGCCTGTAATAGGTTTGTCTTTAATTGTCAGTCAAGCGAAAACTACAAGTTGTAATTTGGCCAAATTTAAGTGTTTTTTTTTTAAACTGCTGCAGGCAAACTTAAAGTTTACCACAGGCCACAGTTACCTCCTGAGCCATGGTTTGGACACCCCTACTCCTAATAGTCTCCATACTGGACTTTAATATGAAAATTAATGCCATTCACTCAGGACTGAACAGCATGCTAGATTAGCCTGCTAGCATAAATGTTAAGCATGAGGCAGAAGTTGTGATTTTTTTTTCATCTGCTTTATGATGTAAAAATAAGACAGAAGCCAGGGTTGCAAGACAATACAGATGGTTTAGGCAATATTTTACAGCACAATATCTGTATTTTATTAGTGAATAATGTATAGAAATCCAGGAGAGTTGTTTTGTATTGTAGTTCCGCTTTCTGCCACTTGGCAGCAGCACAAATTGAGCCATTTGACTGTTTCTCCTTTAGGTTTATTATTTTAAACTGTGACACACAATAAAGTTTACTCATGTTGCAGAAACCATGCACATCATGTTAAGTGAAAGATGTCTACATTTCATATTCTTTGGACTTTTCGATGGACTACAGCCTGCCACTTTCCTTTATGTGGTTTTAGCACAGTGTAACCTGTGTGATCTCTTCATAAAGCTGTACTTAGAGCACATCTGTTCATGTTTAAAAAACAAACTCAAACCACCTTTGACTTTGAATTTGATTAAAACTGACTAGTTATTATATAATTCTCCCCTTTCACAGTGGCATTTTCATTATTTGGCTCTTCATTTACTTATACATCATTTTCTTAATACAGAAGTGAAGGGAGAGGCTACTGTTATTTATAACTCTGTTATCATCAAGCAGTCTTTCTAACCTTGATATTTGTTACCAAACAGACATAGTCAGGCTCTTTACAGCTTTATTTTAGTGAAAACAGTAATAGCTACATTAGAAATATATTTCATTCTGGTTAAAAGGATTTATTTTTGGTGGAAACATATTTTTGCCCCTCTTTTAACAGTGTAATTTACATTAATAAGGACATCACTACTCCTTTGAATGTCTCATTTCAATCTTAATACCACACATACAGCTTAGAGGACACATCAGAAGTAATCTGCACTTTGTAATATTAAACATTCCGGTTCTTTACTTTCCTTCTTGGAATTTTTTATTTACTTTTCTCTATATTCTAAGTTTTTTCTCCATGTTTAAGATGGTATTCTGTCATTTGATCAACCAGAAATTCCTCATTTTATTTCTTAATGTTGTTTTTTTAAATCATAACAGGAAACAAACAGTAATAGGCCCATAACTTTACACAAGGTTGATTTAAAACAAAGAGCCATTTCTGAATTAAATGCTGCAGCTTTAATCGTAACCCTGAACTGATTGTTCCTGCAGAATTGTAAATCCTGTCTCACTAACTGGAGAAAACATGATGTTTGAGTCACTTTGTACATGCACCCCTGCATATTTTTCAGTGTGCAACAGCATTATAATTTAATAAAATAAATAAGCATAATTCAGAATTTAAGCACCACCTCTAAACTGTGGTTTAGGAATGCACTGTTGTAGCAGTGCAAAGAATTTAAACCAACTGAAGTCAACCTACATCTTTGGATTTATTTAGTCCCAATAAAGACACCAGTGAAAATTGCTCATCATTATCAAAATAGATTAAAAGAATCACAAAATGATTAAAGCAGAAAATTTAAATTGATTGCATTTAGATATTGAAATTCAACATTTAATGTGCTGTAAAAGTTTTAATGATTTGACAGGCCTAGTATTACCTTTGATTTTCTTCCATGCAGTTCATTATCTTATAAATAATTTATTTGTTTTGTGCGTCTCAGTTTGTTATGTTTGAACTGAAGTGGTTTGATTCACTCAGTGACACCAGAAGCACATAGTTTCTTCTCGCTCTTGTCTTTGACTCCCTCTGTTGTGGATTATATAACAGATGGGCTCAGAAACAGCCTCTAATGATCCACCTCCTGTTGTTTCTATAATGGTTCTGATCACCGATTTACAGATAGAGGGGACAGGAAATGTCTGATGTTTTCCCTCAGAGCTGTTTTACTCCCACAGGAACTCACGGCACTGTTTCAAATCTCTGAACAGACCGAAGTGACGGCACACCAGGAATGTGTGCACACAGATGTATGATCTGTCTGTATAATGTAGATAAGAGCCGTGCTTCATTCTGCAATGTGAAAATCTCATTACTGTGAAAATGACAAATAAATCAGCACAGAAAAAAAATGAAAAACAGGCACCTGAGTTTTTCTAATGGAAGTTTGAAGTGATAAAGACAAAGCAGTTCAAGTTGTGTTATAAATGTTACATAGGATAAATCGTTTGTTACCTCTGCCAGGAGATTATGTTTTCGGGAGAGTTTGTCTGTCTGTTTGTCCGTCTGTGAACAAAATAACTCAAAAAGTTATGGATGGATTTCAATGAAATTTTCAGGAAATGTTCAGCAAGGGAAAAGGAAGAACTGATTCGATTTTGGTGTTGATCCGGATCACTGGATCATCTGGATCCGCCATGACGAAAAATGTGATTTTCGTGAATAACTACTGAACTTAAATAGATATCATTATGAATCCAGTTGCTAATGGTATGTTTTCATGGTCAAGGAATCTAAATATTTACATGAAATAAAGGTAGGAGTAATATTTATGGTCAAAATCACAATATGGGTGAGGACTGTGGCGCTGGCGGAGGTCTGCGCTCTCCGAGTGCTTTTCTAGTTTAGTTTTGTTTTTAGTTTAGTCGTTTAAATTGCCTTAATTTCAGTCTAGTTTTAGTTGATGAATTTCACATTTTGGTGGAAAAAAATGTCTGTAAATTTAGTCAGCTAAAATATCAAGTGCCAAAGGAAAGACTTTTTTTACTTCCCTGAATGTCTGAAGTCATGGTTTACACTTGGATACATTTTTTTAAGTTTCTAATCCACAGCAACCGATTTCATAAAACACATCTTTATGGTATCACCTAATTAGCTCTGCCACTTTAAAATACAATTAAATACATTGCATTGAATGTATTAGGTCATATAGTAATGTTAGATTTACGTTTATTTGTACACAGCGACTTTTCCTCCACTGTGTCAAATGTGAAATGCATCTATATACTGACTCCCCCCTGAAGAGAGTAGCTCTGATTGGATCTTTCCCACCACTGGTCAGCTGTGATTGGATGTCCATCTTAACTCATCCAACCTTTCCACACAACCAAAGTAGCTGTGATTGGATATATTCCTAACTTGTCTTTACTTTCTACATGACCAGATTAGGTCTGATTGGATTAAGTCTCTGTCAGACAGTTTAGTTTTTATTTGTTGACCCAAATGTTCGTTTCGTTTTAGTTTTTGTCAGTGTGCACTTCTTTTTTATTGGTTACCATCTTGTTTTTGTTGGGAAAAAGGTTGTTGATGAAAACTATGACAAAAATAATGAGTTAGCAAATTCGACACTGCTTGTGAAATTGCTTCAGTAACTAGAAAAAACTATTCAGATTACAAAACTGAAATCTAAGATGGAAAAAAGTCCGCATTTAAAGGTCACACTCACCATGTCAGATACTTTTCATTGGCAGAATCAGACAAATTGACATGTACATGGGCAACGTTGCAGTGCAGCTGGATTCAACTCAAAGCAAGACAGCCCAACCAGTGTCCTTTAAATCAGGAAGATGTGGGAGCTATAAGTGTGAGGACAGCAGGAGAGATTAGCACAGACGCTAACAGCTTTATGGAGAGTTCCAGTTGTACTTGAAGTTAGGATTTCTGAGTTGTGAGTGGGAAATTTCAACTGGAACGCCCCCCAAGGTCGGAATTTCCTTTTGGGGACTCAGGGGATCCTCCCACCCCCAACTAGTCAATCAATGATGGATGCCCCCAGTGTAAACAGTTACTAAGCTTCTGTAATATTCCATTTATAAGCACTTCTGACTAGTGTGTGTCACACTAAATCAGCTGTATACACAGTATTGTTGAACTTATGTGTAATGGAAATGCTTCCATAGTGTTATTTACATGTGGCATTTGTGAACAACAACGCAGGGCGTGCTACAACAGCTAACAATAGCCTGGTAGATCGACAAGTTTTTTCCGACTTTGTAACTGGAGCGCTGATAAATTTCCACTTCCCTCTTCCCAGTTACAATGTTAATGAAACACAGCATTAGAATCAGTTTTATCACATTTCAACCTCAATTTTTATTAAATAAAAACCAAATATCGACACTACAAACTTCTCTATAGAAAGTATGTTTTAGCTCCACTTGCGACATGTTTTGGCTGAGTGTCAAGTTATAAATGTGATCATCCAATCACCTTCCAGATATGCTTCTGAAAGGTTCTGCCCCCTCCAAACACTTTCCATTGGCTCTTTCCCAGATGGACGAGTGAAACATATGTTTCCATTTTTAACCTGGTGTTTCAGGTTAAACATGGGGACAATGGGATGTATCGCCATAACCCTTTAAAAGATACGTGGGAAATTTTGTGCTAGTATTTTCTAGTGTAAAGACATTTTGGTTGTGTTGAATGAGGGTCTGTGCTAATTGGCTGTCCAAATAATGTTTGGCAGGGTGGGGAGGGGGTCTTACAGGCCACAGAGCATACTTTTAAATTAGTCATGGCGTTTACAACATACATGTAGGCAGAGACTGTATAGCTATGACATCATAAACCCCAGGAAGTAAAAATCAGAGCATTTTCAGGGGCATAGACCATCTCCATGTGAACTGAGAGTTTAATAAAAAGTGTCATGTTTCTCTGCCCCTTCAACATTAAAAATACATTAGATTGATTTTACAGGACATGTCCCTTAAGTAAAACTCAAACAAAAATGTTATTACTCTAACAAACTATAGGCAGGAAACAGACCTGCACTGCTTAAGTGTATGGCAAAAAAATCTTGAGCTATCAACACTCATTAAAAGCATGTTAGTCCTTAATTATTTGGATTTTTTACCTTAAAAAAATAAGATGTTTATCTTGACTTATCAGCAGACTGTAGCTTAAAATGGTGAAATTAGTTTTTCTGAGCTAAATTAGACAGCATGTGCATTGATTTGAATTTTTCCATTGCATATAACATTCCCTTTGTTTTAGATGCTGCTGTGTGAATGTGCTGTTGAAATTCATTAAACTTTATCTTCATTTTTGTCAGTCTAAGCTGCAGAAATCCAGCAGCATTTAGACTCTAAACAAGCCCAACAGCAGAGCAGCAAATAAAAACAGACGAGTGTTTTCATTTAACAAAGACATACTGCTGCTCCTGCTCACAGCTCTCTCTGAATTTTCCAGTTAGCCTTAACCTTAAATGCATGTTTTCTACATTTCAGCAGGTCTGGAGAGCGTCACAGTTAAAATGATAAGAATGCAGAAAAAGGAAGAGAGGATGTCAGCGTGCAGATGGCACAATAGCAGGAAGAGACGCAGCTTTAAAAAGGCCAGAGGGTCAGCAGCCCCTGGAAGCAGGACGCTCGTGAAACGACGCACTTTTCTGCAAATTCATCACCGATTTTCTGATGATGGATGGACTCTGCGGTGTGAAAGGTCGAGACAAACAGATTCAGACTCATTTGAATGGTGAAAACAGCCCTCCTTGAGGTTTTATTCTCCAAAAACAATAATAAAAAAGCCAACAGTCAGAGAAATGGAAGATATGAAAAAGACATACAAATAATAAATAGTAACACTTGACATAAATATGAGGTAAGAAAATAAAGCACAAACATGACATGGGCACTTAAATCATGTGTCTACACTTACTTTTGTGAACACAGAGTACGTTTGATTAAAAAATAATAAATAAATGCACTTTCTCATGAGGCTGTCTCTTCTGTGAATGAAAAGTGCTGTGAGGAAACAGTGACTGTAAATATAGAAAAAATATTTTTATGCTACATCAAGATTCTACTTTAATAACAGAGTTGTTTTAATCACTGAAATAAAAACTGATCTTGATATTATTTAGGTGATAAAGACACAGACTGATTCAGTAAATAAGTACAACAATCACGTTTCCCTTCTTTCAGAGACACAGAACAGGACACACTGCCACCAAGTGGCTTCTTCTCCTCCAGGTCCAAAGAGGTGACTCCTCCAAAGAGGCCCACTCACAGCATCTCAGACCATGTGGATCGACCACAATCTAACGTCTAAATCTAAAATAGAGCTGAAACCATTAATCGACCAGTGCACAAACTGAGGAGTCATTATTAAGAAAATGAACACACTCAGCTGAAGAATATGTAGCTTTTTGAAGTTTCTTAAGTGTTTTTTGCAGCTTTATTAAACATAAAAAAATCAAAACTCAAGGCCCTATTTGATTACTTTTGGGCTTTTATGCCTTTTTTTTTTTCGTAGAAAGGGGCAACATTTCAGCAAATGTAAGATTAATTTTACTCTGGATGGAGTCAAATCCCAGGACATTTACTTCCAGTTTAAGAAGGAGTTGGTGTCAAAAACAAGCTTGAAAATGTTTTTTCATTAAATTAAATCCATTGGTTTCACCGTAGGATCTTTAACTCTGAGTTTTGCACTCTGAACTCCCACCTGTGGGTGACACCCACATTATTGTCTCCCATTAATGGACTAGCAGATGCTACAAGTCCACCTCATGAAAACTGCAGTGCAAAAGTTTTTTCAAAACATGTGCTCTAATCAAACATGGTACCTTTATTTCAGCTAATTTTCCTCAATAATAAACAGTAAAGAAATGGAGCCATGCTTACACTTTGTAGTGTTAATACAGAGTTAACACTTGGTTGTATGAAACATACTCAGACAGAGCATTCCTAACACTACACACAAGTGTTGATTGATAGTCAAACTGTTAAGTGCTTCAAAAAGTGTGAAAACAACACTTTGTGGTGTTGGCAAATATAATAACTCCAATTGTTTATATGAGCTCTGATCGTGTTCATCTGTTTATGCAGGTTTTGTTGTGTATGTGGGTACAGCTACTGCGCTACACTACCATGACAGTGGGTGTTAAGACAATACAAAAAATGACATGATCAATGCAAGAAACAGAATCAAGTAAAACAAACACTGTTTTTAGCATTTGTTATTTCTGTTATGAAAATGTCAGACACAACTCCTAAACCTTAAGAAAAACACCGATGACTTTGGTGTAAAAGTCAGGACCTCATTCATTCATGTCCGACCCTTTTCCTAGATGATGCTGTAAATATCTGGACATAACAGGCCCAGTTTTTCAGTCAAATTTAAAGAAAATGAATATGTGAACTCAGTAATGATTATGTGAACAAGGTTCTTATTCCCTCTCCCATCCAGCGCTGCATGTTTGCAGAGATTGGCTGTCTGATCAGTACAAATAACTTAGTGATTTCTCACTGAATTTGTTCATTGTTGTTCTAATTTTTTATACAGTTTATCTTGTTTTCCTGTCCAAAACGGCAGCTGTTTTAACTAACAAGCTCAACTAATTATGCCAAGGTTATTCACTGAATTTTAGCTTAATTTGTCACAAAATATCTTCAGGTTTTGGAGTGTAAGTTAAAAAAGCTGAAAAACAAAAAAAGCATTTGATGTGCTCCACAAACTGGAACTAAGTCTAAAAATATTTGACTTGGGTTGAAAATTAAGGATGCAAGAAGCTATTTGACCAACATCTGTATCAGCAAATACATGAAAATGTTTGCTGATACTTACAGATGATCTTTTCAACTGTAAATATTGGCCACAATATCCCATATATTGGCAAAATGAACAATTATACTGTTAGTAAAATGTTGTTTTTCTTCCTTCACATCAGCTCCCAACACAAAAGGGCTGTTACTACGCAAAGAAATGTTCAATTTTAGTCGAGCAGAGACTTTGTGCTCTTGTCACAGCATATTGGAATTGGTATAGGGGATAATGAGTTTGGAATTTTTAGCACATCGGATATCGATGAATATTGTGCACCCCTATTAAAAATCATAAACAAATGAAGATGATCAAATTACTTGGTGCTACGTTTTCTTTCAATGGAATAGTCAATTAATCATTCCAGCTCTAAAAGAAAACAATCATCAGTTTTAGCCCTAGTCTATAATGAATCTAACAGTTTTTGGTCCACGATAACCACTAAAGAGAAAGTTTGAGACCCTGTTTATGTGATGCTTTAACTCTAATCAATATCTGTTTTGGACATTCAGATACTTTGATGCAAATAATGCACATGCAGGACAGACTGCAATCTGAAATAGGGCTGGGCGATATTTGCTAATCTCAATATCACGATTAATTGAAGCTCTTTCCTCGATTATGATTAATGAACGATTATTTTGTATTGTGCTGGAAGACCTTAGTGGTGATACCCCCACCCTGCCTCTCTGAGCTCTTTGAGCCCTACACTCCTGCTCGGTGCCTCAGGTCGGCTGATCTGCTGCTCCTGGAGATACAGAGGTCAAAACTGAAGCTCAGAGGGGAACGAGCTTTTTCTGTCGGAAGGAACTTCCCCTCCCCATGAGACAAGCCTCTTCACTGTCCATTTTTAAAACTCACCGTAAAACTCATTTTTATTCCTTAGCTTTTAACCCAACATGAGACTCTGCTTCTGTTTTAGTGTTTTATGGTTTTAGTTACATGTTTTTTAAAAACAATGAAACAACTCTTTTAGTGCTTATACCTTTTTATTTTGTCCACTGTTTTAAATTGTTTTATGTCTTGTATTAACTCTTAACTTCTTTCTGCTCAATGTCCTCTGCAAATAATCCAAAATGTGCCCAAACAATGGAGACGACACTTTTTCTTGGCTACAAGATCGTCTGATAGATTGGCGCTTGTCTCCTCCATGTTGGTGGCGCGTCCTTCGCTCTTGGCAGAAGTGAACGTAGACTATATGGAGGGGGCGCGGTCATGTGACTTACACAGGGCAAAAAATCAAAATAATTGACATGAGTAAAATTACTTCGATTAGAGGGTCTATTGGCCCTTTTCCATTAGCCCTACTCTACTCTACCCGGCTCTACTCTACTCCCCTTATGCTGCTTTTCCATTAGCCCCAGTCGCCTGCCCAACGGGGTGCAGTGTCGCTGTAAACAGCTGAGCGGCACTGCAGTGACGTCATTTTGAGCGTGACACAACAATCTGTGGCTTTTTGTCACAAACCGAGTAAAAAAGGAAAGCAGAAGAAGGCTGCAGATGGTAAGAAGAAATACTCCTTGAGAAGCACAGGAGAGTTTTGGAAGCTATACAACAGAATGAAGCCGAGGACGAGAGCAATCCAGCTGCAAAGAAAAGACGTATGAGGGTAAACTAATGGTAGCTATCGCTAGCATGCTAGGTCGTCGTGCTCATGACTCATCGATGACGACATTGTCTGACCAATCAGTGGCTGGCAGTCTGTGACGTCATCTTTTAGTATCGACTAGGGCTGAACGATTTGAGAAAATAACCTAATTGCGATTTATTCCCCAAATATTGCGATTTACTCTGCAATTGTTTTAATGCTCTTCATCTTATGTATTCTTAAACAAACATAAGCAGTAGATGTTTTCATAGTAAAACCAATATGACACCAAAATTAATCTAAGGATAAAATATTTGAGAAAAAGTGGAGAAGTGAAGAACAGAAGCTAAATAGGTATGAAATTGTAAAACCTGGATAAAAATGGTATGAAAGTGGAAAAAGGTTAATAAATAGGTGCAAAATAGGTCTGAAATTGAAAAAAAAACTGGGAAAAATTGGCAAAAAATTCCAAAAGTGGCTAAGGAAAATTGATTATGGCAACAAAATTGGGAATTAAATTTGAAATTAAATCTCAAAAACCATGTAAAAATCCGCAAAATTCATTCTGACAGTGGCCAAAAAAAGATAAATGGGGGCAAAATAGGCAAAAAGTTGTAAAAACTAGGCTAAATAAAAGGTAAAAAATGGTCCAAAAGTGGGAAAAAATGTGCATAGAGGTAAAAAATTGCAACAAGCAATATTGTGATTTAATCTAATTTGCAGTTAATTGTTCAGCTCTAGTATCGACTCTGCTCGCTTGGAACCAGAGCGGATTAGTTACTAAAACTAGCTTGTTTTAGGAGGTACCAGGCTAGTGGAAACACGCTGCAAATCAAGTAGGACAGAGTGGAGTAGGGCCAAGGTGTGCTAGTGGAAAAGGGCCATAAATGTTGATTTTGATTATTTTTCAATTAATTGCCCAGCCCTTATCTGAACTCAGTGACTGTTAATTTCAGTGTCATTATTTTTCAGAGCAGGAGGCAGAAACACACGTCCCTACTATGTACAGTTTGATTTATTTAAAGAAATGTGATTAAAACGTCCTAAGGACCATTAGTATCTGTATGCCCAAAACGATTTGCAGTGTTCAAACAGGGTCTCAAAGCAGGGCTTCGGGGTCAGGGGTCAGTCACATGGTTGACAGAAGAGCCAATCAGGCGTCCACAGTGTGCAGCGGCTCTTTGGAGTGATCGTTGTACATGAAGGTCTCCTCCAGGTTGAAGTCGGGGGGCAGCTGGTCTTTGTGGAGCTCCATGTGCGACGACACCAGCTTCAGCGTGGAGAAGAACAGGCCGCAGACGGTGCAGCGGTACATGAGGGCGCCGGCGTGCGTCTTCAGGTGGCAGATCATGGTGGAGCGTCCCCTGAAGAAGCGCAGGCAGACCTTACACTGGTACGGCTTCTCCCCGGTGTGGATGCGGAGGTGGTAGGTGAACTCCCCGGAGTGGGCGAAACGCTTCCCGCAGAATCGACACCGGTACCACTTCTCCTTCACGCCGGCTCCTCCCACCGACCCCGTGCTGCCATTTGTCAGGACCCCCGACGGCCCCAGAACGTGTGCTGAGCCTTGGAAAAACTTATCTGGCACACTGAAGCCCATCCCCACCCCTAAACCCAAGTTATTCATCCTAGCATGGCCGCCCACCTCCCTAGGAGAGGAGGAGGAAGGAGGGCACTCCAGAGGCAGGTCGGCTTTACGCTTCCACCCCTGCCCCCCCACGCTTCCCCCACCCCCCAGAGAGTCCCCGCTGTGGAGGCTGAGGTGGTACTGAAAGGCCGAGGAGGAGCGGAAAGTCTGCTGACATAAGAAGCAGTGCAGCTCCTCCGCCCCTGCTGCGCCTCCTCCATCCAGCTCGCCTACCTGCACTCTCCGGTACGCCCTCAGCGCGGACCGCTCCCTCTCCTTCGCCGCCGCCTCCTCAGCGTGCACGGTCATGTGTCTGTCCAGCAGGGGGCGCTCCACGAAGCCCACGGCGCAGTGCGGGCATGTGAAGACGGGGAGGGCCAGGTGGGTGAGGGCGTGCCACAGCAGGGAGCAGAGGGAGGGCTGAGGGAGGTGACAGACCGCGCAGCTGAGGCTCTGAGGACACACGTGAGTCAGCAGGTGGTCTCTGACAGCCTGTGGAGGACCAGAGGAACACAAAGTCAATGTGAGAGGCTCTGGAGGAATAAAAAGGATTAGGGAGACACTCATTTTATGAATATATTACTCATTTATCGAAAACATGTTTCCTTTTATTGTTTGGTTTTCATACATCTATCAGATTTGTTTTTCTTTTAATGCAGTCAACATATTTCTGACAGTTTTATTTTAAAAGTCTCTGTAAAGAAAAATCAGAAATTCATTTATTAACACATTATTATGAAGGAAGTGCTTCCAAAATTAAAGGTGAAATCATGTGCTAAACTAGAGAAGCACTGTGGCTCCAGACCAAACTCAGCACATACATGGAGGTTGTTATTCTGTACAAACACAAGTTTTGGGGACATTACTTAATATCTTAGGGATGTTCTGATACTGTTTTTGCGCTCTCGATACCGATACTTATGCTGTGGGTATTGGTCGACACCGAGTACCAATCCAACACCAGTGTGTTATAAGAAAAACATCATGCTATGCCTGCATGACTGTGATATGATTATCATTGTGGTAAAGCTTGGCTCAGGTTAACACTTTGTTAAACATGAATAAATACAGTAATGATGCAGCATGATTGTGCTAGTTAGCTTAGCTCCATGCCTAGCATCAATCGGCTCTGACACATGTTTACTGTTGTGTCTTTTGCTGCAGTCCAGTTGTGCTTAGTTCCGAGTTCCGAGTTGGAAATCTCAACTGGAACACCCCACAGAGGTCGGAATTTCCTACTAGGAACTCAAGGGATCCTCACCACCCAGAGTTAACAATTGAAGATGGCTGCCTTCAATCTAAACAGTTATTAAGCTCCTGTAATATTCTGTTTAATTGCACTTCTGACTTTTTTTATGGCACTGAATCAGCTTTTATACACAGTATTGTTCAACTTGTATTTATGAAAATGCTATCATAGTGGTATTTACATTCTTCATGTGGTATTTGTAAACTACAACACAGGGCGGGCTAACAACGACCAACAAAAGCCTGCTAAATCGGCAAGTTTTTTCCGAATTTGTAACTGGAGCGTTGATAACTCGGAGATGACATCACTCTCACTTCCCTCTTCCCAGTTCCGAGGTTAATGGAACGCTGCATGTGTCACGTGATCACTTCCTCCAGGTCCCTGCAGGTTGCAGCACAGCGCTACTGTTTAAGAGCGGCAAAGAAGAACTGTGCCAGAGTTTAATATAGTTTAATATTTAATATTAACAGTATATAGATTACTAATTTAATAAATTACGTGGTATTGCATGGTGCTTGGACACCAGTACTTGCCGATACCGATACCAGCATTTTCAGCAGTATTGGAGCAATTTCCGATACTGGTATTGTAATCAGAACAACTGTAATTTTAATTTTATATCAATTGAATGTCGTCAATAGGATTTCCCATTATAAAATTCAATGTGGTCCCCAAACAGGAGAAGAGCAAACACATGATTTCTAGCAAGGCAGGCTTTAAGTGATGTTCTTTCCTCCTTTTTCAAAGAATAAATTGAATCTCTTTCTGATTTTGAAAAAAAAAAAAGGCAGATATTGAGAACACTTCATAAGCTGCCCCCTCCTCTCTCCTCTGATTGGCCATTAAGCATTTAGCCAAGTGAAGTCATTGGACAATGGAAGTAGGAAAGACGGTTATGCAGGATTTCATAATAAGGCAAGTCTGCCTGCTCTGCAAGGATTTCTTTATGCTGCTCTGTTAATCTTGATGTTTCCATCTACAGACACATTTATGAAGAACCTTAACTACCTACTTATGTATCTGTATCTGTATCTGTCTGTCTATCTATCTACAGTATCTATCTATCTATCTATCTATCTATGTCCGTAAAAGTCATGCATCAAGTAGTTGAACATTACCATCATTTTAATATACATTATTTTGTAATTTCTGTTTCTATCATGCACTGACCTGGAAGTCCTTGCTGAGTGTTTTTGAGCACACTGCACACTGCAGCTCTGCGCTCAGGCTCTGGCTGCTGCTTGTCAGCGCCCCCTGTGGGATGGTGTAGCAGGAGGCAGTCTGTCTGTGGTGTCGCAGCAGCTTGTTCAGGCTGCAGAACTGAAGGTGACACATCTCGCAGGTGAAGAGCTGGACTCCAACATGGGACAGAGAGTGGTCGACACCTGCGGTGCGGTCTGAGAAGGAAGCTCCACAGACTCTGCAGAGGCCGAGCTCCGTCAGGTGAGTCTCAGCGTGCCTCCTGATGGAGGCCGGGTCTGCGGGGATGGAGGCTGAGCAGGCTTTACATGACAGCGTGCTCTCTGTGACCTGAGGACGAAGAACATGGTGGATTCACTTTTATTAATCAATCAATCTTTATTTGTGTATGGCCATATTCGTCTTTCATGAATATATATTTATTAAAGGTTTGTCCCTTAAGATGTGGCATCTCATTTTCAAGAATAGCCTCTCGTCTATGTAGCTGTAAAGATATTTACCATATAAATAATAACAAACCATGGATAGAGAGATCAGTCTGATGTTAATATTAACATCTATAATAAATACAATCTGGAGAGTCTACATTTCTGTTAAAAGATATCATTTCTGGTGGTGGTTGATGCAGGATAGAGCACATGGAGTCGATCAGGATCAAGCATTAGCTAAAGGATTTTAGTGCTCATATATGGCTGCTACATCTGTAAGCAATAGTTTTATGATAAAGTTACCATCGTAATCTGATTCTTGACCCTGAAAATCCACGTCAAGCACTCAGAATCATGTTGACATCATTATTATTGGACAGTTATTGAGCAAAAACGATCATTCGCTAACAGCAGTTATCTGGATCACCACCAAAATGGGCCAATACTAACATCTCCTGAAAATATTAGCAATGGGTGCTGTGCTTGGTGCCATTGGGGAGGCGAGTCTGTGCCCCCTTGGGTCATGGGGCTGTTTCTGGGGCTGATGGCTTTGGGGACCGTGTGGTGGGTCTAAGGTGCCCTGGTGGCCTGTGGGGTGCACATGGCCGTGGTTTCCCTGGGCATGGACAACTACTTGGGTATTTGGTGACCACCCCATATGCATGTGTGTACAGATACTCAAGCTCCTGTCGAGACTAACTAAGAGAAATTATTGATCCTGTCAGAACATGCTGTGTCGGGCACTCTTACACATGTTCTCACATCCTGTGATGCATGCTACTCCATTTCTTATCCGTGTGGGCCCACCCCCCCTACTATCAAGACCCCACATCTCTGGTGTCCCTGGTTTCTTACAGCCTTTACTTCCTGTATGTACTTAGATCAGCACAGCACTTGAACTGCTATCTCAAATCAATAACAGTACCTGTTTATCCTCCCTTCAGTTTGTCTTGTCTCGTCCTATCTGTCACTATTTCCTCTTCTTTCACACTGTGGTGTGGCACGGCCCTCCCCCTCAGCTCACATCAGCAGGGTTCCCACTCCTTTCTAGAAATCATTTTCCAGGACTTTTCCAGGACATTTTCCAGTGTCACATAACACACTGAAGTAACATTGTTGCTGTGGGCAGTTTTCAAATTCAAGTTAGCCTTCTAAATAACAAGATTAGAGGTTGATGAACAGTATCTCTAGCGACTGATCATATTAATCTTAGAATTTCTTTGTTTCTAACTTTCCAGCACGAACATTGTCTGTTAGCTATCTGTTTAGTCTGGCTTTTATGTGTCTTACTATTATAAATTTATGGTTATACATATTTTAATCTATATTTACTCTGCTTTCTATGAATAGATTTTGTTAATTTAGCCTAAATTTTATTTTGTCATTTTTTTATTATTATTTCTTTTGGTCCCCATTGTTTTGAGTTTTTATATTGCATGCCTTAACTTGCATTACTTTACCTACTCACATTTTCTGGCTATGTGTACATTAGTTACCAAGTACATTTTTACTTCATTTCCTATGTTTCAAGCTAGAAGGATTTTCCAGGACCATTTAAGCTTTTCCAGGACATTTAACTTTTTTCCTAATTTTCCATTTGTTTTCCATGATTGGAAAATTGGGCAATCATTTTCCAGGTTTTCTAGGTTTTCCAGGACGCATGGGAACCCTGATCAGGGGTTAAATAAAGTTTGATTTGATGGAGTAGCCGACAGGGAGGGCTGGTGATGGTCACTATAGAAGTGAATCATATTCACATATCTCTGACTGCTAACAAAAAAAATGCATTGGTCTTTTCAACGCTGTCATCGAACACAGTGCTCAGCAGAAAAGATATTGCACACAAGGGGGGAAAAAAAGAGAAAATATCAGCAAAATCTGTCCAGTAATTTTTGCTTAGTCTTGCTAAAGACACACAAAAATACACAGGCAAAACAACCTCCTCGGCGGAGGTAACTACCTGACTGTTTGAGCTCCCCTCTTCTCCGTTCTCCAAACAAACCAGGTCGTCTTCGTCCTCGTCCTCCTCCACCTCCTCCATGAAGTTCTCGTCATCACTCAGCTCAATGATCTCACCAGCCAGCTGCCTCCACTGCTCCTCCTCCGAGCCCTCCATCTCTCCATTCCCTTGTAGAGCCTCCTTCTCCTCCTGCTCCCCCACCACCACCTCTCCGAACATCACCCTGTCCTCCACCTGGACCTCCATCGCTCCTCCCTCCACCTGCAGGCTGTTTGAAGGCTCTCCTGAGGGGGGCGTTGGGTGACAGCCTTCGAGCTGAGTGGAGGAGTCGGGGATGGAGCAGGAGCTGCTGCTTTGAGGCAGAAAGTCTGGAGTTATGTGTCTGTCTCTGCTCCCGTTCTCACCTCGTCCTCCTGCCCCGTCTTCCTCAAGCTCCTGCTCTATCTTCAGCTGGAGGGCGGGCCCTGAAGGCAGCACGCCGTCGCTCTGACTCCTGGTTAGGGGGATTTTTCCTGCTGCATGTTGATGAACCGTCACTGACTGCCCGTAGCCGATTTGAGACTGCGTATCCTCCGACTTCAGGCCTCGAGGAAGACCTCCACTGGGGGTGTCACGGCAGGAGCTGGCAGGCCTGGAGGCTTGAAGAAGAGGGGAAGTAGCTTCTCCGGGGGTGGGAGCAGCAGAGGGACCGGCTGATGAGGACAAGGAGGAGCAGGAGGCTGCAGAGGAGCACAGAGATGAAGCAGAGAGAGAGACTGAAGCCACCGTGGAGGCTGCAGCAGGGACCAGGCTGGAGTCCAGGGTCAGATCTCCTGGACTAACATCTTTACAGTTTGCCGACACAGAAGTCTGCAGGTCAGGGAAGGTGGCATGACAGGCCTTCACCAGCTCCCTCACACCCAGCCTCTCGGCCAGCTCGTACAGCACCCCGACATCGATGAGGTCGGTCAGGATCTCCCCCGAGTACACGAACGTCAGCACCCTCTCAAAGTTAGCTGGGGAGATGAACTCCAGGGAGAAGGCGGCGGAGGATGAGGGCGGAGCTCGGGCAAACAGGTTACGGAAGTACGTACCGGCACAGGCCAGCACGGCGCGGTGTGCCGGGAAGGTGCGGTTGCCCACCTGCAGGAGCACATCGCAGTACTGACGGGACTGCCTGCAGAGGTTGAGCTCGGCGAGGAGGCTGGCAGCGTGGCCGGGACCCTGCAGCCGGATCCTCATCCCTGCTGCTGCAGCTTCTGGATGCTTCAGTCAGACTGCAGGAAGAGAGGAGAGCTTCATTAGAGCAGAGCAGAGGAGGGACAGAGGTGGGTGAGAGGGAATAAGGTGTCATGGTACAAAGGGATGGAAATCGAAAAACAATTTTAGTTGAAAATCGTTAACAGCTCCATCAAAGAATCGATATCATGAGTTTTTTTGCTGATCAATTCTCTTGTCAATTCCTTCCACAGACAGGGTTCAGAAGCATCAGAATTGTGGCTTAATTGTTTACAAAAGGCGCCTACTGCACAAACTTAAGGGGATAGTTCAGTTTTTTTGAAGTGAAAAAAAAATAATACCACAGTTTAAGAGAACGCTACATATGAGTGTTTTTAAGTGCATTACATTTCGGAAATATAAAGTTTATCTGGACCAAGCCAACTCGTGACAGTTATTCCTCCACGCGGCGCTGCTGTGAATCACTCCGCCTCACTCTCAGCTGTTGTAAACATACAAAACCCAAAACCAGTGAGGTTGGCATGTTATGTAAATTGTAAATAAAAACAGAATACAACGGTTTGCAAATCCTTTCAACTTGTATTCAATTGAATACACTGCAAAGACAAGATACTTAATGTTCAAACTGAGAAACTTTATTTACTTTTGCAAATAATCATCAACTTAGAATTTAATGGAGGCAATACATTGCAAAAAAGTTGGCACAGGGGCATTTTTACCATAATGCAATCAACATGAATCTTAATTCATTCATTCAAGTTTACTTCCTCATGTTCATAATATCCAGCTCAAGCTTTTGCCTTAATGTGAATGTATTAAAAGTAATCTCCCCACTTATTGACACATTTCTCCGTCCTGTTATTGCAACTAAAAGGTATTTTTTTCATAAAATGCCACCTTTGCCCACTCTGTGAATCATTCCTGAAAAGATGCTTCACCTGAGTTCCTCCAGTTTCTCATTATGATTAGTTTTTTTCCTCGTCTGAATTAAGTCACCAGCTCTGCAGTGAGAAATCACTGAGAACATAAAGTCTTGGACAAAAGTCAAAATGTATCCAAATGATATTTTTAGACATTCATCAACCTTCAGCCAGTAATTCTAAATCAGGTCAAATTCCCACAGCAGGGGAGGAAAAGTCCCTTTGGAGCTACAGCATTTCCAACAATTATCCCTGTCCCCAAGCTTCATCCTAAAAAGTCAGGAGGGATCCTGTAGTAATAACCTAAGGCCTTAAATTTGATTACTTCAATTTTTTTATGTCTCTAGAAACCTTTTAATATTTCCAAAATGTTTCCCAAGACAATAACAGAGTGTAAGATGTTGTTGTTTTTAATAAACAAACTTCAGCTTTAGTCCAGCACATTATCTTAACGTCACTGAAACAAGCATTGCTAATGTCATATTGTACTTAAAATGGTTTACAATAGATCTTAATAATATTGGGTATAAATGATACTGACATATTATTTCCTCCTGTGACATATACTGAGATGTTTAGGGTAAATGTGGCATCTTTCTGTGTGAGACAGTTCTGACAATGTATGGCTTAAATTGTTTGGTTGAATTATTTTCTGCAGAATGTTTAAAATTAATTTTCAAGATTCTTTTCCTTGACTTACTCCAACTGTAAGTTGTTTCAATGTTTGAAAATCTAAATAAAAAAAATAGAGATTCCATGATGGTAGGCCCTGTCAGGTTTTGCACAAGCACTTTTAAAGGCTTGTATTTAAAAGAAAAAAAAAGATTACATATTGATCATAGAGCTTCATCTTAATATGCTGTAAGAAAACCTCAGCTTTTATTGTTTATGTAGTCAAACCTGCCAACATCTGAACACACAAAAAATGGGGATGTTAGTTTTAGGGCATATTTTTCAGCCTTAATAGCCAACAAGTGTGGCAGATTTGGGGGTTTATATTTTTAAACAAAACCAGCCCAGGCCCAGCTCAAGCTCGGCTTGCCTTGGCTCTGCTGAGCTGATGTCTGTGTAGCTGCAGGCTGCCTGATCAGGTGACCTGCTGCAGACAGATTGACTCAGGTGTGCAGAGGGGGAGGGGGGAGCAGAAAGGGAGAGGAGAAGGGGAAATGTTTGGGAAGATTTAGCTGGTGATCCTCAAAAGAACTCTGCAATACTGCAAGGTCTTGGTTTCCCAGAGAGAAGACCAAATCCTCCTCGAGGGTTGTGTTGAGACCTCCTTCAAGAAGGAACTTGTGGAAAAGTCGGCCATGAGTATCAGAGCTGAAGGGATTGGACCCCGAGCAGGTGAGTCTCCAGCATCCAGATTATTTTTCTACTTCCATTTTATTTTGTAATGCCTTGCCTTTGTTTCATTTCTGCTGGATTATTCAGTTTTTGGAGTTTTGAAGGCCTATTTTTGGGCTTTTGTGTTTGACTTTCTTTAAATGTTTACCCTCTCCTTTAAACTGAGCTCAGACATTAAGCAGGGAACTGAACCATCGTGAAGACATTTTTTTATTTAGTTCAACAGGTTTTCAGCTCAAACAGCTCCCTAAAGGAATCAGTATCCTTCATCTTTTTGCTTATCAATTCCTTCCACTTTGTTCTGCATGCCTTACAAATCAAGGACATCCCACTCTCATCGGAGGGAGAAATTACTTTAAAATATGTAAATTATATGCTCATGGCAGACACAGATAGAACTCATTCAAACTCTGGCTCAATTTTGACAAAAAGAGGCTTTTAACACAACGCTTAATGGGAGGCAAACACCAGAAGCCTCAATCTTTAATATCAAAGTATTTGTTTGACATTGTTGCCACCGAAAATCTGTTTAAGCCAAATTTTGCCCACACAGAAAATCCACAGGAATCAACATGGGAATTGTTTTAGAATCGGATCAATAAGCAGATTCAATAATAGCTTTCAAACCAATAAAGGCTTATCAATGTACATCCATAACATAAACAAAAGACACAAATACTACGAGTTTTAAGAACTATAAAAAAGTACCACTACTGGGATCTAGCATTGTAAAGTGTTATGGATGCAGGACACTATCAGGATGAATTGATACTGGCAAACAATTGCTTCAAAAGCTAAACACAGGTATCAACATATATAAAAGTTTCTGCCATTATTTCCAGTAGACATTTTATTCTAATTTACTTGCATCAAGATTGTTCAGATTAAATGAAAATTAAGAGCAGAAGTCCAAAAAAAAAAGGCCAGCAGAGTTTTAGCTTTTTGAAGTGGATATGAAGCTTGATTTTACTATTGATGTCAAAAATACATTTAACATTACAAAAGTCATATTTCATTGTTAATAACAGCCAAAACAAGTCTGGGAATATCGGCATAGCAAATATTTGCTGAACTCCAATATCACACATCCCTATAAAGAGAAAATGTTCCTTAAAGAAAAAATAAATCATAAAGCTGGTGCACAAGTGATGGACAAAATAATTGAGAGCAAACCTCAACAGAAGACAAACTAAACTAAAACTTTGAAACATTTCAGTCCTTGTCTATGTTTTTGCACACATAACAAAGTGTTTAGAAGTTTGGAAGCAATTTCAGATCATAAAAATAAAACACTGCCTCGTTTTCATGTCTTCGAATTTATTTTTTACCTGCAGTGGCACCAACATGGAGAAGAATCTCGTTTAATGTGTTTTAATATCAACTCAATGTTCTGAATCTCTGGATTGAGACAACCCTGACTTATCAAATGGGTTTCAAAAACAAGGCTTTTTCTGTAGTGGCTCATTTATCCGTTCAGAATTAAAAAGCACAACAAGACAAAGGCATGAATGTCCGCAAACATGGGCTTCAAACTTTCTCTGTAATAAGTTTTTTTCATTTAATATAAGCAATATAAATAAATGACTCATCTCGTCCACTAAAAACAAGAACTATTACATATTTGAACACTCAGGCTGTTGATTTACAGCAGTTTCTGGTTTCCTCGGGTATTTTCGGTGCTTATTGATCAAAAAATGTTTGTTTTACTTCGTTTTTGGTCCATCACGGAGCTAACGGTCGACACAAACTGTAACATTTGCTTAATTTTTACGGATTCATTCTTAAAAACAGACATGTTAAGATGGCAATGTGTCAGTTTACCTTCACTATCATCACTTACCCATTGAATAATGTTCGTAGGAGAAGATAAATCTTAATATTTCTGGCGTTTTTCAAGAATTCTCCGTTGGTCTTCTGTTGTAATTACAAACGTTAATGGTCCGTCGCATGTTTATGACGTATGTCAACAAAGAGGCGCTGTAGTTCGCCCTCTGCAGGTTTGAAGAGTCACTGCAGGCAGAGTCCTTCACACAGTGATGACAGACTCCTGGAGGAAATGTTAAAGTTTTATATATCTAAGGTTTATAATCTTTACTTTTATACTTATTTAAACATGTAATTATCATAAAAAGACTGACAGTGACATTCTTGAAGCTGCTTTCAGCTGTGGGACATTATTCTGTGACTTCGCTCATTTTCTTTTCAGAGTGATGCATAAATGAAGGCAAATATAAAGCTGGTTCCATTCTTAACAGCCTTACAGATAATACATCAATAAATTAATCTTTATTTGTACAGCGCCAATTCATAAGTGTTATCTCGAGACACTGAAAAATAGAACATAAAACTTCATTTTATGGATACACATATATGCATAGATACATACTGTATATACATATATAAAATACACACACATATATATGTATATATGTATACATATGTGACCTATGCTATAAAGCAGTCAAAGCAGTAAAAATTTATAGTTTTTTAGTGTGAAGTGTTCCTACCATCCACATTGAAGTTACATAGTGCCAATGAAGGTGTTACAGACCCCCTCACACCATGACAGAGGTGTCATTTAACCTGTTGTAAGGGGATGTACCATCATAATGACTCCAGATATATTATATTAGACTGGAAAAACTACTTTGTGTTGGTTTAAAGAGCTTATATTATGCTTTTAAAATTTTTGTTGCCCTTTGTTTTAATTTCTCCTTCCTATTAAAGACACTGTGAGGAGTTTCTAAGTAATTACAAATAAGTCTCACTTTTAGATATATGCCTGATCAAAATACACACTTTAAGATGAGTGTTATAGCATCAAAATAGGTTATCTATAAATGCTATTCCTTAGCCTTCCGGTCGGGTCGGACAGGGCTGGACTGGCCTGGATACTCAACTTTGGGAACAAGACAATTAAAACTAGAGCAAATTCACATTATTTTATTATTTATATTACACGTCTTAGAGCACTGGGCTGTAAGTAACAATACAGCCGGCAACAAAACTACGATACTAAGTTTTCCAAAAATTGCTTGTTGTCACACATCAAAAACTACCGCTACATAACTAGAAAGAGATACATTACCTCGTCGCTTTGCATCCTGTAAGTTGTTGAAAAAAGAAGTTGTAAAGCAATGCAGAGTTCTGAGGAAGGTACGAGCTGCATTTTTATTAGCATCACAACAAACACACGCTTTGGCTTCAGTGACATCTTTGGTGCATTCCAGTTGTGGTCAGAAGTGGGAATGTCCGGGTTCTGAGTAGGAAACTGCAACTGGAATGTTCCCCGAAGTGGGAATTTCCTACTGGGAACTCGGTGAAACTTCGCCACCCCGGAGTTGACAATTGAAGATGGATGCCCCGAGTGTAAACAGTTAATTAGCTCCTGTAGTAATACATTTATTTGCCCTTCTGACTGGTGTGTGTCGCTCTAGATCAGCTGTATACATAGTATTGTTAGACTTATATTTACAAAAATGCTGCCATAGTGATAATCACATTCTTCATGAGATATTTGTGAACAACAACACAGGGCGTGCTAACAACAGCTAACAATAGCCTGGTAGACCAGCATGTTTTTTTTCAACTTCAACTGGAACGCTGATAAGTTGGAGATGATGTTACTCCCAGTTCCGAGGTTACTGGAACTCAACATTACGACAGTCACCGCGCGTGCTCATGGGCAGCAGAGTCTTTATTTCGCCTGTAATAGCTTCTCCTCATAGCACCTTTAACAACACCAGTAACTGCTTATTACTGCACCGCCTTTCAAACAGACCTACCAGTGTGACATCATACCACTGTGTCATCAACAGTTTAAGCCAACTGCCTCTGGATGGAAAGTCCAGTGCAGAGCAAGTAGAATGAATGGAGAGCTGTTGACAATATGGCACAGAGCAGTACTGAACTAGCTAATAACCACAGAATTGACCTGACAACCCATCAGAGTGTATAGGGCTATGAGGGAAAGGGGCCTCAAATGGTCATGAGCTCGAACACAGAATGAGAATACAGGTGGATCAGGAGATCTCAGTAAGTGGAAATGTGATTTTGAAAAACTCTGTACCCCATAAGAAGTATATATATGAAGTAGATTTCCTGCAAAATAGAAGCTTTTAAACACCGCTGAGAAGCCTTAACACCAAAGTGGTTAAGGGCCGGCTGTAGGCACAGGCCCGCAGAGAGCACAGGCTGTTTGTCTTGTCATGCCAGCCCTGTGATTGGATGGAAACCAGGCAGGGTGACTTCTCACCCAGTCCCACCTGAGGCAGGCCCCAGCAACCACAGCCTCAAACAACTGACTGAAATTTGGCAGCGTAAAAATTAGGGATGCACCATACTATCAGTTTCATATCAGTATCAGCTGATATCAGCCTAAAAAGTTTCTGTATCGGCTGATACTGAAATTTTTGCGGATATTTAAAGGCCAATATGTCAGCCACAGATATCGGCCATATATCGGCAAATTACTCAAATGAACATATTGATGCACCTTCTCATCGCTGCATGGGTACATTTAAAAACCAAGGGTTTCAATTTTGCAAAAGTTAAATATGTTTTTTCTTGTTATACACCTGTTACTCACAAAATGTACTGTAACACTGAAAAATTACGAGTCAGGTTTTATTAAGCACAGAGCTTGTGCTCTTGACCTTAATATCGGTGTCAGTATCTGCGATAAGGAATAAAAAAATATCGGATAGCGGCAAAAATCCAATATTGTGCATCCCTACTAAAATTCCCAACATTAATTTTTCAGTCCCTATCTTAAATTCCCAACACAAAATTGGAAGGGGTTGGGCCATAAGAACCTGTTTAACTAAACAAAAAAGCCTCCAAATGGCTTCTTTCCCTGTTTAATGTCTGAATTTAAAGGAGAGGGTAAAAAATTTAAAGGAGACATATCATGCTTGCTTCTCCTTTTCACTATGCCAGACTAGGATGCCTGTAAAGCATTTCTGCCCTCAGTACAAGTCATTTAGTTCCTTCATTGCCCCACAGTAGCGTTCTCAAAATCCTCATTTTAGGCCATTATTAAGCGCTTGTTGAAACGCATCGTCTCAAGGATGACCTAAAGTTATCTCGCAATGTCACAGCCCTTTGTGCTCTGATTGGTCAGTTCTATCGGGGGGCTGAGCCAGCCTGTCCTTCTTCTACTGTATCTTCCGGCAGGCTCAAAGCAGCGACCGCGTATTGAGTCCCCCTACAGGCCAGAGCTGGTAATGAGGGAGAGTGAGCGAGGGAGCTTTATACCCCTGCTGCTGGATGTGTTCCTCGGTGAGGGTTTGGGCTGACGGACATCACAGAGGAGGAAGTGTTTTATCAGATTACTCCAATAAAAAAAAAGGTACCTCGTGATGTCATGACGTTTGAAATCTCGCGGACATCTCGCAATGACCTATTTTCAGAGGCATCAAATCTCGTTCTAGGATATCAGAAAAAATACAATATCTCATTTTTTGAAAATTAAGGGGGTGTAAGGTCTTGTTTTCAAATTTATTATATTATATTATATGTAAGTATTAAATCATGCATCAGCATGATATGTCCTCTTTAAAGTAAGTGGTCACGATCAAACACTAAAGCCCCAAAATAGGCCTTCAGAACTCCAAAACTGAATAATCCAGCAGGAATGAATCAAAGGCCACAGGTATCGGCCATATTTCGTCAAATTACTCAAATTTACAAAATTGATGCACCTTCTCATCACTGCATGGGTACATTTAAAAAATCAAGGGTTACAATTTTGCAAGAGTTAAATGTGTTTTTTCGTGTTATACACCTGTTACTTGCTAAAATATGCTGTGACATTGAAAGAAACCAGGCCATTTTTAAGTACAGAGCTTGTGCTCTTGACCAGAAATATTAGTATCAGTATCAGCGATAATGCATTTTAAAATATTGACATCATCAAAAATCCAATGTTATGCATCCCTAATGAAAAATAAGACTGTTTTTGTAGAGCAAAAAAGACGCAGAGACAAAACAAAACACTTCAATAAATGTAATAATGCTAATTAAAAAAGTTTATTTTGTTCCAGTAACCATTTGTTTTTGCTCATGAAGGACTCACACGACCCACAAAGTGTCCAACAAAACCGATGACATCTTCAAGTCTTCATACTTCACGGTAAACTCATGGGATGGACCTACACGACAGTAAAATGAATAATGTCATTGTCTTTCTGCAGTCCTCTGGACGTTTCAAAGAAAGCTCTTAGTAGCCACATGTTCATGTTTGTAAAAGCATCTGTTCACCGCTTCATGACAAAAGAGAATAAGAAATCATGAGACAATGAAAAAAACAAAGAACGCATTTTTAAAACTACTGTTAAAAATCATTTACAAAAATTGAGTCTTTGATTTTTCGGTTGTGTCTTCGTTACAGAGTTGAACATTAAGTATGTAATATAGTTACATTTACATTTTCAAACGCCATATCTCTGACCTGTGAGAGTAACACTGACATATTTTCATAATCCAAACCATTCATGTTTCTAATCTAAGCAGAATAATTTCATCTGATTCTTCACTGAAAACAGTTTATATCGGCCTAACAGACCTTTATACTGCTGTGACAGGCACACACAAATAACAACAGGACATACTTTAGGTTTGATTTTTAAGCCCCAGAAAAGAATTGCTCTTTTGGTCCAGTCACAACAAATTCTGAATAAAAGCAGCACCCTCTCGATGTATTTATTACACACAGACACGCCTCGCTCTAAAACTTGTTGCTCTTCGTCGTCACAGCTGGATTATTGCACTTCATCAGGAGGAAGTGAAACTGCAGCGGGTCGAGTGTCTGCGCCAAAATGACAGGAGCTACAAAGTTCTACTCGAGTTTTAAAATGAGGTCAACAACAACACAGTATGTCAGCAATATGTCTGTCATCAACAAATTCGGGGGATATTGCTTTTACGTTGTTTGATATGTTGTTCAGTCTTCAGAAGCATCTTTAAAAATCCATAGTCAGCTGTTTTTGTGACAAACATCCTCCCGTCTGCTCCCGTGTTGCAGCATCTTTCTGCTACCGTTTCCTGGAGCTGGTCCGTCCCAGGCTGGCCGTGCTGGAGCGGCGTGAGAGGACGGGTGTGGCGGTCGGAGGGGACGTCTCGTTGGAGCAGCCGTGTTGGAGCAAAATATCGATGCAGCCTTTGCTCCCGGTGTTTCTGGCCAACCTCAGGGCGGTCTGGCCCTGGTCGTCTTTTGCTTTTACATCGATTCCATACTGAGGATGAAGAGAGAATATTGTTGATTCATGTAAGTTATTCATATGTTAAAAGTAAGGGTGCAACAGTTTTGCTAGCCTTGCAGTGCAGCTGGATCTGCCTGATTCAGAGGCTGTAATCAGGCAGATCCATCTTGCCAAGCTCCAATCTACAACAACTGATTTGAACCCACAGTGGCACGGCCCAATCAGAGTCCTTTAAAGCAGGAAGAGGTGGAGCTACGAGTGAGACAATAGCAGGAAGTGACTGGTGGTAAAGCTAATAGCATAGATGCTAACAGCATCCGTAACAGGTTGATCATATCTGGCCCACATTTCCTTATAAAAAAAATGTAGCTTACACTTTGTCCCTTCCACCATAGCAGTAAAGCCCACCTTCTACATTATCTGATTGGCCTGTCTTGAACATGATTGACAGAAAGATTATCCAATCACCTGCCGGATATGCTTTTGAAAGGTTCTGCCCATTCTCAAAAACGTTCTGCGAGATCTTTTCCCAAATGGACATGTGAAATATATTGAACTGTCCATCTGTTGTGTCTGGTTAATGCTTTGGAATCAGGGTCTGGTACAAGTTCAGTTCCACACGAAAAACAATGTAAAAATAAATTACGTGTAAGCTCAATCTTAGGTTCACAATAAAGTCAACAATACACCCGACACTAGTCATGTTCCACCTTTAGTTGTACCATAGTTTGGTTGCACCAGTGAGATATCAGATCCATCTTAACTGATAGAGTGTTACATTCAAAGTAAGCAACATATTGTTGCAGATATGAAATTTACTCTTCATTTGTCCATCAATAAAAAGGTTGAGGAGCACATGTCAGGTTGGCATTTCGCCATTCAACGTTGTGACAACCCTACTTCATTCATAGAGGTTTACGTGCAATGAAATTGGTTGTATTTGCTACATAGGGTATAGATGTTAGATTTAGATATCATATTTATGTAATATATATAAACATGTAAGTGTGTTTTTGTAAAAGTGCACAGGTAAAAATTATATCTATATAGACGTTTATGTAGTATATGTATATATGTCTATACTGATACTTACATGAATGCATTTGTATATATATTTTATTATTCAATATATATTTTGTAGTGTATGTGTGTATAAACATATTTATATGGATTATATGATTCATGTTAGATGTAGGAATTCAAGAAGTATTTACTCTTTCCCATTCTTTTTAGACATAAATAATTCAGGACTTTTTTCTTTGCAAATTCAAGTTTTACACAGTGCTTCTTCAGAATTCTGAGGCAAATGGAAATCACCATATGTCCAGGGCAGACTAACTGCTCAGTAACTTCCACTAATCAACATATAACAATGACATCCCTCCCTCCATCCATCCATCCTGCTTTTCCCTTTCAGGGATGTTGTTGCCAGGCTATTGCAGGGCGACAAAGAGAGATGGATAATCAGTCATGCTCATACTCTTAGGACAATCCGGAAACATTAATTTAGCTAATGAGCATGTTTTTATTTTTGTCTGTTGGAGGGAGCCAGGGAGAACCCCCACATGCACACGGAGAATATATAAACTCCACACAGAAAAGTTCCTGACTGACCTGGGATCAAACCTGCCACCTTCTTGCTGTGAAGCACATGCACTACCTGCTGCGCCACCGAGCCGCCCCTCATGGCCACGACAATATCAATGAGTTAAAATGTTGTGTTTGACAGTTAGCTGGAGCTCCCAGCCTTTTTAAAATACTTCCCATTTAAGTCTCGAGACAGAGAGTACAGTAGGAAAAGTAGAGACCCACCCAGACGAGCAGCTGAGTCATGACCACGTCCCCCAGCTGACAGGCGGCGTGCAGGGCAGTGCGAGGTGATGGACTGGAGCCCGTTGTGTGAGAATTGATCTGGTCCTTGGTGCTGTGAGCTAAGAGCAGCAGCAGTCTGGGCAGATCTCTCTCCGTCACTGCAGACAGGAGCCACTCGGGCATTCTGTTCTCTGAAGACGGAGGCCCCAAGGACGTTTGAAGAGCCGCCACGAACGCCTTCTGCTCGTACTTCGCTCGGATCCACGACTCCCTCTCCTCACTGCAGAAACGGATACATGAGGAAAGATCAACAGGAGATCACCCTCAGCAAGAAGTAATTTATTCAAGTTTACTATGAGTATACTTATTTTATACTAAAACTTAGGCAGTGTACTTGAAGCTAACTTTTTATATACTGTATTTTATAAACTTAAGAATAATACTGTGGGGTATACTTGGCTTATACTGAGAAGTATAAAGAAAAGTCTAAGTACATTAATACTAATCTTGTACTTTAGTATACCTTTTACTTCTTTCTGCTACAACGTACTAATATTTAGTTTATCTTGATCCAGGTACTGAATAAGGTCAAGTCATTATGCTTACATTTAATTTAGAAGAATAAAAATGATTTTCACTACGCATAATTGCTTTAAGTATTACCCCTGTTGTAAAGTTGCATGTTTAAGATCATACAGAGCTGGAATTTAAACATTTAAAGTAAATAGTATGTGCGCTCTATTACATTATCTTTATGTGCCTTAAAAACATTTGAAACATTTGACTTTACTGATCAAGTTCTAGTCCCTTTCATTAGGGTTTAGGGTATACCTAAAGTATATTTCAATAAAATAAAATGTTGATGAGAAGTTTAGACCAAGAACACCAGCAGGATAAAGATGTACTTGTTGTATACTTTACAAAAGAGTAAGGGCCATGTTAGATTGAGAAAATAATTTTTGAAAGTCAGGATTAAAGTCGAAATTTTGAGATTAAAGTTGAAATGACTAGAATAAAGTCGTAATACAGTTTTGTGATATTATTCTCTGTCGAGAAAAAAGACAAATGTTGAGAAAAAAGTCAAAATGTCAAGAATAAAGTTGAAATACATTGCATGTTGAATTCATTCTTGACTTTTGACTTTTTTCTCGACATTTTAACTTTCACCTCATCATTTTGATTTTTATAATGAAACTGCATTCCAACTTTATTTTTGCCATTTCAACTTTTAGCTAAAATTTTCCACATTATTCTTGTAATGTCGACTTTAGTCCTGTTATTCCGACTTTACTCTTGATCTGCTGATAATTATTTTTTCCATCTATAAAATGGCCCAAATACTCTTTCGAAATACTTGAAAGTGTACTTTTGTAAACTTAAAATTACCTTATAAAGCAAATTTATAGAATACTTTTATAAACTTAAATATGTTCCAATTTAGTCTGAAGAAGTATTAAATTAGAACTTATATTCAGGTATGCTTAATAGAATGAACTTAAAGTAAACTACTTTTTACTAAGGGATGGAATCAGCAACGATGGATTTGAGAGGAAGTGCGGTGTACGGTGCTCACCGGGTTGCGTTGGGTGCTGGTTTGGTTCTTCCCTGCGTGCACCTCTCCCAGATGCTGTTGGCCATGTGGTTCCCGATGGCTGCCAGGACCTGCGTGAGCTCTCCAGGCCAGTCGTCCAGGTCCAGTGAACGGACACGGGACAGGTGAGTCCCCAGGTTTCGGTGGATGCCTGAGCACTCGATGCAGATCAGAGCGCCCAGGTTGAGACTGGCCCACGTTGGATCTGGTGAATAAACAAACACAGGCTGCTGAGCCAAAGCACACTGTGAGCAAACTTTGGCAGCACCACAGGCTGCCTGATGCATGAAAACAGGATTTATTTTCCGGGTTGCTCTGCAGCTGGAGGGAGAAGGCGCCAACATTTCAGTACTCACTGGGTGCCTCACAGTCCACACACAGACTGTTGCCCTTGGCGTTACGGATGGCCTGCAGTGCTACGGCCTCGCTCTGGCTGCTCCGCCGAGCCTGGACAAACACACACAAACACACAAGAAGAGCCTCTTTAGATTCTGAGTCTGGGAGAGAAAAACACACCTTGACTCGCTGTTTGGCTAAAGTCTGATTAGAATAAAAAAGCAAACACATTTGGGCATCAAAGAAGACTCCGGCATCCTCTATTGACAATAAAATTAATCAGTATTGATTCATGTGCTGTATAAACATCTCTGCTGTGTTTTGGTCAACATTAAAACGCTAATCTGTTGTATCAGGATTGGTATAAGGTATGAGACTGACTCTGGCAACTAGCAAAAAGCTGCAACATATTTTTGGTGTTAAGAACAGATATTGCTGCAGAGATATTTTGGACATGGAAAATGTATTTCTAAAAATATATATACTGTGCAGAAATCTGAGCCAGACAACTTCCTCGGTGTACAGGTGTAGAAAATCTTTCCTCGGTGCATTTGGATGCAGATGTAGATGACTCTGCATCAATACACAGACTACATGTAATCAGTTATTGGACATAGATCTTAATGCTACTGTAATGACCTTATGTCCCCTCAGGTTAAAAAGGTTAAAGGGATACGTCAACATTTTTTTCTTTTTGTGTCTTGCCTCATTCCCAAGTCCGTGACAAGTAGATAGACACCATTCTTTCAACTGTGTGTCCAGTAACAAGGAAGAGACGGGCAGAAGTAACTCACAGCTAAGTACCTAAGGGAGCCAATGGGTAGTGTTAGCCTGCTTCTGCCTACAGTTATCAAATAAACTATTCAGTAACTCTAAACGGCCCTGTGTGCTTGCTGTGACTCGTTTTTTTAATTGTGTTATGTTACCTACTTTTAGACAAAGATTAGCAATTTGTGTCATTTTCGAAAGAAATGCATACAAAAACCAGAAAAGAACTCGGAGAGCGCAGACCTCGGCCAGCGCCACAGTCCTCACCCATATTGTGATTTTCACCATAAATATTAGTCCTACCTTCATTTCATTTTTCCCATGCTGAACATTTCCTGAAAATTTCATCAAAATCCATCCATAACTTTTTGAGTTATTTTGTTGACAGACAGACAGACAGACAGACAGACAGACAGACTCTCCCGAAAACATAACCTCTTTGGCGGAGGTAACTAAACTGCAGGGTACTTGTAAGTAGGTCAACAAAACAAAGCCCCTATTAATGAGTGGAAGATTGTTAGTAAGGATTATGGCTGACTTTTTAAGAGAGGAAGAGGATGATTTCTTTCACACAGAACCATTTAGAGTTGCTGAAGTTGACTTGCTGACTGTAGGCAGAGGCAGGCTAATGCTACCCATTTGCTCCTTGTGCTTAAGCTAAGCTAATTAGCGGGGGGGCAAGATCTGCCTGTCTCTTCTTGTTACTCCACACATAGTCGAAAGAATGGTGTCTATCTAACCAGACGAACCATTCATTATGTTATTAGTCCACCCAGGCAAAAGCTCATAGAGAATGTTTGAAATGGACATAAGTGAAAGCTGATTGGACAATTGTTCCGTCAATCACATTCACTATGGGCCAATCAGATCTCTAAATATCAGTAATAGGCTCCTCCCATCCCCAAAAGGCATCAGCAGTACAGATAATGGATGGTTGTTTTCAGCACAGGCCTTGTGTTTACCTTGTTTCTGCCGCTTTCACAGGACTGCAAACTGGCGAGGATCTGACTCTCTATTGCCGCCACCCACGAGTCCCTGTCCTCCTGACTCTGAGCCTCAAAGTGCCACGTCTGCCCGGTGAACGACACGATGATGAAGTCTGCGTTCTCCTCGTCTGTAAGTACGTTCAGAGCGAATAAGTCAAGAGAGATATGCTTCTGGTCACTGAGAAAATGATGAAATGTTCGTTATGAATCTACGTGAAGGATGCATCAAGACAAAACTTAAAATGATGGAAGGTGAGGACAGAAAATCTTTGTTACTAAAACCAAAAACAAGTCACATGTAAAACTCAGGCTGGGATGTCGGGCACAGACATGAAACAGAAAGTGTGACGATGTTAAATGTAAACCCGAGCTGCGTCACCCTCACTTGTTACCTGTCTTATTAATGTTTCTCAAGCTACCAAAGCTCTTTAACTTCCACATTTTGCGCTTGGCTGCGGAGCGAGAGATAAGCAGAAGACAGGGGGAAAAAAGAGAAATTCAAGAGAAGTATGTTAGGAAGCATTCAGAGAAAGATGCTCAGTAATCCTCATCCTAACAGAAGAAACACGGGCTGAAGGTTCAGACAGAAGAAAGAGGAACACTGAGTAGGAGGATGTAAATCTCATGAATGTGTGACTTTGATAACAGACTGCAACAATCAAGCTGTGTAATCCCTGTCGAAGGCTTTAAGTCCAAATTTAATACAGATACATGTTCAATAACACTTCCTGTTTAACAATACCTCTGATGCAAATGTGAAAAACAGTCCTAACTGTCAGGCGTTCTCTTTTTATTTCTGTTTATTTACATAAAGTAAGATGTTCATGTTTCAATTCACTTCCTATTTTCCTTTTTTTTAGCTTGCTAGAATGCAGTAATTTACCTCCAGGAATTGATTGGATTGATAAAGCAGCACTGATTCTGATTTATAAGCGTCAGCCCGCCTGAGTATTTATGCTGACTACGTCCATTCGTAATCCTATTGCCTCCTCCAAAGGGATGAAACGCCATTTCACAAAGCTCAAATCATCTCAGACTGGTTTCTGAACAGAATAATGTGCTTATTGTGCTCCGGTGGCCTCAACCTAATAGAGCACGTTAAGGATGTGGCGGAGCAGGAATTTTGTATCGTGGATGTGCAGTTGACAAATCTGCTGTGACTGTGTGATGCCATCATGTCAATTTGGACCAAAAAAGGTGTACCTAATGAAATGGCCACTTTTTTTTTTAAGTTAACCCTTTAATACAGTTTGTACCATATTTGATTCAGACTTTTATGATACCTCTAATCAATATGATCAACAAATTGCTAAAAAATACATCTGAATACAATCAGATAAATGCTAAAAAATGTCCTCAAATGGATTATCAGTTGCCAAAATACCTAATGTACATACTATATAATATTATATACTTTCTTATTTATATTTGTATCATTATTTTATGTGGGTATGTTATTCAATATAACATGTAATCACTCTGCACTGTTTTAAGGGCTTGTTTTTACCTGAAATTCTTAACTATGCAGAGATATCAGTCTAATGTGCAACAATATGGCTCTAGCTTATGTGCCAGCTCTTTCTGCACAGATACAGAGCTGATCTGTGCAACTGTGGCCAATGTTCAGGCTAAATTTATACAACCCCAATTTCTGCTGCAAAACTGCTGAGAAAGAGGAGAAGGGGAGCACATATTACACATTTTTTCAAAGTTTTCACTCTGTTAGTCATTATTTGATTTAAAATAATGACATGTTTGTGCATGAGCATATTTGTTTGTGTATATATGTAGTTTTTTTATTGTGTATTTTTATCTATTCACTTATTGTGTTAATATTAATATTAATATTATCATTATTTAACCAACTGTTTCCTTGATCCATGACCTTACAACTTTAATTGCAATGACGTATGTCTACATACTGTAGCTCTTATGGCTGTACATCGAAGAGCACAATGACGTGGTGACAAATGTTGCAGGGGTTAAATTTTCTTTTTTTCTCTCTTTATAGTTTTGCTATGTTATATAATGTTGATGCAAAAATTGAAAATAAAATGTTAATCATAAAAAACGCCTAATGTATCAAATAAACAGAAATGTGTAAGTTAAATTTAATGGAAATTATAGATTTTTTTATTGAATTTGAGTAGAAAGTCAAATAAACAATTCAGCTCAAAAAAAAAAAGAATTTTCTGGCTATAATTTGTGTTTTCGGACATTTAAAGGTTAAAACAATTTTTTTTTAGGAGACAGGACTTTTTAAACCATCAAATTTACAAAGAGTCGGGGAATTTGAAAGATTTGGATGTTTGTGAAAATGTAAAATGTGAAAAAGCTGGAGAGGTAAACATTTGAGATAAAGTTATACAAATCAACTTAAATTAAAATTATTTGATTAAAAAACTCTATGGCTTGTATATGTTTCTTTAGAACACACACACTTTATATAGTCAAGATAAAGTCAGCTTTCATCACATTCTGTCTATTTGCAGTCGTGTTTCCTGTACAGAGACGCTCAGGACGTGAACTTTAATCAGCGTTACCTTCAGCCTGTCCCACAGCCGTGTCGACTTTCTGATTCATGCTCTTCTTCCTCCTGTTCTTCTTCCTGTCACTCATCGGTGACGACTGACTGTCTTTACCAGAGAAAGGACTGGCGGTCCCTTCAAGGGCGTCTGACATGATGGATAAATTCATATAGTTAATTATTTTAAATTCTGTATCAGAGCATCTTCATACTGAGGATCAGGTTTTTTAGCCTGAAGCTCTTGTGTCTAAAAATCCGTACCGACACTTTGTGCTTTGTTGGACAGCGATGACGGGCAGCGTTGGAGCCCTCTGTCTCCGCCCTGAGGCGACAAACCTCCAGACGAGCGGTCGTCAACGACGGAGAGGGTGGCAGGACACAACTGAGGAACTGACAGAAAGAGGGGAAGTTACAGGATTATTAAAAAGCAGTGTCACATTTACATGATGGGAAATCTGCTTATATATACACTTTTAAACTTAAGCTTCAACATCTCAACACCAGACTGAGTGTTTCGGCAAATATTCAGGGTATAGATAAAAATCATCTATGATGAATATTTCACTTCTTAGTGAACAGTAGTGACCAAAAGAACTCAGCTCATACTCCAACTTCAAAAACTTTAAGTCGAAATAACCTGATATTAATGAGAAGTTAGCTACAAAACATTTTATCTCTTGCTCAAAATGTTCCTTTCTTTCCTGTATCAGTCTACATTTTCCCTTCCCTAAATTTAAAGTTTTTTTTAAAGGGACTATGAGGAGAATCTATTACCGATGACATAAAGACTCTGCTACCCATGAGCACGCGCGGCGACTGTCGTAATGCTGCGTTCCAGTAACCTCGGAACTGGGAGTGACATCATCTCCAACTTATCGGCGTTCCAGTTGAAGTCGGAAAAAAACATGCCGATCTACCAGGCTATTGTTAGCTGTTGTTAGCACGCCCTGCATTGTTGTTCACAAATATCACATGAAGAATGTGATTATCACTATGGCAGCATTTTTGTAAATATAAGTCTAACAATACTATGTATACAGCTGATCTAGAGCGACACACCCCAGTCAGAAGTGCAAATAAATTGATTATTACAGGAGCTAAATAACTGTTCACACTGGGGGCATCCGTCTACGATTGCCTACAAAATTAAATATGTCTGAAATGTGCTGTATAAATAAATGTGTCTGACTTCTCATGCCGTGCAATGTGCTGTACACGGCACAACTGTAATAGTAAAACTATATACATACATATATACATATATATATATACATACACATACACATAACTCTGCCAAAAATGACAAAGAACCATGGCAACTAATTATTTATGCTCTTTGTGGACTTACTATGCTAACGATATGGATGATGTTATTATTTTTAATTGTCCACAACATCCTATTTCTGCCTCTACATAGACTGTGCAACCTCCAGAATGAAACAAGCCTGTGCTACAGAGATACGATGGTGTGTAAATTAAAAAAAAGGATTTTTAGAAACCCTGTACAATTCTGCTCGGTAACATCTCCTGTGTCCTGTAGTGGTGCAGACTTAAACTGAGCGGATGACCAGCTCCACATGCCCAGGGCCTGAGTGCAGCGTGTTTGCATTCACACTTTTTAAATAACTTGACACAAAGAGAGTCTGAGCCATGCCTCGGTACTTACTGATGAACCAACCTGAATGAAACTTCCTGCAGTCCAGGCCGATAACAATACACTGATTACATGTGAATAAAAAGCAGAAGTACCTGTACTGGTGTTTTCAGCAGCTGGCGGCTCTTTGCTCAGCCCGTTGACTCCAGGTACAGAGCCGGGGGGGACAGGTGAGGGACCCGCTGGAGCCACTGCTCTAGGAGGACGTTTTCCAGGAACTTTGACCGTCACACGCAGCAGGTCGATGTCCTTCCCGTGGATATTCTGAGTGTAGTCCTAAATAATCCAAATAACAGCACATAAATTAGTTATTTTACTGAGGGTTTGATTTAATGTAGTTTGTCTCATTGTGTCGTGAGACAAATGACTAAAGAGGAGCACAGATCAGAGTTAATCTAAACAAAGAACAGAGTTACTGAACAAACTGTGCTGTGATTGTTTTTGTAGTAATGACAAACCCTCTGTCTATACAAGTATATGCTGATGGGCTGAATCATTGTGATCCTCTAATCACAAAATTAAAATCATTAATATAAAGCAAGGCCACAAACATGCAGATTTAGATCTACTGATAAACCTTTAAGACATTTTAGTCGATCTTTAAGACTAGATGTGTTCAGTTTTACTCTTGCTCACTGGATGATCTGGTTTACTCGTTCATCCTGTTGAATTAAGCCGCATTTCAAAGTTTGATTTTTCTATCTTAATTTATCTCAAACTGTAAAAACAAGGTCAAAACAAATATTGTGAGCTATTTGTTGGAGGGAGGGAGCACGTTCATGCAAAGTCTACACATAAAAAGGCCCCAATCGACTTTAAAAACTCTAAAGTCACAGCACTGCATGCACCACCACGCAGCCTGCAGAAAATCCATACAGTCTAAAATCTACTTTATGCCGATTTTCTTTCAGTCTTCAACTCTCTGATTTATATATTATGTTTTGTTTTGTGCAGCACAAGTTAAATAAATCAAATGCTACACATTTATATTGAAACAGTTTAATTTAGCAGATGTTTTTGTCCGAAGCAGCAAACATCTGAGAGTGAAAGCAACACAAACAATCTAAACTGAAGGTAAGAGCTAGGTCTGTCACAATAACAAATTTTGCTGGACAATAATTGTCCCAAAAATTATTGCCGATAAACGATATTATTGTCAATTTTATTTTGAAACATCATTTTTTCATTAATGTAATTATATGTCATAATAAAGTGAGAACACCGTATCAAAAGCAATGCACTTTAATTTCTTAAGAGTATTTAACTGTAATTGGAAGGTCAAGAGCTTTTAAATGAAATTAACTAAACATAACAAATTTTTTTAAAAAAGTTAAAAAAAATCATAATTAAAAACAACAAAATATAGACCCTGTGTCTGTAAAGAAAAAAAACTCCAATAAAAACACACAACAATAAAAACAATAAATAAAGTGTAGTTTATACAGTTCCTGAATTGTTTCTGACATGTACGTTCTCCCAGTCAACTCGTACTGTCTGTCAAACGTTCGTAACATTCCCGAACTGCTGATTGTTCAACTGTACTGAAGGGTTGCATTTCTTTTGCAATGTAGTGAACGACACTGTCTGTGAGCGCACCCCATTTTGCTCTATTTTATTTATATTTACTTTGCCGACCAAATGCCATAGTGCTTCTGTGTGTATGGGCAAGCAGCCACGCCTCCCCCTCAAAGATTGAATTTATTATGAATGGATTACTAACCCTAACCCCGCTCATTCAGCTATAAAACCAACGCGCCCAGGCGTTGAGATAGATGGACAGAGTGAGCCATCTTTTCATCCAGCCTGTTTGGTAGAAAGAGAGGAGGGAAACAAACACACATGCACATCAGTTTATCGAGGCCAGCAAACTAACTGAGGACACCTTTATTTATCTTTCGGTTGACTGATTCATTGATTATCGCGACAGGCCTAGTAAGAGCAACAAACTGTTGCAAGTCTGACCGGACACAGGTGCTGCCATGAAGTGCTCAGAAAATCACTTTTTTCCCCTAAACATGCAATTAACAGACAACCTTATCAAGTCTCTTCAATATTATCATCATCATGTCCTCATGTCTTTGAAATCAACATCATACCATCTAGGGCTGGGTTAAAAAAATCAATTTAACTGATTTTTTTTTTTAATGTATTTTTGGGGCATTTTGTACCTTTTATTGATAGGAGAGAGACAGTGGATAGGCTTGTGAAAGGGGGTGAGAGAGTAGGGGAAGACACTCTGCAAACTGGTCACAGGCGGGATTCGAACCTGGACTGGCAGAAGCATGTACATGGGGTGCCTGGTTGCTAACCACTCCGCCAATCCAGCACCCCAATTTAACCGATTTAAATCAATTTTCCTTTAACTGGCTCATTATCAATCCATAAAATCCAAAGATCGATCTTTTAACTTGTGTAGTTTTTTCTTCTTTGGATGTTCAGAGAAGCAGCCTGTGGTATCAACCCTGCTAGTCTCGTGTGATCAGCGTTTAGCGTTGCTTTCTACTGAACAAGATCTCATGAGATGTTACTGCAAACAAACCTGGTGGAAGCACTATATGGGCACCACTGGCAGGTTAAAAAGCTGATGTTTGGATGTACAGTATTTTAGATTTAACAAGTACAAAGGAAAATACGAGTTGGACAGAAAACAAGTAATATGCAGAATATGCATGAATGCATATCATTAAAATATGATTAGTGTAACTGCTTTGGGTTTAATTCTTCATGTTAAAACTATTTTTTATGATGTACCAGGTCCCAAGGTCACTTTTTAAATTTACAGCACTATTTTAACTAAGATATCCCAGACTGAATAAATATCGAATTGAATCGTGAATCGTATCGATTTGAGACCTTGTGATATCAAATCAAATCTAGAAAATCTGAATCGATACCCAGCCCTAATACCAACATACTCAGCATGATTTGTGACTTAAAATCCACATATTCTGTATATTTGTTTCTTTCCTGTATCACATTGTAGGACGCTTGTGGGTCAAATTCAATTATGGTCATCAAAAGGTTCCTGTGAATATGGGTTGTACATCCAGCTTTATTTGGTGGGATGGTCAGTCAAAAAAGGTCAGTGACCTCTAAGAAGGGATTTGTTTTGCTTCTCCACAGAAGTCACACTGGTCTCTGCTTTAAGCTCTTTAGATTTATCATTTTAACTTTTTCTTTGAGGTGATACAACAGCTTTCATACAGAGAAGCAGGAAGCTCAGATATTAAATTACAGAAAAAATCAATAGTGAGCTCGAGTTTCAAAGCCTTCACAGGTCTGTTTAAGACAAATGGGTCTTCTCTGAAAACCAGTGGAGCTGAAACTGCAGCTGAATGTAAAAAGCTGCAGATATAATCAGGCTGTGCTAAATCTTGTCCGTGTTTTACTGCTGTATTGATCGGTTCATGGTGTTCTCTTACACTGGAGCTGGAGTGGTAGGACAGTGTGCCATTGTTGGACAGCGTGACGTATTTCTTCTTCCACTCCTTGTTCAGAGAGCTTCCACTTCTCTTCCACAGTATGCTCTGTTGAAGGAAGAAGAGAAACCAAGGTCAGCTACAAATCTGCCTAAATTTAGAGCCAACGCAGCAGAGACAATCTCTTCAAAGTGTAAAGAGTGGTTGACAACAAAAGCTGAAGCACAGTATTAATAGAAACCTCTTGAGAAGGTTGGAGAGGATCAAACAAATGATTTTTTCTGCAGCTTATGTAAGATGAAATAAATAGACATTTGTTCCCACATTGTTGCTGAAGAGGGAACTGGTACATTTTATTGTGCGGCAAGAAAAAGAAAACGGAGCCATAAACACCCACTCCGTTGTAAATTCAGGTTATTTGTTTGTACTGTTTGTAAACTGAAGCAAACCTGTTTGATGGGGACGCCTCGCACGCCGCTCACGTCTCCTTTGGCATCAGCAGCCTTCTTATCTGAGTCCCGGTTCTGGAATAAACCCAACAAATGTGCTTAAAAAAGAGCAGAAGGTTTGATCAGAGGGAGTCAGACAAGGATGGAGTGAGATGGTAGTGAGAGGCGACAGGACACTAAAAGGTGTGAGACTCCGGCAGCAGGCGACAACTGACCTTGAAGAGGGAGGGCCGTCGGGGGATGTTCTTCAGCGAGCGCTGGCTGCCCGCCCCCTCTCCCTGAGCGACCCGCAGCTCCCTGTGGCCGACCACAGGGGTGGAGGGGAGGGAGTAAGTGTAGCCGCTGCTCGGGCCATTACTGGCCTGAGAGGAGGAGGAGGAAGTGGAGTGGTGGACAGCGGGGTCGAGAGGTCAGGAAGCACGGGGAGATGGAGATGTGGGCGTGAGGGGAGAGATGGAGAGAGTGAGAATGAGCTGAAAAGATGAGAAGTGATGGATGGTAACCTCTGGTTTTAAATGCTCTCTTGAGATCTGTACATGCTGTTTTTTACTGTGTATGTTGTTCACAGGCAGCAACCTGAAGAGGTGGAAAAGGAGGCAGCGGGAGAGAAAAAAACACTGCAGTTCCTCGTTTGGCCACTCGAGGCTGGCAGTCATGCTGAAAGACTGCTGAGTGTCAGAGAATGAGGCCGAAGACAAATTTAGGCTGTTGGTGTCCATATTTAAAGAACCGAAATTCTGCTTTTTTAGATTTAAGTGAGTTTAACAGAAACCAGGCATGACCCATATACAAGCTTCTGCAGACCGGTCAACTAATCAGAACAGACTAAAGGGAGGGGGTCTTATGCCACTTTCACACTAAAATTAGCAAGTCAAAACAGGTTTCTTGAACACAAGTTGACCTGCCAACAATCAGCAAGTGGCTCTTTTCCCACTGCCAGCAGACCCGAGTCTAATCACGCTGATGACATCATCAACGAGCAGTAACACGACCACGCAAACAATGGAAAGGAGCATGGAAGACGTGGACACGTTGGTCAACTGTTTTCTGTACTTTGTACTTTTGTCCCTCTTTAAATTGACAAACTCGGGGCTGATGATACAAAGGCGGATTGAATTTGTTGCTGGGATGGCAAAGAATCACATAAGTTACAGACAGAGGGGACAGGCGTGTTATTTTGCCGTGGGAACATTGCGCTGATGTCCTGATGTAAATTATCGGGGTTGACTCAGTTGTGATATTCGTACTGATGCCAGTAGGAGGTAAGCCGATAATAACCTGTGTTGCTTGTGGGATCAGTCAACCCGGGTAGAAATGCCAATTAAACCCTTTCAAACTGCTGACGAGCCAATTGTTACCAGGTTTAAACAGTTTTTTTGGCCAGTCTGAAAGGGGAATTAAAAACAGAAACTTGAACAGAGTGTCTCTGACAAAAAGAAAACACAGTGGATCACAAGCATGATTAATGGATTAGCCTACTGCTGTGTTTAAATGTAACCGTCACTTAATTTTGTACTCCTATTCATGACACATTCATGACACGCATCGTGGCCTCGGATTCATGCTCCGATGGCCCCTGCTCTCTCCACGTTGCTGTAAAAGTGACAGCAGCTCTGACCGTCTCCGCCACCAGGTCTTTCCAGCACACAGTGGCCGGACTGGCGGGGATCAGTCAGACCGATCAATTGCTGCGCCTCGCCCGCAGCGCATTAAAGGCAAGGAGAGGCGTTGATTTGATTCATGAAGATGACACTCGGCGTGTTGAACCCACTCACGCCTTCTCTCTTCCCTTGCACCAGAGGGAGGGACAGAGAGTTGAGATGCCCCTGGCTGTGCCGTTCACGAAAACGAAAACTGCCCTGGACACAACCCATGGGCGCGGCGCAGGCACAGCTCAGGCATGATACAGGGCAGGTGCACCGTGCCTGGGCCTGGTCTATGCACTTAGAGCCCAGAGCGTGTCGGAGCCTCAAGTGGACACTTAAGGAAATGCAATGCTTAGCACTCATGCTTCATGTTCCAACAGTTCAGTTGCTGCTTGGTCATAAAACAAGTTTCTGTGTGGAATAGATCTAAGAGGTATCTATTATCACATGCTGACATGATTTTTTTGACTTTCAAAAAAGGAACCATGTTAGCCTCAGTAAAAAAAAAAGCATAAACTGATTTTACATGTAAAATGATTGTCTTAAAATACAGACACTGAAGTGGCAAAGTTCCCCTTATTCAAAACATCCGTGCTTGCTTGATAATTATAAAGAATTATGTAAAACCGTAAAGCTCACACAAGAATGGCCTCAGGATGATATTGAACTAAAACTTTAGATCGGCTTCACTCCTTATGATCAGCTTTTCATGAGCCAAACCAAAAACTATAGGTGTCAAATCTTCAACAATCTCTGAAACAGAATATTAGTGCTGGATTAGTTTGATGAAAGATCATATCAGGGGCTGAATAATATCTCAGTGTTGCCTTTTCCAAACCACAGAGGGCATGTTTAAGTTGATGAAAAAGATCAAGACTAAGTGTTTTACAAATCTCAGGGATTACCAGCTGGTCCATAAAATCCAGGTGATTTAAGTGAGCAGAGTGTTTATGATGGACAGTGTGAATTTTCCAGCCTTACATCACGGTGAACAAGCAGAAAGGTGATACTCATGGAGCTGAGATGGATGTAGAGGAAGGTGATGGACAGTCTTGGAGATGGAAAATTGGATTTCACTATGATGGATGGTTTTTAACCTCATAATGCATGTTTCTCCCTCTGAATCCTCAGAAGTGCCAGCAAACAGCTTGGCAATCTTTCTCTGAATCTTGAAGCTTACCTTGTTTGCTCCTAAAGAGGTCATGGAGTATCTCTAAGGAGGTTTATTTGATCTTTTTTGTGTCTTCATGCGAGATAAGGAGCAGAGGATCATTAAAATTCTCTTGACTGAGCAGAAAAATAAAAAATGCTCAGCAGAAGTGAAAACGACTTTAAATTTGCAGCAAACATCGACACTGCAACAGCAGCAACACTTTGATCTGTCCTATTTTTAACAGATCTTATGCAATATCTGTCTAGACTCGTAAAAGATTGTGTTTACCCAAACAGGGGAACAATAATAAGTTCGGCACCTGAATATATTAATGTTGAGCTCTCTGATATTAATGCACCCCAGAAACTGAGGTCTTCAAAGAGAGAATTAATTCTGCATGTAAGTTATTGCAAAACAGAGCGTTAGATATTTCAATCATATACAAATGTATTCTGCTGCTGGAGTTATGGGACCTGGTTGTTGAAAGATTTGTATGGATCACTTATTTAAAGACTGACATAAAAAACAGACTGAAAAGAAACATTTTTTGGACAAATAAAGTTTTTGATTCTGATCAAATTAAATTATCACTCTGGCTTTGAGCTGATAAATCAAATGTGTCTCTATATCAGAAGAGAGAAATTAAGAGAGCACTTCTGACGTGAGGCTAAACTTTGTTAATGTATGATGATAAAAATCAATACGGTAAAGTTGATTTATTATGCTGTTTAACTGATCCAAGAATAAAACATGTTTAAGTGGTACTCAGTAAAGACTTGAGTCTTTTATGTTGACAGTGTGTCAGTCTGGATGAGGGGAAAATGCGGTACATTAAAAAAGATCTTTGTGTAATTTTGATTTCTACTTTTTTTGCTTTTCAGATCTTTAATTGCAGAAACGTCAAAAGGACTCACAGAAAGGGGGCAGAGGTGAGAGTTAGGACAAGTTTGAGGGCCCATGCATGGGCACTAAAATATATTTACTAATATATATTTATATTTATAATACATTTGGCCCTTTTCCATAAGCCCTACTCTACTCGCCTTGTGCTGCTTTTCCATTAGCCCAAGTCGCCTACCAAACGGGGTGCAGTGGCGCTGTAAACAGCTGAGCGGCACTGCGGTGACGTCATTTTTAGCTCAACACAACAATCTGTGGCTTTTTGTCACAAACCGAGCAAAAAAGGAAAGCAGAAGAAGGCTGCAGGTGGCAAGAAGAAATACCCCTCGAGAAGCACAGGAGAGTTTTGGAAGCTATACAACAGAATGAAGCCGAGGACGAGAGCAATCCAACTGCAAAGAAAAGACGTATGAGGGTAAGCTAACGGTAGCTACCGCTAGCATGCTAGGTCCAATGACCAATCAGTCAGCCGGAAGTCGGTGACGTCATCTTTTACTCTGACTCCGCTCGCTTGGAACAAGAGCGGAGTAGGTACTAAAACTAGCTTGTTTTAGGAGGTACCAGGCTAGTGGAAACACGCTGCAAATCAAGTAGAGCCGAGTAGAGTAGGGCCAAGGCGTGCTAGTGGAAAAGGGCTAAGAGACACTCAATTCCACATTCAAATTTCCACTTATCATCAAATAGACAAACTATCTTCCCACTGTGAGAGTGAAAAAACTCTTTCTTTCTCTTTTATTGTTTACTGTCCTCTGATCAAAGTCTAGAAAGATGTTTCTCGGACATGTTTTAAATTGTTTTTCAAATTTAGCTAAAGTCTTCACTTTTTGGGTCCGGTTTTTTTATCTGCCACAGAGTTTTTTTTAACTTGCAGTGCAGGTGTCTATCCTGTTTTCTTCCTGTTGTAGTTTTAATGTCAATGCCCAGTGCTAATGTTGTTCAAAAACCAAATTAACATTCATTCCTGTAAGCACCTAGAGGTGTGTTTGTCCAAAATGAGGAGTGGTCCGGTGCAAAGCTTGAGTATCTGGATGACCTAAAAAATGAATGTTCTTTAAACCAGTGGTTCCCTAACTACTTTAGTCCTTAATTAATTTAACCTAAGTATAGTCATGTCAAGTTGGAACCTATAAAGAAAATATTAATATTGATGTGCAGAAAAACATTTCTTTAATGATTAAAATCAAGACAAAATAGGCTTGTACATATTGTTGTGAAAAACACCATTACAGAAAGTGTTTCCTTGCTTTTCAATTAAAATTTTGGCCAATTTTTCAACCATTGTTCAACATTTGTTCATAAATAAAAATAAAGATTTAAATGGACTACAGGATTGAAAGACAGCAGGCCTCAATCTGTCTCTTCAGTGCATGTAATACACTCAGAAATGCATAAAACACTTAAAGGGTTGCATGCATCAGGGAGTTATATATATCTTTATTTTGTATGAATAAATTATGTCGGATATCAGTACAGGCTGTCCGATGTGCTTTACACAGACAATACAGCTGATGTTTCAGGCAGAGATGTGTCGGCTACTGTCAGTTTCATTATATTAAAAGAACGATTTAAAATGTTATGCATGTAATTTAAAAGTATCCAGAGCATCAGTCTGATTGTTTCTGATGTTGTTGAAATGCTTCAGTGAAATATAACTTACAACATTAGCATATTTCACACAGCAACCCGCGTAAGTTCTGTGTTAAGCGGCACAAATCGAATGATTCGGCCAGAGTGTGGATGAAACACCGATCTCCACCATGTAATGCACAAAATGCCATCTGTCAAGTGTGCATTCATTGGTTTGATTTATTTTATGACAAAAATGCAATATGTATAATGAGGCTAACAGCCTATACTCTACACTCTGCATCTGGTTTTGCACCAGGGTTGTGCATCCTCTAGATAGCAAAATATAGACTGACCATCCCAAACCACTGTGCACTGGGAGCTTTCAGATAACTCACTTCACATAGTCAGAGGAGGGCCCCAGAGCTGTTTTGTTGGCTTTAAATAGTAGTAAATGTCATTGTAATGATTTGCTTACATTTGAAGAGTGGTAAAAGAGCATATCGTGACATTTATAGATGCATTAAGCATTGTATAAAGTGGTCTATTGACAGAAACATTAGTTATTTAAGTGTTTTTCCTCCTCCAAAAAGCAAGCTCAAGTACCTGCATGACTGATTTAATAATTGCAGAGGGGCCCATGAATAGACATTTAATGGGGTCCAGATTCCTTCAGCAGCACCCCTGTTCTCAGATGTTTTACTTAAGTAAAAGTAGGAAAACTACAGTCCTTCCGATGGTTGTGCTGCTTGTCAGATTACTGCTCAGGTTCTTCTGCTGCCAGTCCTATCTTTTTCGTAGTATATTAAGTAAGTGACTAACTGTCTTACCTGCCCAGGAAACGTAGCAGATCCAGGTGTGGAGCTTCCAGAGTGACTTGGAGAGTTTGGGAGAGACTTGCAGGCCTGCAGCGCCGCCTGCTTCTTCTGAGCTACAATCTTCTGAGCAGCTGATGAAAAAAAGAAACACCTTTACTCCCCTCGAATCTGATCAGGATGTGTCACAGGTTTGTTTACAACACCTGTGATTAAACCGTTGTTTTCCCTGTCGGTGAATCAGGCCGCTCACTCTGATAAGGCAGATGAAATGTCACTCACCCTCTGAAAAGACTCGGTCCACGTTGAACCCATAGGTGGCGCAGGTCTCATAAAACAGCGAGTGACGCACATCGATGCACAGCTGTCTGGCTCTCTGATCCTCGATCACACGTGGGTTTGTGCTGCTGATTTTGTCTGGAAAAGAACAAGATCACTGAGAGAAGAAAGACCAAACAGGACTGCAAAGTATCAGCAAAATACAAATCTGTTTTGACTTTAAGCCGTTTTTTAATTTATCAATTGTTTATTTTAAATTTTCTTCTATTTATATTGATTCATTTTTTAGTGTATCCTTACAGTTTCTATCATCTCTTTTCCTAACAGCCAGTTCTTAATTTCAATATGAAGTTGGCTAGCTAGCCAAAATGTGTTTATACCAATTTTTTATAAGGTTTTTCTTTTTAATAAAACACTTAGGAAGACTTATTTGCCCCTTAACCAACAGGCTTTAAATATGAATCAACTGGTAGGATGGTAAGCTATAATACCTGCAAAAGAAAACAGGAATAATCTTATTAAAAAACTGCTCCAAGCAACATAATAAATAATCCATCTTACACAGTCAAACACCAAAAGAAGTTTTCATAATGCAGGGTTGATTTCATAAAACTGTATCATACCTCACTGAAAAAGAGCAATTTGCAGTTTCAATTATTTTTTCATCAAAGCAAAAACTTATTTATATTGTTAAAAACGTCTGTTCATTCAGTATGTCTTGACTTTCTAATATTTTTCAAAAGAATTGTGCAAATTTTCAGTGAGGTTGCTAAAAACGCTCTTTTTTTTCACCCAGTGCCATAATAGGTCACAAAAGGGGATCATTTTCTTTCTATCTCGGCAGAAGGTTTTTAAGATTTTGAGCACTAGCTTCATGCTATAGTTCTATCATTTAAAATGTACACACTATATTTAACTTGCTGTTATTTTCTGTTTGTGCCTGTTTTTTAAATTCAAGTTTGAGAAGACATTAAGTTAGTTTTTCCCCAACATGAACAACAAAATGTGCCGTTCATCCATTTACTCTTTCTCCTAACAAGTTATTTAATTTTGATTGTCTCTCTGCTTAAAGGTGGTATGAGGAGAATCTATTTCCGAAGACATCAAGACTCTGCTACGCATGAGCACGCGCGGCGACTGTGGTAATGCTGCAATCCAGTAACCTCGGAACTGGGAGTGATATCATTTTCGACTTATCAGCGTTCCAGTTGAAGTTGGAAAAAAACATCCCAATCTACCAGGCTATTGTTAGCTGTTGTTAGCACGCCCTGCGTTGCTGTTCACAAATATCACATGAAGAATGTGATTATCACTATGGCAGCATTTTTGTAAATATAAGTCTAACAATACTATGTATACAGCTGATCTAGAGTGACACACCCCCGTCAGAAGTGCAAATAAATTGATCATTACAGGAGCTAAATAACTGTTCACACTGGGGGCATCCATCTTTGATTGTCAACTCGGGAGTGGCGAGGTTTCACCGAGTTCCCAGTAGGAAATTCAGACTTCGGGGGACGTTCCAGTTGCAGTTTCCTACTTGGAACTCAAAATTCCTACTTCTGACTAAAACTGGAACGCACCAAAAGACGTGACCCAAGCCAAAGCGTGTGTTTGTTGTGATGCTAATGAATGCAGCTCGGACCTTCCTCAGAACTCTGCATAGCATTACAACTTCGTTTTTTAAACAACTTACAGGATGCAAAGCGACGAGGTTATGTATCTCTTTCTAGTTACGTAACAGTAGATTTTGATGTGTGACAACAAGCAATTTTTGGAAAACCTCGTATCATAGTTTTGTAGCTGGCCGTCCGACCCAACCACTTAGCTAAGGAATAGCATTTATAGATAACTTATTTGGATGCTATAAAACTCATCTTAAAGTGTGTATTTCGATCAGGCATGTATCTAAAAGTGAGACTTTTTTGTAGTTACTTAGAAACTCCTCATAGCATCTTTAAGTAAAGTCTTGTTAGATGATAAACACATTCTATTTCCTTCAAATCCTTCACAACAAGTCAGAGGATGAAAAAGTAAAACAGGAAACGGAAATGTTCACAGCAGCAGTGACTGGAAACAACAGAAGGACCTTAATAGTAGGGAGGGGTAGAAAGCTGTGGTTTACTTCTCTGCTCTCTGGCCGGGGTTAAACTTTCTCTTAATTGCTATTTTTAAAGTGCTTACTAGACAGATGCTATCATCAATTGCTTGTAAAGGAAGTTCTTTAAGTTTTTCTAATGTTCACACTTTTGCTATTCAGCCATGTTTTAGCCGTCTCTTCCATAAAGAATTTCCTCCCACAGTGTGTAAAATCTCCATGGGTGTTATCTGTGCACTGACCTTGGGTGCCGACCACAATAACGGGGATGTCCGTGCGATGAGCGTTCAGCACGCTGTAGTACTGATAGAGCTCCTGAAAACTGGCCTCGTTCTCCAGACTGAAGACCAGGATCACTGCGTCGACCCAGCTGCTGAACTGCAGAGACAGGAAGAGGATGATTGATGGTGAAGTCTGAAGGTATTTCAGCTCTGCATACTAATTACAGTCTTCATGACACACTCTCGCACACACGCAGACAAAGAGGCACCTGTGCATCAGGTGGACCGGGCTCCTCTCGGATCATTAATAGATGGCTCTGTCCGTCCACCAGCACTTCCTTTTTATATCTGCTGCCTGACAAGGACACGGACAATGACAGACAGACGAGTTATTCAGCAGCTGGTGGCAGAGTGACAGAAGCAGGATGAGCCGAACCACACAGCAGGACAAAAAAAATCCAAACACATACGGGAAATAATTCATGAAAAGACTCAGAAAACTGTTACAACTGAAGAAGTCTGTTTCCTTCAGCAGTGAATGAGTTAAAGAGCCCACAGTAAAGAAGATGTACTTATGTGTCTCACCATCCGGCTTCTCGAGTGCAACATAACTGCCGGTGATGTATTTGTTCACCAACGCTGACTTGCCACTTTTCAGACTTCCCAGAATGCCCTGAGAGAAGAGGGGAAGGAAATACAACACCATGACGTTCACTCGGGTGAGTGTGAAAAATCCATCACAGTGCAATGTTTCAAGTATAACTCTCCAACTGTAATGAAATATGTTCGAATGAAGTTGTTTTCTTTTAATATGGCTGTGTGTTTTCAGTCAGTAAAGTTCTTAGATCAGCACATCTTCAACTCATGCCTTTAGACTGAATCATTGTTAGACTAAAGCTGCACATTAGGGGTGAAAAAATGTATTCAGAGGTCATCAGAGTGGTCACAATACCAGGTTTGATTTTATTATGATTCTTGTAAAAGACAAAATATGAAGGTACCCGTTTTAAAGTCATGACAAAAAAGTAAAGCTCAGGTGAACATATTTTTTGATATTTTTTGTTTAGTGGCAGCCAAACTACATTAAACTGTCCTCCACAGTGAACAGATGGCGCTGAAAGGCAGTGACGGGCCTGCTACTAAGTTATGAATGAAAATAATCAGCTGCACTTCACTAAAGCTACACCCAGGACAAGTATTACTATTACATTATTACCATGATCATTATTATTGTTGTTACTATAACCAAACTCTGTTAGCCACAGTCAAAGCTTTTTCTTGTATGTTTAGCTGGATTGCGCTGATTGTTTTACCAATCTTTACATTAAAAATGTTGGTACTTTGTAGGGCTGGGTTAAAAAAATCGATTTAATCGATTTAAATCCATTTTCCTTTAACTGGTTCATAATCAATCCATAAAATCCAATGATTGATCTTTTAACTTGGGTAGTTTTTTCTTCTTTGGATGTGCAGAGAAGCAGCCTGTGGCATCAACCCTGCTAGTCTCCTGTGATCAGTGTTTAGTGTTGCTTTCTACTGAACAAGATCTCATGAGATGTTACTGCAAACAAACATGGTGGAAGCACTATTTGGGCACCACTGGCAAGTTTAAAAGCTGTACAGTATTTTAGATTTAATAAGTACAAAGGAAAATACGAGTGGACAAAAAACAAGTAATATGCAGAATATGCATTAATGCATATCATTAGTATATTATTAATGTAACTAGTTTGGGTTTAGTTCTTCATGTTAAAACAGTTTTTAATGACGTACCAGATCAAAAAGTCACTTTTTAACTTTACAGCGCTATTTTAACTAAGATATCCCAGACTCAATAAATATCGAATTGAATCGTGAATCGAATTGATTTGAGACCTTGTAATATCGAATCGAATCGATCCAGAAAATCTGAATCGATAACCCAGCCCTAGTACTTTGGATGTTATTTAGTTATCTATGTATTTCTTTCTTTATTTTGTTCCCCTTTTCATATTTCTGCCTTTCATTAATTCATATTTCAGTGTTTGAAAGGCCTATGTTTGACAAAAAAATGAATTGTTATGCTTTGTGGCAAATTGAAATAAAAATTAAACATTATGTTAAAAAAATGTCAGTACTCATTAAATCTTTTTTTTTTCCAGTTACACCTCTTGATTTGACTGTTTAATAAGTTATGTCAATGTGCAGCATGCTGTAGGCTCTGCTCTTGTAAGGCTCTATATAAATAAACTTAGCCTACTTTTTCATCACTTTCATAGGAAAGAGATAAACAACACTGCAACCACAAAAATAATGGAAAATGCAATTAAGCTTATTTGTATTGATTTTACTGCTCATGCCGCTAAAATTCTGCCAGCATATTTTTATGATGCTCACAGTGCTCTCTGTGTTCAATTTTAACAGCTTAAGGTAAAAAAATGGCTAAGAAACAGATGTTGAATAAACATGTTTGGTACTTTTCATTAAGTTCAGTTACTGAAAAAACAGACATTGTGTTGGTTAAAAAAAAAAAGGTATTACAGAGGATCAAAAGATTTGACAAACCAATATAGTAAATACAAGATTTTTCTCAAAGTTTCATCCACTAGTATTGCTTTGGCCATGAAATTATGATGAAACATCAGAAATACACATTACATTTAAAAGTATGTCATGCCCTAATTCAATTCGATTCAACCCAAACAGCCTTGTTAATTCTTTTTGGTGCATTTTCTTGGAGCAGCTTGTAAGTAAAAACACCAACAAACCAGAGTAACATACAAACAACAGATGTAGCAAACGAACCAACAAGGCCTAAGACTGTACCCAATATAGATGAAGTGATTCATACTCAATCAGATTTGATAACAGATTCCATAAATTAATAAATGCATTAGCTAAGGTGACATGTAAGGGTTCACTGCAGAGCCTATCTACAAAGTCAGGGGCCGGCTGGTTGTAGAAATGAGTTCTTAAAAAGAAAATCTGCAGCACAGAAAAATGATTTTACTTTCATTTTATTGTGAGGAAACGGCACATTCAACTGTAGCTTCCTGTGGTTACTATAAGTGTGTCTGTTACTACTTAGTGTTATACCATGAAAACTGAAAAGGACAAATGGTGGGAACCATGCCAAGCACTTCCTGTTGTTTCTGTATATTATCACTGTCATCATGATTCATTTTACAGACCATACTTAAAGTTTCATCCGCAGCCAAAGACAGAAGACAGGTCTACTGAATTTCAAGAGTAGTCATGACTACTTTAGCATTATTAGAATGTTTTAAGTGGGGTTGTATGATGTTCATTTTAATAGTAAGTACATTAGCCACAGTGATTTTGATCAAATCTGCACCTGCAAAGAGAGAGCTAGCATAGAAGTTTGGCAACACAGAGTTGGAAAACCAAGCAGTGAGCAGCAGAAACAAAACAAGGTGACTTGCTAAATGAAAAGTTCAATTGGCAAACTAAATGCTTTGTCTAGCATACAGCTGTGTGCTGCACATACTGAAACTAGCTCTCTGGCACCAATGATCACGCCATTTTCAAAGTCACTTAAATCACATTTCTTCCCCAGTTTCATGCTCAGTTTGAACTTCCGATCATCTTAACCATTAACCTTGCGCAGCAGCTGGATCAGCCTGATTCAGTGTCTGTAATCAGGCTGATCCGTCCTGTCAAGCTCCAATTGACAATGATTGTGCTTGGCCCAAAGGGGGACAGCATGATCAGAGGAGCAGAAAGAGATGAGAGAACTGAGCGAGATGAAGGCAGGAAGTGGCTTATCAGAGAAATTAGCATAGATGCTAACAGCTTCAGTAGCAGTTTAATCAGATCTGGACCATGTTTCATTTCCTCTTACAACATGTTTTGGGAGAGTTTGTTTACGAAGTGGATCATGCTCCATAGTACACCAACATCCGCCTATTAAATTATCTAATTATTAGGCATTAATAATTGTGATTGACAAAATGGTCATCCAATCACCATTCTGCCCTCCCAAAACCCTCTCTACGGGCTCTCTCCTGGATGAACTAGTGAAATAAATTGAGCAGTCAGCAGGTGATCCTAATAAAGCCACATACATTTTTTTTTACATACAGACAGGCAATCTTAATAGGGAAAAAATAAGCAAAGAAAAAAAAAATAATTTAAGGCTTCAAAAATGGCTTATACCAACATTAATACTGTATATTTTACCTCAACCACAGTTCAGAATGTAAGAAATAATGAACATGACACATAACTACAGCCAATTTAAGCTTCTTTAAATGCAGTAAAATATAATAAATGAGTACAAGTTTTTAAATCACAAATATATTTACTGCTGTTTCCAAATAGTTCTTCTAATACTATGCATCATATTTATTTCCTCATGAAAGATATTTAGAGATACAATTATAGCAAAGTAAGTTCTTTAAAAACAAGGCAAATACCAGCAATATAAGGTTAGTGGAACTATTTGATAACCTTCTCCTAACTTGTGCACTATATAGTACGTATAATTTTTAGCAGTTGTTATGTTTTCTTCATATTTCCAATTTGGGTTCTTTTTTTGGAAGTTATTGTTTTGGTTATTGTTTACCCCTGGTTTAAGTAAAGCCTTCATTTCTGGTGTCAATTTGAGAGCAGGGACGTTAATGTAACTAAACTTAAAGCTAGGGTTGCTAATTTTGGAAAACTAGCGTATATTTGAATGTAGCATCTCCTCGGGGCTCCGCCTAGCCCCTCCCACACCTCCTCCAAAATGGAGCTTGGTTGGGGTTGTGGGCTCGTAGCGGGCTTCCCTTATTTTCAAAGCCAAAACTTGACAGGTAAGCATTCGCCAGAGGACCTGGACCCCTCTCAGCTCGGCTACACGCACTGAATCTGTGTCTGTGCACGCCAGCAAAATGTAGGCGCAGGAGGCGGGCAGAACGGCGACAGGATTTGATTGGTTTAAAAATATGGCATCCAAAGGTTTTATTGGTTGGTGTTTTACTCCTGCTGTAGAGAGCGGATATTTTTCGCTCTATTTTAAGAACACATTATGAATTGATTGCCATTGGGTCATAAAGACCATTTAACCAGTATTACAAAAAGTGTATCTAAATCAGATTACCAACCCTAGCTTTAATATAATGTTGGATATGTCAGGTATTAAAGTATGGGACTTGAATTCAGCAGCAGCAACAGATAAAACATATTCTTGTGTTTTTTGTACAGGAATATCCTCTGTGTGTTTGTGTCTGCGTTCTCGTCTCACCAGTCGGAGCTCCGGGATGGCTCTGCTCAGCGTCCACTCCTGGCTGTTGGCGATATTTACTGGAGGGAGACGGACAGAGACGAACAGTCAGTGATGCAGAGAGACAGAGAGGCAGATTCATCATTTTGATCATGCACAGTAAAAAGGGCAGCCATCATAACGGCCTGTGGGAGAGCGATAAATCACTCTGCTGCTGCGCGGCCGCTATAAGCACAGGTATCGCCGAGCAGGTCAGTTTAATGAATATAACCTTTAAGTGACAGCGGGGCGTCCAGCTAGATAGAGCCACACCAGTCATTACCCACTTTACCTCCCATGTGTGGTAAATGATGGGCAGCTGTGAGTGAAGCGGGAGGGTTTAGTTCTGCTGCCAGTCAAACATCAAACCTCCTCCGTGGTTTAGAGCAAAACCAATAAGAGCTGAAAGTAATGATTAGTCTCATTAAGACTGATCAGAGGGTTTTCAGATTGATTTACTGATTCACCTTTAGGCAATGACATGTCAGAATCTTTCTATTTTCAATATGTGTTCATTTAATGTTGATTCTAGTTGACAGGAGAGGAACACTGGATAAAGCTGGAAATATGACAGAGAGAGTGGGTGATATGATAAATGAGAGAGAGGAACCACAAGCCAGTCTCAAACCAGGAGGTTTCTCTGAACCTCTGTGTATGCAGTTTTTGTGCCTGTATATCCGTCCCACAAATATTCCATAAATATATGCATTATGACTTAGAAGAGCATGTCGTCCTTCAGTCTGTCAGAGTCAGTCTTGTGATAGTTATAAAGCTGGGAAGTTTAAACTGTTGTGAGGACAGTGCAAAATAATCTGTTCTAATTTGCTACACAAATATGTAACATACCTCTATGCACAAGACAAAAGTCTGAGGCAAGGGATTTCTCCCTCTCCACATGTCCACATTGCAAGTACCTGCACAAAAACAGCTAATATGATCTCTGTAAAGGCCAAAGCATACTTGGGCCGACCATATGCGGAGTGGACTCTGCATATGGTCTGCAAAGACTCAAAGCAGAAGACTTCAAGGCCTTTGTGCGCAAAGCCCCAATTTTACAACTGCGTTGACTCCGCATACTAGTGTAACACAAAACACTGCTCAGCATCTATGTTCACATCAACCCGTGTTAAATGTGACACTACGTCCCGACAGCCATCTTCTGTGCAGTGTTGACTGAGCAGAGACTCCGAGAGTGCAGAAGGAAGGGGGCTGGGCACCAAAATGGATCACTGAACTTTCCACTGTACATTCAGAGGTATTGTAAATGGTCTTCATCCACCCCACAAAACACTGCACAAAAATTGTGGGAAATGTAGTGTTTCACAAGAAACGTCAGTCCACTCGACTATGAAAGCTCTGACGACTGCGGACATTGCACATAGAGTCCGTTCTGCTCACGGTCCGCCCGAGTACGTTTAGGTCTTCAGGAAGCAAGCACCCAGGGGAGGCAGGCAGAGCAAACTGACACTTGTGACCCTTTTCCATTAGCCCTACTCTACTCGACTCTACCCCGCTCGACTCTACTCACCTTGTGCTGCTTTTCCATTAGCCCCAGTCGTCTGCCCAACAGGGTGCAGTGTCGCTGTAAACAGCTGAGCAGCACTGCAGTGACGTCATCTTGAGCGTGACACAACAGCGTGACACAACAGCTTTTTGTCACAAACCGAGTAAAAAAGGAAAGCAGTAGAAGGCTGCAGGTGGCAAGAAGAAATACCCCTTGAGAAGTACAGGAGAGTTTTGGAAGCTATACAACAGAATGAAGCCGAGGACGAGAGCAATCCAGCTGCAAAGAAAAGACATTTGAGGGTAAGCTAACAGTAGCTACCGCTAGCATGCTAGGTTGTCGCGCTCAAGACTCATCGGTGACAACATTGTCTGACCAATCAGTAGCCGGCAGTCAGTGACGTCATCTTTTAGTATCGACTCAGCTCGCTTAGAACCAGAGCGGAGTAGGTACTTAAACTAGCTTGTTTTAGGAGGTACCAGGCTAGTGGAAACACGCCGCAAATCGAGTAGGGCCGAGTAGAGTAGGGCCAAGGTGTGCTAGTGGAAAAGGGCCATTGGTTTCCACCCAACTCTGAAAAGTCTAGCAAGGCCACTGATGTGTGAAAGCTTGGGAAACAAATCCCTCAGCTGATGGCAGAGAATAATGGTGGTCTATTGCTGATGTGACACAAAACATAAAAAAGCTACACAAACATGTCTGCCTCCAGGTCCGCCTAATACAACAATTTTTAATTCAGCATTACCACAGCAACAATCAACATGCTGTGTCTTGTTATGGCGGAAAACTTAAAGAAATGTTTGAGGTCCAGTAAACTGTCAACCAAAAATAAATGTCAAATCTATAAAATATAAATTTAGACATTAAGATTTCAGTTTTCAAGTATTTCACACATTGGCTAGTGTTAGATTTGATTTTGTTTGGTATTTAACTTTGACTGTTTCTTTGTGGGTTGTCTTACTATAAATACTAAGAAAGCAAACCGCTTCATTATGTTTAATGTTGCTTTTGTCTGTTCATTTTTGGCATTTGATTTGATTTTAGAGTCTCCACAGAGAAAAAAATCCATTACAGAGAGCTCCTTTAGCAACTAAGATCCCATCCACATTTTGAGCTGGATTGAAATGTGATTACAGTGTCACTTCTGCAGATGCATCTCAGCCGCCAAAATCAGATTGCAAAGTTGTCATATTTTTGTCAGCTGCAAGGTGACACGCTTACAACGGTATATCCAGAGTGAGAGAAATATATCAGTGCAGCTGAAGGAGAAGAGCTTCCTCTGTCGCCAAGATTTTCGTCATAATGAAGGAGTTTTTCATGCGACATCACACCATGATTGTTTGGACTACAGATCTAAACTTTTAATGTCCGTGTTAGAAAACTGCATCATCAGCGTATATTGTTACTGATGCTAATAATGTCCCTGCAGCAGCTCAAGCACATTAGTATGCTCCTGTCTGCAAACACAAATCCATCTGATTGCTTCCTGTTTGTCTTAAGTTTTAATCTGCTTCCTGCAGCTTGAATAAATTAAGTTTTGTATTTACTTTTGTATGGGACAAATGCATGCTAGATTACACATACACTTATCCATATTCAGTCTGTGATTCCTGAACTCTCCTTTCCTCTTCTCTGCACACTCTGCATCTTCATCCCTTCACACTGCACTTGGCGTGTGCTCTGCCTGATTCTTCATCCAAATCTGGGTACAGTAAAGCTGATATCAGCACAGGTGTTATTCCACCTGTGCTGTTATTCATCTCGAATCACCCTCTGCTTAAAATTGTCCCGGATGCCCCAGCCAAACATTCCCGTTTCTCATGGCGACTGTGCACGACTGTACATGATTGGCAAGGCTGGTTTGATTTGCATGATATGGAAAGAAATGACTGTCTCTCCCGCGGACACACCCAGTAAATACACCGTCAGAAGCGCTTCTACAGTGCGTTCATCCTACTTCAATTAGGTTAATACACAGATATGACGAGAATTCTGTGAATTTCCATCCCCCTGGCATGACGTCAGCCCCGGTTGAGCCCAGTTTGCGTCCCATAAGCCCCAACTGAGCCCCGTCACTTGCTCCACCTTAAATCGAACACAGTCGGGGAACAAAACAGATACATCCGTGTCAGTCGTCCTCAGAAAACTTTGAGGATTGATCCACGATCGGCCATGAGCCCTGTACATGCAACACTAATACTATTCACCTTAGGACTGCATGAGGCTTCCAGCCCGCTATACTGAGAGCGACTATTCTCAACAACAGTTTTCAACAGTTCAAAACTGTTGGAACCCTCCCCCGTTCCCTGGCATTCGTCCACAGCTATGACAACCCTGGTCCAGATCAAGTAGGCACCAGGACCAAATCACGTTTCATCAGGATATGACAATCGTCATTTTTAATCCGTAAGAGCCTCCCATGGACTGGTGTTGAAAATTAGCACTATGCTATAAACACACACAGCTGTCCATTTGTGACCCGTGTATATTTAAATATCACAGCATCAATGTTACTGTGTGTTCATCTCACATAAAAAATGAAAAAATAAAAATGAGGAATGGGAATGTGTGTCTGGGGCTTTAACGGCCAAACAAGTGGCATCACTTATCCATCAGCATCACTTATTTCAGTGCACATCTTTCTCTACATCCCAAACTTTCAGTAACATTCAAATGCATAATGTCCAGGCCTTTGGTTTGGATTGGGACCGCTCCTGGAGAAAGTTCCTGACAACTTTATTTATCCCAAAGGGCAATTCTGTTTTTGCAGTCTACCCAAACTATGCACACATCTACAAACAGCAAATAGAGACAACATAAATAAAATATAAATGAAATAAAAGTCAGTACATGACAGAGATGCTCATCGATACACAGCGGCCCTCAACAGACCCTTTTCAGTAATCAGGGTCTGGCAGATTGCAATACAACTAGTGGCAGGTCAAAGAGAGCATGGAGATACTCAGCAGTGCATTAAAGATCCCATAAAGATACAAAAATGAAAAACAAAAAAGTACTAATATATCAGTCAATGAGACTACTATCAAGGTTAAGCAGCCTGAAGGAATGAAAGACTTCGAGTACCGGTTTGTTCTCCCACTGGGGGCGAGAACGATGCAGTGGAAGTTTCACACAGTTGCTCTTTCAGGATCTTGCCTACTTAAAAGAAATACAAATAATATATCTCTCTCTGTAATGGAGAACAAGGCAGGTTGTACCCAATCCAGCCAAGTTGGGCAGTTACTACACATGGAAAAGCACCATTGTAAAAATACCAGGGCACAGGGTGATCACACTGGTTCAACAAAATTGACTTTGGTCGGCTTTGGTATGGTACAGCTTCTTATGAACAAGCCCAGCTGAACCTGAAACAGCTTTCATCACCAGGAGACCAGGGCTGTGGTCAAACAGTCGTTTTTGCTTAGGAAGGTCCCTAACTGAGTGAAATGATCCCGAAGTAGTTCAGGATAAGAGCTGTTCAAATAGTCTAAATGCTTAGGAAAGGTGTCTCTATGCTTCCTTTAGCATATCCTTTAGCATAGGATACACTGGACCATCCTTTAGGAAAGGAGAGGAGAATATTCTGTTCAACAATTCTCTGCTGCAACAGCTTTTATAAACAGCTTGTTATCCGTCTGCTTCTGAATTCAAGGACGAACAAAGCACACAGACCATGTGAGTTACCACTGCTGTTTGATCCTTTCAAAAGTTTACCAAAACATGCCCTAACTTTTCAGTAGTCTGATTCGTTGAAGAGAGCAGGATATGACACATTTGATGTTGATAATGTTTTTAACTTGGTTCAATACCAATAATTATTACACTATTAGATTATGGGCTTAACAATTTCTGCCTTTCTTTCATTCAGTTCCCATTTATTTTCATGCACTGATAGATATTCATGTTGATAATGAGAGAACAGATTTATTTAAATCCTCACTTCCAACATCGGTCATGCAGACGTAATTTTGACCAGGTTGTTAATGTTCAAATTGTCTGAAAGAAACAACATTGTCATGATACACAAACACTTCTAGGATGACCCTTTTAAAGTCCATTTTCGGAACATTGTAGTTTCGCCACAGCAGTAAAATCCGCCATCACATGATGACGTAGCGTAGTTAAAATGTAGTCGGATTCTCTCTGCACTGCAGTTTTACTTTCCTGAGTCTTTGTAAATTCTCTTCCTCCTTTCCTTAACCTCATGTTTTCCATTGGAGTTAAAGAAAAGTGGTTCAAAAAGGGCTTAAGAAGTGACTATTCGACCGTAGCCCAGGCTTTTAAATAAATAAAACTTGCTACTGAATTTTGATTCATTGTAAAGTAGTCTTTAACATGCATAATTTAGATCCACTTCACCCTTTAAATCACATGCAATTGTATAATAGTCCATATGTTCCATATGTTCCTAAGTGGGGCATTCAGCTTTAATCAAATGATTATACTTGAATAGCAAGAGAGACTTTAAACATCCTGAATCTTGCGCCTCTTTGTGCCACAGTCTCTGCAAGAACAAAACTGTTAAATCCATTACAGGTCTGATTTTAGCTAAGCCAATTTGGTTTTTTGCATCTTATTTGCACCATAATGCCTTCAAAGAGACAAAATTACTTGTCAATGGAGAGCACTTTTGGGCAGTGTTTCATAGTTTACTGTTCACTTTGTCACTTCTTGTCAAAATCAATCACTCATAGCTAGGGGTGTAATGGTTCATGTATCCGTGCCGAACCGCTCGAAACGGACGTTTGGTTCTGTACAGTGTTGTATTCCAACATGTACAGTAAGTTTATGTTAGCCGCTGCACATGGCTCTTTAATATTCACAGGGGTACTTGTCTACGATTGACGTGGTTAGGGAAGGCTTTTTAATATTCATGAGGATAGTGGTCTGTGATTCATGCTCTTGCGATCATGTACATATTTGAACATGACGTCCCACGGCGAGCCAATCAGAAGATGAATATCAAAGAGCTTCCGTAACCACAAAAACTTGTGTCTGAATTGTGCATCATGGCTACTGCTAGCGACCAACCGGAGCTTGCAGAGCCTCCCCCGTCGCTGAAATCTCCTGTTTGGGAACACTTTGGCTTCCTGGTGAAATATTGCAGCGGAGAAAGACAGGTGGATAAAACAAAGGCGTAGTGCGGATACTGTTCAACTGAGATCGGGTATTTTTCCGACAGCATGTCAAACATGCCAGCTCACCTGAACCGGCACCACTCAAGTGTAAAGACTTCTGCGGTAAGGAAAAAAAACACTGTAGTGCAAATGCAACTGCCGTCTGCATTCAAGCAGCCTCTCCCGGACAATTCAGATCGGGCCAAAGCGATAACAGCATCCATCAGCGTTTTTATAGCATTGGATCTAAGACCACATTCAGTTGTGGAAAATGCTGGTTTTAAACACATGCTAAAGGTGATAGAGTCCCAATATAAATTACCCAGTCGTCCACATTTTAGCCAGGAATTTAAAAAAGAAACTCATTATTTTAATTTCATTCATTTGTTGTTTATTTATTTTATTTAACTTATTAGTATTATCAAGCAGCACATTGAATTTATTTTGAATTTCAGTTTGTATAATGACAAATTTTTGGTTAATAAACGTGCTAAACAAGCAAATGGTTTTGTGTTGTTCCCATACTGTACCGAAAATGTACCGAACCGTGATACCAAAACTGAGGTACGTACCAAACCGTGATTTTTGTGTACTGTTACACCCCTACTCATAGCCCATCGACAGAAGATGCTACTCAAATCAGATCAGTAAATCCCATCCATACACTGATGTAAATTCAAAAGAAGTTATTTACAAAGCAATATCTTACCCAAGAACACTACAAGGAGTCACAACAAAACTGCCAACCACCCAAGTGAAAGCCACATTCATAAGGTCAGATCAGTCTCCTCTGAGTTCAGAAACCTAGGGCATAAGACATCTATCATTTCACTTTTGTGTTTCAGTACAGAACTATGACCAACCTGAATTAAAAACCGCACTGATCACATTTGAAAAGAGCAGTGCAAGGGCTAATAAAGACATTGAATCCAAATGATTCATCTCAATCTGCCACTACAGCTTTAGTGTAATCTAGTGATGATCTCTAAAAATACCTTGTTTGATCAAACAGTCCAAAGCTAAAATATTCAGTTTACTATCCTATGAAACAAAATGAGATCACACAACTGAGAAGCTGGAACCAGAGAAAAACACTGAAATGATTAACTGATTATCACAGTTTTACACTTTCTGCCAACCGACTCATTTCTGACAAATTTTTACACCAACAGACCAACAAACTAATCCTTTCAGCCGGGATATGAAAGGAGATCAGGTTTGATGTGCTGGCTGAAAGTTGTGTTTTCTAATGTGCTGAACAAACAGCACGGACATCCACATGGACGCGCACACACACACAGATCAGACAGTACAGTAATGTGGAGGGATCGGGTTGCACTCAGCTGTGCCAAGGTCGCCGAGGGCCGAGGAGGTGGCACGACCTCCATGTGAAGCGCTGCTCACACTCAGACTCAGCTGCAGCTTCAGATGAAAACAGAGAGAAACACAGAGCCTGAGGGGGAACTAAAACACACAAACAACAAAATGCAGCTTCCAGTTTATTAGTTACCCTGAGCAAGAGCTTAAACTAGCAGCCAACAACGATACTCCTGAGACGAATAATAAATTCAGAGGGTTAAAATGGTCAGGGTTTGTTTAAGCCTTGTTTTAACTTTAAGATTATTTTCCAGGCTGAAACACACAGAGGGATGTTTTCTTTTAACAGCAGGAATGTGGTTAAAAAGTAAAATAAGAGCTGTCCACAGGGTGAGTTCAACAGCATCACAGACTGAACCTTCAAAATGAACAAACAACAAAAAAAGGCTTAAAAATTTAATGCTGTAGCCTCGGGTTTTGCAATATTGGAAAAGAAAATTGCAGTACAGTAAGGGCGACATGGTGGCACAGCAGGTCGTGCATTTGCCTCACAGCAACAAAGTCACCGGTTTGATCCCCGGGTCAGTCGGGGGCTTTCTGTGTGGAGTTTGCATGTTCTTCCTGTGCATGCCTGGGTTTTCTCCGGGCACTCTGGCTTCCTCCCACAGACCAAAAACATGCTCATTAGGTTGATTGGTAACTCTAAATTGCCTTTAGATATGAGTGTGAATGGTGGTCTGTGACCCTATCTGGCCCTGTGATTGGCTGGCGACCGGTTCAGGGTGTACCCCCCTCTCACCCAGTGACAGCTAGGATAGACTACAGCCCCCCTTGTTTACAAATCTCACCTAAGAGTTAGATAAAATGAGCAGAAAACAATCCAGCGGGCACTGTGAAATCAATTTGATGTTGAAGATTGGTCAAGATTTTGACTACCATGAAAAGCCTACAAGCTTTGACCTCCTTATGGTTGTAAAAAGAGCCAACCAAAGGATCAATCTCAGGGCGTTTTCACATTAGGCCCACTTGTTTAGAACCGTACTGCGGCTCGGTTCGCCCCCCTCCCCCTCTTCCGCTGGCTTGCATTCACACTTGCAACGCTGAACCGTGCCCGGGCCCACTTGTGTATTTACTCAGTTTGAAACAGCAGGGGGCGATATGCACGTAACTGGTTGCCAAACCTGCCACAGAGGAGAACGAGGAAGAGGCTACCATGGTAACCTACAACAAACAACCAATGTTTACGTTTCGCTCTCTTCTACATTTTCCTTCAAATGTGTTTTTTTTATCGTGTTTGAGATGGCATCATCGAGCTTCTGGACCCTCGTAAATCATCGTAATCCTCAACCAAACAAATCGACAAATTGAGTAAGCAAAAGATTCAACCATCATTAACAGGAAGTAATGCATCAAAAGTAGATCGGTCAGATCACTTTGTTTCACATCAGTGAAACCGCACCAAATGTAGGGAGATGGAGCGGATCGAGACCACCTCTTCATGGAGGTCTCAGACCGGCTGATTTGGTGCGGTAGTTGCATTCACATTGATACTAACGTACCAAACCCTGGGCCAAAACTTCTTTGGTGCGCACTAAATGAAGTTGGTGTGAAAACACCCTCACATCTAATCACTCCATAACACATTGATAATCAATATATTTAACATCAAAACAACATTTCTGCACAAAACTTGACTTCAAATTGACGTTGATTTGATGTTTGTCAAAGGGCTGATGTCGTGTTGATTTGCGTTTTTGACCAAATTATGATAATTTGATGTGTTTGATGTTATATTAATGTCGAATTGCAAAGCAAAAGCAAAAAAAAAATCAAAAATCAATAACACACATTTTACCAAATTGTGAGACTATGCCAACACAGAAACAGAATAAAAGAAAAGAAAGTGGTACATAAACGGTATTTTGTCAAGAAATTTTTTAATTTAAGTATTACATAGATTATCATGAACAAAAAGCCTTTGACATCAAAATATTTTAGACGCTCAATCTTTATCTGGACAGGGACAGAGACTTTCAGTAAATGAAAATACATGTTGCATAACATAAGAAACTTCCTCCATTCAGAAATGGTAGTTTAATAAATAAACTGATGAAATAAGAAAACAAAATTCAATGATCCAGATTCATGATTCAAAGATTGGCCGATCAACTGATCAGTTTTTTATTCTACAAAAAACTGGATATGGTTTTCGATTCTCATCCCTGTGTAAGTCCAGTTGCCACTTTTAAGAGAAGCCTTGGTTGCTTTTAGATATATCTTTGGTTCAGTCTTAGGTTAGGACTTTATTTTGGACAGTATGCTATCTGGAAATGTTCAAAGGAAAGGCTTCAGGCCATCCGAGCTAAAGCATGAGTCATCTGGGGATCAAGCAATCCGGTGTAAAATCGTACGCTAACCCACAGAGGAGGTACTGAGAAATTTCTATGGATGAGTAAAGATTCTGACTTGCTGATACTGGAGTGAAAAGGTCAGTGGAGCACGAGAGTCAGTCGTTTTCGTCCTCTGGGATGCTGGCAGAGCTTACACTGGAGTCAGAGAGAGTGCAGACATAAAACAGCAAACACTAAAGGGACTGAAGGAACAAACAGAGAAAGGCTGCAGGGGAGACCGGGAGAATTTGGCAGATGAGTCAGAGCAGCCTAACGAAAGTGTCCCTCAGAGATTGATGATGATTAAACCAACGGCTGGCTGTAAATTTATGGATCATCTGGGCTGAAAGCTCACACATACAGCCTGTTAAAACCTGCTTCAGATGAGATAAAGAGAGGGCTCTGCTGCGGGCAACTCCCTGAGAGAAAGGGGCAACTCCTCCGGCGCAAACACACCCACACACTGACACTGTGTCTATCTTTGTCTCTTTTGTGACTCAAAGCTCTCTTTATGGTCAGAAGTGATCAGACAAGTGTGATCCTTCTGCTGCTCCGACACACAGATTTCCACAGAAAGCCAATTATCCACACTCTCTGCTCCAAACCAGCCATGTGTGATCCAATGAAGAACCCTCCCCTACGCCCTCATATGTACACCCTGTAGCTCCAAAACCCTGAAAAAACACAAATTCTCCAACGTAAATCTGATTTTTTGTCAAAATCCTCTCAGCCTGTGTCAACGCCCGGTCACAAACACGTAAAAAAAAGCACATTTACACACTCCGTCTCCCCATCCTCCTCCTCCACCCCCTGTGTTTCATCAGCCTCTGTAGCAGCAGCAGCAGAAGCAGCAGTCCTGCCGGTTGCCATCGCAACACTTCCTCCTGCCCTTAGTATGTGTACGCTGGCGTGCAAGTGTTTGAATGTGTGTGTGTGTAACTGGCGGGGCTGGTCTCACTACTTGGTTGAATCCACAGTGTGCGTGTGTAACAGTGTGAATGCACAATGAGTGAATGAATGTATTAAACACACACACACGCTCGCTCCCACAGGCTGACACTCGCTCTTTCTTTGAGCAAACATGTTTGTCTGAAAGAGGCGCTCTGTTGTGTGCTGCAGCCGTCGACACAGCCAGGAGGCGAAAAATTAACAACTCACAACAGCTAATTCTTATAAAGCGACGTGCCGACATGATGGCATTTGAATTATGGCTGGGCGACATTACCTAATCTCAATATCACGATTAACTGAAGCTCTTACCTCGATTACGATTAATGAACAATTATTTTATGATATGCTGGAACAAATGAGCAGTGATATCAATGGTCATCAACGCGGTCTTCCTGCAGTATTTACACTTAGGATCAATCTCACATCCAGCTAGAAAAGCACTCGGAGAGCGCAGACCTCCGCCAGTGCCACAGTCCTCACCCATATTGTGATTTTCACCATAAATATTAGTCCTACCTTTATTTCATCGAAATATTTTGATTCCTTGACCATGAAAACATACCATTAGCAATTGGATTCATAACGATATCTATTTTAGTTCAGTAGTTATTCATGAAAATCACAGTTTTCGTCATGGCGGATCCAGACGCTGATCCGGATCAACACCAAAATTTAATCACTTCTCCTTTTTCCCATGCTGAACATTTCCTGAAAATTTCATCAAAATCCATTCATAAGTTTTTGATTACTGCATCATACATTGTTAACCAATATATTTGACATCAAAACAACGTTGCTGCACAAAACTTACAGTACAGAGGTACAGATTCGATTTAAATTGCAATCCTATGATATTGACGTTTTTTGCAATCTTTATTTAGCTTTTTTAACACCAGTAAAAAAGATGAACAATGATGATGCCTACAGACTATATCAGAAAAAATACACATCACATGTAAGTCAATTTTTAGGATTTACTCAGCAAAATATATTTTAACCAGCTGTTTATCCTCTCTCTTCAAGCCTGGGTTGCATTTAAAAGTGGCTTATTAACACAGACTAAAATGAAGTGTTTAAATTTGGGAAAAAACCTATTTTTGAACAAAAAAATCGATTTAAAAATCGTCAAACAAAAAATCCCAATACTTATGTGAATCGATTTTTTTCTCCCACCCCTACTGTTCCCTATGTAGCATAAATGAATTAGTGGACTACACTGGGAATGACCAATTGAGATTTCGGACACTAAACTAGAATTTTCTAAATTTCATAGCATCAGTAGAAGAGCCGAATATTCCAGGGACGAAAGCGGACGCGCAAAATTAACGTAAACAAAGCGGGCACTCGGGAAAGCGGTAAGATAAGTAGCAAATTTTGAAGCTGTTTACAGCCACTATAAGACATCACAGAGCTACGCTACGAACATGTTAACAATTTTTACATTTATAAATGAAAGCAGATACTAACAGCCTTCTTTTTTTTTCTTGTTCTATGAAAAGGACCGCGGTGCATTGTGGTATACACAAGTACAATATAGGGTACATCCTATGTACACTCACTTTTGTTGTGCGTTGTGGATATTTTGTAGTGCACTATATAGTCAATATAAATAACTGCTGAGAATTCGAACAACACCACAAAATGTCGAACACACTATATGATGACAATTTGATGTCAGTGTTTGATGTCATGTTTATGTTGAGTTGACATCAGATGCCCACTGGGAAGCCATCATATCCTAGTAGCCATAGAAACGCAAGCAAGCAAAAATCAATAACACATTTTACCAAAATGTGAGACTACGCCAACACAGAAACAGAATAAAACAAAAGAGAGTGGTACATAAACTGTATTTTGTCAAGAAAAAGCAACATGCTGATATAACCTAATCTCAATATCACAGTTAATTGAGGCTCTTACCTTGATTACGATTAATTAACGATTATTTTATGCTATGCTGGAACAAATTAGCAGTGATACCGACGGTCATCTACATGGTCTTCCTGCAGTATTTACATTTAACTGATTTCTGCTTGATGTCATCTGTACAGAATCCAAAACGTGCCCAAACAACGGAGACAGTATTTCTCTTGCTCCAAAACTTTGGAACTCTCTCCCTCCGGACTTGAGAACAGAGACTTCTCTAGGTGTTCTTAAAAGCAAATTCAAAACATACCTTTTTAATCTAGCTTTTAGTCCGAATTTACCCTTTACATGACCTGGACTGCATTATTACCATTATTACTATTATAACTACAATTAATACCATTATTGCTCTTATCACAACTTTTTAATCTTTGGTTTAAGGGCTTTGTGTTTTTAAATTGTCTTTTTATATTTATTTATTTTGATTTTTAACATTAATTTGAATTATTTATTTATTATTTTATTTTGTATTTTAAGGAAAAAAACTTCATTTATTTTTACCATGTTTTTAATGTATTTTATTTTGTGTTTAAGAGTTCTTTTAAAATTTTACTGTTTTTGTTGCATTGAATTTGTTTTGACTTTCGTTTACTTTCACTCTTCTCAAGTAATGACGTTATGTTTAGGTTCCGCTGCTATGTAAGCACTTTGGGCTGCATGTACATATGTATAAAAGGTGCTATATAAATAAACTTGAGTTTGATTTGAGTTCTTGGCTACGAGGTCCTCTGATAGATCGGTGCTTGTCTCCTCCATGTTGGTGCCACGTCCTTCGCTTCTAAACCAATGGAGGGGGCGCAGTCATGTGACTTAAACAGGGAAAATAAATTAATAAATTACTTGGATTAGAGGATTTTAATGTCGATTTCGATTAATTGCCCAGCCCTAATTTGAATTGAATGCCCAAGACATCCAAAAGGAAAAACAAAAGTGGAAAAAAAACAGAACCAACATCACGCTGTGGGTGGACTCTCAAAGACAGGATTAGAAATGTTCTTCCCTCTAAAGCGTGGGTGACAAATATCGCCCCGCTCTCCGAGCTAAAGCCGAGGCGAAGAAATCATCAGCAGCCCAACTGTGATCACACCAGCGGCTCCTCTCCCCTTTGGCTTCATTATGAGATTTAAACCCATGCTGAGATCGCTGCTTAAATGTGTGTGAGGTGAGTGTGTATGTGCGTGAGTGGAGATTAACCCTCCAGCGGTGTGAAATCTGCCCGCGCTCTGAGGGGAATTAGATTAAGACCGTCCAAGATGCTCCTATTGTCAGCTCTCACTTCAAAGAACTTCATCTGTCATGAATTTGTCGTCCCACGTGGCTTCAGGAGACGTCTCGTGACAGCATTATAACCCGTAAATGTGTTCGATGCGTTTTTTTCTGAAAAGATCAACCCCACCCAACCCCACCCAGGCTCATTTTAAATGGATGCCGGTGCACAGATGAAGAGGCTACACTCTGATGGTTGTTTGGCAGGAGCTGCAGGCTGAAGTGTCTGTGATAATGGGGTTGTTATCATGCATGTAGTTCACTTGGATTAGCTGAAGAGGAGACAATGATGCTGGAAATGTTTGGATGCCGTGTTCTCTTATCTGTCATGGCAAAGACACCTGAATTTCCTTAAAGGCATGTGCCGCGCATCACTTTCTAGTGTTTCCTAGTTTGAAAAACAGTCTCAACGAAGACTATACTCACCAGTATTTGGAGTAATGTATTACAAGAGTAATGTGATTACATCAGCATTCCTTTTTACTGTAACGTAGTAATGTCAGGCATTGCTCATTGTAAATGTCAGTAATGCAAGCTACAATGCATTTTTATCTTAACCCGAAATGAGGAGGTGTTTTTTTTTTGTTTGCTTAAAATCAAATTCGCCAAATTTTCGGTGAAATCAGCAGAGAAAAGTCCTCTGCTGGGCTTAAAGTTACAGTATCTCTAACACAATTTACCAGAATTTTACCTTTAGTTTGTTTTTGCTCTGATGGTTTCTTCTATTGTGTCATGAGCATCAATGTGTCTGTTATATTCTTCTGTTTTTAGCCTTAAGCTGAACTCAGTCAGATAGCCACCACATCACCTTCAACTGGATGTGTAATGAGCTTTTTGAGCATAATGAGCTACATTTAGAATGACAAATCCATATTTCCTGTTATTTTGACAAGAGTAACTTAAAAGTAATGCGATAATAGTGTAATGCCTTACATTTCAAATACAGTAATATTACCATGTAACTGATTACTTTGAAATGACAGAAACAAGTAATAAATAATGCATTACATTTTTGAATTCACTACCCCAACACTGATAGTCAGTGGCCAATTCATTAGGAACAGATTGTTAGAACCAGGTTTGGCTTTGTCAACACCAAAACAACAATAATGCAGGATAAAAAGTCGATGTCTAAGCCACAAGGTACAGTTTCCTTTGGTTTATAAAGGATTGCAGATAATTTGGCATCCTTGTGCACTTCCTGGGTTCCTGATAGAGAAACATTCACCATCCTTATCCTGTCTTAATTGCCCCTCTAGTGCCAAACAACCAAACCCATCAGCCCCAATGGTGGAGTGTTTTAACCCTATAACGCCAATTGTATCATATTTGATACATACTTTTATAATACCTCTATCTACCCAATATGATCAACAAATTACAAAAAACAAACATCTGAATACAATCAGATAAATGATAAAAATGTCCTCAAATGGATTATCAGTTGCCAAAAACACCTAATGAATCAAATGAGATACAAAAAATCTAGATGTTGAATTTTATGGACATTTTGATTTTTGTAGAATTTTAGCAGAAAGTGAAATAAAAATTTAATCTCCAAAAAATTAGAATTTTCTGGCTATAATCTTCGGTCTTGGGCCTTAAAGGGTTAAGTCTTGTCTAAAGAGCCATTTTTATTCCCTGGCGTTTTAACTTTTAACTTTGCATGAGTTTTGTGATGATGATTTCTTGTTGTGGGGCACATGCACTACCTGCTGCACCATCATGTCGTCTTCATGTCTAAAGGTATTGAGTTGGTACCATGTTATTGGCTGATGAGCTACTTAAGTTAACTAGCAGCTGCAGTGTGGATTCATGTTGGGTGTTCGATGTATGTATTTGTGTATGTATGGATATGAGTAATTTATATGTATATCTGGATATATGTAAATCTATAAAATAAAGAGTGTGTCCTTAGCCTGCTCGAGAAAACTGTTGTTATTAATTGGCACTTTGCTAGTAAAGATTGATTGAGACTGATTGATTAAAATGTAGCTTATAGAGTGACTAGTGTGCATATTTACCTCCACTAAGGAGCTAATAAATTTGCTGGCCTTTGTTTGTTTGTTAGCAAGATTACGCAAAAACCACAGGATGGATTTTGCTGACACTTTCAGGAGGTGTTGGTAATGGCCCAACTTAAAAATGATTAGCAAACAATTCTTTCTGCTCAACGACTGTCTAACTAAAGATGATATCGACAAGATTCTGAGTGCTAGGTGTGGGTTTTAATATTAAGATGGTAACTTTATCATGGAACTATAGATGCAACAGCAATATGTGAGCTATCTTGGCGGAGGTTTGTGCTCTCTAGTTTCAGTTTTGTTTTGGTCTGTTTATGCCTTAACTCAGGTCGGTCAGGACAGCAGACAGAGATAAAAAATGAGACAAAAGTGTGAAGGACAACAAGAAATATGCCACAGGCTGGACAGGTATGGATTAATTGACATAATCACAAGGACAACAGCACCCCAAAAGAACACAAAAATATTTCCAAAGATAAATGACATTTCCATATGAAGAGGATTGTTTAATCTCTCATTTGTGCTGGCTTTAAATTGTTATATTTCTGGCAGTCACGATAAAGCTGCTTTATTTTGTCTCAGAGTTACAATAACGCTCACAGAGAATCCTCGGGTTAGTCTCTGTTGGCCTAAGGCTTATGGTGAGATCCGTTTGTTCCAACAGGCTGGGAAAACCAAACTGCAAGTATGATTAGTCACCAAAAACATCCCCTGAAGTCTTGATTTCAAATTTGAGAGGATCTTAGAGGATCTTAAGCAAACAGAGGTTATGAGCTCAGAACTGGAACACAGTCAAACCAGGAGGGACGTCATTCTTAACTTAGACATCTGAGATGGAGGGACACAGAGGACACCACGGGAGGAACAGGGACATGAGCACACATGTGACTCACAGTAGGCCTGCACATGATGAGTAACAGATATGATGTGCAATAACACTGTTTATTATTGGGGTGATGACTATTCTTGATGTTGTGAAGTGTGAATATTAGCTCAGTTCCTGCAGCTTTGCTCCATACTGGGGTGAAACCACAAATGTGTCTTAGAACAGGTTTTATGATCTCTGCGGATTTTGTGTATTGATTTGCAATCATATAGGATGTTTAATAATAGAAATAAGTCAATTTAACTGTGCAGATAGGCTCCTGCACACTAATTTGCAAGAAATTATTTGAAACTTTTAATCTCAGATCTTCATCAGGCAGTTTGTACTTTAAGATGAGTTTTATAGCATCAAAATAGGTTATCAATAAATGCTATTCCTTAGCCTTCCGGTTGGGTAGGACAGGACTGTACAGGCCTGGATACTCAACTTTGGGAACAAGACAATTAAAACTAGAGCAAATCTATATTATTCGGACACGTCTTAGAGCGCCGGGCTGTAAGTAGCGAGTTATATAGCCGGCTACAAAACTACAATGCTAAGTTTTCCAAAAATTGCTTGTTGTCACACATCAAAAACTACCACTACGTAACTAGAAAGAGATACATTACCTCATTGCTTTGCATCCTTTAAGTTGTTGAAAAAAGAAGTTGTAAAGCAATACAGTGTTCTGAGGAAGGTCCGAGCTGCATTTATTAGCCTCACAACAAAGGCATGCTTTGGCTTGGGTCTTTTGGTGCGTTCCAGTTGTACGCAAAAGTAGGAATTTCCGAGTTCCGAGTAGGAAACTGCAACTGGAACATCCCCGAAGTTGGAATTTCCTACTGGGAACTCGGTGAAACCTTGCCACTCCCGGGCTAACAACAGCTAACAATAGCCTGATAGATCGGCATGTTTTTTTCCGACTTCAACTGGAACGCCAATAAGTTGGAGATGATGTCACTCCCAGTTCCGAGGTTACTAGAACACAGCATTACGACAGTCGCCGCACGTGCTCATGGGTAGCAGAGTCCTTATGTCGCCGGTAATAGATTCTCCTCATAGGGCAGGGCGTTTAAATAGGAAGTGGGACTGAAGCGTTGCAAATAAATACATTTCTTGCAAGGTGTGCCGGTGTTAATCTTCATGTATAAGTTTCCTGCGTATCTGTCTCTTGAATTAGACATGCGAAGTACTTCCATATTTCTATTCACTGTAGAAATTAGTAAAATATTAAAATAAAATGATGCATAACATCATATAAGCTTTGAATAAAAAGGAAACAAAATCCACTTCATAAGGAAAAGAGCAGAAAACAGAGTTTAAAACACAAAAACAATGTTAAAACAGTGGACCAAGAGGGCTAACATTTAAGAACAGAAGCAGCACAGCACTCTCTCTAGGTGTAGATATGGCCTGCAGTGTGAAAGATCAGCCAAAAAGTGCTATACAAGCTGAGCTGTCTTTACCACTTTAAAAGATTTTTTTGCACTGATTTAGGGAAGCTTAGGTCACTCTTCCAAGTCACATTACACAACGTTACACTTAAACTTAATGAGAGTTTTTGCTCTTTTTTTGGCTGGGTTTTGTGAATAATACTATTTTACTAAGTTCAAGAACAAGATCTTAATTGAGGATACTCAACAGAAATATGTGCAGATTTGCATTTTTATACCCTTACAGCTCTTTAATTCATCTAATTGTTCTTTTATGCTCTCTGCACAAAACAAATTCCCTTAAGGGACAATAAAGGTTTTCATGTATTCATTCATTCACTCATTTAGAGAGACAGTGGGTATATTTGGCATACTCCAAATTGATCTCTGATCAGGTTTGAAGCCAGGCTGCCTGCACAAAACAAAAGTCTCACAGCTGCAACCTAAATGTTACTCACACCTCTTATATTGTAGAGTTTTTCTGCTTTTGACATTCTCGTTCAAGTTAAATTATTAACAAACTGCAGACATGCCACCCTTTAGTCTACCTGCTCAAGCATTAAAGGCTAACATCATGCTAAAACACATTTTAAGTACATTATTGCCAGCAGCAATAGGAGGAATGGAGCAACAGCCAATCGTGGAGCAAGCTGGTTAAAGGGCGAAGCACAAGAAACTCAGCAATGGGGATGATGGTTAACAGGAAGCATACAGTTAAGGAACACCAGCAATGACAAACCAGGTAACTCATTTGTAAGAAAACACAGGTACTTTTACCGCCTGACCTGTTATGCCTAATATTATTATATTTGCCCTCTGTTGACATATTTCCATTTCAAAATAAAGATCTATACTAAACTAAACAGGGATCCCCAGCCTGTAGGTCTTGATCTCCTGGTAAGTCTTTGAGAAATTTCAAGTAGATGTTTAACACTGGGTGTGCATTGTCTTAATCTGAAAAGCTGGATTGACTGTCACATCTGTGAGATGTATGGGTCTAGCAAATTCTGCTATTTGCCAGACCCATATATCAAACTTCCCTGTGTCCCACCACATTGCAAGTGATATCCAGATGGGAAAACTGTTAAAAATGTGTCCTGTTCTTAACCCGTCCAAATCTTTAGCCCATTAAGTCATGAGTTTTGTTTTGTTATAGGCTGTGCAAGTTGTTTATTGCATATGTGACAACGACAATCTTTTGGAAGAATACATCTACTGTCTATTCAAAACAAACTTTTAAATTCATTATTTCAGTCATTTTGAGTAGATATGGTTCCCTAGATAGTATCACAGGGATCTTCCATTGGAATTGGTTGGTGAAAACTGCTGTAAAACATACTGTAAGCACAAACCTCCACCGAGGCATTTCCAACATTGCCAGACAAGTTATTGCCAAATATATGGAAACTTGCCCTATCAGGCAGTGTTAACAAATCTTTAAAAAAATGTTTAGATCCACATCCGTGTTTCTCTGAAAAATTCACCAAATCTGTTCATAACATTTTGAGTTAACAAACAAACAAATGCTAGCAAAACAACCATCTTGGCAGAGGTAGAAAAAGTGACAAGGAGATGAGTTGGACATATTTCCTATCTCTAAGAATGTCCAAGGATTCTAACCGCTAGCCACATTAGTTTCAATTCATCCTGCTCTCTGCCTGGAGACCCTGATTGTTGGTGGATTACTCGGTAAGTGTGTAGTGTTTAGTGTTGTGATCATTTTGTAACACGACACACACTTAAGACCATATCTGTAAAATCTGTGAAGATGTCTTTCATTTGTGGGGCCCAACACTATTTGAAAATTGGTTAAGATTTTAAAAATCTTCATGTGCGTGCCAGGTTGTGTTTTAGGAGCCTCCTACCTTCCTCCTCACTGGAGTCTCTCTGTATGTAGACCGGAGGTGCTGTTGTTGACCCTGCTGCACCTGAACTGCTCTTTGTGAAGATACCACTGATGAACTTCAGCATCTTTCTGTCCTTAGCGGAGCCTCGTTGGCCCTGTTGAGCCTGCTGAGCCTCCCTGGCCAAACCCAGATCCTCAGAGAGGCTGTTCAGGTCACTATTATCCAGTGTGCGGCTTTTACCTTTGCGTCCTGGTTTAGGGATTTGGTTTGCAGGAGCAGGCAAGGAAGCTGAACCTGTCTTTAGTCTCTCCTTCCTCGGCATGTCTCTCATCACAGCTGCCATGCTTCCTTCAATGTCAAGAGGAATTCCAACTTGAGCTTCATCTCTCAGGTCCCTCCATCCTTCGGGCCTGCTTGCCTCCGCCCAAGAGGCTCTGCAGGGGCCTGGTGAGCGTGTCGGCATTCGGCAGTCCTTCCGGTCCAGGCTCTGTGCTGAGGTAGGGCTGCGTTCCCTGCCCTCTCTAGAGTCTCGGCCTCGGGTGGTTGCACTGCTGTGAGACTTCAGGAGACTCACCGGACGCTGCCCCACCGGACGGATCGGGAGGCTGGTTCTGGTTGGGGTTCGACTTGGTTCGACCACCTCTGTTGGGGTCGCTCTGATGAGCAATGGCGATCTGCATTGCTTTGACTCTTGAGGGGAAAATGTCTTCTCAACTCGTGTGAGGTCTATCTCTACAGACTTTGTTGTCCTCTCCACAGGTACAGGTATGGAGAGGTTGCCCGCTGGCTTGTCACTTCCTTTACTGGGGGGGAGTTTATCCTTCAGAGGGCTTTCAAGCTTTCTTTCTCCATCTTTGACTTCTTCAATCAACCTCCCATCCTTTCCAGCAGCAGCAGCAGCAGCAGCATCCTCAGCCTTTTGTGCTTGTCCTAAAACAACCCCAGCTCCATTCTCAGCCTGTACAGAAGCGTAACCTCCCGCCTCCGCTCTCTCTCCGGCCTCCTCTTTTCCTGTCTTGCCCCCTTGCCCAACCTCCACCTCCTTCCCCTGGGTGCTGCTCTTGGCTTCCCCTCCATTCTCCTCAACCGCCTCTACCTTGACCAGGGTGAGGGAGATGAGGTAGGTAGTGCGTTGCTGCAGGGCGCCGCCTCCGCTCATGTGGACAGGCTTCAGTGGACACACAGTGGGTGAATGAAAGCAGACAGAGTGACATGAACCGCTGACAGTCTGAGGGATGTGGAAGAATCTGACGGCACGACTGCGACCAAAAACTTACGTGGAGGGAGATTAACTTTCTCCTTGGAAGATTTAACAGCAGAGCCCCTGCTGGTTACATCCATCCCACAAATCCAGACTTCTTTGTTTCTGATTTCTAATTTCAGTCACGGATTTCTTCTCTGGCTGCAGTTTTCATTTGTCTCTGATCCGGAAAAAGAATTCTCCTCCTGACAACCTTCAACACTTGACCAGCACAGCCCAATCAGTTCTTTTGTTCCTCAAAAACACCCAATTAAAATCTATCCGCCACAGAGGCAAATAAATCTTCATTATGGATGCCTCATTTTCTATGGTAATTATTTACATGACCTTATTCTTTACAAGCAGCAACCCCCATCATGTATGTTCCTCAGTCCATGATCTTCAGAAAAACCTTGATTGAATTCAGAATAGCAGAAGCTCTGCATCATACGCCACCCAGAAATATGATCAACAGCAGCTGGAAAGGTGAGTCCTTAAAAATTCATGAGTGTCACCCTAAAGCAGCAGGGCCCAGCACACCCAAAGCGGTAAGAGGTCCAGTCCAGATCTCATTGCAAAGCCACACATGTGCGTTGACAGCAGCATCCATTCAGAGAGAGCGGCGCAGGGGTGCACAGGAAGGACACTGATGAGGGCTGAAGCGGCTGCAGGGGATCAGGGATACGAGAAGCCAGCAGAAGCCCGGGTGGAAACCTGGAGATGCATGACCGAGTCAGGGCGCGTCCGGCCATCACGCCCCCTCTCACTGTCTCCTGCGTCCTCTGTCAGGCGTTAAGCATGACAACACTCAGAGGAGGCACTGAGGCGCGTCGCCGCTCCAGAAGCTCCAGAAACCGGTCGATAGAAGCACCGTCGCACAGGTTCAGCAGGTCCAAAGCACCTCTCACACACATTCACACTCCCACACACATGCACGCACACCAGCTCGCCCCTTCTCTCTCACACAATCTGCGTCTGCTCTCACAAACACACTGATCTGGATCTCCGGTGTCCCCTCCCTCTGCATGCCCCTCCTCGTTCCAATGAGCGGTCCATGCAGTGCAGAAGGATGCTGCCTCTCGTCTTTCCCTCCTTTATTTCCTCTCTCTCTCCCTGATTCTGCCTCTGCTCCTCTTGGTCTGTGCAGAGTCCCCGCTCTTTATTGCTCAATCCTCCCTTCCCCTCCCCTCCATCTTCCTCCCTGCGTGCCAGAGAGGAGGGGGGAGGCAGTGGGTGACGGCTGGTGGTAAAACAGCAGTGCACACATGAGCTGGACCTGCTAAATGAGGGGAGACCACAGGAGGAAAGATCAGCATCAAGAAGATGGGGGACTGGTGTTGGACTTCAGTGACAGATAGTTAAAAAGACAGAAATGTGGGTGTTTGAGGCAGAAAATGGCGTACATGTGTGTGTGGGGGGGTGTTTTCTGTTCTATTCTGCAGATGCCACAGTACTAGAGTACTTCCATCAACATCACCCGTCTGTCTTCAGCTGTCTATCTCTGCATAGATGTGTGTGTATCGGTGTGTGTGCCTGGCTCTGTGTGGCTCCTCCTCGGCAGGAGGCTTGGCTTGTTTGTTGCTAAGGTGTTACAATCTTCCTGGCTCTGGTGGCACAATCATCTCCTCCCTGTCCTTCCTCCTCCTCCTCCTCCTTTATTACACTCTGCATCACAATCAGTGCTACGATCTCTGTACCAAAACGCTGCGAGTGTTTCTTTGTGTGCGCGTCTTGTACATGTGAGTGAAAGAGGTTTCCTGTGAGTGTATTGATCTGTAGTCTATTGCCTACTACGGCATGTGTTCATTAGCAGAAGTGGGTGAGCTCTGTGCTCACAGCATGGAGCGAGCAAACCACGGAGGATGAAAGCATATTGGACGTCAATAAGTGGGACCGCAGAATGCAAAGGAATAAGCCGCATGTGCTGGTTTCTCTGGAAAACATGTCCATGAGCATGGCATTTTCATTCTATATATTGTGAATGAGGAAATGTGAGTCTATGATTTGAATCCTACAAGGAAAAGGGTTAATACAGCTCATTCATTCATTAATTTCCTATACCACTTATTCCTTAACCCTAAGTCAGGGGTGTCCAAACTATGGCTCGGGGGCCACATGTGGCCACTGTCCATTTTAATTTGCCCCTGAAACAGTTGATTGAAAAAGGCATGTTGATACCAGCTGCAAATACCATCAATCATGCACATTATCTGTCAAATTTACTTTTTTACAAGGTGTCATTCACAAAGCATATTGCAATTTTCATCTTCAAGCATGAACATTCTTGCAGTTTACTCTTGTTTTGTGTCTCACAGTGAAGATAAGTCATCAGTGTCTCGGCTGCTGAGACGGTCATTCTCACTCTGACTCTGTGTGAATCCAGTGATAGCTTATGGTGACAAGGGCCCCTTGACAGGTGATAACCCACCCTTAAACCCTAACACTTCAACTTAAACACACCAAAGCCCTGTTTACATGGAGACACTTTCACCTGAAACGCAAAGGTTCTTCCTTTGCGTTTTCAAAAGCAATGCAAGTTCACATGTTGATGCCAGAACAACTGAAAACACTGTATCTGTAGCTGCAGCCTTCCACCCTGGACCCTGGTTTCAAAAGTTTGCAAACCCAGGCACTCCAAGCACCGTTCCCGTGTAAACGGGAGGCGAAAAACAAAATGAAAACCATTCGGATTCGTCCAATTCCAGCCTTGTATAAACAGAGCCTAAAAGTAAGGTGCAGCAAGTGGCTCAGTTATCCGTGCATTCCTTTTTATGCAGCCATCAATGTAAAAAGTTTGGACACCCCTGCCCTAAGTAATAGAAAGTCAGTAGAGTGAGTTTGGTAAATTCCAGCATAGATTATGAACGTCCAATTAGTGACCTCATCCATCCATCCATTATCTTTATCACCTATCCCTTTTGGTGTTTTGAGGGCTGGAGCCTATCGCAGGTGTCATTGATCACAGGGCCACATAGAGAGACAGACAACCATCCAAGCTCACACTCCTACGTAAGGGCAATTTAGAGTCACCAATCAACCTAATGAGCATATTTTTGATCTGTGGGAACAAGCCAGAATGCACAGAGAGAAACTATGCATGCACAGGAAGAATATGCAAACTTCACACAGAAAGGCCCTGCCCGACCTGGAGATCGGCCCAGCGACCTTGTTGCTGTGAGGCACGTGCACTACCTGCTTCACCACCAAGCCAGTTAACACAGCTTTTACCACAATATCAAAAAGTAGATTCATTTCGAGGGGTGAAAAGGTAGGGATAATAACTGAAAACCAATTCCAGTTGAGAATTTGTTAACAGCTCCATCAAAGTATCAAGTATCTTATCAATTCCTTCCACTGCGAGGGTTCAGAATCATGGCTTATTTTTTTACAGAAGGTGCCTAATGCACAACCTTTAGCACCAGAAGCACCAGAAACTTGCAGAAGCAGTTACCAATGCTGTGACGTGTGTTTGACATTGTTGCCACTGAAAATCTACAGGCCAACATTTGCCCGAAAGGAAAATCTGCAGGAATCAATAAGGGAATTGCTTAAGAATTGGATCAATTAGCAGGATTATCTATAGCCGTGGTATCGATAAAATCTTATCAGTTCCCATCCCTAGTAGTGTGTGCCTTGCAGCAAGTTAACTGCTGTTTCAAATCCTGCCCTGATCAGGGCCTTTCTGAGTGGAGTTTGTGTGTTCTCCCTGTGCCTGGGTGAATTGCACTCCAGCCCTCTCCCACAGCCCCAAAACAAGCTCATTAGTTTAGTTGGAGACACCAAATTAACCAGATTGAAATAGATCATGTCTGGCATTTTCAAAATCCCCAAATACTCAAGATTATGGAGCTTGAGGCACATCAGCACTAAGCATCAAATTAATCAAAATGGCATCTTTCTTTCCAACTCCAGTTCGTTAATATATCACTACTTTGTTGAAATCTGTGCAAAACTTGAAGAGAACAAGGCACTAATGTAGCACTAATGTACAAGCTGCCATATGGTTTCAAAATATGTTCAAGATCAGTTCAGAAAAACAGATGATTTTACAAAAGATCCTGATTATAGTGTGTTTTAATATTTTTACGTTTTTGGCAAGAAACTTAAAAATATGCAATTTAAATACTACAGTTGTTTGTTGTTTTCTCTGAAAATAGTATGAAGATAATTATGTCCTGGCTCATGTTATAGTTGCTGTTTTGAAGCTTCAGTGGTATGAATGTGGTGGCCTTGAGATTTTGGCATGATCTTTGTTGTGCCATGGGTTTAAAGAAGATTGAAAACTACTGACCGAACATATCCACACCTCTTTATACCCATTTACAGTCCACTGATGCAGTGATAGCAGACATTTCATTGTGTTTCAGCCTCCTGTTGACATGGGAATGATACCTGGAGCACTTAAATTCAAAAACTTTTAAAACCAGAGTCCAGGGTGGAAAGTTTTCAAAACACTCCTCCATGCAGCTCCATCGAAACCAAAATCATAGCTTTTCAGGGTGAAGCGCTGACATCATCGCATGCGCAGTATTCTTTCACATGAAGGCTGCGCATGCATACCAGGAACAACAACAGCTTAAGCCGTCTACCAAGTAACATGTGTGCTGCTTAACGTTCTCCTTTTGTTATCCAGACAAAACTATCCAGACAGATTTGTTGTCCAGAAAAGAAACTCCTGCATCTTTGTGCGTCCACTCACCATTGTTTTTTATTAAAAGTTTCTCTTCTTGGGGTGCTGGTTTGGCATAGTGGTTAGCACCCCATGTACATGCTTCTGCCGGTCCAGGTTCGAATCCTGCCTGTGACCAGTTTGCAGAGTGTCTTCCCCTACTCTCTCACCCCCTTTCACAAGCCTATCCACTGTCTCTCTCCTATCAATAAAGGCACAAAATGCCCAAAAATATACATTTAAAAAAAAAAAAAAAAAAAAAGTTTCTCTTCTTCATACTTGTATTGAAGCAGCGCTGCCTCTCTACAAACCTACATCGCCATCTACTGGACTGGCATGCACACTGCAGCAGTTTCATTCTTTTACAGCATCTCTGTCTGAATGCAGATTGACTTTGAATATGCAAAGGAAAAATCTTTCCGTTTTAAGTCACAGAGTCTTTGCATAATCATAGCCTTTGTGTCTTGCACATGGACACATCAACATGTGACCACAGGAGCAGGAATCGAAGCCTCAACCTTCAGATTGATGCCAGATGAAGCTACCGATGCACAAAGTTTACAGCAGCTGGTATTTGCATGCGGTCCTCCATTATTGTGCTAACAAGGCCCCTCCCTGCTGAGCTCCCTAGGAAGGACAATATCAAGTGTCCAAAACCAAGGAATGTCAATTAAAAGAGCATTTCACAGATGAGGACAGGAACCCAGCACATTTGAGAAGCTGGAGCTGTTGATTATGGCTTAATTTAATACCAAACAGTTGCAGATCAATTTCCTGTAACTTGTTTAATCTTCAACAAACAGAAGTCTTAACACAGATAAATAAAAGAGGAGTGCAGCAAATCTGCTTTGTGTGACAAAATAAACACTGCAGCAAACATGATTACACATCCATCTTCCGAATTATCATCTGGTGTGTAATTTCACGTTAATTACTCTCTGATTAAAAAAAAACAACGCCTAGATGTGAAATCAGAGGATGTATTTCCCACAGTGCACCACTCTCAGCCTCCCACCATCATCTCATAACACACTGTCTGACCGTCCACCTGCTCGCCCGCCCCCCCCCCGCCTCCCCTCCCCTGCACTCCTCAGCCAGCGAGAGGGCAATAAAGTACTCTCTCTGAATACAAAAGACCTCCAACAGCCGCCTTCAGCTCAAGGGGAAAAAGACACGCGACCTGAAAGGGACACCGTGGAGGAGGACTCATGAATAAAAAAGGATGAGATGAGCTGCTTCGTATGAATCCAAACACACTTACAGGAAGGCGACACGTGTAGAAATACATTTTTAACAAGTGTGTCGACATGACATGACTCTGTGAGCGAGAGTGCATCTCAGGTTGCTGCAGTGCTGCTCACAAGGCAGGTGACAAGATAAAAGCATAGCAGGAAAAATCACTGCAGTTCCACTTGTGGCCACATGAGGGTGGCACAAAAAGGCGAGTCCTTATTAAATAGATTTCATATTAAAATATTCAACCTCAAAGCTCAAATAGACACAGTCGGCTGGACCATTAGGTAATACAGGCAAATGCTAAGGGCGCCAAGATAACATCTTTTTTTCCTACTCCAACCATTTATTAAAATATCACTACTTAGTTAAAATGTCTGCAAAACGACAAAGAACAAGTTTGTTCAAAATCAGCTCAGAAAAATTACCCTTCTTTCTCTAGGGAGGCGTGACAAAAATAGGGGGGAAAAAAATTAACCTTAAAATTATATTAAACTGGTTATGGGGCGGCACGGTGTTGCAGCAGGTAGTGCACGTGCCTCACAGCAAGAACGTTCTTGGTTCGATAACCGGGTCGGACAGGGCCTTTCTGTGTGAAGTTTGCATGTTCTTCCCGTGCATGTGTGGGTTCTTTCCGGGCGCTCCAGCTTCCTCCGACAGACCAAAAACATGCTCATTAGGTTAACTGGTGACTCTAAATTGCCCTTAGGTACGAGTGTAAGTGTGAATGGTTGTCTGTCTCTCTATGTGGCCCTGCGGTCGACTGGCGACCAGTTCAGGGTGTACCCTGCCTCTCGCCCAATAACAGCTGAGGCAGGCTCCAACCCCAAAAAACCCCGAAAGGGATAAAGGGGTTTAGACAATGAATGAATGAATGAATAACCTGGTGATTATTATTAACTCTTAAAATGGAAGAGCTCACACTGATTCAAGTGTAAAGTAATGGCCATAAATGATAATAACAAAAAAGTCCATAGTAAATGAATAGTGTAAATGTAACATATGGATAGAGTAACTGTATGCAAACTGTGAGGTTATTTAAATTGTTCGATGTTGATTGTTCTATTTTCTAATTTTTTTACCTTTATAATTCTTACTTATTCACTTATTTGCAGGATTTTAGGTTTGTGGTAAGGATATATATTTTTTCCTATTTCAGATTTTTTGTATTTATATGTAATCTGTTTAGAATGTAAATTGGGTGACATGTTATCTTCTAAATTAAAGAAAAAACTAAGCGTGTATTAATCTCCGATGGAGAGGGCACCATACAAAATCCAGCTCTGATTAGCACCTAAACTAGCTACTCTCCCTTAATAACATTTAAAATCACACAGGAAACCCTCAAACTACGGCTGGGAAATTAAGCAAGTTTTTGTTTTAATTACAACTACTGTTTCACACAATTATGAAAACAAAATAATCAAGATTGAAAGACGTCTGTGCCATAAGACTTGCTGCATTTATTTGCTCTTTCAGCCATTTAACACTGTCTTCACATACTGTACATTTTCGTGTATATTTTCTTTTACTGTTTGCTCTTTTTGTCAAGAATGATAGTGTCTGATTGAGTTTAATGATTGCATGTGGTGGGTGTTGTAAATACAGGTTAATAGTGCTTTATACTCTTGATCTTAATATATATATATATAATTATAAGAACAGTCATTTTTTGCCATAATTGAGCAGCCCTACCTCAAACAACCATAACAGGAGACTCGAAGTATTTAGTCCTTTTTTTCATTTGTGGATAATTTCAGTCTACATTTTTGATTTTGTACCCATATTTCAATCCACATTTTCCCATTTTTAAAGTTTTGTATAACTTTCCCAGTATTAATGTCAGATATTCTCAAACCAGTTAATTTGGCACTGCTTCTATTTATCAAAAAAATAGATCATAAAAAGCTAGTATGTCATTTGATTTGACTCTCCTGATTTTGCTTCAACAGCTGTGGAACATGAAGAAATTTGTAATTAGCAATATCATGATCGTTTATAATGTGATTTAAATGTTGCTTATGGATTTATAATTAGTTAAAGGAGACATATCATGCTGATGCATGATTTAATACTTACATATAATATAATAAATTTGAAAACAAGACCTTACACCCCCTTAATTTTCAAAAAATGAGATATTGTATTTTTTCTGATATCCTAGAACAAGATTTGATGCCTCTGAAAATAGGTCATTGCGAGATGTCCGTGACATTTCAAAGTTGTGACGACACGAGGTACCTTTCTTTTTATTGGAGTAATCTGATAAAACACTTCCTCCTCTGTGATGTCTGTTAGCCACAAAACCCTCACCGAGGAACACATCCACCAGCAGCAGTATATAGATCCCTAGCTCACATTCACTCATTACCTGCTCTGGCCTGTAGGGGGACTCAATACGCGGTCGCTGCTTTGAGCCTGCCAGAAAATACAGTAGAAGAAGAAGGACAGGCTGGCTCAACCCCCGATAGAACTGACCAATCAAAGGGCTGTGACGCTGTGAGGTAACTTTAGGTCATCCTCAGACCCGAGTGTTTCAACGAGGGCTTCATAATGGCCTAAAATGAGGATTTTGAGAACGCTATTGTGGAGCAATGAAGGAACTAAATGACTTGTACTGAGGCCAGAAATGCTTTACAGGCATCCTAGTCTGGCATAGTGAAAAGGAGAAACAAGCATGATATGTCCTCTTTAATGACTGGAGAGCAGAAGAGAACCAGGTAGCATCAACTGCTTTTTATGCATTCGTTTGGTTTTAAAACTGTTTTATCTTAATAAACTCAGCATTTAAATGCCTTTGTTATATCTTATCAAGGTTTTATTTATTTCTTAATTATTTAGTCATTTTAGTATTAGCTCTTGTTTCATTATTTTCAATACAAGATAGCGTTTTTGTGTCTTTTTGAAGAGTGTGTGTGCATGTGTGGCTGCCTGTTTCAATGTGGGCTTGGAGGGTGGGTGGGGTTTTGCATTTTATTCTGTATTCTGACTATTATCTGCTCATGTATTTTAATGCACAGCAATTCGTGCTACATGTTACGTATGAAAAGCAGAGGTGGGAAAAAATATCGATACAGCAATACATCGTGATAGTTAAGCCTCCGATATAATATCAATATTTCAAATTTTAATTTGATTTTTTGTAAAAATAAAAACTCATATTAAATCAGAGTTGAAAATAAAATACAACTTATAAATATGTATGCACAGGTTTTTTTCATGCAGTCTAAATCAGTTCAGACAGTGACAAGAGAAATGTGATTTCTTTTTTATAATTACTGTTGTGCTGTCAGTAGCTCAAAGCACTTTGTTCCTCATGTGTTTCATTACAGTTTGAGCTGCACTGCAGGTTAGGATGCTTTCAATACATTGTTAAAATGAAAAAAAAAGGAATAATTTCTTTGAAACATTAGTTTAAGTGACTTGATGCACTCCGTGTTTCAAGTTAAGTGTTTGTATGTAACACTGCATTTGACATATTTAAAAAAAACAATACAATGGAAAAGTTGTTTTCAATCAAATAGTTTGGACTTGATTTGTATGTTCAGTTTTGAGTAATATTGTAGAATTTACATATACACCATCTCTCATGGGCGCATGGATCGGCTCCACAGAAAAGGATGTTAAAGTGAGGAAAGCGCTTGCCTGGAGAGCTCTTAATGGCATGACCAGGGTGTGGAAATCCAACCTCCCCCGGCACATCAAGATCAGTCTCTTCTCCGCGACCGTGGAATCCGTTCTTCTCTATGGCCGTGAATGCTGGACGCTAACACAAGCCCTACAGAAGTCCCTGGACGGGTGCTACACCAGAATGTTACGTGTGGCACTGAACATCAACCAGGGCGAACACATCACCAACAAGTGTCTGTACGGGGCCTTACCAAGTGTATCAAAAAAGATAGCAGTGAGGAGGATGAGACTAGCTGGCCACTGCCACCGACACCAAGAACTCCCAGCCAAAAAGCTTGTACTGTGGGAACCAACACATCGGCATCGATCAAGAGGACGCCCCACACCAACCTTTGTGGACGTACTAAAGAAAGATGCTGGTGCAAAGAGCAAATATGAGCTGGCCGGATGTATGGAGAACCGAGATGACTGGAGACACCAATGGAGGGCTCGTCTGAGGACGACGTAGAGAGAGAGAGATCTCTAATTTTTTCTAGTTAACTGTAGAATTTCGCAATATATCACAATATTGTGATGCCGTGATATATCGTGATATTATCGTATCGTGACCCAGGAATCGTGATACGTATTGTAAGGTTCTTGCCAATACTCACCCCTAATGAAAAGTGCTTTATAAATAAAGTAAGGCCAGAGATACACTGTCTGTCTGTCCTTTAGTTTGTAAAGGCCTGCTCCTGGGGAGCATGTGTTGGATCTAAACTGCAGGTACAGAGACAAATCAGGAATCAGAATAGCCATCAGTGATCGATAAAGTTAGATTGGCTCAGACCGATGAACTGTGGACAGAAAGAATGAATAAAAAAGGCCGGGGGCAGCTGGAATAACAACATAATTCATGGTTCACCTTGAAAATGCCTGAATCTTGTCTTATCATCCTTTATGCTAAATCTGATGTTTGTCTTTGAGCTACATATCTGCCATCTTCTATGTGGATTTTTGAAAGCTTTGAGGTCTTTTTAGGGTCTGGCAGATCTTAAAACACTCTAAAGAGGCTCCCTCCTGAGTGTAAAAACATTCGGTTGATTTTTTCCCTCAGTATAATTAGGCTGCTGGAGTGTCTGAGCCGTACTGAAGATCAAAGTGTGTGTATCCTCCACGGGGGCCTCGATCTGTGAGCGCAGAGTTCACTGGTGCTAAAACGAGAGCCACCTCTCCTGTGGACTTAATAAGCGAGTGGGATGTGGACGGTCGATAGTGTGTGCCAAGAAGAAAAGAAAACAAAGAGGAAGACCTGTAGAAGAGTGAGGTGGGAGCTAAATGAAGATGTTTTAATGTGATTCTGACTGTTGCTCACTGCCGCATGGAGGGAAGAGGACAGCTCACAGAGAGGCAGAAATGAAAAATCACCCAGCATGACCGCTGCCCTTGGCCGCTGTCCATCTGACAGCAGGCGCCCATGGGTTGTCAGCGAGTGGGGAGGGCTTTGTTTGTATGCATGCATGTGAGTCTCTTTGCATAGAGATAAAGAGTCTGCTCGTGTCTCTGCCATTGTGTGGGGGTGTCTATTTCATAATAATCAGATTCACTGCGCAGCCATAATCTGTATGAATAATCGACACAGCCGTGCAACATCAATCATCGGCTTATCGGCTGTCTTCTAAAGGTCGAGCCGGACAATTTCATGTTTTTGAGCAGGAACACGTGTGTAAACATGGCTGCATATAGGAGGGTAATATTAGAGAGTTCTCCATGTTATTAAACCACGAGTAAAAGGACTTGAGCTTATATAGCGCTTTTCTAGTCTTTGACAACTCAAACATGCTTTATACTGAAGGCCACATCTACCCATTAACACCCGTTCACTCACTGATGGTTGAGTTAGTTATCTAACACTTTCGAGCCTATTCATTTCCATTAACTGGCACAGCAGTGGGAGCAACTTGGGGTTAACTGTCTTGCCCAAGGACACATTGCCATGTGACAGAGCTGGGCTCGAGCCTGCAACCTTACAATTACAGCACACAATCAGACTGCGCTACCAACACCCTGAAGAGGAGTGTCTAAAGAGTTTAAGGGGCCGTTTACATGAGGCCTAATACAGTCAAATCCAATACGTTTTCATTATGTTTCAGCCTCCTGTTTACATGGGAACAATACCTGGAGTGCTTAAAACTGCAAACTTTTAAAACCAGGGACCAGGATACAGAGTTTTAAAAATGCTCCTCCACGCAGCTTCATGGAAATCAGTCAAAGCGTTTCAGGGTGAAACGCGGATGCCACTGCATCGCAAGCATACCAGGAACAACAACAGCTTCGGCCTTCTATCAAGTAACACGTGTGCTGTTTACTGTGCTTGGTTTGTTATCCAGACAAAACTATCCAGACATTTTTGTTGTCCAGACAAGAAACTCCTACATCTTCATGCGTCCACTCGCCATTGTTGTTTGAGAAAGTTTTTCTTTTTCGTACGTGTGTTGTAGCAGCGCTGTTTCTCTGCAAACCTACATCGCCATCTTCTGGACTGGCATGCATACTACAACGGTTTCATTTGTTTCCAGCATCTCAATCTGAATGCAAATCGACTTTAATACACAAAGGTAAAACCTTTTCGTTTTAGGTCTATGTAAACAGGGCATAGAAAGGTTGTGGATCTGCCTGCTTTTTCTCAATGATAAGCATGCCTCACAGCAAGAAGGTCGCTGTTTCGATCCCAATGTCAGGCAGGGAGTTTGCATCTTCTTTCCTACGCATGCTTGGGTTCCTCCAGGCACTGACGTACAGACTAAAAAAACACACTAAATCAGGTTAATTGTTTAAATGTATATTTTTTGGCCATTTTGTGCCTTTATTGATAGGAGAGAGACAGTGGATAGGCTTGTGAAAGGGGGAGAGAGAGTAGGGGAAGACACTCTGCAAACTGGTCACAGGTGGGATTCGAACCTGGACCGGCAGAAGCAAGTACATGGGGTGCTAACCACTACGCCAAACCAGCACCCCCAAATCAGGTTAATTGTTGACTCTAAATGTGCCCTTAGGTATGAGTTTGAGCTTGTATGGTTTGTCTTTTTCTCTATGTGGCCCAGTGATTGGCTGGTGGCTGTTCGAGGGTGTAACCTGCTTCTTGCCCAGTGTCAGCTGGGATAGGCATCACTGAAAGGGATAGGTGGTAAAGATGGTGGATGGTCACTAGTTAGACGTTCATCATCCATGCTGGACTTTACCAAACTCGCTCTACTCACTGTCTATTGCTTAAGGTCCCAAGAGTTCACTCTTAAATTGGATGATCCACTTTTGGCTGCTGTGCTTCAAGAATAAGGAACAATTTATGATACAGATTAAAGACTGACATTATTGTTTCTCCTGGACAATTTAAGACAATGATCACAAACCGTTTACTGCAGTGAGTGGATGTCTAAATGAGAATCCTCCTGCTGTTTCTTTATTTTAATTTTCTGTAACTCTTTGTCACTGTAAATGAGGAAACCTCAGTGATTTTCAGGACTTAAATAAGTTTAAAAAATCAAATAGAAATAAATTGTCTCTCTTCTCTTTTCTATTACCTGCATGTGAAGTGACATTTCTATTCCACCCAGCTACTGTAGATGGCAAAACACCCTACTTACTGACTGGGTGTGGGGACTGCTTGATTGAGGCAAAAAAAGATTATTTTGATTAACATTGAGATCACAATTGTGAAGTGCAATTATTCTATGATTTTACATGATCTGTGAAGAAATTCAGTAATAAAATCAGTCATAATGCATTTTAAACTACCCACAGCTGTGGATTAACATCAAAATAATTATTTTTTTGTACTATTAATTTTTTTTTTTTAAAGACAAGTTTGAAAAGCAATGGAGGAAAAATAAAAACAACAGGAACATCTCTTGGTGGGTAATTAGCTGAGGAACTATTTGTTTATGTTCATTAATATCTCTCTTGGGGAGCTTTTTAGATTCACTAAATCACAGATGACTACAAATGCCCTAAGACCAAAACCTCCAACGAGGTCTTTCTGACATTATTAGCCAAGTATGAATAAAGTGGAGATGACTCATCATTGACAATTCTTGTAAAAAAATAAAAATCTGTCGCAACATCTATGTTCAAATGACTATTAAAATCTCATCACATTTCTCTTGAATCATGACCAAAATCCCCTGGAAATTTCATTAAAATCTGCTAAGAAATTTTTGAGTCATTAGTTAATATGAAAAAAGTTGCACTGTATAATCTTAACAAACACATTCAAGACTCCTGGATCCACATTTGGATTCAAATCACCACCAAAATCTGATCACTGCTTCCCTGTGCCATGACAAATGTTGGTTGAAATTTAATTAAGGACAATTGAAGACTTTTTGAGTTATCCTGCTCACTGACCGAAAAATCAATGAACATATCAACAAATGCACAAAAGCTGGCGAAAACACAGCTTCTTTGGTGAAGGTAAATCAACATATGAAATAGAACAATTCATCTTTCTCCATTTTAAAGTCTTTAAAAGTCAGACAAACACTAAATCAAGGTCTGCATCATGACTTAATGTTCAGATATGATCCTTGGCAGACTTTGGTTATAATTATAGGTCATAGCTTTTTACCTGGCATCAACAAAGCATTTTCAACTAACTAACTGGATATTTTCTCTTCATTAAGCCACTGAAACACTCTGACCAGCCCAAACAACTTAAATAACAACACTGCATTCAAAGTCACATAAAGTACTTTTCTTTCCCATTCTGGTGCTCAGTTTACTTTCCAATAGGCTATTTTGATCATGTCTATATGTCTAAATGCATTTAGCTTCTGCCATGTGATTGGTAGATCAGCTGTTTCTGCTGACTAGCAGTTGAAATGGTGTTCCCAATGAACTCGCCTCTAAGTTTAAGTGTAAACTTTATCTTACTCTTTCTTAGGGATCGAAACAAAAAAACTATTCTAGTTAAAAATCAATAACACCCCTTAAGGAATCACTATCACTAGTCTTTTGGTTTATCATTTCTCTTATCCTTTCCTCCCACTTTTTTTCTGCATGCCTTGCAATCAAGGAAACCATGTTGTCATCAGAGGAAGGCAGCGGAATGAAAAAAGAAGTAAAGAATGTGTTCATGGCAAACAGGGAACAGAAGTAGTCGAAATTGTGGTGCAATTGACACTTGCTATGCATTTAAAGAATGGCAACACCAGCAACACACCTAGACAAAACCTTACCAGTTCCCAACCCTACTCCTTCTCTAACATGTACTTTTGCTCTTAACTGATTATGGAATTTGATACAGTTGTTCAGGTTTACTTTTCACAGCTTCTTCTCCTTTTTATCTATCACGTTTTGTTCCGAATTTGTCTTTAATCAGTCAACAAAATCCATTCAGACTGTGTTGTAAATAATTAGCTTTCCATGTAAGAAACCCCTTCCTGAGTACTTTATCTCTGTTACGCTGTAACTATGACTTGACGGCAGGATGTGCACACCTATAACCTTTGCCTCTGTCACAGAAAGGCTGAAGATAAGTGGTAAATAAGCAGGGACTTCTACAGTAACACGTTGTGACACATTAACAAGAAAAGGTGGGAAGTAGAGACACGAGGAAATGATGTAAAAGTGATCAGCTTTACATGTAAATGCAGTTGTCTGAAAGGAAGTGGCTTTGAGGGCAGTTTGCAGATTGGCAGACAGGAAGTAGGCCACACAGCAGGTTTCATCCTGCTGCCATGGCAATGCCTGCTGAGGGATGTTGCCATTGGTCGGGCAGGTCCAGAGGCCGACTGATAAATAAATGCGACTGCAATGAAAAGCTGCTGGAAGGGCGGTTTCAAGGCCTCGGTATGAAATGAGAAACAAAGTGAACTCTGTAGAAAACTGAGAAGCAGGAAAAAACAGCGTTCAAGACAGGAAGTTGTGAAGGAGATATCAATCACCTATGCCGTCATGTTCCCCTGCACACATCGACTCACTCGACTGACTGTGAATCAAAGTCTGATAGTTTGTGAAGATTTTCCCCACTTAGCATGAAAGCAGGCATAAATAAAATCAGACAAAGAAGTCAAATTTGCTGTCACTCAGCTACATCACGCCGGTAATGTGTTGCTTTGTCCTCTAATTACATCATGCAGATGTCAGTCAGAAAAAGTGATCTTACCTTGAATGCTGTGGAGGTAAACCTTGAGGCCTGAGCGCAGCTGTTGATCCCCGACTCTCTCAACCTGCTTGTAAAGTCTATTGATTGTACTCTGGAGAGAGTCATGCCTCTTGATCTCTGCTTTTATTGCAGTGGAGTTCACTGATTTGCTGTTGCTGCTCATCCTGACACAAGGATCTGTCGTTGACTGAAGTTAAAGTGCTCGCTTCAGCCCATTTGAACTCCCGGCTGTTTGTTCCACCAGATGAACACCGACTTAAGACACAGGAGAAGCAGAAAAAGAAGCTGCGGCGCCCTATCTTGCTGTCTCTCTCTCTCTAGACCGCAAAGCCAGCTCACGACAGTTTGCGTCTCAGTTTCCTCTGCAGGTTTGAACTGAACTGAATTCACTTCCTTATTTCAAACCAGACGGCAGGTCTGAGAGCTGTCGTGGTCACACCGCTGAAAAGACATCTGGGGCCGGTATGTACCAAACAAAATATGCCACACTGCTGCTTTAAAGGGGAAATACATTTCTAAAAAGAAATTCTATTTTCCTAATAACAGTGGGTGCTTTGTATGTCAATAAAGATAATACTTAGGCTAATGCAGAGGCCTGTTTCAACAAACAACAAATTTTAAACAAATTCTTCAAGCAGCTGGGCACATAAATAAGGGATGTCACATAGATACATATAGCTGTGTATCTTCACAAGTGTCACAGTTTAATTTGATTTCATTCCATTATAAAGTTTAAGATTCAAGTCAGTTCAAAATCACTCATGAGGTCCTGGTTTGGTGGAGTGGTAAGAAACCAGGCACAACATACATGTTTCTGCTGGTCCATGTACAAATCCAGCCTGTGGCCTATTTGGAAATTGTATTCACCTTATTTTTGCCCTCTTTCAAAGGCCTATCCACTCCTTCCCTTTCCCTTGATAATAAAGGCCTAAAAATGCGGGAGAAATAATCTTTACAAAAATCATGATGCAGAGAGTAATATCCTTGATTTTCCAAATTACTGCACCAGGTTACTTTTTAGATAAAAACAACACAAACAAGTCAGATAAATATGAACTCATTCTATTAATAAGAAATGGCTTTTAAAATCAACTGCAACAAAATGTCTCTCTGCATTGTTAACCAAAATGTAAACTTGTTTTTTTCTTTCCTCAGAAACAAAGCTGAAGCAGCAGAGTCGAGCAGCAGCCTCTGCAATATTAAACGATTACTGACCATCGATGCATCTTCCATTACAACCACATCAATTGAAAGATTGTTTTTGATTACCCTGCTTCTGCTTTTTAAGGGCAACATCTATAGACAAGGCTTAAGGTTCCTCTGCCATTTCTCTCCAACATTTCTCCTTTGACAGTCTAGCAGTAGCTTCTTGAAACCACATCTCAAAGACAGGGATGTTGTTTTCAGAGCTATAATTAACTTTACCTCTGTCTCACATTTCAAGCACCTGGAATCTCTGTAAAGATCACCAAATTATCTCACTGGGCAGATGTTGTTTTTCCTCTTTTGAGCCTCCCTGTAAACAGTTGATCCACATGCTGTCTGACTGCTGTGCAAGCAGAAACACACCTTTTGCTGTTTGTGAGTCTTCTTAAGGCCTGTAGATTCATCTGACAGATTCACTGACATTTTTTTACTGTATTATTGAAACTCTTTGTTACTTCAGTGGCTTAAAAATGCATTCCTGCAGTAACTATTGGCTAAAAGGTGCTGTAGTCTAATGAAAACAGTAGTACTTCTATCCATGGAACACAGTGGTGTCAAGTTAGTCACGTGTCAACAAATCCTCAATAAATTTGCTGAACTGCTGGGTGAAACCACCCTAGTCTCCCCTATATATGTTATAAAATGAATTTATAAATCTTACAGCTGTATATATTAACAGCTCTGCCATGACAAATATCATTGATTGGGATCAAATCAGTATTTGCCCTTACTGAGTTAATATTTAGTACAATGTATGCATTAGTTTTTTTCTTGTCTTTCAGGTCTTCTATGATTGTTAGAAGAATATTCAGTTCTAAACAGTCTTTACTTCCTATTGTTCGCGTTTGTAATCCCTTATTTGCTACGCTAAGTCAATATCAGCACAAATATAGTGACAATAACTCTGTTAAAAGAAAAACAACAACTCTTTTCAAAACAAATAACAGTTCATTCACTCAGGAAGAGCGAACAGGGGCCGTAAAAAACGTCAAGACTGGACTAACGGATGGTTACCATGGCAACAGCGAGCTAGCAGCGGTCGTTAGCTAGCACTAGCTAAACAAAGTTTACTTACAGCTAACGACGCTGACTTAACGTTTCACTACCGCTCGTTCGGACAACAGTCCTCTTCTTCTTCCTCCTCTTCCTCCTCACTATCTTCCATGATAACAAACATGGTGTAGACTGAGGGTATGCTAGCCTTTAGTCTGTGGACTGTCCCAGGACTCCATTTTCTCTCTCTCTCTCCGCCAAAATAGTTAAAAGGGTGGTCAAAGGTCATCACTTATCTAAAACTTTATTGAATCAATTTTTAATTATTTAAAATTTTCAGTAAATATGTTACTCTCAAGGTTAGTGTTTTCCTATTACATGATTATAACACATATTATTATAACTTATTATAATAATATAATGATCATATGATTACTAGAATTTTAATTTAACTTTTTAGAATTTTAATTTTAACTTTAATTCCTTTATTTTCAACTTCAGTGTTTTGGGGTTGCTATCCTTAAATGATGGTTGAGAAGTCAGTTTATGTTTGAGTGAATAAGTGTCAAGTATTTCTCTCTTATCATGCTGTGTCACACATCTCATTAGCATATCATCATGTCACCCTTGTGTAACAAACATCCTGTCTGCAGAGAGCACACACTGGTGTTTACAATAATTTTTTTTCTTAAATATATACACATCAAAATAATATTTTTTCCTCAAATGTAGAAATTAGTATCATCATCATCATCATCATCAACAACAACAACAACAACAACACTGGGGCTCCTCAAGGGACAGTTCTGGCTCCACTCCAGTTTACTCTGTTCACTATGTACTCTGAGTACAGTTCTGAGTCTTGCCACATACAGAAGAACTTTGATGACACAGCTATTGTGGTGTGTATCAAGAATGGGCAGGAAGTGGAGTACAGGAACCTGGGGAGGGCCTTCAGTGACTTAAGCACAAAGAACTGCTTCCTGCTGAACACCTCAGAGACCAAGGAGATGGTCATTGACTAAGAGGTCCAAGCCCCTGCTCCACTTAGTCACAGTCAGAGGGGAGGTCATTAGGGTGCAAACCTGTAGGAACTTTGGTGAAACCTTGACAACAAACTGGACTGGTCTATGAACCCAGATGGCCTGTAAAGGGCAGAGCTGGCTCTTCTTCCTCTGGAGGCTCAGCCTCAGTCTTTGGATGTCTGTAGTGAAATGCTTCATATGTTCTGTCAGTCAGTGCCGGTGTTTTGTTTTACTCTGCAGTCTGCTGGGGTGGCAACATGACAGACAGGGATACCAGACAGCTAGGCAGGCTGGTGAAGAAGGCTGGCTGTGTGCTTGTATTAAAATATAATTTTTTGCCAAAATGAAGTGGCCTATGGTTGCCAATAGTTTTATATACATATATAGATGCATTTTTTCGGTTGAACCATCTATCAGTCAATTACTCAAGCGCATTACCATTAAATTCAGGAGATTTTGTGCTCAGTGTGATTTTTTCTCCCAAACTGAATCAATATATAATTACTTACATACTATGTCAAACAAGTAACATAGAAAGACAAGTAAGAGAGATTTATTTTAGATTAGATAGTACTTTATTAGTCCCTATGGGAAAAACTCTCTCAGAGAAATTGAAAATGAGTAGTAGTTGATGATTACAGATAAAAAGATATATCAGTAGAAAAAAATAGATCTAAATAAAACTTTATAAATATACGTAACTATAAATTAAATTAAATACAAAATATACTGCTACAGGCTGTCTTGTGCTCCTTCCCATCTTTTGTCTTCCTATTAAATCATTTTATGTAAATTATAATATATAATAATAATAATTATATAATAATAATAATATATTTATATACGTATAATATGTATGTAGTATGTCTATACTATAGATAATAGTAAAAATAAAATATGTATAACATTAATAATAATATGTAAATTATATAATTATTCATATTTATTACTATTTTCTTTCTTTTACTTAAAGAGATACAAAAAGTGGTAATGCTCACAAAAATGCAATCATTTGGAAGAATTATTAAAATGTATTCTCAAACGGTATAAAAATTTCTTTGAAAAGACAAATTAAACAAAAATACGCAGAATAATGAAGTAAATAAATATTTAAAGGGCAAATTTGGCTGTACGTGCTCTATGCCTCATTGTGCGTTCCAGCACAGATGAGATGACGTTGGCTCACACATTGACGTACTCTGTGGCAGTGACGTCACCGGCCACGCCCTCTTGCTGACCAAAAACATTTGTGTCAGACGTTAGCGCTCCGGAGAGTCAGAGCAGCGATTTATAACAAATATATCTGACGAGTATAGCATATATAGCGGCTAAGGTCTATCGAACATGGTCTGTGGCGGCTTCACCTGCTCCAAAAATGCTCTCTGTTCCCTGAATGTGGTGTATATGGTGAGTAGAAGGAAATGGTTCATCATGCTAAGTTTTAGCTAGCCGACTAGCTTAGCTACGTACCATAAGAATGAACTGGAATAGTATTAGCACGGTTAGCCATAAGCTAGCTAGCTACAGCGCAGTAGGAAATGCTAACGTTGGTGTCTTTCATTTTACACGCCTCTGCTTTCACTTCACAGAGGATTGTTGGTATGGGTTACTGTTTTTACTCCCCATATTGAAATAGACGTGTGGTGTTCGTAAGTAGAGAGTGGACAATACTTAGAGTGTTAGCCTGCTGCGGCTAGCGTCACCATAGAGGCAACGTTACCGTTAGCTGAGAGGCCAGCTGACCCAAAGTATAAAAACGCCACGCTTGTACTCTTGTTTCTCCCCTGACCTATTTCTTATCGGTCACCTGGGCTTGCCACAGTAATGATGAGTAAGCTTTTGTGTTTGTGTCCCTCTCTTGATCAGTTTAAGTGCTGAAATCAATGTGGTGGCTTTAGCTTCAGGTTAAATTGGGATAAACAGATCTGAGATATTACAGTCCCATGACTGACATATCAAACTATTCCTTTTAAAGATTAAAAAACAGTTTGCTCAGTATTTCGTGGTAGGCTTATTCGAAGTGGCATGAGTCCCATTGGATAATTCAAGTCTTTTGTTTGTGACAACATGTTCTTGTTTTACCCTTTTGCTTTGTCTTTATATGTGTTGATTTATGCTAAAATCTCCAAGCATTAAAGTTCAGTTTGTAAAAGCCCTATGGTAAAACCTTCAATGCAAAAAAAATACAGATTTTTGTCTTGTAACATAAACTTGATATGTTGTATGCTGTTGCACAAGCACCTCTGTTATTCCTTCCTGAGGATAAGAATCCGCTTAATTGGCAGGAATTTCCCCACATCCAGAGAAATGGACTAGTTCAACTCAACTCTCAAATTACATAATATGTGCAGATTAATGCAGGCCAGCAAGCTCAAAGTTAACCTGCAAGAGAAACTAATCCAGAATGTAGGGCTGCTCTACCTGATTAAGGCAAAAATCGTTATCAGAGTTGTATGATTGATATTGAGGTCATGATTTCAAAATAGGATTATCCACTTAATTTTCAACAAATGTATAACCTACATTTTCCAAAGTCAGCTTCAGTGGCATTTAAACACTCTGCACCCTTTGTGAATAAAGCAAAAGTAAACAGACAACTTCTAGAAGTATAATTGTGTTGTTTTTAAAAGCAAAACTCAAGACCTACCTGATAGTCTGGCTTTTAGTGTATTTTGTGTAGCATCATTATTTCATTATGTTTTTCTTTTTTATACTCTTAATCTTTTTCTCAAATGTATTAGTCTGTGTTGTATTCCCAGTAACTGATTTTCTTTTTAATGTCCCTATTTTACATTTTTTGTTACATATTTGGTATTCTACTATCTTCTCTTATTCAGTTTTATCACATTTTTTACAGTTTTATTGTCTTAAGAGCAATGGTTCCAACAGTTTTCTTTGGTGTTTTCTTTTGTATTATTGTCTTTCGGCTCCTGTATTTCCTCATTTTTAATTTAATGTTGTGTTTCCTCTGTCCTTTTTCCTGTTTTAGATGAGAGTTCCCTCGTAATGTCTGTGTGTTTGTGTGTGTTTATGTGTGGATCAGGATGGTGGGCAGGGTCTTGAATTTTAATTGTATTCAGTTTCTACCTCTATATATAAAGGACTTTTTGCAGCAAGATTTCCTTTGATAAGTGCTGTACAAATACATTTTCATTGTGTGAATATAGCTAAGCAATAATATTAGTTAACAAAGATAGACAGAATATATAATTCTGTCTATGAGGTAGTAATAAAGTATTAAAAAAGTCAAAATATCATAGCAAATAGTGAAAAAAAATCACCACGACAGAACTTCTGTGTACATACGTGGATTAAAACCCAAATTAATACTTGCCACTAGAGTGTAAATTAACTTTTTGACTTACCAGCCTATGTGGTGGTAATATTTTTATCTTAAAATTCACTGATCAGGCATACTTTTTCCCTGTCAAAATAACATTTTTTGTCACATACATATGCCAACATACATTCAAATGAGTCCATTTGGTACAGTGATTATCATATCAGGTTATTTTGTCATGTCAGGAAATAAATATGTGATTTATAAGTGTTTATAAATGACATTTTGTTCACAGATATTTACCTGTGATGTCGTACATAGCCCCCTGAGATTTTGCTTCTATTAACTTGCACTTAATGCCCGGCAAGTGTTGCTTCCAGGTCCTGCTTGTAGATCATATTTGTAGGCTGTGAAGTAGATGCACATGCAAAATACATTAATGCTAAATAACCTGTCATGGATAATTTTATTTGAATCTGAAAAGATGATGCAGATGTGAGGTTAACGAGGTCATTGTTTCATTTTAGAGTTTTCCAGACGGATACTTCCGATAGATTCTGATTAATTCTGGACATATTTTATCTGATAGTTATAAAACCCTTTTTTTCATGTAAATAACACTGACCCTGTCCTGTATTGGATTTTAGGTGTTGCTCCACTCTGACAAAGGTTTGCTTTTTGGCTGACATGAAACAAGACCAACAACATTTGATTCTGTAATAAATAGTAAATGCGTTCTCTCCCGATCACAGAGATTCATTAATGACAGCAATAAATCTAGGTTTTGGAAAACTGAGATTTTGAAAAAATTGAGATCTTTTTTTTTTTTTTTTAACTTTACTGTTATTCTACCAAAAGTGAAAGCTGATGTTGAAGAACTTGGATATTGTTTAGTTTTGGAGATAAACTGTTAATTACACCTCGCATTTCTATGATCAGTGCTCTTGAACTAATAGACAAACAATCTGCTGACTTTTAATTCACATTCTTATCATTTACCTCTTGTCTTGAACATTTACCTGCTGTGTTGGGTATAACCCTCTGTAAGTTGCCCTTTGAATGGAAAGTTTGTTTTTTTCATTGCTAATATTCAAATAATTAGATGGCACAGTCAATCATGATTTTAATGCCACATTAGTGACAGTCTGAATTTAATGTAGAGTAAATATTTAAAAAATATATTAATGTGGTAAACCAAAATTTTTGGTCCTTCTTTCACACCTTGTGACAGCCAGGATAAGCTGAAGATGAGCGTGTGATATCTTAAAATTAAAAGCAGGCAAACCTAATCAAACAGGCACACTCCACGTATACACTGTCACATCGAGGACACACAAAGATCCCTGCCGGCACAGCAAAACAAATAAAAAGAAAGACATAATGCAAAACAAATACGACCAGAGTCATAACATAGACTCTTCACATTAATGATAGAAAAGCAAAGAAACAAAACATTTGAAAGATGACCACATTAGCCAATACAAATCTTTGTGGGCCTTTCCCACTGTCTTTTTTTCTGTTGTTAAACACACATAGTTTGAAATGAAGGTCTGTTAATATCAATAATCCATAATTTATGGTTAAGTTTACTTAAATATCCTAGTAAGCTTTTAAGCTACCTAATAGGGCAGTTATTACGTTACGTGCCCAGTAGTTATTTGAGCATGTGATGCCTCAGTTTTTTTTGATGGACTTCAAAGCAGTAGGTTTCCTTATTTCCATGCTTCTCAACAAGAAGAGTCCAGCTAATGTCACCATCTGTGTGCTTACACAGAGAACAGGCCACATTCATGAGGGGTTGATGGCACTCAGGTATCTGTATTGCAGATACAGTGGTGTCACAGTTAAAAAAAAAAAAAACATTTTGACCAAAGACTCTTTGCTTCTGCCCTGGGCTTTCTTCCAATCATGACTTTAAAATTATAAGTAAATAATTGTTAAAAAACAGTGATCTGTAAAAAGTCAATAATGCAGGGCTATGGAAATTTGAACTGTGACATCGCCATAAATTGTCAATAATGTTGGTCAAAAGTAATGCAAGTGTAAGGTCATTGTAAAGATCTTAATGTAGTTTTTATTATGGGCGGAAATTGACAAGATTTTATGAATACCAGTTCCATTAATGATTCTGCTTGATCATATTCTTAAGCAACTCCCTTTACAATTCCTGCTGATTTTCCTTGTGGAAAAAGTCGGCCTAGTTTAGGTTTTCAGTGGCAATAGTGTCAAACACATGGGGCTCCTGATATTCAATGCAATGCTGCATAACAAATGCTAAAGGAAGTTGCTGGTGTGTACACTGAAAGTAGGGCAATAATTGTCTGTTTGCCCAAATTTTATCTGCAGTTTAAACAACTCCTGCCTCCTGTCTGCCAGGATTTTTCAATTCTTATTTATAATAATAACAATAATACATTTTATTTATAGAGCTCTCAAAGCCGCTGAGACACTCAAAAGATGCTGGACTGTCAGGACTACTTCTGTTGAGGGTGTCATCCTTGATATGTAAAGCGTGCAGAACAAAGTTAACCTGACACGCCAGATGGACAGGTTCATATTGAAAACATTTCACTAATCCATCTGAGGAGGAGCCCTGCGAAAATGTTTTCAGGGCAGAACCTTCAAAAATAACAGCAGCCTGTGATTGGATGATCATTCAGCTCATCACACTTATCACAGACCAATCCATATCAAGCAACGTTGCTATGACGTAGCATACTTGGAAGCTAAAGTAGCAGCTAACGACTAACAAGGGCAAGCAATAGTTAATGGCTGTTAGCTGTTGTTTGCCCCTGTTAGCCGTTAGCTTAACTACCTTGAGACTATTGTTTTACATTAAATTATACCACACAGATGTGTGATTAATGCTTATATGTGACATAAACCTTGTCAAAGACAATCCCTACAAAGTAAACTTCAAGGAGTGCATGTTTGCCAAGTGTCACTGAGTAACGATGATGACCACAGGCTAACTGGCATTAGCTGCCATTATTTTCAAACACTTCCTCTTAAGTCACTTCCTGTTGTCGTCACGTCAGCAGCTACCACAGCCTCTGCTGCTCCCGCTGCTCCTGCCCCTCCCACCACTCTTGCCTCTCTTGCCTCTCTTCCCTGATTGGACCATAAAGCATTTAGCCGAGTGAAACCGTTGGACAATGAAGGTTGGCAAGACTGATATACAGGATTTCAGATCAGGCAGGTCCGGGAGCTGATAGCCAAAAAGACTAAATTCTTATTGAATCTCAGTTGGAATTAGTTTTCAATTCACATGCCAATTTTTTTTTTATCAAGGACCAAGTATGTTTATTTGAAAAAAGGCTAAAGATCCCAGCTGAATTATTGCACATAAGAGACAGCATTGAAATGTAACGTCCCTAACAAGAATTGCAATATATATATATGGCAGGAATAAAGCAATTTAATTTTTTCCCACTATCATTCAGCTGAGCTATCTGTGATTGTTTTACTTCTCTGGTTAAGCAGCGAAATGTTGGAGTTGCTGTCGTGATGGGGAATGGCTGTTTGTGTGTCATATTTGCATTTCTCGTAGCATTTAAAGAGATGGCACAATAATGACTGGGTTTGTCATTCCTAAATTACTACTGTGCAGAAGTGTGATCATCACTCCCACTCTCTTACCTGCTGGCTGCTGCCCAAATATTTATTCGTCTGCTCTTGTTGGTTTGTACTGAAACAGACTGAAGTGGACTTGGCCTTGTATAAGACGCCTGCTGTTGTTTCACTCTGGGAGGCCGAGAGCTCCCAGTCCTCCGTCTCCTCCCTGATGAAAGAAACACTAGAGACACGACCCATGTAGTCAACAAACTCTGGGACATGTACACATGCAGCAGATCATGTTGGCAGCTGAGTCACTGTAACTGTCATGACTGTGAGCCTGTAGCTGCTGCTGCGGTGAATCAGGACGTTCTGTACATGCAAACTTTACAAGGACAAGTAGTCCCATAATAACACCACGTTTCTCCCAGGGTCATATAAGGCAGCTAATATAAATTCTCTTCTGTTTTCACCTTCCATAAATAACAAAAGTGGGAAAGCTCATTATTTAAATCCACTGTTGTTATGGAAAAAACAAGCCGGATCAGAGCTGGCAACACAGACAAACAGCAGAGGGAGATATAGTGTTTACTCTGCTTAATGTGATCAGTTAGAGCAACACAAATGTGACCGCACAACACTGTGAAGTCTGTGTTTTTTGATTTGTTTCACACTGTCACAAACAGGAAACCATTGTTAGAGACAGCCTTGTGATCCAGAGACACGTGAAGAGAAATTTAACCCCTATCTCCACATAAAGTTGTTATTCTTTCTCACTTTTATGCAGAATTTTTTAACACATCGAGCTATTATCCCAAATATAGTACTTGGTGTGTGTGATACAGGGTATTCCACATGTTGTGGAAGACCTGGAAAATGATTGTCCAAATTTCCAGTCATGGAAAAACAAATGGGAAATTAGGAAAAAAGTGAAGTGTCCTGGAAAAGCTTGAATTGTATTGATAAATTATCTCCTTTCTAACCTGTAAGTGGACAAAAATCAAACGTAAGAAATGACAAAAAAATGTATTTAGTAAATAATGCACACATAGCCATAAAATATGAGTAGATAAAATAATGCAAGTTAAGGAATAAAATACAAAAACTCAAAACAATGGTGATAAAAGAAATAATGGAAAATAGCATAACATAGACTACTTAACCAGTAAATCAACAGCATAAAGATAAAAAATAAGCATAAACTATATAATAAAGAGATACTACATAAAAGCCAGGCTAAAAAGATAGCAAGGCAGGCAATGATCATTCCCAAGACTCAGATATAAATACTTTGTTTTTAAACAATACAATATTTTATTAGGTTTTTACAGATAAGAAAAGCATGCAAAGAAACAACGACCACAGCAGTAGCAATAATGCATTAATGCACTATACAACAAAACTATCAAGAGTTTGAAAGAAGAGAAAAATAAAGTTAAAAATTGAAATTAAATATAAAAATAGGAATAAAAAAAATAAAACAGTGGTAACAGTTTTATTTAAAAAACTAACAACTGAGAAAGCAGCAGCAGTGGTAACTTGAAAACCTCAAGTTATAACCACAGTCTCACCTTCCAGAAATTCTAAAAAAAAAAAAAAAAAAAGGTTTCTATACTTTAACAAACTCCTTTTCTCTTCCCTTTAGCAATATATGTAAGTCTTTCCAATGCAAGATGTGTTGCTATCTACTTCTACCATAACTTTACAGAGGGCAATTGTATATTTAAAAAAAAAAAAAGAAATCAATCTTCTAGCTTGTAGAAGCTTAAAATCAGTTAATACTGACTGTTTAGAATTGACAACGGAATTTTTAGGGTATGTACCCTAGATTTAGAGTTTGGCCTCGAGAGGAACATTCCTAGAAGTAAATACATCTTAATTTCAAAATGATACGGTGGAGCGAGCCAGAGATTTTGGTCGTCAACCTTTTACCTTGTTTTTCAGCAGGCTAGATTAACCCTGTTATGTTACACTGTGGGTGCCATTGCACTATGCTATGATAAATTTGTCTTAATTTCTAAGAATGCCAGAGAATATATGATATTTCATAGATTTGTTACAGCCATAGAGGCATTAACATAGCAGTCTGGGTAAATGTACAAAATGTAAGGTACAGCTGTCAGAAAGGACGCTGCAAAGTGTGTGTGTGTGGGTGTAAATGTCCTGAAAAAGTCCTGGAAAATGATTTCTAGACAACAGTGACAACCCTGTGATAGTGGAAGCCTTGTGCTGTAGGTGTTTGAGAAGCTCACATTTACGGCTCTTAACTCACTTCCTTCCTTCTGCGCTCTTCAGCTGGTCGGGCTGCTGCTGATAGGCGTAGCAGCATGGGGGAAGGGGTTCGGCTTGGTGTCGAGCATCCACATCATCGGCGGGGTCATCGCGGTGGGCGTCTTCCTGCTGCTCATCGCCATCGTGGGTCTCATCGGAGCGATGCACCACCACCAAGTCATGCTGTTCTTTGTATCCTTTTGCCTCACTGGTGACGTTGAATAGGAGGGTTGTTTTCAGCAAATAATTTTAACATCTTAAAATCACTGAATCTGCAGATGTTATGATCAGTATACCAGTTTTGTAACCCTGGAAAAAGAAGTTTTGATTTAATCAGTGAAAGTAAAAACTCAGCATGTGATAGCAGAAATAAATTATCTTATTTTATGGTTTTAAGGCCTTTGCAGAAATATACAGCAAAATGCATACTGCCACCTTATCTTTAGAATCTAGTCAACAAAAAATGTAAAGTTTAGGGGCTCAAACTCACACTGAGACTCTACAGAAAAACAGACCTGGAGCCCTCACTGCTTATTGAGGTGGTTTAGTATAAAGAGGATGTACAGTGCTCACTCAATAAAACCACATTCACACAAAAAAATGTAAATCAACTTTACACAGGTGAGCTGTATGTGTGAAGTAGGACTGGGCAATTGATGGAATCGATGAATTTGAATTATATTCTGCAGAAGCATTAAAAAGTAAAAAGTTTATTTTTCTTGGCTTACTCCAGTTATAAATTGTTGCAAAGTTTGAAAATATAAATAATGAAAATGTACAGTTTTAATGATGGTAGACTCTGTCAGCTTCTGCTTCTGTTGTTTTTCTGTCTGTTTGCGCGAGACACTCGAACCTAAAACGCGAAAGGTTTTCAGATGGAGTTCAGACAGGGACGCTAGAAATGAATGAAAATGCTGTAGTGTGTATGCCAGTCGGAAAAGCCGCACTGCTACTACACACATATGAAAAAGAAAAAATTCACAAACAACAATGGCGAGTGGACGCACAAAGACGCAGGAGTTTCTTTTCTGGACAACAAATCTGTCTGGATAGTTTTGTCTGGATAACAAACTGAGCACGGTAAGCAGCACACATGTTGCTCAATAGACGGCCAAAGCTGTTGTTGTTTCTGGTATGTGTGCGCAGTCTTCATGTGAAAGAGTACTGCGCATGCAGTGGCATTTTTGGTTTGCAGATCTAAGCACTCCAGGTACTGTTTCCATGCAAATGGGAGGCAAAAACGCAATGAAAACTGTTAGGATTTGGTCATATTTGGCCTTGTGTAAACGGCCCTTTGGGCCTGTATTTGTTTTAGAAATTAGATTAAATACAGATCAGAGGGTTCAATGTTAATATATTGTGACAATAGCTCAGCTTTTATGGCCCTTTTCCACTAGCACGCCTTGGCCCTACTCTACTCAGCCCTACTCGATGAGCAGCGTGTTTCCACTAGCCTGGTACCTCCTAAAACAAGCTAGTTTTAGTACCTACTCCGCTCTGGTTCCAAGCAAGTTGAGTCGAGACTGAAAGATGACGTCACCGACTGCAGGCTACTGATTGGTCAGACAATGTCGTCATCCATGAGTCGTGAGTGCGATGACCTAGCATGCTAACGGTAGCTACCGTTAGCTTAGCCTCAAACGTCTTTTCTTTGCAGCTGGATTGCTCTCCTCCTTATCTTCATTCTGTTGTATAGAAACTCCTGTGCTTCTCGAGTGGTATTTCTTCTTACCACCTGCAGCCTTCTTCTGCTTCCCAGATTGTTGTGTTGCGCTCAAAATGACATCACCACAGTGCCGCTCAGCTGTTTACTGCAACACTGCACCCCGTTGGGCAGGCGACTGGGGCTAATGGAAAAGCAGCACAAGGCGTAGAGTAGGGCTAATGGAAAAGGGCCATTTGTGTTTATGTAGACTGGCCTGCCTACGTTCAAACTGCATGGTCAACATTTTATGACAACACTATAGCATTCACTTAATGAAATCTTTCTGTGATTTCAGGCTCAGACAATTTATCTTATCACAGGCCGGTTTTGGGGAGATGGGGTAGAGCTTGAATTTGCGTTTAAATGAGTAATCCATCCTTTTTTAAATCCTGAGATACAATATTCCTGTTTTATTTAAGGACAGTTTGTTGTTCCTTGACCTCCTCCTCAGTACATGGTCATCCTCTTCATCGTATTCCTGTTCCAGTTCGGAGTTTCCTGCTCCTGTTTGGCAATGAACCGCGCGCAGCAGGTATGAAAACACGTCAGCTAAAAAGTGTTATGTCTTCATAAGTCATTTTTGGACCTTTAACAGCCAGTTAGCTGCATTCTATTTATCTTGGTTTGCTTCTTCAGGAGACCCTGCTGAACTCTGCCTGGGGAATGTTGGACAACAAGACTAAGACGGACCTGGAGAGTCAGCTGAACTGCTGCGGACTTCTCAACGTCTCCAGCAGCCGACAAGACTTTGAACAGGACGTCCTAAACTGCCCTGCTGTAAGTCTTGAGTATCAGATTTCATTGGTAAATGCATCCAGAAAGATCAATTACTGTATTTCTTTGACCTTATCGAGTTTAAACTGTACAAGGGAAAAAAAGGAAATAAGATTTAGTTCCTGTTGTCTTTCAGAATCTATTTTTTTCTTTGGCTTCATACATAATCATAGTAACTCTCTGTATTACACAATATCTCCCTGTGAGCAAAGTTCCCAAAGGCATCCAGAGTAAGAAATAGGCCACTTTCTCTAGTTCTCAGAATAGATTTGGCAAATCATAGTGTTTTTCTGTGATGACAAACTGTTGACTCATCCTGCTGAAGACTTGAGGCCTTTTTTGTCTCCTTTACTTTCCAGTTGTGCAAACAGAAAAATTCCTGCTACACCTGTGGGATCAAGATGTTGGATCATGCAACTGAAGCCCTGAAGATCCTCGGAGGTGTCGGACTCTTCTTCAGCTTTACAGAGGTAGGTTCACTTTATAAACCTGAATCTACCAGAAACTCACTCATTGAATCACAATTTCAGGCCGAGGTAGAAAAGAGGTGAAGAAAATTGAGTTTAATGTACGATGGTGACGAGTAGGGCTGAACAATAAATTGCAAAATAGATTAAATCGCAATATGGCTTGTTGCAATTTTCAAATCGCAGAAGGTTCAATATTTTTAGCTGAAAATGTGTTGAACATTTTGGCATTGTGATGTAGTTTTTTGCAATTCCATGCCTATTTTTTTTACCTCATACTCTGTTCATACACTTTTTTCCCACTTTTGGACCATTTTTACCTTTTTTGTATCCCCATTTTTACAACTTTATGCCTATTTTGCCCCCATTCATCTTTTTTTGGCCACTGTCTGAACCATTTTTTGGAATTTTTACATGTTTTTTAAAATTAAATTTCAAATTTTATTCCCAATTTTGCTGCCATAATCAATTTTCCTAAGCCACTTTTGGATTTTTTGCCAATTTTCCCCCATTTTTTTTTTGCAATTTCATACCTATTTTTCACCTATTTATTAACCTTTTTCCGCTTTCATACCATTTTTACCCAGTTTTTACAATTTCCTACCTATTTTGCTTCTGTTCTTCACTTCTCCACTTTTTCTCAAATCTTTTATCCTTAGATTAATTTAATGTCATATTGGTTTTACTATAAAAAGATCTACTGCTTGAGTTTGTTTAAGAATACATAAGATGAGGAACATTAAAACAATTGCAGAGTAAATCACAATATTGGGGAATAAAGATAATTATGTAAGTCTATGAATTCTTTTTGGGGTTAGAAATAGAAAGATTGCCAGTAGTTTTGTTCATTAAGTATCTAAAATATACTTTCTATTGTATGCTTCAGACTAGGGATGCACAATATTATTACCAGCATTGGATAAGCTAATATTTCTGAACCTTTTATCACTGTTATAAATACATATATTTTTTAATTTGTGTTTAAAAATAACTCACTCACAATGGAGAATGAGTTCTTATTGTTCACTTTATACAGCTGTTCAAGCTCACTTGTTTGCAAACGACACATCTCTAACATAAACCGCTGCTGAAGTAGGTCAACAGATATAAGAGCCTGTGTAGGAGTAGAAGAAGATAATATAACAGAACATACTGCAGAAAAAAAGAAACACGTTACAACAAACATACAGGGCCGTGTAGAGTTGCTGAAGAGTTTATCTGATAACTGTAGGCAGAGGCAGGCTAACACTACCCATTGACTCCCAGTGTTTGAGCTAAGCTAATAAGCATTGGGCGAGATGAATTAAAGGTCGGACTAATATTTGTTCGAAAACATTATTATTACTATTATTATTGCAGTCCATGAATTTCCAGAATTACTGTTCTACCAAAAAAAACCCAGTAAAGACCATTATTATTTCTTGGTAAAGTCAAACTGTTTTTTACTTGTTTCCTGAACAGGAAGTTGGTTAAAGTGGTCAAATGTTATGATTGACTAACTTGTGACTTCTCAGTGAAGCCCAGTGAGCTGCTCAAGTTTAAGTATGAAAATGTTAATTCAGTTTGAAATTCTTCCTTCCTGCTCAAAATAGATGTCTTATTGTCTTATAACAAAAACACTGTAAAGTTTTAAACACATTGTGGACAGATTTCAACCATATTGTGATTTTCATCATAATTATTAATCCTACATTTATTTTATCTAAATATTTAGATTCCTTGACCATGAAAATGTACCACTAGCAACTGGATTCATTAGATCTATTTTAGTTAAGTAGTTATTCATGAAAATCACATTTTATGTCATGGCGGATCCAGATGGTGATCTGGATCAACACCAAAATCTAATCATTTGTTCCTTGTCCCAATCCGGACATCTCCTGAAAATTTCATTGTAATTCGACCATAACTTTTTGAGTTACTAACTAAAAACAGACGCAGGCAATAACATAGCCACCTGGCAGAAGTAAATAATCATTTTTATCTATTTTAAGAAACTGATCTAGAGACAGGTGGGGTAGGGATGTTGCATCTGGGTGAAAAACTGAAAATGTAAGCACTGTTTCATTTTTTTTTATTTCTTCCTACACCCTTTTCGAACTCAATCTGTCTTTTTTTTTTTTTGCAAATATTAATGATACTAGAAAAAATGCTGTAATTGCTATTTGCCTTTGCTTACCTTTTATATATATTTTTGTTGGATTTGTATAGGGATATACATATGTACATTTTCCATTTTAAGTTCGAAATAAACATTCATACTTTTTCCTTTTTTTTCCTTTTGTTCTCGCCTTTTGGACATTTTGTGTTGTTGATGCTCAATAACTATTGAGTTATACTTGTCATAAATCTAACTGAATAAAAAAATGATTATTTGTTATGATATGTGTAAAAAAAGGTTCAAGTCCTCAAAGATCTGCTCTCTGCGTGTCTTATGAGTGCACTTATCAGAGAGGAGACTTAAAGACTGATGCTGGCAGCCTTGACTGGAATCCCATGCTCCTGACACCTCGTATCTTGTCATGTGCAGATGAATGTTGCCTCGCCAATCCTCGTCTCTTTAATATCTTTCCAAACAGATCCTGGGCGTGTGGCTGGCTGTGCGCTACAGGAACCAGAAGGATCCACGAGCGAACCCAAGTGCTTTCCTATAGTCTGTCCCCTCCCCTGCACGCAGAGCAGCGCTGTAGAAGCAGTTTCAAACACACTGGTACACATAGAATCACGCACATCTAGAGGCATACAAACACAGCCAACAAAAACAACACAGAATGGACGAGCGCACGCAGCACCTGATAAACAAGACACACACACCTTCACGTGAGACTCGAGAAGCTTACATCGACCTGTCCAGAAACGCCGAAGCTGGAAGACTGGATACTTATGTATGAAAGGAACCGCTGTAATACCAAGAAGTGCTGCTTGTTGGTATGTTGACCCAGCCTTGATTTGAGTTCCAGATTTCCCGCTAGTTCCCGACTTTGTAACAAGCGATGAGACATCTCTGCATGTGTCCCGCGCCCCCACAGACAAACAGCCTCTTTGTTGATTTCATTCCACTCGCCAACTAAAATGACTGTGCCGTGTCCGACTAATAACGTGTATGCACCTTGAAACTTTCCTCTTGTCTCTAATGTAGTGCCACAAATATACTCTTCTGGTCAGTGCTATCGGTGATGTGTAGAACTGTGTACCCAAACATGTCCACTTCGAGTCATCTGAGGGGGGGAGTGAATCCCGGACATGTGGTGTAAAGTAGTTTTTGAATTGTATGTAAATGTTTTTTTTCACATGCCACAAAAAAGCCGGGGCTGAACAGGATGAAGAGGAGAGGAGGGTAGGTTTTAGGTAGCGTTGTTGCTTGTCGTTTGGGTTCAAATATTTATGAACTGTATCTGAGCCAACTAACTTTTCAACAGTCTGACTTGTTAGGATGCCGGTGGACTGCAGCCTTGATGTTGTACATAATCTTTCCGAGACCATTCTCAATGGGTTTGCCATGTAGTCGCCCCTTTAAAGCTGGATCGGACCACATGATTTAACCGCATTTCATCCTGATTGATAGCTTTCTGTCACCAAACTCATCAGAAGAAAATGGCATTGGTCAACGCAGTGCTCTCAATTTTGCTTAAACACACTCAGTGCTTTAAGTTGGTCGTCATTTTGTAGTTTTGGGAAGGACCCTTTCTAAGCAGAGCCATCCATTGTATTGCCAAAAAACCTACAGTTGGCTTACTGGAGGCATCAGTGACTACCTACACCCATGTATTAGCCTGTTTTCATCTTATTTTTGGCTGAAAGTGACATATCAGCGTCTTCTGTTGAAATGTTGAAAATACTTCAACTTCCATATCCACTCAAAAGGCATGTTGCTCAGCAGCAGTGACAAAGCCTTAGGCAACACTTTTCTAGTGAAGCATGCGTGATTGACCCCTAAGAAGGTAGCTCTCGCCTTCTAAAACCATAAGGAACTTCCGCACTGGCTTTTTGATTTTCCATCTCCACAAAACAACTCATTGAAACGTCATATAACAACTATAGAACATTTTTCAGCACCTATGTCAACAACTAAAGTCAGCAAAGTCTTAACCAGAAAGTCACTCCTGTTATGTGTATCTAATGTAATAGTGGAGAATACTTCCCCCGACACCACTAACAGGATTAAAGTCTTAAAAATATAGATATTTTCTATACGTTTGTGTCAATAAAACTGTTGTTTGCAGCGGGAAAGGAAAGAAATTCCTCATAACCCAAAATATAGTTAAATGCCAGTAAGCTAAAATTAGCTTGTTTATGTAATGTATCTGCAGCTGTCATCTTTAGACAGTATTTAAGCAGGAGTGATGTTAGTTCAGTGGCAGTTATAGTTTGACCAAGTTGCTCAATATTTTATGTCAGGGTTATCAAAGTCTGTTAGGAGCTTCTGACAGCAGTGACCTGCTATTTGCTCCTGTCCGGTTTTTCTGCCTGACTTAAGCTTGTACCTTTAGTGGGACTTTCATGAAAGCATTTGATACATTTATGTGCAAAATAAACACAAACTTCAGTTGCTTTCAAGGTCAAATCAAGATGAAATAGCCTAATACACACTCAAACCTTTAAGGAAAGTAGACACAGCCTGCTTTTATCATTTTTTAGACAAAAGATATAAATCAGATTTACAGCCTCAGGTTGGGAACCAAGGGCCAAAGTGATTAGTGCCTCCAGCTGATTAATTCAGAAAATAAATGAGACAGGTTAAAACGAGGGTAGAGGACAAAAGTGGCTGTTGACACTAAATTTCTGCAAAGAGAAATGTTCCTTGCCTGCCAGTGGGTCAGTTCGACCAGCGGGACGTCTTGTGAAAGTGCTCAATTTGTCATTGCAGCCAACGTGAGGCCCCGTTACGATGTCAGAAATGACAAACCCTAGAAGTGTGACACAATCTGCAATCCTTCCAGGACAACCCATGACCCTGATTCAGCATGACTGGCATTTCCGATTTATTTTTCTGCCCTCATGCGTCTAATTTAGCTCCCTGACCTGATGCCAACGATAACTTTTCCCTCTGTGGGACCTTCTGTTTACATGCAGCGAGGCTGGAGTAGTTATCACACTTAACTGTTTTATAAGCTAAGCTTTCAGGCTTCTTTTCCACACATCACACTAATACCTCAAGTTCTGTTTGAAGGGTATACAGTCCATAACAACCTCTTCTTGACTCATCTCTGCGAGTCCACAATCCTTTTCCGGGTGTGATTTTTTTTCTTTTCCGAGCCCAAGACACCCTGCTCCTGCTGTAGTCACAGTGAAGCTCTCTGACAGCAGAAAACATCACGAAGACAGCATGCATTGATTGTTTGGGATCACTCTCGTAAACAGATAGGAACAAGGTGCCATTTTTACCGAGAGCGATCGTGTGGTCTGGTCCGGCCTTTAGTAGAGAGGTTTGCCTGCACAATAATCCTCCTTCTCCTGTATTTAATATGTTCCTTTGTGTTGCACAGTGATGTTGCTTAGAGTAGGATCTGGTTGTAGAAATGTGGATTCAGGTACGTTTTCATTACCTCCTGTTAAACTGGAAAAAAAAATCAGGATAATGTTTTTAAAAAAATCACGAAACATGATTGGGTAAATCTGGCCAAACCTTCAAACCCTGTTGTTTTAATAGTGTTAATTGTGAAAATGTTCTCTGTTGCGATTTTCTCCTGTTTTTCTTTTTTTTTTAATGATGTTGTGAGATTATTTTGCTCTCAGTTGCCATCTGCTCTTTTCATCAGTGTTAAAAGATGCTTTGTACAAACTTGTGAAATATTTCAGGATCTATTTAAGTTGAGTTTGATGATGCACAATAGAGGCTTAAGTTCTGTTGTAGTTTAGAAAACATGATTTTGATGCCTCGTGGATGTTTGACATTTCCTGTTGACAAAATCACTGCATACTGACTCTCTCTTTTAATGACGTGTTTCCTCCTCTGTATTGCTTTTAACTTAAGGACTAACACTAACTGTAACTTCATGTCTTACTTGAACTGTCAACTGTTGGCTGATGAGGATTTCCTGCTGCTGATTTGGAGTTTATCGCTGGTGTAAAACAAAACGTGGAGAGAAATTAAGCATAATTATGCCATATATTATTACACCTCACTTCTTTGAATTTGTGTGCACTTGTTATTCCAATGTATCTTGAATTTTTGAGACTTAATTTTCCAATAATAAAACCTCAAATTGGCACCTGTTTTCTCTGGATCTGGTTTGTTTTTGTAAGTATTAGGGTTGTATTAGGGTTAAATCCGTCACTAAATCAGCCTTCCACCATCTCAGAAACATTTCCCGTCTCCGTTCCTCACTATCAGACTCTGTGACTGAAACTCTAATCCATGCTTTCGTTACATCCCAGCTGGACTATTGCAATGGAGTCCTGTCCGGGGTTCCTAGCAAAACCCTGGACAGGCTCCAATATGTGCAGAACTCTGCTGCCAGGGTTCTTACTCGCTCTAAACCCTGGCAGCACATCACCCCCACTCTCATTCTCCTCCACTGGTTCCCAGTCAAGTTCTGCATTCACTACAAGCTCCTCTTACTTTCCTACAAGTCCCTTCATGCACTCGCCCCCCAGTACCTGGCTGATCTCCTCCACCAACACACCCCATCCAGATCGTCTGATGCTGGTCTCCTCTCCATCCTGCGGACCAAACTTAAAACGTTCGGTGACAGAGCCTTTAGTGTGGCTGCCCCCACCCTCTGGAACTCTCTCCCCACAGAAATCCGCAACTCTCCCACTCTGGACTGTTTCAAATCACTTCTCAAAACTCACCTGTTCTCCCTGGCCTAACCCTGTTTAAATGTTTAGCTTAGGTCCAAATCAGGTTTCCTGCTTTGGTCTTCGTTGTTGATTCTTATTAGTTTGTCCCCTCGACTGTGGAAAGCGACCTTGGGTTCCTTGAAAGGCACTATACAAATTTAAAGGGACTGTGAGGAGAATCAGTTTCTGCCGACATTAAGACTCTGCTACCCATGAGCACGCGCGGCGACTGTCGTAATGCTGCGTTCCAGTAACCTCGGAACTGGGAGTGACATCATCTCCGACTTATCGGCATTCCAGTTGAAGTCAGAAAAAAACATGCCAAGCTACCGGGCTATTGTTAGCTGTTGTTAGCACGCCCTGTGTTGTTGTATGAAGAATGTGATTATCACTATGGCAGCATTTTTGTAAATATAAGTCTAACAATACTATGTATACAGCTGATCTAAAGCGACACACCCCAGTCAGAAGTGCAAATAAATTATTATAGGAGCTAAATAACTGTTCACACTGGGGACATCCATCTTCAATTATAAACTCGGGGGTGGCGAGGTTTCACCGAGTTCCCGGTAGGAAATTCTGACTAGGGGGGACGTTCCAGTTTTAGTTTCCTACTCGGAACCCAGAAATTCCTACTTCTGACTACAACTTGAACGCACCACAAGCCAAAGCATGCGTTTGTTGTGATGCTAATGAATGCAACTCGGACCTTCCTCAGAACTCTGCATTGCTTTACAACTTTTTTTTTCAACAACTTACAGGATGCAAAGCGACGAGGTAATGTATCTCTTTTTAGTTACGTAGCGGTAGTTTTTGATGTGTGACAAGCAGTTTTTAGAAAACTTAGTATCGTAGTTTTGTAGCCGACTATATATCACTACTTACAGCCCGGTGCTCTAAGACGTGTCTGAATAATATAAATTTGCTCTAGGTTTAATTGTCTTGTTCCTGAAGTTGAGTATACAGGCCAGTCCAGCCCTGTCTGACCCGACCGCGAAGCTAAGGAATAGCATTTATAGATAACCTATTTTGATGCTATAAAACTCATCTTAAAGTGTGTATTTCAATCAGGCATATATCTAAAAGTGAGACTTTTTTTTAATTACTTAGAAACTCCTCACAGTCCCTTTAAGTTATTATCATTATTATTATTATTATTATTATTATTATGAACTGATCTGATACTGATTACCTGTGACATCAGCCAATAGGAACAGAGATGTGCAGGGTGATGTTTGTTTGAAGGCCAATAAGGAAGCCAGACTGGCGCTGGTTACCTCGACTAAATCATCAGATTTTTCACTGTGTTCTTTGGTAATCACTTTAAAAAAAAGCTTGTGGGGAACTTAAGTTTCTAAATGGAACTGTTTTGTTTTCATAATCATTATAAATGAAATCGATACTGGAAAAAAGTCATATCTAAGTGAGAGTGTTTGTTCAATTTCAATACAAAAAAATCTCTATACTTACTCTAATCCCCAATTTCCTTACATGTCTGGATTAAGATCTTATTTGAAGATATAAAACCACAAATAAGGCCTTTCTTGTAATTATAATTAAAACAATCTGCCAGTAAGCTAAGACCAGTCTAACTGGAGCAGAAATCAAACATTATTATAAGACTATTATTGACTCACTGAGTCAAACTTTCCTTGTGTCACTGGGATATGAAGAGATATTTTCTCTTCATTAAAAACAGTTCAGTGCCTTAGTTTTGTAGTTCATTCCTTAAAGTAAATTATTTACCTTAACTGGTAAAGTTAATATGGATTAGTATAAGTGTTATGAAATATTTTTGACTTGAAAATAGACAAACACTTGCTTAAATCTGAGTTTTTCCAATGAACTTTCACAGTTTTTCTGCTTAAACTTGGTCTTTGGGAGTGAAAAGCTATTTTGGGACTTCAAAATAGCAAGGGCTGTAGGAGGTTACTGCTCCCTGTCCATGCATAGGTTCTCTCCGGGCACTCCAGCTTCCTCCCACAAACCAAAAAACATGCTTCATAAGTTAGCTGGTGGCTTTTAGTTATGAGTGTGAGCGTGATCGGTTGTTTCTCCATGTGGTCATCCAGGAATGGGCTTCAGCCCCCTGTGACCCTGATGGCATGTAGATGATGGGTGACTGGTGATCTTTTCCCAGCAAATTTCAGGGCTACATAGAGAGAAAACAATTAACACCCATACCTGAGGGAAAGTTGGAGTCACCAGTTAATCAACTGAGCATGTTGTTGGTTTGTGGGATGAAGCCAAAATGCCTGAAGAGAACCCACACATGCACAGGGAAGCCAAGCTTATTACCTCTGCCAAGGAGGTTATGTTTTCGGGAGAGTTTGTCTGTCTGTCTGTCTGTGAACAAAATAACTCAAAAAGTTATGGATGGATTTTGATGAAATTTTCAGGAAATGTTCAGCATCCCTTCATACCACACCCCTGGCTCCACCCCCGAAAGCTGATGGACGTGCATCGTCATGGAAACGGCCGTAGAAACTGCGTAGCTGACCAGCGTAGCTAAGGTAACCCCGACTCGTCAGACAACTCGACTTCCAATATTGATAACATCACAACAACAGTACATTTTGGCAGATTAGACAATAAGATGAATGCCTGACGGCTGTTACTGTTATGTGAAGCACCACAAAGCTACTGTTGCTTACCTATCCAGCAGAAAGACGGCGACATCCGCGTCCATTTTCAGGTCTTTCAGTTCGTGGACTTCCCTCCACCGTCGGAAAGCAACACCAATGTTGACCCGGGTCTTCGCTCTTTCATGGTCATAGCCCTTCTTTTTCACTTTTCACTCCTCTAACCTTCTTTTGGGCTGTTTTTCAGCCATTGCTACTGCACCTTTTGTATCTCTCTCTTACGCTAACTGCGCACGCTACGCAACCTACGACTCCCCCTCCCCCCTCTGTCTGATCTGCGCATGAGTATGATCGCCCCTGGATGTGGGGGGGTGTACCCTGTTTTGGTGACTTGGCCCGAGCCACAGTATTTACCTGCTGAAATTCAGAGCCAAGGCTGTGTATTGAAACCTGACTTTTTTTTCAACATGCTGTCAGTGGGGACATCTTGTGGATGGAGAGGAGAAATACGGTGATTTTGACAGATAGTGCATTAGATTGGAAGATTAGAAGATCGCTGACTACACCATTAAGCAACATTTCAGATTTTATTTTTCAGATAACTCAACTGGGAAGCAGATTTACAGGTCAACCTACTGGTTGGCTTGCCTGTTAAGGGTTTGCTGTGCATGAATTGATAATTCCATTTCTGCAACATTTTTTTAATATAAGAACATCACAGAGAGTAAAATTTAGATATTTAGCTGTTGCCTCAGTTTTCATAGGAATCATAAATCATTTTTATCATCAAATGTATTTCATTCAACTAAATTATGATTGTTAAAGGAATTGGAAATATGTGTAAAGATTTCTGTCTTACTCTAATGTACACTCCTAACTGTCTGCAATTCACTTCACATTTTTTCTAGTTTCAATCAGTTATATTCATGTATAGTAGCACCATCCATTTAATATATTTTGATGTTACAAACACTACACTGAGAGGTGAATAAGGAAAAACAGACAAGGATGGACTTTCAGAATTATAGATACGGTGGTGGCAAAAAGTCAACCGCACGGTTACAATGCCAGTCAAAGGGTTAAGGCTCTGGTTGTGGAGTGATGATGACCATTAAGGGCTTTTAAAACAACTAAAAGAAGTTTAAAACCAATGCAAAAGTGGACCAGGAGCCATTGAAGGGATGCTAAAACTGGTGTGATTTGGTCATGCTTTAATTGCCGGAGAGGAGTCGAGCAGCAGCATTCTGGATGAGCTGAAGGCGGTTGATAGATGACTGGTCAAAGCCAATGTACAAAGAGTTGCAGTAGTTTAATCTAGATGTAATAAAGGCATGGACAGTCTATTCAAGATCTACCTTCGAAAAATAGCAATTGGTCTTTGTTAGAAGATGGAGTTGGAAAAACAACACAGGCTTCAAGCCAGCGACCTTCTCGCTATGAGGAAAGGATGCTAGCACGTTCAAAGTCATTTTAATCACCTTCCCTCCACATTCTGCCGATTGGTTTGAACTTCAGCAGGTCATCTTGACAGTGACTTCAGGTTAGCATGCATTGAGTTGCTGCTGTGTGACTGACTGCTCTTATATTTCCATTGATGTGCAGGTAAATGGGTGTACATAATTTGTTACTTAGTGAGCAAAGAAAAGGCAATGGTACTCTAATAAGGTCAGTAAGAAATGTGCAGGCTGATGAAACTCCTCCGTCATCCACATGATGTCAGTAGAGAGTCTGTGAATCCCCCTCCTCTGTCCCATCAGCTGTTGTTTCCTCCCTCTTCTCTTAAATTCCTCCAAACAGACAGTCTCCCCACATAATCTCTGACGACTATTACCTCACTGATTACTTTAACGTGTCGTCTGTAAACTGACTTTACTCCAGCTCAGGCAGGTTGTGATTGCCTGTGATGCTCCATCATTAATCCCCTCTGCTGGGCCGGCTCCAGCATTGTGGGGGTGGGCTGCACGGGGAGCAGAAGGAGAGCTCAAGAGCAGAGAACAGAGACACACACGAGGAAATGATCCTGATACCTTTCAACCAAGGTTGTCCTAAATGAGGATAAAGTGCCAGTGTGCCCTCTTCTTAATGGCCCGTGGCAGGCTGTCACCATCCTCACCCCCCCCTCCTCTGAAGGCGTGACCTAATCTGTGGCGTTTGAGCACCCTGCCGTGGAGCACCTGCAGCTCCGTTTTCCTGAGACGCAGGAACATTTATGTAAGTGAAATGTGCCTGCTCAGGGGTTTGAGGTCTTGAGTGTTTCCGGAGGCTTTTTGGGAATTTAAAAACTGCGGCACATACCCAGTCCCCTATCCTATCCTGTCAGCGTGCTCTCCTGAGGGCCCACTGCCAGTCCCCACCCTGTGATGCATGTCCATATGCCGGGTGTATTAGCCGGAGAAGCTGTGGAGAATCACACCAACAGGGACGGCCATCTGTCCTCTTACAGATATAGCATGGACTCTGTGAGGATCTTCAAACATTTGGTCCATTATATCACAGCCCTGATGATGAATGGCTTTTACAAGGGCCCGTCCTGTACGCAGGACTAATTATAAAACCTTTCAGCATGGGGGGGCAGGACAATGCAGCTCTTAGATTAGCAGGGACTGATAAACTGTTTCTTTTAATAGGCCTCTACAGCGGGGGAGGAAGAGTTCAGACCTTTTACTTTATTAAAATGATGGGCTACACCATCAAAACACTCCATCACAGCTGATTCAAGAGCCACTTTAGGCGGTCTCATCTTTTAATCTGGCTTTTTAGAATATGAAAAAACAGGAAACATAAAACAAAACAACTGCAACAAATCCCCAAAGACAAAATGCACACAAAGAAAATACAGAAAGTGATATGAATGAAGTCAGAAGTGGCAAACAACAACTGGAATTTACCCTTTTTAAAAGTCCATAATAATAAAAGGAGCTTAAGTGGTGCTAAAAACATTTAGTGACCAGAAGTTTTAAATGGTAAATGGACTTGTGCTTATATAGCGCTTTTCTAGTATTGGGCTACTCGAAGTTGCTATGAACCAGAGGTCACGCCTACCCATTCACACCCATTCGCCCCACATTCACTCACTGATGGTTCAGAGTTTCTATGTTAGTTATCCATCAGTATCTCTGACACATTCACGCCCTTTTATGTCCATTTACACACCACTGACGCAGCAGTGGGAGCAAATTGGAGTTAAGTGTCTTGCTCAGGGCGCGCCATCATGCCTGGAGCTGGGAGCTGGGCTTGAACCTGCAACCTCAATGACCAGCGCAGCACTATCAACTGCGCCACTGCGCAGCTTGTGACAATCTTGAGAGCACTTTTTAATTTAGTTTTAGTCTTTAGCCTAAAATGTGTTTTAGTTTAATTCAAAATTGAGTCATCTAAAGTGTTTTAATTTTAGTCATTTTAGTTGATAAAGTCTAGGGTGGCACGGTGGCGCAGCAGGTAGTGCACGTGCCTCATAGCAAGAAGGTTCGTGGTTTGATTCCCAGGTCGGACAGGGGCATTTCTGTGTGAAGTTTGCATGTCCTTTCTGTGCTTGCGTGGGTTCTCTCCGGGCACTCCGGCTTCTGCCTACAGACCAAAAACATGCTCATTAGGTTAACAGGTGACTCTTAATTGCCCGTAGGTATGAGTGTGAGTCCCATAAGCGAGTGCCCCAAATTACAGACTTTTAAAACACATTAAGCAGAGGCTGAAAGCAAACCAGTCCTGTAACCATTAACATCCAGGGTTTTAGAAATGAACTGTGTTGTGTTGTGCTCTCATTATGATCTATTGTCCTTTTCTGTGTCCAGCTTTTGTGTGTGTGGTGTCTTTGCCATAATGTTTATGTGTTACCTGCCTAGGGGCTACGGATGTAAATTAGCATTGATGCTATAATAGGGCATATTTACATCTATTGTTCTTTGAATAGATGTTCATTAATGTGCACTGTCACTATTAAATAAATAAATAAATAGTTAACAAAATCTTCTGTAAATTTAATCAACCAAATATGACATGTAAATTGTAAGGCATTTTTTACATTTCCTTGAATTTCTGTAGTCACTTGGACAAAATGAAACATCTAATAACCCTTTACTGAATGCTGGTAAAGTTTGAATGTATAAATGTCACCAGTCAATCATAGGGCCACAGAGAGAGACAGACAACCATTCACACACCTAAGGGCATTTTGGAGACACCAATCTACCTAATAAGTAAATTACTTTGTGGGATGTGGGATGAAGCCAAAGTACCAGGAGCCCATGCATGCACAGGGAGAACATATTTATCTCCCACTAAAAGGCCCTAATTGACACAAGGATCAATACCTGCTCCATCATAATGCCTGAAGCTGAATACAGATGTTTTTTTTTTTTTTAATGTATTTTTTGGGCATTTTGTGCCTTTATTGACAGGAGAGAGACAGTGGATAGGCTTGTGAAAGGGGGTGAGAGAGTAAGGGAAGACACTCTGCAAACTGGTCACAGGCGGGATTCGAACCTGGACCGGCAGAAGTACGTACATGGGGTGCCCTGCTGCTAACCACTCCGCCAAACCAGCACCCCAATACAGATGTTTTTAAATTGAGTTTATTCCAGATCTGTGGACCCCTGCAGGTCACCCTGAAGCTTGTACATTATTTTTCGTAGGAGTTAATCTTTCCTTGTGTTTTGAGCAGGAGAAGTTGGAATAAGATCATTAAAAACCCATTCTGCCCCCAACAGAACTAATGCAACTATTTCCACTAATGTGCTAGACAATAGAATTATTTAATCATTCAAGTCTCTAGAGTAACCCTCCTCCTTAAAAATTATACCTGGGATAAATATTTTTTGTTCATGGGCTTATTTCTGTGAGTGGCAACAAAAGTTGCCAGTGGGCACATAGCTTGTCGCTAACTAAAGAAAAACACTGTCTGCAGGATTTCTCATAATTTACTTATTTCAAATTGTAGAATCGGGTACACTGGTGCATTTAAGTTGGCTAGAATACTCTAACAAGCTAAATAAATTAACAGGTATTCAATACCTGTGTCTATAGGATTTTGATACCATAAATAATTTCCTGCTAGTTGCTCAGCGATCTTTCTCTGTTAGCTAACATTAGCTTGTGTTTCACTGAAGTAAAAAAAATGTCGATGTGCAGTTGGAGGTGCACTTTTCTTCACACACAAGTGCTAACCATAGTCAATGCCCACAACTACAACCCCTCCAAAATGGAAAAAAAGAAATACATAACATGATTCAGAGGGACTCAACTGATATGCCTTACAACTTTGAAATAAATGTGCTACACATCAGACAGGCATCATGGAAAGTGTAATTAGGAAGCTTTAGGAGTTTATAACCAAATAAAAGGATATTGTGCTTTATTTCAGTATTTCCTGCTGTTAGACTCTTTAAAAAACATCTCCAGTGTGCAATATATCATATTTATAATTATAATAGGCCTACATCAAATGTTTCACTTTTAAAATACAAAACATGTACATAACCACCATATTTATATTTATAATATCTCAAATCTACATCTGTAAAATATTAAACATGTACCCAACCTCTATAAATATACCATTTACGATATAGTTTTTATTTTTATATCATTTTATCTTACTTTTTATTCATAAGCCTCTTTCTTATGTTTCTCTTGCATCCTACATCTACTGTAATTTTTTCTCCATGTGGTATTAATAAAGGAATATCTTATCTTTATTCCAACATAAATAACCTGTATGTGGCTGCATCATCTGCAGGTAGAGGAGAATAAACCAGCGTAGTTTTAATGGGTCTGTATCTGGATCAGGATTCTTCTCACAGCTCGGCGAGGACAAACAGGAAGGGGAATCATTCTCATCAGTGAGGAGAGACAAACAGGTCAATATGGCCTATCAATAATGAAACAGAGCGGGGATGCATGTTGTTATCCCTCTGAGGGAAGGGCGGCACAGGTGATGCTGAGAGTTACTCAGAGCGTTTGTCTTAAAGTGGTACGTCCTCCTAAAGTGACTCTTCAGCTCCTTAACCATGTCTTCACCATAATTACATTTAAATGTGATTTTGTGTGGCCTTATAGTTATGACAGAATGAAGACAGAGCCTGAGCTCTCTAAAGATGATTATTGATGATTCACTTACAAAAGTAATCAAGGGAAGTTCAGTCAAGTTTGTTCTTTTGTATTGTTCATAATAAAAGAAAACTATCATGGAGCAAATGATCCTTTTATAGAAGATATTAAAGAGCATTACTCACTCAGCAGCAGCCTGTTCACCCCGCTGTAGTCTGTAAAGTGATACAGTATCTGATGCTGTATCATCAGACTACAGAGAAGCTTCTCCCCTCAGGCTGTGAGACTCCTCTACTCATCCCTCTGTACTCCACCATAAAAAAACCTTTCTTGTGTAACAAAAAGCAGAGATGGACAACTTTGGATACAGAGAGAGTCCCATCAAGATTACTCTCCCTGACAGATGTGCTGCAGATTTGGAGAGAATCTTAATTTTTAAATCTTTATTATTTGTAGTTTAATAAAGAAATTCAAATATGTAAAGCTGTCATCAAAGTGATCAACAGTTTAGCTAATGCAGTGAGCAAAGTGACATAGTGGATGCGTGAATACCTGTCAGGTTTCAAACTCTTGTTTTAGTAGTTCAAGTTCAAACTGTCAGATGTTTGTATTGTGAGATTTGATAAATGCTGCGTTCCATTTACCTCTGAACTGGGAACTAGGAACTGGGAGTGACGTCATCTTCGACTTATCGGCGTTCCAGTTGGAGTCGGAAAAAACGTGCCGATCTACCATTCTATTGTTAGCCGTTGTTAGCACGCCCTGCGTTGTTGTTCACAAATATCACATGAAGAATGTGATTATCACTATGGCAGCATTTTTGTAAATATAAGTCCAACAATACTACGTGTCCAGCTGACTTAGAACGACACACACTGGTCAGAAGTGCAAATAAATTGATTATTACTGGAGCTAAATAACTGTTCACACTGGGGGTATCCATCTTCGATTGTCAACTCGGGGGTGGCGAGGTTTCACCGAGTTCCCAGTAGGAAATGCCAACCTCGGGGGGCGTTTCAGATAAAATTTCCTACTTGGAAGTGGGAAATTCCGACTTCCGACTAAACTGGAACGCACCAAAAGGCCTGAAGTGTTGGCAGAGCGACAGGAGGATGGATTTGTGAGGCATCTTGGAGAAGGAAATCGGTCCTGTGTAGTCTTATACTGCTTTCACACTAAAATTAGTGGGTCAATGCAGGTTTTTTAAAGCGCTTTAACCCGCTAACAATCAGCAACTGACTCCTTTCCCACTGTCAGCGGACCCGGGTCTAATCAGCAGCAGACGAGCTGCATGGCTGTTTTTTTTCCTCTGGCGCATCAAGCTGATGATGTCATCACAATGACATCATATCACTGTTTCATCAGCAGGTTAAGCACTTTGTAATTTAGTTCTATAGTTTTTTTTTCCTAAAATATCTTTCGGTTTTAGTCATAATTTAGCCACCTACATTGTTTTGATTTTAGTCTAGTCTTAGTTGATAAAATTTACCAGTATTTTAGCTGACAAATTTACTGTAAATTTAGTCGACCTAAATCTGAAGAGTAAAGTGTAAGGCTTTTTTTTATGTTCACTTGAATTTTTGAAGTTATGTTTTATACTTGGACAAAATTAAACATCTAATAACCCTTTACTGTATGCTATAAACTAACAGAAGCAAATATAACTCTTGTGTGAAATGCAGTCTCCTTTATTTAGGCTACCTGGCAGAGCATCTCAGTTACAATACCAGAACTGACAACAAACAGCGAACCTGCTCTACAAATATATATTAATTCATAAAGAGAGCAGCTCTGATTGAAGTCTACTCACTCAGTAGTTGACCGAAAAATTTTAAAAAAAGAACTCGAAATTGGAGTACTAGTAGAGCTGAGCTATCGCTGATATCAATTTAATCTTTGAGAAGTTGGAAGAAGTAGGGCTTTAACATAGACTCTGAGGTAATCAGGCACAGGTGAGACAAATAACACAGGTGAGCACACGAGGTGAGCAGAGCTGCAGGAGCACAAGGGGAAGGGAAGACGTCTGGGTAAGTACAAATAATACAAGGCAGCATGTTTAAGCTTCTTTTTAAATGGTATTTGGAGAGCAGCCACAGGGCAGACTTGAGGCTTGGTGGCTTATTCAAGGACACCTTTTTGTCTGGGGCACAAGAATGAATCAGCAATATGTTTTCTGGACATTGAATATTTTATTTTAATTATTTAACCTTTATTTAACCAGATAAACCCCACTGAGATCAGGATCTCATTTGCAAAGGTGACCTGGCCAAGAGGTCAGCAGCACATAATTAATACAAGTTCATTTTAAAAGTTTAAGGCAATAAATAGCAAATCACAACAATAAAATGGCAAGGTATTCACTAAGTAAGTTTTAGGGAACAGTAACAATTTATATATAAATAGCACAGGTATTGCTCATAGGATTTTAAAAAAATTCCAGTGAAAGTGCTGTAGTTTAACGAACAATAACAAATTAAAGACACAAGCTTTGCTCATGGGATCCTCGCTGCATTGTGAGTAAAATGAAATGAAAAGCTGTAAATGACACCAGATCTGACATTTTCAGTTCAGTCTGTATAGTACTCCAGGCTGTGGGGAGAGCATAATTAAAAGCCCTAAAATAATTTTTTAAAAGCACAAAATGAAGTCAAATATGGAGAACATGTCTCACTGGTTATTTGACTGTGGGCTTACAGTCCTACTCATCATTATTGGCACCCATGAAGTTTAAGTACACAATGTGTCAGTACAGTTTCTTTACAAACTTCTCTAACTTTGCTCTGCATCACTTTATCAGACTCAAACTTGGCAGAAGTAATGTTCACATATTAAGTTTTGTAAATTATACTTTATTAGCTACTATGATCATGCAGTCATATTTAGATTTGGCAGTTTTAATTGCAACCACTTGAAGCCTACAAGGAAAAGAATACAACACTTAAGCATGGTGGAGGTTCAATAATGGTTTGGGGCTGCTTTGCTGCATCGGGTACTGGAGGCCTTGACCGTATCACAGGAATCATGAAATCAGAGAATTATCAAGAAATTTTAGAGCGAATTGTCCGAAGATCGTGGGCCCTCCAGCGAGACAAAGACCCAAAGCACACATCCAAAAGCACACAGGAATGGTTGAAAAGGAAAAAAATGGCCTATTTTAAAATGGCCGGCAATGAGTCCTGATCTCAATCCAATTGAAAATCTTTGGTATGGCTGAAATCTGCCATTGGGGAAAAGAAACCTGCAAATGTTCAAGAGCTTGAACAACTTGCATAGGAAGAGTGGGAGAAAATACCAGCTGAGAAGAGCAAGAAGCTTATAGATGGCTACAAGAAACATTTGGAGGCTGTCATCAGTGCCAAAGGGTGTCCAACAAAATACTGAAGAGGGGTGCTATTATTGCTGAACATGCTTTTTTTCAATCCTCTCTTCGAAATTACAATATCTAACATGTAAAAATGTTTGGTTTTTTAAAGTATTTTGGACCTTCAATTAAAAGATCCTGATGACATAAATTTGGTACATTTCAATTTATTTCTGAAGATATTAAAGTAATGAAAATAATGAAGGTGTGCAAATACTACTGAGCAGGACTGTATGTATAGAGCTTTAATGGAAAGTATACTGACCCTGCATGTAGCATCCGCAAAGATTTGCAATTCAATTGTACAAAACTATTTTTGCCCCTTAAATAATTCAAAGTGTTAAATAACGCTCAGCTCTTAAGTTCTGTGAATGCATGACGTCCGACAGCGTTACTCATCTGGGCTCATCCAACATCACTTTCCTAAAAGGAGAACCAGTTTGATGATGAGAAAAATTACTGACATGCTTTTATGGCACTCAGAGGAAATGGGCAGAGAAAATGTGGGAGATTGAGACTCAGAATGAGGTGAGAAATACATGTTTTCACTACATTAAACATAAATGTGACTTCCTGGTGGGCAGACATAAAAACCCTCGGTGTATAAATTGGAATAAAAAGCAGGATGTTATGAACGTACAGACTTTTAAAATGATCACCTCATTAGCATTTACCACCAACCCCCCCTCCAACAGCACAGAATCATCATAAAATAACCTCCCACACAACACGCCATCATGGATTCATACATTGTGTTCACTTGCGGAACAGTTTATTCCTGAGGTGTGTGAAAAATGCTAATGTGGGTTTGGCGATGCGTGTGTCTTACCATCAGATAGATTTACTTGAGATGTGTGCAGTGTGGTCATTAACAGTCGTGGCAATGCACGGTGAGGATGTGAGCAGCTGACCTGATGTCCTGGTGGTCAGAAGTCTCTAAACAGACAATTAGACAACTCTGTTGACCCCGCACTTAATCATCACAAACCGTTTTAGCAGGTTTAGCATTAGGGCCTCATTGTATCTTTTCATTTATAGGCCACTTATTGGTTCACCCTCTTATAAATCATCTCTCCTGAACTGGAACTCTGGACTTTACCAAACTCTCTCTACAGACAAAGTCACACAAGCTCACTCTGATCTTAGAGAAAAGCTTTTGGCTACTATCCTTCAAAAATGTGGAAAAATTCACAAAAGAGACTCCAAACTGACTCTCTTGTTTCTCTTGGACTGTTTCAGACAGTGATTAACCATTTGTGATAGGGCTGGGAAATATATCGATTAAAGGATAAGTTCGGTTTCTACAGCTTTCACATTGTTTATAGAATGAAGTAGAACAATATACTCACCCAGAAGGCTTTCCTGATCCAAACAGTGCTTCGGGAGATATTTAGATCCAAAATCGAGCAGCAGACATCCGTATAATGGTAGCACACTGGGCATGTATAGCACCGCTCCTAAAACTGCATTAATCGTCCAAAAACTCATTAGTTTCACCAATATTTCATCATGGTCCACTTGGGCTACTCCTCCATTACAGTCTGTGTCGCTCCACCCATGTTTTGTGACTGTGCTGACCTCTGAACTGAAGAAGAAGAATGTTTGCCTCCGCACATGAGCAGTACTCTCTGGAGAGATGTTCCTCTCTTTGCCTCCGCGTCCTCCTTTCGATGAGCTCCTCATCTGTATACTCTGGCTCAAAACTGTAAGGACACCCATCATATTCAAAGTTCTCCTCCACAACATCTTCATCCCATAGATATTTGTCCATTTTGCACAAAACTGGAAGAAGAAAGTCGTTGTGTAGCCGACTGTCTTCCCCTGAAACAATGAGAAACCAAACTTATCCTTTAAATCGATTAATTCGAAATTATTTTCTGCAGAAGATTTAAAGCTGTGGTCTACGATTTGAAACCGCAGCCTGCCCCCCTTCCCTCACCTCTTCCCCCTTACATTGTTAGCCCCTCGGGACAAAAGTTTAGCACATATATATCAGCAGCAAACTCAATCAAAAACAGCTCAGCTCAACTGAAAGTATCAAACACGACAGACATCTTTATAACACACAGCAGTAGCCATTTCAACTGGACGGCTTGTGTTTATTCTAAGCGGAGCCGAGTGTGGGGAGGATTTATCTTTTCAGCCTGTCCTCCCCAGCTCAGCTTACAGTGCTAACGATTAGCGGCTAACAGGCTAACCCGCTCCCTACAAGTTATTAGCCCGTGCAGGCACAAACTAACCAGAGTTATTCAGCAGACATCTCACTGTAGTAAACAAAGCCATTACCTGATCAACCAGGCGAAGCGGTCGATGCTGAAGGTCTGGCGGCGGCTGAGGCTATTCGTTAACCGTTAGCCGTTAGCCGCTAACAGGCCTCAACCAGCGGGCAGAGCTCCGTTGGGCCCAGCAGAGAGAGGCGGCCGGTCTCGGCGCTAGGCTTTTCGGCTCCATGATAGTTCAGTAGCTAACGCTGCTAGCTGCTCACGGAGGTAGAGGGAGAGGCGGGACCATGGCGCGCCTCGCGCCATGGCGCTGCGTGGTGAGAGAGACAGGGGATTGGATGGACTCACGGACTAACTCACGGACCAATTAATAGTCGCAGGTTCTTAGGTTTGATTGGTCAGCTAGTATGCAGCTTTTCAGCGGATATACTGAATGGATTTTTTTCGTTCTTTTAGGTCTTTATACTGTGTAGATAGGACCATAGGACCATAACAGCCTTATAAACGGTGTTATTAATATGTACAAAGCTTCCAAATCGTAGACCATAGCTTTAAAAATACACAATCGAGATTTTTTTCATTCACTTACTTACATTGTTAGTTATTGAAAAGTTTAAATATATATATATAAATACTGAAACTACAGTTTTCACCATGGTGGCCCTGTCAGGTTTTGCACAAGCACTTTTGTGGGCTTGTGTTTATTTTTTAAAAATTAGATTAGGATTATGTAGACAAATGTACCTGTATTAGAGCTACATAATCAACATTTTATGACACAATTTATTTTAAGAGGGAAATTCTGGTTGGTATATTTTAACAACATAAAGGCAGAACTTGATTTATGTCATTTTTGTGTCACTTGGAGGTTTTTTTTTGCTTTGAGAGGAAAAAAAATCAACTAAAATCGTAAATCGAGTTTTGTGGGGAAAAATCTGGATTTTATTGTTAGGCCATATCGCCCAGCCCTAATTTGAGAATCTTGTGATCTTTTGACTGAGAATTCTTCGTCTTTCTTTTTCCTCTTTAAATTACGCCTTTTTCTGTAACTGTAACCTGTTCTGCCCCTTTTTTAAGCCTTCTGTTCAAAAACGACATACTTATAAAGAGAAGAGTGTATATCTGCATACAAGGTCAATTTGAGTTATTTTGGTGTCATACTAAAAGAAACACTAAAGAGATTTGTCCAGATGTGTAATTATTAGTATATATTTTACTGGGACCGAGTAAATGAAGACAGAAGTCAGAATAATTTGAAAATTTCATGCCCGCCTAAAAAAAAACCACAATTTTTTATTGTGAATATCTCTTGGTAATCGTGTTGTAGTGGCTGTTAAACTCTAAAAATGACTAATAAAATATTTGTACATCATCTCTGCAAAGGGTTATTGTTATAAAGTGATGCAGAGCAAAATTAGAGAGGTTTTGTAACAATAGCTCCTTTGTCTTTTATTGACTCTTATTTGTTATTTTAGCAGACTGGTGTCTTTATTCACTTTTAATTCAGATTGTTTTATCGTGCGTCATACTTTCAATCTTTTGTTATTGTTCTATCTCTTTTATCATCTCTATTCTACAATTTTATATTGTTTTGTTTTTAGCTTTTTATTTGGTCCTCATGGTCTCATTTTAGTAGCAGTGTTCCTATGACACCATTTGAATCATGGAGCTGGAGTCACTGGACATGGCACTCGTGCATGTTAGGTAGCACCATCAGGGTGCAGTTTACACTAGCCAGGTTTACATGGAGTCTAATATTCTGATTAGAATCGGGTTAGAAGCCCAAACCGAAGAAAAATGCTCCATATAAACACCACAAATCGGAATAAACAGGCCAAATCTGAGTGGAATTTCATTCAGTTGCACAGGGGTTGTATATTCCTTTTCCCAAACCGATTAAAAGTAAAATCCTGTCATGTAAACAGTGAATCGGAAAGTTGTCAGGCTGAGTTCTGTCTGCACATGCTCAGTCTTGACGTAAACGAGCAGTGACGTTTACTCACTTGGAAACATGGCGGCTTCCAAACAGAGTACACAGCACTGGTCTGTGTCAGAGAGTTTGTTTTTTAATACAAACTCTCAAAGAACTAAACATTATCGCACATTTGGATGGTAGGAAAACAAGAAATACTGATTTAAAAAAGTCCATGAAAACTCAGCGAAGCCGGGATAGACCAAAGCATCAAACAAATAAGGAACTGCTGGAAAACTCTGAAGGCTACTATAAGGCTAAACAGCACAACCCTCAAATAATTCAATGAAACACCTACTTACCACCATCTCTGATAAATCATGTGATGTTTAAATAGATCTGCACATATCACATGTCTGCAAACAGCTGTTCTGATTAAATGTTGTGGCACATGTAAACACCAGATCAGAATAGATTGCGTCACATGTAAACAGTTCACCTGAGATCTTTAATCAGAATGATTTAGAATGAAATAAAGTCTGCATGTAAACCTGGCTACTTAAGAGTCTTTCAGCCTCTTGTGTGTTGCTGTATCCTGGGCCTGGACTGTTGGGCCTACTTTTTGGGGTTTAAGTTCTTTATGTGTTATGATCTCTCTCAATTTCATTTTGCCATTTATGTTTTCTTAAAAGTTATTTGATTTTAATTAATCTTTTTCGGTTGTTCTTTTTTCCTTTGTGGTTAAACTCTTGTGCTTTGTTGTCTTATGTTCCTGCCTGCACTTTGTAAACCAATGCTTTTAAAAGTGCTTTACAAATAAAGTTTATTATTATTATTATTATATCATTAATATGATCAGTAGGGATGGGATGAAATATCGTTTGGCAATATATCGCGATACAGTACGTGACGAAATGCATCGAGTCTGAAAAAAATGGATCGCAAAATAAAGACGTCACATCCAGTAATGGCACATGTGACCAGAAGTGACGACAACGAACATTAGCACCAACCACCTTGCCTCCAAAAAGCCGAATGATGGAGTCGAATGAGGTTGAAATTGAGGACACTCCGCCTGGATACAAGTCATCTGTCTGGCAGTATTTTGGTTTTCTCATTAAAAAAGACGAAGACGGCGAAAATGAACTTACCGCTCGTTAGCATACACTCTCTCTGACCTCTCTAGGGTTAGAGAGAGTGTTATTGTTTGTGTTTGGCCTGTTAGGCCTTGTGTTTTCCTGTGTGCAACTCAAACAAAAACAAATAAATTGTAATTACACAGTAATATTTTTTCTTTTTTGATATTGTATCGTGGCGCATCGTATCATGAGTTTAAGTGTATCGTCCCATCCCTAATGATCAGGCGAGTATTTTGAAAACAGTTCACTTTTTCTTATGTTTTTGTTGCAGAGCATGCAAGCATTCCCTAAATCGTGTACTTTGTTGCTGTAGATGTTAAGCAGTATAGATAACTGATGGATGGATGAACCAAACCGAACAGCTCTGCTCAGTGCAGATGCAGCTCCTCGTGTTCGGCCCTTAGAAAACAGTATAACACAGTTTATGTGGCGTGATAGCTGAGGTATGGCAGTGCATCTAAAATCAAGTGTTGTGCTCAAAATAAATCCATATCTGTAACAAGCAGAGTGTGAAAAATCAATCAGGATCAATGTGACAGGGGGATTCAGTGGGAAGTGTTGCTATGGAGGAGAATGCAGAGTGTGTGAAAACAGAGCGACGCCGAGGCCTCTCCTTCTTCTGCTCTTCTGTCCACTGCAGACTAAACTGACCCGTGGCCCCGTCTCTCTGATGCCTCCCTAATTACCTTGTCTTGCCGTCCTGATAAACGCCACTGAGACGAGTTTCAGCTCCTCGGTTTACGGCCTCAGACCTGACACGGTGACGCTTGTTGCTGAACTTTCAGAGAGAGGATTGCAAACAGTGCAGGTAGATGTTGGCCGCAGTGCTGTTCTGGTTTTTACCTCTCAGCACAAACGCTCGTCCAGCACCCTTTTTTCTCAGCACGCCCCCCTAAAGGTCTTTCTGATGTCACCCATTAGCTGCTGTAGTGGGGCAGGAACTTAAATCTTCAATGAGGAGAAGACAAGACAGCAATTTAGAGCCCTGTAATTTTATGTGTCTATATCTGTGTAAAGTCTGTCAAAAATCACTTAACACTTTAACTCCTAGTTCAACTGTTTAGCAGAGGTCAATAAGTTCAGGAATATTCAATGTGTTAAAGAGACTGTGAGGAGTTTTTAAGTAATTACAAAAATGTCTCACTTTTAGATATATGCCTGATGGAAATGCACACTTTAAGATGAGTTTTATAGCATCATAATAGGTTATCTATAAATGCTATTCCTTAGCTTCCTGATCGGGTCGGACAGGGCTGGACTGGCCTGGATACTCAACTTCGGGAACAAGACAATTAAAACTCGAGCAAATTTATATTATTTTTAAATTTATATTACACGTCTTAGAGCACCGGGCTGTAAGTAGCGATATATAGCCGGCTACAAAACTACGATTCTAAGTTTTCCAAAAATTGCTTGTTGTCACACATCAAAAACTACCGCTAAGAGATACATTACCTCGTCGCATTTCATCCTGTAAGTTGTTGAATAAGAAGTTGTAAAGCAATGCAGAGTTCTGAGGAAGGTCTGAATCATTTATTATTAGCATCAACAAACACACACTTTGGCTTCAGTCACGTCTTTTGGTGTGTTCCAGTTGTAGTCAGAAGTAGGAATTTCCGAGTTCCGAAAAGGAAACTGCAACTGGAATGTCCCCCAAAGTCAAAATTTCCTACTGGAAACTCGGTGAAACCTCACCACCCCCGAGTTGACAATCGAAGATGGATGCCCCCAGTGTGAACAGTTATTTAGCTCCTGTAATAATCAATTTATTTGCACTTCTGACTGGGGTGTGTCACTTTAGATCAGCTGTATACATAGTATTGTTAGACTTATATTTACAAAAATGCTGCCATAGTGATAATCACATTCTTCATGTGATATTTGTGAACAACAACACAGGGCGTGATTACAACAGCTAACAATAGCCTGGTAGACCAGCATGTTTTTTTCCGACTTCAACTGGAACGCTGATAAGTGGTAGATGATGTCACTCCCAGTTCTGAGGTTACTGGAACGCAGCATTACGACAGTCGCTGCACGTGCTCATGGGTAGCAGAGTCTTTATTTCGCCGGTAATAGATTCTCCTCATAGCACCTCTAATCTGCTATTATTTTTACCATCATAATTTTAAAATAACCATTTACTGGTATGATTTGATTAGATTTTTCTTTTCTCAAACAAGCACATGCATAAAAACAAACATGAAAACAAACAGTAAGTGTAAAGGCGGAAAAAATGACACACCATGACAAAGTGCAAGTTTGAGAAGCAAAGCTTATCAAGTTCAGCCCCCCTCTTACGCTGTCATATGGTTTTAAGATACATGATACATAATTCATAGTCCATATGATCTAGAAAATTAAAACATTCAATTTTCCCAAAAGTAGAACCGTGATTTAAAAAAAAGGCAACTAAATAAATTATTTTACCACAGAGCCTAACATTAGCTGTCTAATTCTTTATAGCTGAACAAGAGTGGGGTTTTTTTTGGAGTTACTTTTTAATTGTTTAAGTTAATGCACATTTTTAAGTCCTCATCTAGTTGACACCACAAAAAAGAAATGCACATACTTTTCACAGTTGATGGATGGTTGGTTGTTTAAAATTACAAGTCTCTCTTAACTTGTTTCCTCCCTCTCTAACCATGAACATCGTTTGGATGTTACTTGGTAACAACTTATTCCAGGCTTTAAACAAAATCTGACCTCTTTTATATTTTAATAAGGTCCCAGAATTTTAAAATACTTGATTTTAGGAACAAAGGATTTGTATGAGCAAGGTACCCAGCATGATGAACCATCCTTATGACTCTTTTTTGTAAGGTGTAAATTTTTTGTAAAGTGTGATGATATATGTCCATATAGTGTGTTATCATCAAAAACACATTTTTATTAAGATATTTTTGCATTGTTTACAGACATTTCTGCCTTTTTTATTTATTTTTGTACCAAATTTTTGTGCATCACACAATCAACTGTCGGCTTTTTAAACCTTTCCCAAAAGAAAATATCTGTTTTTTGTTTGTTCGTGTTTTTCTTAGTTCCCTGAAGTGTTACTGGAGTCAAACAATAATTTGATTTGTTCTGTTTCTTAAAACATTAAACATCCCTGAATTTAATGATGAACTCGGCCAAACAGTTGAGCTGGTAGTTAAAGTTTTAAGTATTTTGATTGATTAATTTGTTCAAGCAGAGAGAGGAGAATAATCATTTAAGGGGATTTTATTATTTTAAGACTGTAAAAGTGAGAACTACCAGGATAAGATTTTATGTGTCGGTGTGTGGGGAAAAACTTTGGAATTGTCTGAGTGATGAATTAAAACAATCCAAAACATCGAGCAGTTAAAGAAAAAGTACACTGTAAAGGAGTTGTTGTCAATTTCACAGTAATTTACTGGCAACAAGATGTCAGTAAATTACTGTAGATGTCTTTACAGTAGCATTACTCTATTTAAATTAACAGGAATATTATTGTGATTTCTATGAATTGTTTCAGTCCTGTATTTTTATTCAAGGAATCATTACTTTCTTTCAATTTACAGCATTTTTACTGTTTTATCAAAAACTGCATCCTTTCTGTTTTTCCATTTACACAGGGGTGGGCAACTTTAAATGAGACATATCATGCTGATGCATGATTTAATACTTACATATAATATAATAAATTTGAAAACAAGACCTTACACCCCCTTAATTTTCAAAAAATGAGATATTGTATTTTTTCTGATATCCTAGAACGAGACTTGATGCCTCTGAAAATAGGTCACTACGAGACGTCCGTGAGATTTAAATTGTCGTGACGACACGTTCATTTCTTTTTATTGGAGTAATCTGATAAAACACTTCCTCCTCTGTGATGTCTGTTAGCCACAAAGCCGTCACCGAGGAACACATCCACCAGCAGGGGTATATAGATCCCTAGCTCACACTCCCTCATTACCAGCTCTGGCCTGTAGGGGGACTCAATACGCGGTCGCTGCTTTGAGCCTGCCGGAAAATACAGTAGAAGAAAAAAGACAGGCTGGCTCTACCCCCGATAGAACTGACCAATCAGAGCACAAAGGGCTGTGACATTGTGAGGTAACTGTAGGTCATCCTTGAGACCGAGTGTTTCAACGAGAGCTTGTTAATGGCCTAAAATGAGGATTTTGAGAACTCTATTGTGGGGCAATGAAGGAACTAAATGACTTGTACTGAGGGCAGAAATGCTTTACAGGCATCCTAGTCTGGCATAGTGAAAAGGAGAAACAAGCATGATATGTCTCCTTTAATGACCAAGAGGGCCACATAAAGCCATTTTCGCAGCCTGAGGGCCACATTGTTACAAATTTTCAGAAACTCTCAATAATGAAAAAGATTGTTGGATAAACAACAAATGAGAATATGAATTTGTCATAAAATTAGAACACCAATATTCCTATATTACAACATAAATACAAGTTATTATGCATAATCAAATGAACTTGATACAGAATTCAAGCAAATGGGATTAAAGCCAATGAAGCTATTTTCAAATCAATAAAAAGATGTGTTTTTCATATTTTTAAAGCTCAAATATTTTGCTGCTGCCATTTTTTAAATATAATATTGAGTAATACTTGATATAATGTTCAAAGGCTTCATGAAAGAGATTTAGATACTATAAGAGCAAAGTAAGGTTGTAAATAACTTACATAAGATTATATCGAATTATTTCTATTGGATATCTGAGTTTTCTTCATATTTACAGCTGCTGGTTTTTGGGAATGAATGGCGGACCACATTTAGTGATGTGGAGGGCCGCCACTTGCCCACCCCTGCATTAACACAATCATAAATCTACGGCTCTTTAATGCATTTTGAATAACAGTGAACTTCCTGTATTTTAGTCATATAACGATGCCTTTAACTATTTTACTGACCATGTATTAGCAAGATATACTTTTGTAAAACAAAAAAAATCACATACAGTACAGGCCAAAAGTTTGGACACACCTTCTCATTCAATGTGTTTTCTTTATTTTCATCACTAATTACATTGTAGATTCTCACTGAAGGCATTAAAACTATGAACACGTGGAATTACGTACTTTACAAAAAGTGTGAAATAAATGAAAACATGTCTTATATTCTAGTTTCTTCAAAGTGTCCACCCTTTGCTCTGATTACTGCTTTGCACACTCTTCATTCTCTTTATGAGCTTCAACAGGTAGTCACCTGAAATGGTTTCTCTTCTCAGGTGTGCCTTTCCAGAGTTAATTAATGGAATTTCTCACCTTTTTAATGGGGTTTGGACCATCATTTGTGTTGTGCAGAAGTCAGGCTGATGCAGAATTAATTATACGTAATTAATGATGAAAATAAAGAAAACGCATTGAATGAGGTGTGTACAAACTTTTGGCCTGTACTGTTAATATTTTTTTATGCAATAAAATACATTCACTCAAACAATGGTTTCACCCAAATATGTGAAACATTACCTAAAAAAAATCTTACCCATTTGTTGGTCAGTTTTTCCAGGAAAGGAATTTCCTCCTTTCAGTATTAACTGTGTGGACATTTTACAGTAAATAACTGTAGATTTATGGTAAATGCTTTAAATTTTTACAAAAATCAGAATGTTTTTCTACCATATTTTACCATTTACAGTAATTTACTGCAAAGCTGTTTACAGTAGGTAGCTGTACATATGACACTAAAATGCTGTTAAGTTTACAAACATCGGTTACAGTGTATGACACCATGATTTGGAAAAGGTACAAAGATGAGACTGTATAAAGATCAACGCAGGTGGATGTAGTTTCTGTTTATCCATTTGTTTGTTTATTTTTTTTCTTGATTATGATTTGCATTATCATATAATCATTATTTGGTTTATTTTGTTTATGTGTGATTATTTTTGTCAGTATGCTCTTCATTACTTCTGCTTATTAAAGCAATGCAGAGTTCAGACCTTCCTCAGAACTCTGCATTGCTTTACAACTTCTTTTTTCAACAACTTACAGGATGCAAAGCGACGAGGTAATGTATCTCTTTCTAGTTACGTAGTGGTAGTTTTTGATGTGTGACAACAAGCAATTTTTGGAAAACTTAGAATCGTAGTTTTGTAGCCGGCTATATATCACTACTTACAGCCCGGTGCTCTAAGACGTGTCTGAATAATATAAATTTGCTCTAGTTTTCATTGTCTTGTTCCTGAAGTTGAGTATCCAGGCCAGTCCAGCCCTGTCCGACCCAACCAGAAGGCTAAAGAATAGCATTTATAGATAACCTATTTTGATGCTATAAAACTCAGCATAAAGTGTGTATTTCGATCAGGCATATATCTAAAAGTGAGACTTTTTTGTAATTACTTAGAAACTCCTCACAGTCCCTTTAAAAGTAATGCGATAATAGCGTAATGCCTTACAGTAACTTATTACTTGTAAATGAAAGTAACAAGTAATAAACAGATGTTTAAGACACTGCGCAGAGCTGATATGGATGGGGCCCAATCTGATACCATTGAGGGGCCACATATTTGTAGCAGCGCCCCTGCAGTTGCTTTAGTATCATCCTCTAAGTACCAAACTTCTGTCAGATTAGCTCTGACCTAAAATCTGAGCCCCAGTCCCACTCGTGATCCCCCCGCTCAGATTAAATCTGGGGTCTCCGGTTCATAGTTGGCGGGCTGTGGTGCATGTGGCCGCAGAGCAGACGTCAGCAGAGGGGGGATCAGCACCCTGGACAGCGGCGGCTGCTCCATAATAAAGCAGCAGGACCCCCTCCCACCCTGCCCGCCTGCCCGAGCAGCTGCCTGGAGCTCCGAGAGGAACACGACCCTGCCGAAAAGCACAGGAGGAGGAACAATCGGGACGCGTTTACGGGGTGACAGCTCCTTTATTCTTCTTCTACCATATTCCGGAAGTAGCTGCTGCGTTGGTCTCAATCTCCAAGCCGACCATTTCGAGGAGGAAAATCAGCGGCAGCAGCATCATCAGCACCATCTATCCGATCCGATAATCAATGCCATTACTGCTGAAGACATCTCCACGCGTCTTCCCCGTTTTTATCCCGCCTTCATCCTCCTGTTTCTCTTTGACATCTCGCTTTTTTTTACAGCCCTGCCATGAAATGCTGATGGACATCGAGCGAGGATGGGAAACATGGGGCTCTGGGCTGTTTTTGTGCTCCTCCTAGGCTCCAGAAAATGCAAATGATTGTGAGGATTGTGATCTCGACGTGGATTGTCGTGTCAGTGGATGGCTTGGGTTTTTTCATGGATGGAGATTTAGGCTTCAGAAAGGAGATGAAATAAGGAGAAAAGGAGGGAGAGAAGGAGGAGGGGAGGAAAATGGACCATGATCTGAGGCTCGGGATGCCACAATAGAAGGATAATTCCAAATCTGATGTGAACCAAGCTTCCTATTTTTGTTGTTTTTTTGGATTATGATTCTTGACAAGAGCCCCAGATGTGACTGTGTGGATGGCATGTCGTTGTCTTTTACATCCCATCTCCTCTTTCCTGCCTCTTTTCTCCTCTCTCTTCCACTCGTCCACTCTCTCGCAGTCTTCTGCTTTGGGTAGCAAAACATGTAGGCTCCTTTTTCTTTTTTTTTAAAGGCTGCTGCTGCAAGCCCACAGTGCAACTGAGAAAAACAAGGAGAGAAAGAGAGAGAGAGAGGGGCATGCAGAAAATGGACCATAATGATGGAGTTGTGGTGTTTTTCAGGGGTGGAAGATGGGTGGAAGATGATTGTGGACATGGTTTGAGGGGTGAATATTGAAGGAGTGAGTCGGGGAAGGGAAAATCTTTCATCCGCATTGGCTTGGGCGCACATGCCATCAGTGAGGAAAGAGCCTTATTTCAGTGGATCTGGGCTCATGATGAAGAGCGCACTGGTTTTGTGACTTGATCATAACAATAAAGGGTCAAAATAAGGCATCAAAAACTTGATTATTGATTCCATCCTGTAGCCAAAAACATGTTCAAGTATCGGATCCGCATGTTTTTCAATGAACTCAAAGTCCTGGTGTTTATGCGATCCGATTCGAGGCAGTCCCATTCAGACGCAGATAGATCCAGGTCCAACACAAGCACCGCCGCCGCCGCCACCATGAGAGGTCTGGGGATGGGCGGCTGCGGCTGGCCCCCGTTCGTCGACTGCCATTCCCGGGACGACGAGGAGGAGTACTACGGCAGCGACCCGCGGCCCCGGAGCCTGGCCTTCGAGGACAAGGAGCCCAAGCAGCTGCAAGTGGGCCTGGACGCCGTGTCTCTGGCCAGCACCGCCAGCAGCCTGCGGACCCCCCAGTGCCGGATCTGCTTCCAAGGCCCCGAGCAGGTTAGACTGGGTTTCCTGTGATGCAGACAGACAGACAGATGGATGGATGGAGGGACAGACAGACAGGGTGTTTATGAGCTGGGGTGTTTTTTTATATATTCAAACCATGCATGATTTGATCCAGGTCAGCTGCATCCTCTCATTTTAAGGTATATTTCCTCCTCATCTCTCTCTCTTTCTTTCTCTCTCTATTGTAATCTGCCATTTTGATTTTTTAGTAACACAGCAAATCACAAAGGGTCTCTGGAGCTACTACAACCATCCTGTCCTACATCTCCCTCTCTCTCTTATTCTTCCACCCACCTTCCCCTCAACTGCCTCCTCTGAAAAAAATACAATCTAGGGCAGGGATGGGCAACTTAAGTTATGTGTTTCTGACTGTCAGGAGACCAGAGTGTAAACAAAAGGAATTAAAATATCCTCACCTGGACAGGTACAATTACTGAAAATGAACCACAATAGGATCCTGTTTATCTTTTTTTTATTAGGGAAGAGAAACAGAATACATCCTCATAACAAAGAACATCCTTCTACACTTTTAGTTTTTCTTTTAATGAACTGATAAACAACCTTAACAGTGTCTCTGTGTCATTTAAATCAGTAAAAATAATAATAAAGGAAATTATAAATTGTCATATTGGCAACACATTGAACAAAACTAAAAAAAGGAAAAAAAATACACAAAAAGTTTCAGCTTGATGCATTAGAGAAAATTGATTAAACAATGAAATGTAACAAACATAAAAATCTGTTTATCTCTTTTAAATGTAACACAACACAGTGGATGCATGATAGATTCTTTCTGATATGCCGATATTTTCATCCCCATGTTTCGCTGACACTGATAGATATTTTTTGTTACAATCACATAACTGAAAAAGACCTGTTCCTTTCATTTTCAGGGTCAATTCTTGTTGGAAAAAGAGATTTAAAACAAGAAAAACATAATTTTTATCTCCAACAAAAGGTGTTTTGAGAGCACAAACCTCTACCAAAGCATTCCCAACATTATTAGATGAGTTATTGTCATAAAATATGGAAAACTTTCCTGTCTGGAACGACTAATACTAGGGAAAAATCCACATTTTATCACTTCTTCCTTGTGCCATGACCATCAATCTCTGCAAATGTCCTTCAAATATGCACTGTACAGCCAAACAAGTATGAGTTGTAATACTCAAAATATTTGTCAAACTGATACGTTGAAGTTTTTTTAGTATTGGAAATTTGTTCTTTGAGTTTGACTGAATTAAAAATATATACTTAGAGAGAATATCGGCAAAATCTGATGTGAAAATATCAGCATATCAGAAAAAATCCAATATCCTGCATCCACTGTTGTGCTATATTTAAAATGGATAAAGAGATTTTTCTGTTTACTACTTTTCATTGTTTAATCAGCACTCTTTAATGCATAAATTCTAATGCTAAAACTTTTTGTGTATTTATACATATATGTATTTCTTTTTTTCCTTTTTAAATTACTTTTTTAGTTTGTTTTGTTTAATGTGTTGTCAATATGACAATTTATAATTTCCCTTATTATCATTTTTACTGATCCTCATGCTCACACGCAATTTGGAGTCACCGATCAATAATGAGCATGTTTTTGGTCTGTGGGAGGAAGCAGGAGTACCTGGAGAGAACCCAAGCATGCACTGGAAGAACATGCAGCTCCACACAGAAAGGCCGGCCTGAACGTGCCATCGTCATGCTGACTGAAGTTGTGCATTCTACTTTAAAATAAATGCATAAAAATATAATATAGAGACTAAAATTAAGTCAAATGGCTACTTTTGAGTTTCCTGCCCTTATTAGCTTTAGTTTGGTAAAACTGTGTTGAGAACATTTAGAGTAATTTGCAAAAATGTGGAAAACTGCCCTATCACACAATGTTAATCAACCTTTAAAATAAATCCTGGATACCTGAAATTTTATCAAAATCCATTCATAACTTCTTGAGTTATCCTGCTCGCAAACTAACAAACAAATGCCAGAAGAGCATCACATCCTCAGCAGGGGGAAGAAATAACAAAGTTGATTTTTAAATGTAGACACTGACTGAGGTAAAGTGAGGCACTGCAGGACAATAAAACATTCTCCTGATATTACAGTTGATTAATTGGATCAATATGGCTTTGGCTGTAAGTAACAGCAGAAATTAACATATTTGTCCAAACTGATCATCAACCTTTAAACCAGATTTCTACCAACACAGAGGTGATGATATGTGCATCCCTGGTTGTAAGTAGATAATGACATTTATTCAGGTCACAATAATTGATTGTCTTTTTATAAACTTGTACTTTTCTGAAATCCTCATGGCATCTGAGAGTTCTGTAAAAATGCTAAAAAGCTGAGGTGATCCTACTTTTCTATCAGCAGTGTTCACAAACATTTCAACTTCAACACTGATTCCAAGTTTACACATCCTGAAATGATACTTAAAACTGAACTTATTGATTCTCAGTATCTGATTGATCAGAAACAGGATGTTAAGAACTGATCATGTTTCAAAACTGAATGTTAAAACAATTCTTTGTGGAAAAAATACATCAACAATCGAGTTTTAGAGTTTTATTTGGTCAAAATGTTGCTCTGTTTGATATATTTGCAATTTTAAATTTATTTGGTCTAATAAAGCTTCTTCAAAACTACGACTGTATAGAAGACATTTTACAAATATATAATTCATTATTTCCAAAAAAAATAAATAATAAAAAATGGTTGACTCACCAATCTCTAGCTTCACAGGGAAGTACATTTACAGCACACAATCCATTAAGTCCACTTTAAACAAAGTACTTTTTTCATTTGAGTAGATTCATATTGCAAGTTAAATTTAATCATAGTGTTTGTTCTTCAATATTTTTGTACCCTCTCCACCCTGATAACAGACAGTGGGTTGCACAAAACATTAATTTTACTTCTTAAAACTTCAGTTTATGTTTATAGGACAGAACAAACAAAAAAATTTGTGCTATTATGGTCACAGGTTAAAATAATAAGATTTTTTTATTAATAGCATAAGAGCACAGAAGCACACATGCACCGTACAGTCCTGCTCTTTTTGGACCTCCCCTTTTAAATATAAACACGTGCGATTGTTTTAAAAGTGCAGCAGTTAGTTCACAACATAATTGGTAATGCTACAACATTAGTGTTGAAAGTTTGATTTGTGAGATCATACAGTGTTGTATTAGGAAGTAAAGAGGTATAAAGGTGTCATCAAAAGATAGATAGATAGATAGATAGATAGATAGATAGATAGATAGATAGATAGATAGATAGACAGACAGACAGACAGACAGACAGACAGACAGACAGACAGACAGACAGACAGACAGACAGACAGACAGACAGACAGACAGATAGATAGATAGATAGATAGATAGATCGATAGATATTTTTGTGTCAGTGGCTGATAAAGTGGAACAAAAAAAATAAATTTCAATCATAAATAAAGTATTTTGTTTGACTCACTAAGAGTGGAATCATGCACAGACTGGCCCGGGCCCTGGATTGGCTAAATCCTGTAAAACATTAAGTAACTTCAGATATTTTTATTTTCTGGCACCTGATTGGTTGGATCAAAATAGCTTCATTTACTGTACCAAATCAGCCTCCTGTACTTCCTCCGATGAAAACAGTTTTTTAAGACATCATTACTCTCATGCTGGTGATCTGTCAGAGAGATGAAAGCTAAAAGCTGTAACCAGGTCACTGATGCACCTTAAATGGCTTTTTCTGTGGCAGTGCTGTTTATACTAAAGGCTGCAGAGCGTGTTTTTGTTTCTGATAAAGCATGATGAGAGGGCCAAACAAAACCAATCACCTGAGCCAACGATGATCTCAATCTGCCTCTGCTTTCTCTCTCTTAATGTGCCAGAGTGATTTTCTGAGACAACTATATTTAAAGTTAAGAGAATGGTTGGACTGATTTGTAAAAACAACGAAAAATTAAAGAAGAAAACTGCTTCATCACATTATTATCACTGCCAGGGCTGGTTTGTTAAACACTGTTGGGCATCCTCACTATGCAATAGCAATAACTCTGAATTCATAGAAAAGAACATCACGCATTCATCGAAATTTATAGTCAAAGCAAGTAAGTTTAGAACTAATATCCTTAAATAAAATAAAAAACATATTTATATTCCTGTTCATAATGATTGTCAAACTATCAGTGAAATATATGAAGTTGATTATTATAAAAATTTAACATTACTGATCCACATGTTTCCACTCCAACAGAAAGTGGATATTTAATATGACAGTATTTTCTTACTTATTACCAAATATTACAGACAGACTTTTATATTCTGTCTGAAATTCTGCAGAGACTTTACAGCATTTCAGAGTATTAAGGTTGTATAAAATTTCCAGATAGTTAGATCTGATGCACTTTAAGATCATAAAATCTTCATAATCTTAATAATTAATGGAATCAGAAAGTACAAAAACTAAAAGATCTCAATTGTGATTTTACACAGAAAGAAGGAGCACGTTAGGAAATGCAGAGATATGCTGATAACACTGAGGATGGAGGGGTAGGTGATGGATGGATAGATGGATGGATGGACCCATCAATAAAGCCTAAAACCTGGATAGATTATTATCATTAGATTAATGGATGGGCGAATGGATGGATGTTATATATATGATGGATGGATGACTGGATCTATCAAAAACTTAAAGACAGATTGATGGATTATAAATGGCTGGCTGGCTGGATGGATGGATGGATGGATGGGTGATTTGATGAAGGAATGATGGATGGATGGATGGATGGATGGATGGATGGATGGATGGAACCATCAATAAAGCATAAAGACGGATGGATGAATTATCATTGGATTAATGGATGGACGAATGGATGGATGTTAAATATATGATAGATGGATGAATGGATCTATCAATAAAACTGAAAGACAGATGGATGGGTGATTTGATAGATGGAAGAATGGATAGATAGGTTGATGATGGATGGATGGATGGATGGACAGATCTATCAACAAAACTGAAAAATGGATGGATGGTTACATATGTGATGGATGTATGAATGGATTGATTTATAAAAAAAGATCAAAAAGAATCCCTGGAATATAGACAAAAGATAAATGGATTGGAATGGATTGCAAGATGGATGGATCCATCAGACCTAAGTATATGCATATATGTTTATATACACACACACATATATCTATATATATATGTTTATATACACACACACACACACATATATCTATATCTATATCTATATATATATCTATATCTATATCTATATATATATATATGTTTATATACACACACACACACACACATATATCTATCTATATCTATCTATCTATCTATCTATCTATCTATCTATCTATCTATCTATCTATCTATCTATCTATCTATCTATCTATCTATCTATCTATCTATCTATCTATCTATCTATCTATCTATCTATCTATATATATATATATATATATATATATCTATATATCTATATATATATCTATATATATATATATATATGTCATATACCCTGGTTAGACTCCCCGTTGACCAGGGTCTATCTGTGTTGCGTTTCCTTGTTCTCCTTGTGCATGCATATGCATGGATTTTCTCTGGGTCTTCTTGTTTCCTCCCACAGACCAAAATCATGCTGGTTAAGTAACTGACTCCTTGTTGGCAGGTGTCCATGACGGGTTTCACTTTGTTCAAATTTACAAAGAGTCAAATTAATTGAACATCTGTGAGTCAAAAAGTCAGTTCTTTATAATTCTATGGGAGAGAGGCCAGCTGACTTGGTCTGACCTAGCAGCAGTTACTAATGGGCACAGTTGGATGGTGCACTTGGTCAGTGAGCTGGAGGTTGCAAGTTTGGGCGACACATGGCAATGTGTCCTTGAGCAAAACACTTAACCACAAGTTGCTCCCACTGGTGCATCAGCGGCGTATAAATGGACATAAACGGGCGTGAATGTGTTAGAGATACTGATGGACAGCTTACATAGAAACTCAGAACCATCAGTGAGTGTGAGAGCAAATGGGTGTGAATGGGTAAGTGTGCTGTAAAGCAGCTTTGAGTACTCAAAAGATTAGGAAAGAGCTCATCCTTTTAAAATGGCAAACATCAAGTGATGTCACAATACATTTAATCAACGTTCAGCAGCGCCAAGCTACGTTGGGTTAAACTTCCCCAAAGTTGAGTTCGTTTACGTTTCATCTACGTTGGTGAATGTTCATCCACTATCCACACTATATTACTACAAAACTGCCCCAAAGAATGACCTTTTACTAACATTTTGATGATGTCTCAACACTGTTCAAAGTCAGCTAAATTACATACACATGTGAAAGAGTCTTTCTTGATGGACAGACAGTTAGATAGATTTATTTTTTATATTATTCAGAACCACAAACAAAATCAGAAATATTTTATTAATCCCCAAGGGGAAATGTGGTTGTTTCAGTTGCCCTTGTACACACCATAGCAGTAGGAAATATCAGATTAAGATATTGGAATAGATAGGAGCATTAATTTAAATATAACAAAGTAAAAATAAAATCAAATAAAACTGGAAAAGCACACAGAGAGCGCCGCCTACACCACAGTCCTCACCCATACTGTGATTTTCACCACAAATATTAGTCCTACCTTTATTTCACCTAAATATTTAGATTCCTTGACCATGAAAACATACCATTAGAAATTGGATTCATAATGATATCTATTTTAGGTCAGTAGTTATTCATGAAAATCGCATTTTTCGTCATGGCAGTTTTACGCTGCTCCGGATCACTCCTGAAATCTAATCATTTGTTGCTTGTCCCAATCCGGACATTTCCTGAAATTTTATTGAAATCTGTCCATAACTTTTGGAGTTATGTTGCTGACAGAGAAACAAACAGACACTGGCAATAACATAACCTCCTTTGAGGAGGTAATTAAATAAAATAAATACAACTAAAATAAAAGTAAATGAAGGAGCATGAAAATAAGTAAGTAGGTTGCAACATGCAGAGCCTTTAAGCAATATCAACTTTCTTATGAAGGAAAATAAGAAAAAATTAAGTGGAAATGAGACTGAATGAGGTGGAGGTGTACTCACTATTAACAATTAACAATATTGACACTAAAATGTGAATATATCCATGACAGGGAGAGCATTTATTCTGGTAAATTGTGTTTTCATTGTGTCTTGTTATTAAGAAAGTAAGGCCAGAGAAGAACAAATACAAAGTGAACAAACTGTAGCAAATGAGTCGAAAAGAAATGCATCCAGAAAATTGGTCAAACACCATTTACAAGATGTCAAACTAAAAAATACACATTGTCTGCTATTTGTTGAGATCTTCCTTGTTATCCTTATTTTCTTAATTTATTCTCATGTTAATGTGAAGCTGTAGCTTGTTTGTCCGAGTGACTCTGGGACAATCAGTGGGGGAGAGGCAGCAGCAGTTCCCACACATCTGAAATGTGGCCAGCATAGCAACAAAGAAAGTTAGCCAATTAGGTCTGCAGGATGACAAACAGTGAGAAGGACTGAATATGCATGACTCACAATCAGAATGTGTAAATCTACTGTTCCCCGTCAGCGTGTGTCACACTACACCACCATCGACTATCGATCTGGTGACGATCACTGTTCCTGTACAGACTCTGGTGTCTGCGCGCTGACGCTGGACACCTTCATTTGTCATCCCTCCCTCTTGTTTTGTTTGCTTCTGTTTTTGTCTTTCTTCTCTGACTCCCTCTCTCTCTCTCTCTCTCTCTCTTTCTCTCTCTCTCGTGCCTTAATTACCATGAGCCCGAACAAAACAGTAAGAAGTTCTCTTCTACGCTCTGTGGTCATATGTGGGTCTGAGCAGATGTGCATAAGTAAAGCTGGACAACACGGGACAAACATCAGCCAGTATCGTGAAGTCTTTCAGCTGATTGAGTCAAAATGAAGTATACCGTAGTGCAGGGCAGAAGTTAGTTAGCATTTAGCACTTCCCTGTTTCCAAGGCCTGAAACTACATGGGATTTAGGACATCTGTTAAGATAAATGCCTAAAATAAGAACACACACACACACATGAGATTTTAATGTTTAAAAGGCAATAATAAAATAAATCTGATGTTGCCTGGTTTTCAATTCAAACCACTATTGTGTGTTTAAAAGGACAGTTGCTAACTACCTGCTAATAAGGACTACAAAAATGGCCAGGGACCCAACTGCAAGCATTTGTGGGCAATTTTTTAAAAACTTTATTTATAGTATTTCACATTTTACAAACAAATGGGAGAATATGTCAAAAGAGATACAACGAAACATGGAACCACCGTTCCCACATACCCACATCAAGACACCTGACAAAGACAAGGGAAAGAAAGAGAAATAAATAAATAAATAATGATGATAACAATGATAATAATAAAAACAAACAAATATATATACATATATAAAAAGGAGACAGAAAAGTAATACTCAACATATGTTGGAAAACTATTCGTATCCATAAGTGCAAGTATCCTGCAATAGGAGGAGCTATCATTCACAAAGGGCACCATTGCTTGATTATTCAACACAACACATTGAAGTGGAAACCTAACTGCACAGTACCCAGCAACTGTGGGGAATTTTTAATCATCAATTATTCATACAGTATCGCCACAGTCATGAAGACCAACTTGGTCACTTAATTATGAGAAAACTCTCAAAAAGACGTCACATATATGAAATATTGTAAATGCTTCTAAGTCTAACCACCATGTTGTAGTTCAGTAGTAGCTTAATAATAGCTTCCCTGTTACATTTAAGCTTTAAAAATTAGGTTAATAACATTTAAGTTTAAAAATGTTTTTGTGTGTTACAGGGCTTATTATCTCCAATTATCTAAAATACAGTAGTAGCATTTTATTTCAAACATGAATGAAATAAAAAGCAAGAATAAATCAATTACAAAATAATTAAAAAAAATAAACAGTTATAATATATATATATATATATATATATATATATATATATATATATATATATATATAAATATATATATATATATATATATATATATATATATATATATATATATATATATATATATATATATATATATATACAAAATACCTACAAACGCATATATACATCTACACACATATCCATGTATAGTAATGTACATACACATACATGCTTCCAATATACACCCACTAATACACATCTGCTCTAGGAGTAGGTAGAAGGATAACTTATTTAGCAGGAAAAAAAAACTGTGGGCTTTTAGTATGCTTGCAATTGAGGAAACCAGCTTGTTGCTTATGTCCTATGTCTTACAACATCTCTGCATCACTCTATATTTTTACCTGTGTAATGTAATGTAAATCCTTGTTAATCCACATTTGGATTTTTTTTTAATTTCCATATTTATATAATCATATTTCCACTGCCTCACCAAAAGTCTTGCTTTAGCTAAGCTAACAGCTAAAGTTGCTGTGTGTATGAAGGGACATATTTAAACCTAAATAGGGCGGGTAGTTTAATAAAGTTTTAAAGTTTATTATCCCCACAAAGGAGGAAATGTTTGGCTGGATTTGTTAGTTTTTGTATTAGTTTGTTGACAGGATAACTTAAAAAGCTATGAATGGAATTTTATTACATTACCAGGGAATGTTGGTCATGGCTAACCTGACAAACCAGATGACTGTTCAGTGTAACTCACTACTTGATCAGGAAAAGAGCCCATAGAAAGTGTTTGAGAATGGGAGGAAACCTTTCAAAAGCATATCAATGTTCTGGCCAATCAGGTGTTGTAGTAGGCGGATGCTACTGTCTCAGTGTAAATTACAAAATGTGAACAACTTAATAGAACAAACTATGGTCAAACTTACTGGAACGTAAATACTCATTCTATTGAGAAATGCTCTAAGTTTTGTTTGTTTTTCATTTATTAAAGAAATTTGGTCCAGATCTGAAATCACTTCGATTGAAGCTGTTAGCATGGCGGTGGATATGGACTTAGAATATTTCCAAAGTATTTGTTAATAACTTAATAAGGTCTCTATATATTTCGTTGGCATTTTTGAAAGGCAGAGAAAAATGTTTTATGTGATCCATGTGGTAAACAAAGTTAGCCACCCCTGGTCTGAAGTGAAGAAGACGCTGGCAATATTTTTGTTTTCAAGGGTGCCAACATTTTACTCACCCTCCAGTTTTTTAGCAGTCCATGGAAAGAAACTTTATGACCTTCAAGCTTAATTCAGAAGAGAGTGAGAGAGACAGCAATGTCTAAGATGTGCATGCATGTTGGCAACATACATGCACAAACATTATCATTATCCAATGTTTATTATCCAATAAACATTGGATAATGTTTATTTCGAGCATAGGAATAATAAAATATTAAAGTTAAAAAAACAAAGACATAAAGTCAAAAAAATGAAAACATTATTTACAGAATTTTTTAAAGATGCTATTAAGGGGGTTTCTAAGTAGTTACAAAAAAGTCTCACTTTTAGATATATGCCTGATCGAAATACACACTTTAAGATGAGTTTTATAGCATCAAAATAGGTTATCTATAAATGCTATTCCTTAGCTTCGTGGTCGGGTTGGACAGGGCTGGACTGGCCTGGATACTCAACTTCAGGAACAAGACAATTAAAACTAGAAGAAAATTTATATTATTTGGACACGTCTTAGAGCACCGGGCTGTAAGTAGCGATATACAGCCGGCTACAAAACTACGATACTAAGTTTTCCAAAAGTTGCTTGTTGTCACACATCAGAAACTACCGCTACGTAACTGAAAAGAGAAACATTACCTCGTCGCTTTGCATCCTGTAAGTTGTTGAAAAAAGAAGTTGTAAAGCCATGCAGAGTTCTGAGGAAGGTCTGAGCTGCATCACAACAAACTTATGCTTTGGCTTGGATCACGTCTTTGGTAGCAGAGTCTTTATGTCGCCGGAAATAGATCCTCCTCATAGCACCTTTAAGTATGATTGCTCTTCGATGTTTGAAATGGGGAAGGAAGAAACTAGGCTTAATCTTGTTCTACCCCTTTTTTTTCAGTGGTGTATCAATCAGCACCACAGTACGAAAAAACATTTTTTACTCGAAAAAAAAGAGCAGAAGAGAAGAAGACCATTTACAATCAACCACTTTGACCTAAACCCTCTTGTTGTTCATATATATATATTTACTGAAAACAAGGTTTTTAAACATCTTTTTGAATTCCTAAATTGCCTTTTTCTTTCAGCATAAGTCCTCCATATTTTCTTTTAAACCAGCAAAGAGCCAGTCTAAACTATATTGTCTTAACCGGTTTGTCGCATTTGAGAATAAATCTGAGCATCTTAATAACTGTGTATGTTCCCCAGCTCTAAAGAAACCTGTTCCTCCTGGCTCAGCAGGTAGTCCAGAAGCCTGAGATAATTAGAAACACTGTAAATCCTGCAGGAGCACAGATGGATATTACCATTCAGTCACTTCACTAAGATAGGCGTATAGTGCCATTACAGCCCATGTGCTAATTTATGGCATCTGCCTCAGAGTTTCCATTGTGAGACACAGTGAAGTGGAGAGCGATGGGACGGAGGATAAATCAGCTTGTTTAGGATTCAAAGTCATTTCATGTTACAGACCGGGATCAACCCCACGTCGCCGCCTTGCCCACTCAGACACGCTCTGTTAATAAAAGGTTGATGTTTTTGGGCTCCGGGCTCTCCAGCAAGGTGACTCATCATGCAACATGGCTCAGAGCCGCCTCTTTTAGCTACAGACAAAGAGCAAGCACACAAAGCACTATGGGAAAACCCTGAGACTACACCACATCAGCGCCGAGCTCAGGAATTAGCTGCCCTCTCAGCTTTTAATTTTACAGCCTGCATGAGCAAAAGAGACTCATGCTTCCTCAGGTGTAGGTTGTAAGGAGGGAGGGAGGCACACTTGTGATATATGGTTCTTGAATGAGACAGCTCTTTGTGCCATTTCATTAGGAAGGGAACAATAGGCAAGGCCGCCTGTAAGGAGGGGAAGAGGGGAATGCTCTCTTGAGTGGACCTTATGTGTGGTCCATGGAGGCCGAGCTCGCTCAGTCTAACACACAAAATGGTTCCTCTTAGATTCAGGCCAAATTATAAAGCCTTTGTTAAAAAGTAAAACCATCCATCCAGCCATCATCTGAACCACTGCATCCCTGTGAGGAGGCCACAGCCTGTCCCAGCTGAAATTGGGTAAGATGTGCGGTAACATCCTGGACTGCCAGAAATCCAATCACAGGAGAAAGCTCATTCATTTTTAGGATTTAGGATTTATTTTTTAGATAAATGGGACAATATGCATTAATGAACATTTACAAGTAAATGCATGGGATTAGAGCCAAGCAGCTAATTTCCTTCCCCAGTCTCATTAGCAGGTTAGTGTCACCACATAAAACCAAACCAGCATTAAAGATAGGAATAAAATAGACTGAGCAAATTAAAAGACAAAGCAACAATATAGATGATATTCAGTCCAAAAATAAAAACAGGCTGTGAGTTGGGGGACCATGGGAGTTATACACAATGAGTTATAAAGTGCTAACTAGGGTGCCATAGTGCTAAAGTGCCAAGTACTAAAGTGCACAGTGCTAGCTGTCTTGGAGCTCAGGTCAACATTAAATTGCACATTTCCCATTATTGCACAGAATTAAAATGCCTGCTGCATTGCACATTACCCTACTGCCCAGGATTATAATGCCAGTTTGAATATAATATTGCATGATGCCCATAGCACACGGTTGCACATGCAGATGTATGAGTAAATATTGCACTAAGAAGTCATACATAGATGTCTTATGTATGCAACAGCAGACAGTTATGGAAGGTGCCCCAACATACTGAGCCCATTAGACATACATGCATTTTTTTTTGTTTACATTTTTTTTCAAGTGATTGGCATGATAATTTGGGAAATGTGGTCCAGATCTGATAAAACTGTTACTGAAGCTGTAAGCATCTATGCTAATCTCTGTATGAGCAGCCACTTCCTGCTGTTGTCTCACTAGTAGCTCCATCTCGTCCCACTCTGAAGGACTCTGATTGGCAGTGCCACTTTTGGTCGACCACGGTCGTTGTAGATTGGAGTTTGGCAAGAAGGATCTGCCTGATCACAGATATTGAATCTGACATGTCAACGTAACAAACTCCAGAGACTAAACAAAGCCAGGCCAAGGCTGAGAAAGAAGAAGTCAGCCAATAGCAGGTGCCAGTGCTACTCATCCGGGACATTTAGTGTGAATCCTAATTGTACCCTTGGTCCTTGGCTTAAACCTTACCATTTGGTTTTGCCCATTCACGTCTAGTGAAGTGGTGCCCCAATTCTCCATAGGGCTAAGGGTAAGGGCTACAGAGCCCTTTAACAAAGACAGACCAAGGCCTTACTTGAATCGAAGGGTAAGAGAATTTCCCATAATACACCACGCCCGCCAAATCGAGGCAGAGAGGAGACCTTAGTTATTTATTCATCAAGCAAATATTAATCATGTTTTTAGTTGTGGGTCATATTTTAAAATTTCTCGTTATAACAAGCTAGCTGTCACAGCTGTAGTTACGGCTGTTGTCGCATCTGCCTACGTCACAGCCAGCGAGGTGGGTGATGACATAATAGGAATCGAGTGGCATCTCGTTTTTCATCAGTGTGTTTTCACCCCTTCACCTTTGCCCTCAAAATAGAGGGTTTAAGGGAAGGGGTAGGACAAAGGGGGAGGGCTAAGGGGTAGAATTGGGATTCACTCTTAGGTTTTGTGAAACAGAGTGCATTCTTACAAGGGGCCCTCCATTTCTGTCGGCAATTCTGACAGTAGACGACTCCGTGAGCAGTTTTCCTTTATTTCCTTTTATATTTGTAATCTAAAAATCTAAATGACCAAATGAAGGGATGACATGTACCCTCCCCACAGTTATAAGCAGAGCCCAGTGATAGATAGACATAAATTTTCTATACCATCATCATGAAAAATATTGTTTACTGTAACATTCAGAAACCGATATGATTAAATGAATAATTTTTCTTAATTATGTTTTCACACATCAATCAATAGCCAAAATATCTAAAAAATTATCCTCCTGAAGTGGCCTCAGCGCCACAGACAGATCATGGTAACAGTTGAATACTCACACATGTACTCTACATGCAGACGGTCTGCAAACAACGAGCAGCTGACGCACATTTTCATTTATAAATATAATAACACTGAGGAGGTTTTTCACTTCAGTACCATCTGTAAAATTTTGGAGCCAAAAATGCTGAACTTCCTGATCTTCTCTGGGCTGTGAGCAGTCTGATCATGATTTTGTTTTCAGGAAAACTAAAACAAGATAATACAGTGGAGTAAAGATTAATGTCAAAGAATTACATTAAACAATATCAGCAATATGAGGCACCTGCAACAAGCAGAGGGCGAGGGCATCACATGGACCACAACACGAGTAAATACCAGTACCGATCCTTTCTCCTCTTAAAAGTATCAGTTTAGAGAATGCACAGGCACCAACACCAACAAATTATCACTGTAATTCTAAATCTAAGCCAATGATTCTCAGATGCTCTGGCTGTCACGTGAGTGTTACCGATGTAGGTCTTAATGTGTCTGGAAAATTTGGATAACGATAAGGTCAACAGCTTATGAGTAATATTGGATTTACTCTGAATATATTATTTGTTCATAAATATTCTCTGGGTATAAAATCTGTTTATTTTATCTTTTTGGCATTTGATCAAAGGCTGATAAAATGTTATGCACTAAAGAGGCTCTTTTGTAGAGATATGGTGTCCCTACTTGATTTTACTGGACTGTTTGGTTTCCCATCAGGGATTGTACCAAGTACCCGGCACAGTTTCTTTTTGTAAAACCTCCAGTGGGGTTCAAATCACGTCTCCCTTTGTCTGTTCTATAATGCTGCATGACTTCCTGAACTTTCCTCTGCTTTACATAATTTGATGTTTTCCACTCCTCTTTGGAACAATATTCCTGCCTTTATTGTGACAAAAAGTTTGACAGTGGCGGGCAGCTCTATCGCCTCTGATTGAACCTCTGTTGTTGTGAAGATGCCACAATAGCTCTGTAAAGATAGATAGACAGACAGACAGACTGATAAACTTATTGTCCCACACAGGGAATTTGGCTTTAAGGGCACAATATACATAAAAACCCCAAGCACTGAAAATAAGTACAAACGACCTAAAGGTTCAGTGTGTAAAAATTGGGATTATAGCAACATCTAGTGTTCAGATTTTTGAATGAGCCCGCTCGTTTCTAAAACATCACTGAGCAACGAGAACCAGTGAAGACCAACAAGGATCATGAACAGGGTATCATTTATTCATATTTTTAACTTTTATTTTTATGGATTATTGGTAAGTCAAGATGATGATTATAGGTTTTGTAAACTTCTGTAGACTCCTATTTAAAAGTCACGTTTTGCTCTTTTTGTCCCCAAAACCCATCAGTTAACAACATGGTGGGTTGTTATGTCAGCCTCTACAGAGGGGAGACTCGCTTTACATAAATATAAAAATCTTTTTCCAACTTAATAGAAAGGAAAGAGTTTTGTGGGTATGATTGTCCACCTATTTCACCGGACTTTACAAACAAATTAAAACATTATATCCTATATTTACTAGGGATGGGACGATACTCTTAAACTCACGATACGTTGCACCTCGATATGCCCGGGTCACGATACGATATGTCACTATACAATATAACAATACAATATCAAAAAAGTAGAAAAGAAAAAATATTACTGTGTAATTACAACTTATTTATTTTGTTTGAGTTGCACACAGGAAAACACAAGGCCTAACAGGCCAAACACAAACAATAACACTCTCTGTAACCTTAGAGAGGTTAGAGAGAGTGTATGCTAACGAGCAGTAGGCTCGTTTTCGTCGTCTTCGTCTTTTTTAATGAGAAAGCCAAAATACTGCCAGACAGATGACTTGTATCCAGGCGGAGCGTCCTCAATTTTGACCTCATTTGACTCCATCATTCGGCTTTTTGGAGGCAAGGTAGTTGATGCTAATGTTCGTTGTCGTCACTTCTGGTCACATGCGCTATTACAGGACGTGACGTCTTTATTTCGCGATCCATTTTTTTCAAACTCGATGCGTTTCGTCACATACTGTATCGCGATATATTGCCAAACGATGTTTTATCCCATCCCTAATATTTACCGTTTCTATTTAGCGAAATGCTGCCAACTTCTACACACTTCACCTTTAAAATGGTCAAATAATAAGAATAACAAAACAACAGATAAAGGCAAGATAACAATAATTTCCTTTGGCTCTTTTTTGAGCAGAAAAAGTTGGCGGAGAAATGAGAGCTTACACCGCTATGCTACGCTATGATGACCTGACTATCTTAAAGAGGTATTGACAAAGTCTTTGCTGTAAAGGAAAACAAAATGGTACAAACCGTGGAGATAAGCAGAAACTACTCATTGAAAAGCATCATGAATGTTTCTGATCTCATAGTGAAACTGTATGAAGGGCCATTTTAGAGACAAATTAACAGAGCCAAATATTCCAGATCACTAAAAAGAGCCACAACGCCCACCACCAGAGCTCACGTTTGCCATTTTATTGTTATTTCATTATTCAGGCGGGCCACCACAGGGGCCAGGATCAGGTCTCTGTCAGAGGGCCAATTACCTGTGCACATAATCACCTCGCTCAGTGGGCCGCACGGAGCACGAGTCCTTATTAACTGTCTGTCAGAGCCGTCACTTTGCTTCAGTCGCTCTGGATGTGACTCCACTTAGCGCTGTTTGGATTCTCAGAAGTGTCAGCGGAGCCTGCTGGAGGGGCCGGCAGTGCGAGCCCCGCATGGGCACGTTGGAGGAGTGAGTGGTGGTGATCGAACCCCCCTTTCCACCCTCCGCCCCCTCTGCCCTTTTCACTTGAGGTGCCCAACAGCGTGTTTCCACAGTGACACACAGTCTGGAGCTCAGAGAGGGACTTGAACACTGAGATGTTGAGTCTAAAGGTTAGAGCTGAGGAGGAACGCCGTTTTCTTAGTCATAGCACTGACACACCAAATTAACACCTTCATGCTCTGTGAAGTGGCCGTCAGGGACAGGCCCACGCCAGATCATGCGAGCAGAGTGTGTGTGAGTGTGTGCGCTTGTGTGTCTGGTGAGGGAGCTCTTTGTTTGTTGGAAAAGCACACTTGTTTTTTCAGAGCTAAATATATTTTTGTTCTTGTCAACAGAACAAAAACAAAAAAAAAAAGGGAGAGAAAGACCAAAACCGAGGATAAATTATTCCAACTAATGAGTTTGTGTGCATGCAAACCTGCTCGATCTGGTCGGAGAAGCACTGAAGCATCGTCTGATCTGATGCTTCTTTCTACACGGAAACATCATTTATCCGTGCCTACCGCAACCATGACTACTCACCGTGCCCTGATGTGACAATGATATGATGGAGGTTTGCTTGGTGAAAGCATCTGAAGACCTCAGTGGAGGCTGGAATATTAGGAAGGTTTGGTGTGAGGTCATCGCCGACCCTCAGAATCAGAATCAAAACCAGATTTATTGCCAAGTAGGTTTTTACACTTACAAGGAATTTGCTCTGGTGCTCTTGGTGCAAGAACAAACAGGCATATAATTAAAAAGATAACAATAAATAGTAATGAAAGTAAGATGCATGCATTGTTAATAGAAATAATCCTATCAAAATAGATTAAAAAAAGATTAAAATAAAATAGGCTAAAATATATACGCAGTTATTTGCAATTATTTCCACATCACAGGGGTGGGGTAGGGGTGAGTATTGGCAAGAACCTCACGATCAATACGTATCTCGATACTTGGATCACGATACGATACATATCACGATACTTGGGTCACGATAGGATAATATCACGAAACTTGGGTCAGGATACGATACATATCACAATACTTGGGTCACAATACCATATTATATCACGATACTTGGGTCACGATACGATACATATCATGATACTTGGGTCACAATACGATAATATCACGGTATTTGGGCCACAATACATATAACGGTACTTGGGTCATGATACGATACATATCACGATACTTGGGTCACGATACGATACATATCACGATACTTGGGTCACGAAACAATACATATCACGATACTTGGGTCACGAAACAATACATATCATGATACTTGGGTCACGATACGATACATATCACAATACTTGGGTCCCGATACGATAATATCACAATACTTGGGTCACGATACCATATTATATCATGATACTTCGGTCACGATACCATATTATATCACGATACCTGGGTCACAATATGATACATATCACGATACTCGGGTCACAATACGATAATATCATGGTACTTGGTCAGGATACGATAACATCACGATACTTGGGTCATGATACAATACATATCACACTAAATCACAATATCACAATCTTGTGATACATTATGATATTCTACAGTTTACTAGAAAAACTAGAGATAGAGGAAAAAGAAATAAAAAAGAAATAAAAAAAGGACAAGCAAACAGCTTTCAGACAAAACAAACTTTCATCTTCTAGATCTTTTCTATTCGAAGTCCTTTGTTGTAAATTTATTATTCGTTCTTGTTCTTGTTATATGTTTAAATTTAATAAAAAATGTTGATCACAAAAAAAAGTGGGACAGAAATCCACAAATCTTGAAGGTATAGAACTGGTACAAATAGAAACCAGTGTTTGTTTCCCAGGCCTCATTAAAAAGTGCTTTTTACTGATTGGTTAAATAAGTTGAGCAAAGTGATATATTATTGTCTTTAAAGTGCCAAATTCACTAAAAGTGCTGCTCACGCCAGAGAAAGAAATTCACCTCTCTAAAGTGGCTAATCTAAGTCCTGATGGTACCTGCCACTCCTCAAATCCACCAGTTTGGTGTTTTTTAAAGTCAAACTCTGATTGAGATGGACTGATTGTTTTTAATTGTGATGAATAAACGTGTACATCTCATTTAAGGACTCTAAGTAAAGTTCACCTTTTGCATTGGCTGATTTTTTTCACTGGATACACACAGTTTACACCTAATTTTAGTTTTTAGATCTTAAAAGAAGAGCAAATCTGGATATGTTTGATAACTGTGATGTATATGAAGTTCAGTAGCATTTATTTGTTTTGATTGGACAAATTAACCTGCTAAGATTTGAGCTTTTGGATGTACAGCAGCTTCTTTTGCACTAAGAGTATTGACCTTATTTGCACTGGATTTAACTTTTTTTTCTTTGAATGTAAGAAGCTTAAAAAGTCAGGGTCATGGCATGTGAGGGTGGTGGTTTGGTGAAGACGGAGGTCTCTCTCTCTCTCTCTCTCTCTCTCTCCCTATATACATAATATATATTTATATGACATGCGTTTGTTATTTTTTTATGCATTGATTGTGTTTGCTATTTGATGTCTGGGCTCCTGTTCATAAGCTCTGGTTGTTTTTTGGAAAGACCCTTTTCACAAATGACTTTCATGCATGGGGCTTTATAACCCTCTTTTTTACAGTCCACTATAATTTCCAGGTATTTTATTTCCTTTAATGTACTCATGTTTACCTCTTTCACAACTTTTCACTCTTGCAGGTTGGTTCGATCTTCACAAATGTTGATCATCCTGTAAAAAATCACAGAATAATTTCATATTTTGTATTTTTATTTAATCACAGAACAATTAAATATGAAGGATATAAAGCGAATTACATAGAAAGTAAAGCTATAAACACTAAGACAGGCCTCCAAAATAACTAATAAATTGGCTCAGTACCATGTATATCTGACAGGATTGATAGGTAATAACTCAGATATCAGAGTGTGAATTACCAGGTATTTAGCTGGTTATAAAATGTTAATTTGTCAGGATTTATTTATCAATACAACTGTGGTAAAAAGGTAATTACAACGAAAGCACAGCTGAAATTAGCATTAAAACCTCCAAAACACATCTCCATAATCAGAAACAAGTAAGACAGTTGTTTCTACCAACCTCTTTCTGACATAAGTGGAGAAAAAGGATTTATTTCTGAATAAAAGCCCATCAAGACCTTCAAATTTAGCCACATAACTGGACGTGCTCCCTAAAAGGCGAGTAAGCAAGAATCCAAAGTACTTACCAAATCCAGTCAGAACTATTTGATACTGAGCTGAATTTAATGGCAGCAGTGGAGTTTTTCCTCATCGTTTTATCTGTTTTCTGTATAATTACCCCCTACTATCAGAGTTATTACCCACAATTACCATCTTTTACAGTCTTCTTCATATTTATTCTCCTGGAGAATGAGCTTTTTTAATGGTTTTCACTGTTTGTACCTCTGACATTCATAAATAAGTTATAAAGCAAATGTAATATCCAGTGCAATATCTCCACTGACAACCTTTACCTTTCGGTCAAATGTGATCTCCTGTTAAACAGTGCTGTCGTATTATATTCATATTGTAAATATTGGTAATGCTAACAGTGTAAATTCATTAATCTTGCTCTTAGTCTCACTTTAATTTTATTTTTTTTCCTTCATAAGGAAGTTGACATAGCGTAAATGTGCTGAATGTTTTAACCTGCTTACTTAAATTATTAATGCTCTTTTCTATTCTAATGTCTAAACCAGTGATCACCAACTGGCGACCCAGGGGCCACATCAGGCCCCTCAGAGCTTTCAATCCGGCCTCCTGACTATTATTTTACAGAAGAGAATTTGGGTCACTGCAAAGGACGTTTTTGAGAAGATTTAGCTTTTTCTTTGAGTGTGAAAAATCAACAATATATGCAGTTTAAAGTACGGATTCATTCTTAAAATTGTTGCTTTTCTCCTTATAATTTCTGCTTAAATTTCAGAGCTCTGATTTTTGTTGTGCATAATTATAAATTTAATCTCTTAATTTTGAGTTTTCCCCCCACAATACTTAAAGTAATCTCAGAATTTAAAAAAATCTTTTACTTAACAACAACTTCCACCTTTAATATTCTTTTCTTTTTTGAAGTTTTTGTTTGCCCTTTTGGTCTTCATATTACTAAATATGAGGAAATGGGCAGAGTAAAAAATGTTTTTGTTTTAAGGACAGCGATTCATCATTTAATACCTTTTAATTATTATTAGTGTTTTCTTAAATCTGGCCCCTAGAGCATATGCCAGGGAAAAAAATGGCCCTTGCATAAATGTAGTTGATGTAGTTGTATTCCTACTGCTAACTCGTGTATAAGAGTAACTGAAACAACCAAATTATTTAGCCTTGCAGAGCAGACCAACCTGTCTGACTCTGAAATCGTGCATCTCCGTCTTGCCAGCCTCCGTTGTCCAACGGTTTCACTCAGCTAAATGCTTAACAGCCCAATCAGCATGACAACAGGAAGTGACTTAACAGGAATTGAAGTCACTTCCTGTCGTACAAATACTGGAGGCTAATGTCAGTTAGCCTCATCATTACTCAGTTATACTTGGCAAAATATGCTCTTCTCATAAGTTTTCTTAGTAGGGATTGTCTTTGACGAGGTTCATGTCCCATATAAGTGTTAAATGAAACATCTGTCTGGTATAATTCAATGTGAAACGATATTCTCAAGGTAGTTAAGCTATTGGCTAGCGGTTGTAGCCACTACAGCTAACGGCTAACAGGGGCAAACAACAGTTGGTTGTTAGCCGTAGCAGCTAACAACAGTTAGCCGCTAACAACAGTTAGCCGCTACAGCTAACGGCCATTTACTGTTGTTTGCCCTTGTCAGCCATTAGCCGTAGCAGCTAACAGCTAACCATTAGCCACTACGTTTAGCCACTACATATGCTACGTCATAGCAGCACTGCTTGATATGGATTGGTCCGTGATGAGTGTTTTTGAGCCAAACGATCGTCCAATCACAAGCTGCTGTTGTATTTGAAGGTTCTGCCCCTGAAAACATTCTCTCAGGGCTCCTCCCCAGATGGATTAGTGAAATGTCTTCAATATGGAACTGCCCATCTGGCGTGTCAGGTTACAAATTACCTTCCTGGATTAATGAATAGACCATTTTCACGGCTCCAGTACTTCCTGAAATTTGCTGTGTACATTCATTTCCTGTCTTACAGTATTTGCTAAGCTAATTAATCCAGGTTTGCCTTTGTAACTGCTGCAGCAAGGCACACCTGGCTTAATTAGTTTGGCCAATAATGTAAGCGTACACTAAATATCACTAATATCAGGAAGTAGTGGAGCCGTGAAAATGGTCCATTATTTGTTTATGATTTCTGATTCTGAAATGGAAGCGTTGCTTAACTATGATTGTTTGAATTTTTTTTTTAAACTTGTTTTGCGACTCAACAACCTTATAGTGTGAGCAGCCTGGGTTTGATTCCCACCTGAGGCCCATTTGTTGCGTCTCTCTTGTCTGTAATATAGGCCAAAAATTCCAAACTATCATAAAAAAGATGTAACACAAACCCAAAAACTCTTTTTCGTTCTCAAACAAAATCCATTCTCTGATTTTGTGCGGGATGATCAATATTTGTGAACATCAAACACACCCCCTCAGAGTTTGAATCATTGTGAAAGTAGTAAACATGACCCACACGTTTCCAACATTAATATATTATCTGACGGTAATGATCGGACAGATATGCAGAGAGAATCCCTCCGAGTGCCCACCGTATGATTAAAACGTGGGCTATGACTTATTCATCGTTACTGGAGCAGCTCCAAAACATGCTGCTCTCGACTTCAGCTTCACACGAGACAGAAAATCAGACAAAGATGTGAAATCAGCTCTGTTTTGTATTTGGATAAAAAACATACTGCCAGCTTTTAAAGGTCTTTGTTTATATCTTGATCATGACATTAACATTCATATTAGAGCCTGAGTAACACACAAACACTCACGTCTCACTGCTGCTTGACATTTAAGGATGTTTGCCTTCATTTTCTTTTTATTTAGTTCCTCATATACTCCTGACCTTCTCTGAGTTATCTTTATAATGTCAGCTGGCGAGTTATTTTAAAGTTTATGAGTAGTATGTGGCTCATCTGCTGAATCCAATCTTTAAAGCGGTGGGACACTTGAAGTCTTTTTATTATGAGAGGGAAGGTCAAATGAGACAGAAAAGGGGGAAAAATGAAGCTTTATTTGTGTCAGAACTTCTCTAAAAAACCAAACCTGTATTGATTAAACAGGTAATTATCTGAGAACTAACTGTTCAAGTATGATTCATATGCATGAGTCAGTGTGTGTAGAAAAATATGAGCCAAGTGCTGATGTCTTAAAATCTTCACAGGAAACCAAACAAACATCCACTGAATCAAATCTGTTTTTATTTAATTTATCTACGCAACTTTGTGTTGATCATGACATGAAACTTGACCTTCCATCTGGAGGTTAGATAGATAGATAGATAGATAGATAGATAGATAGATAGATAGATAGATAGATAGATAGATAGATAGATAGATAGATAGATAGATAGATAGATAGATAGATAGATAGATAGATAGATAGATAGATAGATAGATTAGACACTTTATTAATCCCTTGGGAAGGTTCCCTAAGGAAATTCAGATTCTAGCAGCAGGTAACACCATAGTACAGAAAACTGTAAACTCTGGCAGCAGTGGGAATTTCCAGCATAAATAAACTACAAAACTAGAAAAGAACTCGGAGAGCGCAGACCTCCGCCAGCACCACAGTCCTCTCCCATATTGTGATTTTTACCATAAATATTAGTGCTGCCTTTATTTCATCTAAATATTTAGATTCCTTGACCATGAAAACATACCATTAGCAATTGGTTTCATAATGATATCTATTGTAGTTCAGTAGTTATTCACAAAAATCGCATTTTTCATCATGGCGGATCCAGACGGTGATACGGATCAACACCAAAATTGAATCACTTCTTCCTTTTCCCATGCTGAACATGTCCTGAAAATTTCATCAAAATCCATCCATAACTTTTTGAGTTATTTTGTTCACAGACAGACAAACTCTCCTGAAAACATAACCTCCTTGGCGGAGGTAACAATAATTTACCTTTACAGTGAAGCAGAAATTAGAATGTCTGGTATAAATAAAACTGACGTACAAATAATTAACATTAACACTGCAGCACCAGTTAGAATAACTGGCATAAATAAACTACAATATTAGTAATTAACCTTAACACTGAAGCAGCAATTAAAGTGACCGGTATAAACTACAATGCAAATAGTTAAACTGTACACTGTAGCAGCAGTTAGAGTGTCTGGTATAAATAAAATACAATGCTAATGGTCAACTTTAAGACTGTAGCAGCAATCAAAATGACTGGTGTAAATAAAGTACAGTACAAATAATTAAACTGTACACTGTAGCAGCAGTGGGAGTGTCAGCATAATTAAACTACAGTAGTGCAGTAATATAATCAGTTGTGTTGTTTTATATGTTAACAATAACATACGGGCACAGTAAATGATCAAGAATCAGGGCTGGGGTATGTTTACCTCCGCCATGGAGGTTATGTTAGTGCTGTGTTTATTTGTTAGCAAGATGACGCAAAAACAGATTTGGCTGAAATTTTTAGGAGATGTTGGTCATGGCGAATAACCGTTTTTGCTCAACAACTGTCTAACTAATAATAATATTAGCATGATTCTGAGTGTGGGTTTTCAGAGTCAAGGATGGTAACTTAATCATGAAAATATTGCTTATAGATTCAAAAGATGCTTTCTAGTTTGTTTTGTGATTGGAAGAAATATTGCAGGAAAGGGATGAACATGAGGCCTAAAGACTTTCGACTTCAGAAATCTGAAAAGATAAGCCTCAAGTGGATATTTGTGTTAATCAAAATAAATAAAATAAACTAATAAATAGGTGTGTCCCGACACAACTTTTCACCTCCAACACAATACCAATATTGCAGCCTTGAGTATTGGCTGATACAGATATCGACCGATACGATATCAGCAGGAATCATACAGACTTTTGTTACTTATTTTGTAGTATGGACTGTAAGAAAAGGCTTGATCAAGTGAGATTACTCAAACAGAGAACAGCAGTCAGCAATAGTAGGTATGAGAAAAACTAACCCAATTGTTATTAACCAATAGGTTCAATAGATTTAACCTTGAACATAAGAATATTGTACAATTAAATAGAATAAATGAAAAATAAATCAGAAGACCCTGAAAAGCAACCTCAATAAATCTGATAAAACCAGAAACATGTATTTTTAAAATTACAAATAACAACTGTGTTTAATTTAATCATAAGCATATTCTACAACTGAATTAAATAAATTAAAAATAAATTAGAATGGACTGCTTGTATCAGATTGTTTATAATGGAGATTTTAAGATGCAGGCCCGTATAATCTGATATTTGTTTTTTTGCTGAAATCAGATCCATGTCCAATATCAATATCCGATCGGGACACCCCTACCAATACACTCAAAAAGTTCTTTAGATGTCATGTTTCCAAGCAAGGATTGAACAAGTTAAAAGCCATTTTTTACATTGTTTTATAAGACTTTAAGCAAGCATACCAGAAAAAATCATTTTATCTTTGATTTTGTTTTTTTTTAACAAATGGAACGTTAAATTCATGAAAAGCAATAGACATTTAAATTAGAAAGAAGACAATATAAAAAAATACATAAATAAAAATGAATAAATTAACTCAAAACAATAAAATAACACAAATGATAATTATCCTAATAATAATAAAATAGTCTAATCTCCGAAATAGTAATAAGTCTAATAATAATCATAATAAATAAGTCATTTATATACATGATCAATAACAGGTCATCATGAGTCTATAAAACTTTAATTGCCACGCATGTAACTCAAGTCCTGCCTCTTGCACCAGTACGGGCGAGACATAATAAATAAGTGTGCAAACATAGATCAATACACCACAGTCTAATAAAATGCAGGAAAATGAAAGGGATTGTTTTGAAAACATGGAGTTAAGACTGCGTTAATGAGTTTGCCTGCTGTTTTTTATGGATTTATTCTTCTTGTTTGCACCAATCTCATTAAATAGATTTGAGTCTTAAAGTTTGGGTATTTATAAAATATATAAAATGTAATATAGGGAAGTGGCGTCCATGTATATCGTCTCTGTTCTGATTTAGCTCCACATGAATCATCTCTAGTCTTCGGCAGCTCACGTCTCCTTCACCTTCTCGTCCTTGAGGCTCGTCCACACCTGCAGAGCGCTAACACGCCCCTTCATAAACCGTCCTGCCTCACGCTGCGCCCCTTCATTGATTTCCTAATGATTCACACTGATCCTCTTCCCAAACACGTCTGCTTTAAAAGCTTTGATTCAATTATGACTCATGAGTTTGGTTGGAGTTTCTGCCCCCCTCCTCCTCATTAAGTGAAATGAAAACTTTTGCTGACGACGTGCCATCAGATTTTCTCCTTGTGACAGGGTGGATGTTTGAGGCTGAGCGCTGACGACAGGCTGGATGTAGTCATCCTTAATGTGCTGCTGAGATGACCGTGGGTTTGGTCCAAAATCCTCTCCAGTTGGCTCTCAGAGATTGTGTGAATGTTATTAGAAGGGAAAGGGTGTTCAGGAGGAGATGAGGGAAGGTGATTTTTATTCCCGCTGGAGGGGGAGAAGTGCGGCTGTTTGAGGAGAACAGGGAGAGTCCAATTTTTTACTCTCAATCAGAGTTTAATTTACTGTTTTTGTAACGCTGTTAAAGGAATACACCAACTTTTTTATATTTTCATGTCTTGCCTCGCTCCTGCGTCCATGACAAGCAGATAGGCATCATTCTTTTGACTGTGTGTGCAGTACCAACGAAGAGACGCTAATTAGCTTAGCTCAAAAACAGGGAGTCAATGGGTAGTGTTAGCCTGCCTCTGCCTACAGTCATCAAATAAACTCTTCAGCAACACCAAACAGTCCTGTGTACAAATGCATATATTATTTGTTATTCATCAAGAAAATGTGTCTTTGCCAAGTTAAGTTGTTTTTTTATATTTTATTGACAAATATTTCCGCCTTTTCCGATTGATTTTTCCCTAAAAATTTGTGCATTTTCATGTCATCACATAATCAACTGTTTGCATTTTAAATCCTCAAATCCCACACCAAGAAAATAACTGGTGGTTTGTTTGTCGTTTTCTCTGTTCCCATAAGTTTGCAGCAGAGAGTAGATGAAAGAAAGCAAGTAGAGTCGTTGACAACATTGCTCTGAGCACATGGAGAAAGATTTCTTAAAGAGACAGGAGATCTATAGGTGCGTTCACACCGGACGCTACTTGTACTACCTCGGCGATCACTCTCCATTCAAAGTCAATGTACAGCCGCGATGGGGCGGGGCTAACCCTCCCGCGATGCGACAGCCGTGTACAAGACGATCGCTTCACTCGTCACGTGATGTCAAAGTTAAAAAAAAGTTGATCTATTCAGGCGATGTCGTGTGTGGCTGTGCAGCATCAGCCAATCAGCGGTGTGTGTACGTGTGACGGTACCCAAGACAGTTATTCATCCGGACTACAGGGCGGATGATCCGTCCAGGCGGAACTAATGTCAGTGAGGACATTAGTTCCGCCTAGACGGACCGCGGTAAACTCACAGATAATGCTGCTGCAGGGCATCAGCTGCAGTGTTTTGTGTTTGATAAGTGAATGAAAAGGATACAGTTGGAATAATGTCCACTTATACATCCTATTATATGATATATGATATCATCGCGCTGAAACTCGAGCGGACGTGACATCACCGAGCGACGGCCGATGGCAATGGTGACCAAAATGAGGTATTTATGGATGCGCGACGCTATGTCAGTGGGCGACACGATTTTGGTAGCTGGGTCGCTTGCAGTGTGAATGCAGCATAACAGAGAGAGAATACGGCACAATCCGGAGTTCTCAGATGTTTTTTGAACATTAGTGATTGTGGACATACTCCAGCCGTCTTCAGACAGGAATATGAACCTGATTTAAAGCAAATTATGACCTTTTTATTTATTTTTATTTTCAGAAGCTTGAGCTTCACTTTGTTTTTTTAAATTTTGCTTTAGCAAGGTCATGCTATAAACTGAATTAAGGATTTTTATGTCAACATTTTCTTTATTCTGTGCTTGTTTCAAGTTCGTCATGTTTGATATAATGAACTTTTAGTTTATAAAAAAATCTGTGACAAGTTCAACACTGTTCCTTGTATTTAGCATAGAAGCTACATATTTTGAATAGAAAAATTATCATAATTTGATGTTTGTCCATTGTTTTGTGTTTTTGCCTGTCTGTGAGCAAGTTAACTCAAAAAGTTCACAGTGAATTTTGATTAAATCTTTAGGGACTACAGAGCATGGCACAAGAAAGAAGTGATAACATTTTGGTGCTGGTCCAAATCTGGATGCTGATTGAGTAAATTTTAAAGTTATTTCTTCACATTTTTAACAATAACTCAGCCAACAGTGTCAGAAATGCCTTGTCGGATGTTTTTGTTCGCCAAGCACTTCAGATTTTGGTGTGTTAACATTCTTTTTGTGGACATAATTTGTGCTTATTTCTTTTCCGACATAAATAATGCGAAAAACTCTCTCGTTTCTTCATCGTGCAATGCCCAAAAATCACAGATTATCTGTCAGAGTCTTGTTGAATAATGCTCACAGCTTGAAGGAGAGACAGACAAACAAACGAACTAGAAGTGCACAAAGAGCACAAATCTTCATCATTGTATTTCTAACACTGCCTTGGTGGAGGCACAGGGTTATTTCAGAAAAATGTGGAAAACTGCTCTATTAACAATTAAAAAAAAAAAAAAAGTCCTGGATAAGCGTCCTGATTCAGATCACCACTAAAATCTAATCACTTCTTTCTTGTGTCATGAGCAAAAATTCCCTGGAAAATTCTTCCAAACTTGTTGGGTTATCTTGCTCACAGATGAAAAAACAGACAAACAAATGGACAAATTTGAAAACAAAACCTTCTTTGCAGAGGCAAATAGTATTAACAGATATTCCTCAAGTGCTTGTAAGTAGGTCAACAATCACTTGCACCTTGTGGTTTAGTTTTTTTATGTATTTCTTTTGAAAACTGCTTAAAGTGCTAATCTCAGTCTAAAAAAGCTAATGTAATATAATGTGGTAGAAAAAATGGGTCACAACAAGTACTTTTGTGTATATAAATCATCATTTCAGTAAATTAATTAATATTTAAATAATAACGATGGTAATAATAACAGTAGCTTTTTGCTTTTAAACCTTTAAATCCCAAACAAAGAAAATATCTGTTCTTTTGGTTTGTTTGTAGTTGTTTCTGTTTCCTAAAACACTTCAGAAACAACTACAATTATGTGTTATGTTTTTTTACACATTAACTATCCTGCCAAACAGTTGAGCCGGGAGTTAAAGGGTTAAGGGCGAACAAAACAAAAAATAGTAGCCCGAGAAAGTTTATTATGTCTACGTGGATTATCTGCTTATACTTTATTTTCAACAGACAACAGTGACGTGTTCTTTCCTCATATCATACACGTCACACTACCATCAGATGACACTCCGTCGAAACATGCAAGGGTATGAATTAAAAAACCTTACTTGTCTGTTAAAAAATAAACTATAAGCAAAACCAAAAATAGAATATGGGCTCTTTGGATTTATTTGGGCAACAACCGTACCTCACTTTTCAGTACAAGACAAATATTTAATAAAAACATTGACTGCCTGGGAAAAAAAAGTTCTAACAAGAAAATAGTTTCACCTCATTCCTCCAACAAAGACAGGCTGGATAGAAATTGTAACAGACGTATAAAGTATGAGACTTTCCTACGTGATCTGAAAACAGAAAAGCTTTTGCAATACTGGAGGAAATAGATTTTGTTTTTAGCCTCAGAAGAGGTTTAACCTTCCTCCTGTTTGATGAACTGACATGCTCTTTCACCAGAGAGGATGTTCAGAACGAATGTTTGACATCCTGTTTTCTTGTTCTTTTTGTTTGTCAGTCTATTTGTTCTCATATGTATGTATAAAATGTTTATAATATTTTTAAAAAAATATGGGCTCTAAGAAATAAAATTGGGGCAAAAAAAAAAGGGCTGAACAGCCAAAGTTATTGTTAAGACGGGATCACAGGAAGTGTTTTGTGTTGATTAATCCTCAAATACATGCACATGTCCCCAAATATGTTTCACATTTTCAGATGTGTACACCACATATTCAGCCATTATTGAACCAGCAGCCTCTGCATACAGCAGATGTAAAGAAAAAACTTTAGTACAGCACAAATGCCATGTCCTCACATCAGTTTGGAAAAGCTGCAGTTTGGCTAAAAATATCAGAACATCATTTCAACCTAACGATTACCAAATAAACCATAACACTGTCTGTTTTTAGCCAGAATGTGCTGACTTGCTGACATCCTGTGGGGCCGCCATTAAACCCACTGAGAAGAGGCTAAAGTTAATTTTGAAAACCGCCCGGCTGATCTTCTAATAGCTCGAGCAAATTGTTGTTCACTGTAATGTTTTTGAGTCGATCCTATCAGGAGTTTTTTGGGTTCTGACTGAGTGTTGCTAATGTCACTGCTTAAAACACGCTATGTGATTAAATGTTTTATATTATACAGAGAGTCCATAAAGTCTCTACAATTAAAAACATATTACAAGAGGCAGTTGATGAGATATCTTAAAGGTGTAGTCAGCAATGTGGGAGAAAATGAGTGGAGAGGTTGTTGATTAACGAATTTAGACCCGCCTCCCAAAAGCTGATGGACATGCATCGTCATGGAAACGGCCGTAGAAACTGCGTAGCAGACCAACGTAGCTAAGGTAACCCCGACTCATCAGACAACTCGACTGACAATATTGGTAACATCACAACAGTACATTCTGGCAGATTCGACAATAAGATGAATGCCCGACGGCTGTTACCGTTATGTGAAGCACCACAAAGCTAATGTTGCTTAACTATCCAGCAGAAAGACGGCGACATCCGCGTCCGTTTTCAGGTCTTTCAATTCGCGGAGTTCCCACCACCGTCGGAAAGCAACACCAATGTTGACCCGGGTCTTCGCTCTTTCATGGTCATAGTCCTTCTTTTTCACTTTTCACCCCTCTGAACTTTTTCTTTTGGGCTGTTTTTCAGCCATTGCTACTGCACCTATTGTATCTATCTCCAACGCTAACTGCGCACGCTACGCAACCTACGACTTCCCCTTCCCCCTCTGTCTGATCTGCGTATGAGTATGATCACCCCCTGGATGTGGGTGGGTGTGCTCTGTTTTGGTGACTCGGCCCGAGCCACAGTATTTACCTGCTGAAATTCAGAGCCAAGGCTGTGTATTGAAACCAGACTTTTTTGTCAACACGCTGTCAGTGGTGACATCTTGTGGATGGAGAGGAGAAATACGGTGATTTTGACAAATCGTGCATTAGATTAGAAGATTAGAAGATCGCTGAGTACACCTTTAACCAGGTTTGTTTTATTTTAATCAGTGTTTATTAAAGCTTTTATTCACATTAAAATGTTGTGTATCAGATATTCTGTTATTTGAAGGAAAGGCTTGTCTTACATGATTGATGTTTTCCTCAGATGTTCTTGGTCACCCACTCCTCCCTTTCTCCAACACTGTCTCTGTCTCCATAAACTTCTTGTGTCGTGCACAAATTGAAGGACACGATGGTGAAACTCTTCCATACTCAGTTCTGTAGTTTCATGAGTCTGCACATTTGATTTTGTCTCAATAAACCATTGTGCCTTGATTTTGTAGGGGTTCATTTAACAGCTTTCCTTCCATAAACAGAATATCTGAATAACAAAACTTTCCTGTAAATAAAAGTTTAATAAACACTGATTAAAATAAAACAAATCTGGGTAAGATACCTCATCAACTGCCTTTGTAATATTTTTTTATGTATTTTTGGGGCATTTTGTGCCTTTATTGATAGGAGAGAATGACACTGGATAGGCCTGTGAAAGGGGTTGGATTTTAGGGAAAGACACTCTGCAAACTGGATTTGAACCCTGGCCAGCAGAAGTATGTATATGAGACATGCCTGGTCGCTAACCACTCTGCCAAACCAGGATATATAATAATAATTATTATTTTTAAATTATGAAGAGACTTTATGGACACCCTGTATTGTATTCCTTCTGCTGATTTATGTTGCTTTAGTTTTGCTGAAACTGCATGGGTCATATTTACTGCCAACAAAAACTTTTTTTAAAGTGCATATCCAAATGAAAACATCACTCCTCAGACATGTAGATCAGACCCAGCCTTCTTCCCTTCAGTGATCTTCATCCATCCCACAGGAGCAAAACAACCTCTTCATCATGTTTAAAGCTTCTTCGTTTGATTTCCATGTTTCGTTCTTCAGTTTGATGGTTTACATCAAAGTATTTCCTAAAAACTTTTCTTCCCACTGTCTTAATAACGCTGTGTTTTCTTGGTGTGTCACAGGGAGAGCTGCTGAGCCCCTGTCGTTGTGACGGCTCGGTGCGCTGCACACATCAGCCGTGCCTCATCCGCTGGATCAGCGAGAGAGGATCCTGGAGCTGTGAGCTCTGCTACTTCAAGTACCAGGTCCTGGCCATCAGCACCAAGAACCCTCTGCAGGTAATTTGGGACTATCAGCTCTGCCTGACAAATCAATCATTCAATCATTCATTTAGCTGATTTTGAGCAGATTCAGTTTCAGCTTTGAGTGTTTTTAAAGTGAGTAAAGAATCTTTTGACAAATGACTAAACCAGTTTACATTTTGACAGCACTTTTTTTAAGTTGGTTTTAGTCTTTTATGTAAAATATCTGTTTGTTTTAGTCATAATTTAGTCATGTGAATTGTTTACATTTTAGTCCAGTACTAGTTGATGAAATTTCCCAACATTTTAGTCGACAAATCTACTGTAAATTTAATCAATTTAAATACAAAGTTTAAAGTGTAAGGCATTTTTATGTTTCCTTGAATTTCTGAAGTTTTACACTTGGATAAAATGAAACATCTAATAACCCTTTATTTAATGCTATTAAAGTTCAATGTATAAATGAACAGAAACAAATTTAACCCATGTGAAATGCAGTCTCCTTTATTTAGTCTACCTGGCAGAGCATCTCAGTTACAATACCAGAACTGACAACAAACAGCGAACCTGCTCTACATGGATATATCAATTCATAAAGAGAGTAGCTGTGATTGGATTGCTCCACAACTTATCCCACCACCATGAAGCTAAGGCAGCTGTGATTGGATGTCCCCCTGAACCCGTCCAACCTTAGAAATTTCATAAGTTAAAACTAGACTCAAGACAATTTATATGACTAAATTGACATATTTTTGGTAAAAGGCTATAACTAAAACTGAAATACCAAAATTGCCACACCAATAAAATATCTGTTTTTTGGTTTATTTGTACTTTTCTCTGTTTGCTGAAATGTTAACAGTATCAAACAACGATTTGTTCTGCTTTTTAAAAACACAACATATCATTGAATTTATGACCAAAAAGTGAGCTGGTAGTTAAACCGTTAGCCCCCAAATTCCACTGCACGCGAAAGCGCCACGATGCACACCGCAGCGGAGCGCCGTGGTTTTGCTCCGACAGGCAAACCCCAGTAGAAAAGATGTTTGGGGTCATGTATACAATCTTATATAATTCTGTACCTCTACGATTCACTTTTCTTCGTCCATGGTGTCGTGTTGCCTCTGGGACCCTCTGGCCGACTGCTGACCTGATGCTTGTGCCTCCAGTTTTGACGTAATGACAAACAATTGAGGAAAATTACATGCATTTCCATGCATTAAGTTTTATTTTGAAACTTCCGGTTACTCCACACAGTGACTTCCTGTCTGGTGCTTTCTTAACGACAGTGAATTTACGAGGTTTTGAAGCGGCCGCGCAGAAAATAGACCTGAAGCGTATCTCTCGTGCCTTGGCGGGCGCTTCAGCAATGTGGCGCTGATGCACTGCAGCGCGTGTCGAAATGCTGCACGGCGCCTTGGCGTCCAGTGGAATTTGGGGTTAACTCTCACTGTGAGGGCTAGCTATGAAAATTAATGTCAGGATATATTAATATTTTGGTCCAACTAACATAATTATGGTTTAAATTTTCCTATTTTTTCAAAGTGCTCACATTTCTTAGCCTTTAAAGAAAGATCCGTCCCTATCACCCACACTGCTGTCAGCCACAAGGGGCAGTTGCCATATCTTGGCCACCTCTTCCCAGGCCTGTCCTGTTTTTCGTCACTGGTTTGGCTTAAAGGAGACATATCATGCTTGTTTATCCTTTTCACTATGCCAGACTAGGATGCCTGTAAAGCATTTCTGCCCTCAGTACAAGTCATTTAGGTGGGCTTTACACGAGTACGAATTTGTACGACTCCGGTAAAATAAACTATCGATCTGGTGATATTGACACACGGAGACGCGTATTTGTCCATGACTCCGCACCTTTTTGAAAACGGGTTTGCAAGTGGATATCTGCGTATTCGTCTTCATGCCGTAGTTGGTGTAAACAGATGAGTCCGGAGAAGACGGTGACCTCATAGCACCCCTCCTCCTCCGGGGGATCCCCGCCCAACCCACGATGTCACACACAACAACAACAACAATGGCGCCAGCCGAGCTGATTCTGATCTTGTTCCAGCAGCTATAAGTATTACTACAACTTTTATACCAACATTTTCTCACAGAGCACGAACAACACCAGCTACGGCAACAACAGCAACAAGTGCTCAAGCAGAGACACAGCATGCTACGCGTGCATGAGCACTTATTGACGTGGAATCCACCTCGGAGCAGAACTGTGATGTTACGAGTGTAGTAACCCAAGAACTACATTACCCAGCATGCAATTTTTTGAAAATTAAGGGGTGTAAGGTCTTGCATTCTCAAGTAAATACACAAGCCTATGTACAATACGATGTGTAAACAGCGATCCATGTTTTGATGCCGACGCCAAGACAATACGGTGCCGTCCTCGTGTGAGGAGGGCCTTAGTTCCTTCATTACCCCACAATAGCGTTCTCAAAATCCTCATTTTAGGCCATTATCAAGCTCTCGTTGAAACGCTCGGATCTCAGGCTGACCTACAGTAACCTCGCAACGTCACAGCTCTTTGTGCTCTGATTGGTCAGTTCTATCGGGGGTAGAGCCAGCCTGTCCTTCTTCTTCTACTGTATTTTCCGGCAGGCTCAAAGCAGCGACCGGGTATTGAGTCCCCCTACAGGCCAGAGCTGGTAATGAGTGAGTGTGAGCTAGGGGGCTATATACTGCTGCTGGGTGGATGTGTTCCTGACTGATGTTTGTGGGGCTAACGGACATCACAGAGGAGGAAGTGTTTTATCAGATTACTCCAATAAAAAGAAATGTACCTCGTGTCGTCACGACGATTTAAATCTCACGGACATCTCGCAATGACCTATTTTCAGAGGCATCAAATCTCGTTCTAGGATATCAGAAAAAATACAATATCTCATTTTTTGAAAATTAAGGGAGTGTAGGTCTTGTTTTCAAATTTATTATATTATATGTAAGTATTAAATCATGCATCAGCATGATATGTCTCCTTTAAATATACTCACTCCCTCGGTCCGAGGTTAGCTAAAAATGTCTCACAGGTGGATTTCTGTAAAGCAAATCAAACCTGAAGTCATATTTGATTCAAAATGTTTTGTCACCCTTTGTTTTGGGTGTCTCGTTGATAATTGTGGGGATTTAAAAAATCCTTGAACAGTACAACATATTTCTACCTCACATTTTCTGGATTTGATGATACACCGGGGCCCATATGGGAAGCAGTGGGGAGCCTGTTGTGGCCCCCGGGCTGCCAGTTGATCATCACCGGTGTAGATGATGGATGGATGGACTCATAGATTGTTGTGCCAAAAACTACAGTTCCTGGACTGGCTGCTTGAGCGAGGCCAGAAGGAGCCAAAATGTGGGAGATCTGGTCTGTAGCTCCTCTCTCTCATCTTTCTGACTTTGTACTTTTCTAACTGATACAGGCACCGTGGTTGATCGTGTATTTTTTCTAAGTTAGGGGCCATCAAGGGGCCTCATTTCTAACAAAGGGGTCAAGTTTTTGTCTAACATGCATGCAGTCACGTGTCTGATAAAGCACACCCAGTCACTTTCGACATTTTAATCAAAACAGTGTAGGTAATGGGGTGCTGGTTTGGCGGAGTGGTTAGCAACCAGGCATGTCCCATGTACATACTTCTGCTGGTCTGGGTCTGGGTTTGAATCCAGCCTGTGGCCAGTTTGCAGAGTCTCTTCCCTTACACTCTCACCCCTTTCACAGCCTATCCACTGTCTCTCTCCTATCAACAAAAGCACAAAATGCCCAAAAAATGCATTTTAATCTTACAATTTGCTTTCATTCAAATGATAGTTTCTTCTGTCAGCTTTATTTTTGGTGGATCTGCCTATTTGGTGCATTACTGCCACTGATGGTTGGGCATGCAGTTGCATTCAACTTTAATTTGATTGACATTTAACAATTTAATTACCTTTTAACTCCGAACAAAACTTACTCTTTAAAAAGATCAAAAATGACCATGTAAACACCTAACTCCAAATGAAAATGATAACTGAGAATAAAAGTAAGTGGCTGGTTTACTCTTGTTTTAAATCCAAATTAAAGCTTATCTTAAAGTGTGCTCTTCTCCATTGTGGTGTTCTTTACCTACGGCCCAATGGCAAAAGTCTAAAGTGGGTATTTAGGGGGTGCTCTCTGTCCATGGCTATTGTTCTTCATTGAGCTCTGTAATGTTGGGTATGGGGGTGCGAATTATTCTTGAGGCTATGCGTGTCATTCTGTTAAGCTTATTTTTGTTGGAGACAAATAATTAAAAATGACCACGTAAGCACCTAACTCCAAATGAAAATGATAATTCTGAATACTTCTTTCTGAAGTAAGTGGCTGGTTTATTCTGATTTTAAATCCAAATTAAATAATTTCTCAATTATATACATGTTCATTTTGTTTTCAATTAATTCCCGTAGTTCTGCTCATGCTCGTTCCCTTGTCCTGTCACGATGGCCTCCTGAAGCAAGTGCTGGACCCAAGCCGAGACTATTTTTTTAATAAGAGCCTTAAAAGATATGGATATAATGAAAGAGTGGATGGATGTAATCACTAAAATGCAGACCTTTTTAAAGATGTACTGTCCAAGTTGGGCGAGGTTTCCCAGACAGAGACGCTGAACTGGAGTTTTTCTTCTGGCAGACGTAAATACGTCACTACCCCACATACGCCCCCGTCCAATCAGAAGCATTCCCAACCGCCAGATCATGAATAAAGGCGGATAGTAGTGTTGTGCTCAAGACCACACTATACAAGACCAAGACTTGCCTGAGACAGGAATGCGCAGAGACTGAGACAAGACCAAGACCATCAAAACCTATTTTCAAAACCATGACAAGGTTAAACAGTTGAGGGGGGTGTCCCTGAGTCACAACACCGGGAGGTTGCAGTCATCACAGGGGGAAATAACACATAAATTGAAGCTTTTTGTTGTTTTACCAAGTGTTCCTTCTTATTCACATTAATGAAGTTGAAGAACAGCAGATCAGTGCTGGTCTTGATCGGTCTTGACGGAAAATCCCGAGTCCGGACAGTCCAAGACTGAGACAAGACCGAGTAAAAATGCTCTCGAGTCCGAGACAAGACCTTCAAACTGTGGTCTCGAGACCGGTCTCAGGTAGCACAACACTAGCGTATAAACCTGTTTTCCATGTAAACCTTTATTCAGAATGACTATTTCCATGTAAACATGAAAGAGAAAACTTTGATTCTTAATTATTTAATTCTGAAAAAATTAATTCCAAATTAAGAAAACATCATGTTGCCAGTATTTAGCAAAATGTAAGATGAGTAACCGGACAGGGGCACTTCACTTGGCCAGTTAGACTTCAGTGGTCCCACCCTTATGCTGCTTTCACACCGCAAGCGACCCAGCTACCAAAATCGCGTCGCCCACTGACGTAGCGTCGCGCTTCCATACCTCATTTTGGTCACCGTTGCCGTCGACCGTCGCTCGGTGACGTCACGTCTGCTCGAGTTTCACCGCGATCATATCATATATCATATAATAGGACGTATAAGCGGACATTCTTCCAGATGTATCCTTTTCATTCACTTATCAACCACAAAACACTGCAGCTGATGCCCTGCAGCAGCATCATCTGTGAGTTTCCCACGGTCTGTCTAGGCGAAGCTAATGTCCTCACTGACTAATGTTTCCCACACGGACATGGATTGTTCCTCTGAAGTCTAGATGAATAGATGTCTGTCTAGGGCGGTGATTCCCAACCAGGGGTACGTGTACCCAAAGGGGAACGCGAAAACATTGCAAGGGGTACGTGGAAAAATGTAATAATTTATTTCCAGCTTCAAAGTACTGAGTAAAGCCTGTCAACAGAATTGTATGTGTGTGCCGCAACTCTTTTTTCCAGGGGACCAATAACCTAAAATGAAAACAGCTGCTAACCTGCAGCCAGGAAAACATAAATAAAAGGCCAAAACATCCAGTTGCTCTGGATTCAGGAGAGGGTTAAGAGAAGAACGCAGAAAAACTATTTAGAATGTTCCTGATTTTTAAAGTTTAAATCCCTGCTTAAACAGTCAAATACCACAAACACAGGTTGATTATTTTGATTACGTATCTTTTATTTAGATTACACATTTATTTTCAAGGCAATATTTTTATTATTATGTTGAATTTGAGTTAAAAAGAAGAACATTTCTGAGAACTAAATGTTCAAATTAAGGAGATAAAATAAACTAAAACATTTTCATTTATTAACCAGTTGAGTTACGTTCTGCTTTAGAAGAATCATCAACATGTATGAGTTAGGGGATACCTATGGCATGACAAAAAGGCTCAGGGGGTACACAAGACAAAAAAGGTTGGGAACCACTGGTCTAGGGTACCGTCACACAGCCACGCACGACATCGCCTGAAAAGATCAACTTTTTTTTACTTTGACATCGTGCTGAGGTAGTACAAGTAGCGTCCGGTGTGTAGCACCTTTAGAATCGCCACCATAAAAGTAAGGTACAAAATAAGTCTTAAAATAGTGTTTAACAGCTTGAGTATCCACCTTCACATCCAGTATGGTCTTCTCAGGTTTGAAAACAAACAAGATGGCGACTGCCAGAATGTCAAGCTCGGTGACGTGGCTGTAAACTGTGGTCCAGAACGAATTAATGCCATCAGGTCAGACCGGCTGCACCGTTTACTCGTCTGCCTTCCATGATTTTATCCAGAAAATGCAGGATGAAAGCTTTTATACTGCCCTCATAGATATCAGTATTTCAGCTCTGATCCTCATGTTCTTTTCAGTCTGACTCAATCTGTTTATTGGATTAAATTTACAAACAGACCAGAACAGCTCAGTTTGGTTTGGCTCACTGTCTTCACCAATCCCCGCTGTATACGTCCAACCATCTTTAAAAAGGCAGACAGACTAATGAAGAAGCTCCACAGAAACAAACCAGCAAAGAGTCCGAGGACATCAAACCTTCTCAGACAAACACGACCTCTGTCAGGCTCTGTGAGGTTTAATATTTTAAATCCAGGCGCAGAGATCTTATTACATGAAGAGGAGGGGGGGTATCCGCTGACTGTGACATTACATAATAACATATACACCATAAAAACAGAGCTGCATCAGACCCAGCACTGAGCTAGAACAAATCCTGGGCGGTCTCTCTCTGGGCTGTGACTGTTTGCCATATTGTGCTGACACATTTTCTCTCTGCGTCACTGTCCTTCTGCCCTCCTTTTCAGGCACTGCCAGCGCCTCTTAAATCTATTGATAAGGTGCCATCTATCGCTGTGTGTGTCCACGGCTTCGTATGTGTGTGTGTGGCGGATATGTGTGTGTGTGCGGCTGTTTCTGTTTTTTTCTGCGTTTGCATAAGTCATAGACTAATATTTTTTAATTTTTCCTCTCTGAAAAACAGAATGTGACAAATATGAGAAGTGATAACAGTACTCAACTACTTGTACGAATTAGAGAGCAACTTTCTAACCTTGCAGTGCAGTTGGATCATAATCTATGCCTGTAATCAAGCAGATCCATCTTGCCAACCTCCAGTCTACATTTATTGTGAGCCCAAAGTGGCACGGTCCAATCATTAGAGCAGGGGAGAGCTGGGGCTACGAGTGAGCAACAACAGTTAGCTTGTAGAGAAATTAGCATTGATGCTAACAGCTAAAGTACAGTGCTGCCAGATTTTTTTTACTGAAATAAGCAACCAGGTCAAAAGAAACAAGTCCAAAACAAGTACCTTGTATTTTCTAATGCCATACGTTACTTTATTTTTTTAAGAGAAATCTCCAAGTGTAAAAGTGTGTTCTAATTTTCATCTACATTACATTTCTACGGAGCCCTAAAGGGACATCGGCAGAATAAAAATAAATAAAAACTACCCAATGCGCATGAGAAGGGGCTCTCTACATTTCAATTTCTCAGCAACATTTTTTTTTTATTCAACATCCTTCTGTTTGGAGGTGGAACATCATTTTTATACACAAGTGAAGGGATGGGCTACTGTTATTTGTAACTCTGTTATCGCTAAATAGTCTGTTTAAATTTGATTTTTGTAACCAAACAGACATAGTCAGGCTTTTATCTAAGCTGTATGTTGATCCTCTACAGCTCTATTATGGAAAAAAAAAGTATTAGCTACATTAGAAATAAATTTAATTCAGGCTATAAGGATTTCTTTTAAATGAAAAAAATCATTTTGCTCCTCTTTTTACAGTAAAATTTGCATTTGTGTAAATAGCTTGTGTGAGTTTATATTGGTAGTAGACTGAGCATCAGATCCCTCCTGGGCTTAGAAGAACAAAAAGCTCAAATGAGCATCTGCACCTTTAGAACAAGCTCTCAAACCCTTTCTCTGGGCTGTTTTCCTGGTGGCCCAGCGAAATACACTATATTGCCAAAAGTATTCGCTCACCTGCCTTGACTCACTTATGAACTTAAGTGTCATCCCATTCCTAATCCATAGGGTTCAATATGACATCGGTCCACCCTTTGCAGCTATAACAGCTTCAACTCTTCTGGGAAGACTGTCCACAAGGTTTAGGAGTGTTTATGGGAATTTTTGACCATTCTTCCAGAAGCACATTTGTTAGGTCACACACTGATGTTGGACGAGAAGGCCTGGCTCTCAGTCTCTGCTCTAATTCATCCCAAAAGTGTTCTATAGGGTTAAGGTCAGGACTCTGTGCAGGCCACACCAGACTCTGTCATCCATGTCTTTATGGACCTGCTTTGTGCTCTGGTGCACAGTCATGTTGGAAGAGGAAGGGGCCAGCTTCAAACTGTTATCACAAAGTTGGAGCATGGAATTGTCCAAAATGTCTTGGTGTGCTGAAGCATTCAGAGTTCCTTTGACTGAACTAAGGGGCCAAGCCCAGCACCTGAAAAACACCCCACAACATAATCCCCCCTCCACCAAACTTTACACTTGGAACAATGCAGTCTGACAAGTATTGTTCTCCTGGCAACCACCAAACGCAGACTCGTCCATCAGATTGCCAGATGGAGAAGTGTGATTCATCACTCCAGAGAACGTGTCTCCACTGCTCTAGAGTCCGGTGGCGGCGTGCTTTACACCACTGCATCGACGCTTTGCATTGCACTTGGTGATGTGAGGCTTGGATGCAGCTGCTCGGCCATGGAAACACATCCATGAAGCTCTCTGCACTGTTCTTGAGCTAATCTGAAGGCCACATGAAGTTTGGAGGTCTATAGTGATTGACTCTGCAGAAAGTTGGCGGCCTCTTCGCACTATGCACCTCAGCATCCACTGACCCCGCTCCATCAGTATGTGACTGAGTTGCTGTCGTTCCCAAACACTTCTACATTTTATTCTATTCTATAATCCAGCTGACAGTTGACTGTGGAATATTTAGGAGCAAGGAAATTTCACGACTGGATTTGTTGCTCAGGTGGCATCCTATCACAGTTCCACGCTGGAATTCACTGAGCTCCTGAGAGCGACCCATTCTTTTACTAATGTTTGTAAAAGCAGTCTGCATGCCTAGGTGCTTGATTTTATACACCTGTGGCCATGGAAGTGACTGGAACACCTGATTCTGATTATTTGGATGGGTGAGCAAATACTTTTGGCATTATAGTGTATCTTTTGTAGAGTATAATGTCTATTAAACAGTCTACCTGGCATGTAAGGTTACTCAAACTAAAGTCACACCCTGGTTATTATGTTTGCTAACAGAGTGTCCATCGCTGTAATCTTATAAATCAGTCTCAAACTGGTATTTGGGCCATTTTGCATTAAGTACTTTGCCCAGTAATACCCAGATGGACTTGTGAAAAGTACTGAATGGTCCATCTGATGTGTATTTTTTAGGTTGGCAACTCCATTGAAACAACAGAGAATAATACAAAAAGATTTTACAAAGGCCTGTGGTGGAATATTAATTTAACTTATTAATTGTGTTGTTTAATTCACTGTCAGAAGATTTAAAATCCATCTTGTACTTACTTGTAAGTTGAGGCATTGTTTGAAGGAATAAAAAATATTCAGTGTTTCTGTGATGGTCGGCCTGCCAATGTTTGCACTGGCACACTTCTAGGCTTGTTTTGTTTTCCATCAGATTTTATTTTTACTGTGCCAAATCAAAACAAATGTTATCACAAGACACCTACAAAAGAGCAGGTTGAAGCTGTTCGCTTAATTTTATGAATATATAAAAACAAATATACAGCATTTAACAAATCCATAGACCTGTCATAAAACGAAAACAGAGATATTTAGAAATATTTTTAAAAATTAAACTAAAAGGGTCATGGTTATTCATCGTTACCTCCGCCAAGGAGGTTATGTTTTCGGGAGAGTTTGTTTGTCCGTCTGTGAACAAAATAACTCAAGAATTAATGGATGGATTTTGATGAAATTTTCAGGAAATGTTCAGCATGGGAAAAGGAAGAGGTGATTGAATTTTGGTGTTGATTTGAATCACCGTCTGGATCCGCCATGACGAAAAATGCAATTGTCATGAATAACTACCGAACTAAAATAGATATCATTATGAAACCAATTGCTACTGGTATGTTTTCATGGTCAAGGAATCTAAATATTTACATGAAATAAAGGTAGGACTAATATTTATGGTAAAAATCACAATATGGGGGTGCTGGTTTGGCGTAGTGGTTAGCACCCCATGTACATGCTTCTGCCGGTCCAGGTTCGAATCCCGCCTGTGACCAGTTTGCAGAGTGTCTTCCCCTACTCTCTCTCCCCCTTTCACAAGCCTATCCACTGTCTCTCTCCTATCAATAAAGGCACAAAACGCCCAAAAATATACTTAAAAAAAAAAAAAATTACAATATGGTCCAGGACTGTGGCACTGGCGGAGGTCTGCGCTCTCCGAGTGCTTTTCTAGTTACCAAATTAAACAGATACAAGGAATGTTTCAAACTGAATTAACCTTTTTGTATCCAAATTTGAGCTTCTCTGAGAAGTCAGAAATACATCAATCATAACATTCAACCTGCAAAAGAACATTTTCTATTTAGGTTTACAAGTCAGTTCGTCAGTATAATCTAACATCTTAATCAAGAAATAAGGGTGAGCTTTACATTTTTCTATTTTTTTAAAGCACTAAATGATAATAATGAAAAATAATGATCATATTTAGCCTTAAAAATATAATTTCATGGTGTTTTAGCCATTATAAAACATACAAAATGATTTGGTAATCAACAGAGCTGTTTATTTAGGTCAGCTGTGGCATAAACCTGGCAGTCTAGTGAATTTTTAAGCACTGTATATATACATAAATATACATATTTACATATCAATACAAACTGACTTCATATCCCAGCATGATTCTACCTCGAGTTCAGCACTTTGCCACAATCAGCAACAGTCACATCGGCACTTCAAAATTTAAGCCACTTTCTTTGGAAAAACATTTTAAATTAAGAACAAACTATTAAAACAAGTATTTACAGTCATGGTTTGCAATAATGTGAAAAGGAATTTAACTTGCAAATTGCTCTTTAAATGAAGCATTTCTATTTTATCTTGTTTATACTTCTGGTTCTTGGAAGCTCTTTACTTTACTTAATCAGCGAAGAGCATTTTTCTGATTTACTGCTTTGTGCTATAAAATGAAAAAACACACTCGGGGATAGTATCATCTAATAAGCTCTGAACGGTCGGGGAAAATTAAACCAAAATAAACAGTTTCGCATATTTAATGTGTATTTGAAGTTAACTGGGCTGGTGTTGTTGGAGTTATTTTGCCTAAGTGATCAGCCTGAATGTTTTTGTTCACCTGATTGAGCGTTTTTTCTCTCCCTCCAGTGGCAGGCCATCTCTCTGACGGTGATCGAGAAGGTGCAGATTGCAGCCATTATCCTGGGTTCCCTTTTCCTCATTGCCAGCATCTCCTGGCTCATCTGGTCCTCCCTCAGCCCCTCGGCCAAGTGGCAGCGCCAGGACCTGCTCTTCCAGATCTGCTACGGCATGTACGGCTTCATGGACATCGTCTGCATAGGTGAGGGGACAGCGACACCAAAACATGAACATAAAGACACAACAAAACTGAGCTGCAGTTACAGATTAATTTAACATGAATGTTACGTATGGAGGAAGCAAAAGGTTGATTAATACACTTTACCATAACTAAGTGGCAGGCACAGAGTGGGCCTGATAACATCTGAATGGGCCTCAGTTTCTTCTTTTTATTAATTTGATTAAATATAATGGATCACCACATTTTAATTATTCTATTCTTAAGTTATAGCATGACCAAATACAGGGTCAAAATATAATAAGATTGTTTAAACACCACCTGAATGATCTATTGCAGTACAATTAACTTTTGAATCCATTTTAACAAATTTACCTTTTCTGAAATAATTTTATTAGAGAAGAGAGCAGGTGAAAACTGAATGCATACATATAACAATCAACATTATTCCCTACTTTTCATTTTCTGTTAACGAACCCAATAAACAAAATTGTGTTTCTGTGCTATGTAAATCAGTAAAAATAATAAAAAAGGAAATTATAAATTGTCAGATAATGACAATCCGTCGAACAAAACACGCTTAAAAATGTACTAAAATATATAAATACACAGAAAAAAGTTTCAGCATTAGAATTGACAAATAAAAGAATAGTGATTAAACAATGAAAGTAATAAAAATAAAACTAAATTATGAGTATCCAGTGAAACAAAAGAGAGTAGTTATATGTATTTCAGAGAATATGTGAGTGAGTGCAGTGTACCTAGGACAAATTAAATGAGAATAAAACACATTTCAAAAAAATAAATTACCAATAAATATTAAACAAAATACCAATAAATTAATATTTAAATTACATTTAGAAAGGAAATAATAACGTTTTCACTTCTACAGCAACACAAGAATATTTAAACCACCTTTAAAAACAAAAAAATGACTTTTTTCTGTAAATGCAAAATAACAAAAAAACTATTTTAACTTAAGATAAGATGTTCTGATTGTTAATCACCTTAGGTGGCTGCCCTGAACGTTTTAAAAACTAGATTGTTTAGAAGAAAAAAAAAACAATCCAACGTTTGATTATACATCTAAAAAAATCACATTTTATATATAATAATATTTTATATATAATATGTTTTACAGAATGATTATGGACACAAATGTTGCAGCAGTTTAAAAACATATATCATCAGTTTGTTGTAGAAGCCAAACAATAAGATCTAGCGGGCATTTGACGACTCAACTTACTTTTAAAACCTAAAAACCTAAAAGTTGAGCGTCTGAAGTCATCGGATCCTCTAAACTTTATCCTGACTGTTTCAATTGTTTTTTTAAAGACTGAGGTGATGCTGAGCTGTCAGGATTTCTGTAAAAGGCGTTGTCAGTCTGTATCGAAATTAGGGCTGGGCAATAAGGCCTAAAAATAAAATCCCTGATTTTTTTCCCCACAAAACTAGATTTACAATTTTAATTGTTTTTTTTTCTCTCTCAAAGCAAAAAAACTCCAAGTGACACAAAAATAACATGAATCAAGTTCTTCCTTTATGTTGCAACTACTTACAGTTTAAGTAACTGAATGAAAAAAAATCTTCTGTAGAAAATAATTTGAATTAATCGATTTAATCAATACATTGATACATACCCAGCCCTGCTAAATAAGACTCATATAATTAGTGATGTTGTAATTAACCCACTCCATTCACATCATCACAATGCTGTCTTAAACTTTGCATTTGTAACAACAAGATGTTCTTTTTTTATTGACCTGAGGGATTCAACAGCCGTTATTATTTCACAGGCATGCAGTGTGCTTACTGACATTTTTATGTTTTATGTCAGCAGCATTCACTCTTGTTTTTTGGTCTTGCCTCGTATGTGCAGGGATTTCTCCAGATTCTCTAAATCTTTTGATGATATTATGGGCTGTAGATGGTAAAATCTCTAAGCTCCTGTCAATTTGCAGGGATTGTGACGCTACCCAGATGCATTTTTATGTTGTGTCGGATGAAATTGTCCTTATTTCCCTGCAGCATTCAGCACTTAATGTGTTTAAGGAAAGAAACAAAAGAGAATTCCTCCATCTGCAGCGGCTGTAAAATATCAACCAGTCACTGCCCAAGGCCCTGCTGAGCACAGCTGACCAAATCTCTCCCTATCAGTCCACATGCACATTTCACAAGACAGGCATTAACTAACGAACTCAAAACAAGCTGCAAAATAGAGCTGGAAAATGAAGCCAGTGCAGAAGCGCCAGAACTGCAGTTCCTTAAGTGTCCACTTGAGGCAGTCTGCAGAAAACCCAGAGGTTACATGAATGTGTGGGAGGAACAAATAGCTATAAAACCCAAATAATTTTTTTACAGGCTGTTTTCAGAAACAGCATCATGCTAAATATCTAACATATTAAACTCCTCACACTGTTCAAGGGAAAATTTTAATATCTCACTCGTTTCTATTTTATAAAGCAATTCCTGTTTGGTTTTCAGATGGATTTGCAAATAACGGTGTCCTGTTTTTTTATCTTTTAATTTTACACAATGTCCCAACTATTTTGGAATTTGGATTTCTGTGTGTAATATCTGTGTTTATAAATTAATACTAGTGGTGTGTAGAGATAATGAAGAGCTAAGTAAAGATATTTTTGTCAGGAAAACAAAGAAGTCTGACCAGAGAACTTTCTCTGCATCAGCATAAATATGTAAACAAATGAAGGTCACATCATTCATTATGCAGTTCCTTGAGTGTCCACTTGAGGCAGGCTGCAGAAAACCCAAATGCTACATGATTTTATGAGACAGACTAAAAGCTATGAAAACCTAAATGAACAACATTTTTTACAGCCTGTTTTAACAAACAGAATCAAGCTTGATATCTAACATATTAAACGAGAGGAGACCTTCTAATATCTCACTCATTTTGAATTTATTAAGGATTTCCTGTTTAGTTTTTAAAAGGATTTGCAAATTACTGTGTCCTGTATTTTAATAATAATAATAATAAGTTTATTTATATAGCACTTTTTAAAACAGAAGTTTACAAAGTGATTTGACAACAAACAATAAAGTACAAAAATTACAGCATAAGGAATCAAAAACAGAAAGCTTAGTTCAAAGACACTCTTACTGAAAGACAAAAAGACACAAAAGGCATAAAAGACACTTAATGTCATAGGAACCCAGAGACCATTAGGACTGAAATAAAAGATGAAAACATAAACTCAATAAGAAATAAAAGATGATTGAAAACAAAACACAGGACAGCTAATATGAAAGATGAAACTATGAGGATAAAATAATAAGATAAGAATACAAATAAAAACAATTATAACAAGGAACAAACAGGCATGAACAATTAAAAAGCCCAAAAGTTATCTATGAAAATATTAAAAGTGTAACAAAGGTGAGTCATAGATTAGATAAAATCTGAGTTAAGAGTTAATAACTGCAACAACGTTAACATAACATAGAAAATAAAAATAGAAGAGGATGGAGTTAAAAGTAGTGGGATGTAAAATGGTAAGAGCAAAACTGACTGAAAAGGCGAAAAAGACAGAAAGTCTTAAATAATACAAAGATAACAAAAAATGGAAATCTTTTCATTAACACAATGTCCCAACTGTTTTGGAATTTGGGTTTCTGTGTGTAATATCTATGTGTTTATAAATTAACACTGATGGTGTGTAGTGATAATGAAGAGTAAAGTTAAGGTATGTTTGTCAGAAAGATAAAGAGATCAGATCAGAGGACTTTCTCTGCATCAGCATAAATATATAAACAAAAGAAGGTCACATTATTCAAGGAAAAACCAGCACTCTGATTGAAAACCTGCATCAGTCCACATTCTGCTGGCTGCTAAGGTCGATATAGAGCTGAAAAATGAAGCCAGTGCAGAAGTACCGCAACTGCAGTTCTTTAAGTGTCCACTTGAGGCAGGCTGCAGAAAACCCAGAGGTTACATGATTTTTAGGGACGGACTAACAGTTATAAAAACCAAAATAGACAACATTTTTACCGCCTGTTTTAACAAACAGAATCATTCTTAATATCAAACACATTAAATTCATCTCACTACAAAACGGGTGTTTTTTTTAAGTAAATCCTTCTTTTTGTTAATTAAGGATTTCCTGTTTTGTTTGTAAACATAGGGCTTTGCAAATTAATCAGTCAGTCAGATTTTATTCTACACTGCTTTTCATTTAAGATATGGTAGCACAAAGTGCCTTAACATAAAAAAGACAATAAAAACTGGGGAAAAAGTAGAAGATTGAACACAATGAAAATACAAGACCCCACCCACCCTCACTATCCACATACAGCACACACACAAAGGCATTAAGAAGAGATTCTAACAGAAAATAAAATAAGAGGACTAAGGAAATGCTAACTTGATTAAAAATGAAAAGAAAGAAAGAAAGAAAGGAAGAAAGGAAGAAAGGAAGAAAGAAAGGAAGGAAATTAGATGGTCAAATGAAAAAGCCAAACTCCAAATGCATAATAAAATCTGCTTAACAAAAAGAAAATCGATTGAATACACAACAAAGTTCCAAAACTATAAATCTGACCTGAAATGGAGAAATGAAACAGATTAAGAGAATTGTAATAAATGAATAAGATGAGGGTAAAAGCAAATTGGATCATTGATTCCTGTTTGTTTCTTCTTCTAATTTTACACAATTTTCTACCTCTTTTCAAATGTATGTTTCTGTGTTCAGTGCTTTATAGATTATTGGGTGAATATCTACATATGTGTATAAATTAACTCTGGTAGTGTGTGGTCATTTTGCAGAGTTAAGTAAAGGTGTATTTTTCTGACCAGAGGACTTTCTCTGCATCAGCATAAATATATAAACAAATGAAGGTCACATTATTCAAGGACAAACCCTCTCTCTGGTTTAAAGCCTGGATCAGTCCACATTCTGTTGGCTGCTAAGGTCGAACAAAATTACTCAAAATGTGAACCAAAAAAGCAGATGGTGCAGAGGTAGGAGGTGACAGCTCAACTAAAAAGCACAGCAGATTTGGGTTGTGTCGCAGAGAATAAAAATTCTGTTTTCTCTGAGCAAACCTGGTGGACTGTTCTTGTGCGGTGGTGAGCTGCCAGAGTTAGACAGCTCCGAGAACAGATGGCTTCAGATATCTGCACTGAGATTATTGCCAACTGTCTATTCTCATGCACAGGCGAGATGGAAAGTTCCTACCTACGAGGCTGATTGCAGCTCGTGAGGGGGCTTTTAGCATAATATTTGATGTACGGCGGTGGGAATTCATTGGCTTTCATGCACTCTCCTTCACCCTGCTCCTTCCTCTTCCTCCTCTCTTCCTCTGCCCAGGCCTCATCATCCACGAGGGATCATCAGTGTATCGGATCTTCAAACGATGGCAGGCTGTCAATCAGCAGTGGAAAGTACTGAACTATGAGAAATCTAAAGACTTGGGCGACCCAGTGAGTTCGAGCAGCAAGGCGGGCGCTCGGGGGTCTCGCGGTAACCCTCACGGTCTGGCCAGCGGCAGCGCCGGGCGACAGAGCAGGAGGCTAAGAACTATTCTGAACCACCACTGTGGATACACCATCTTGCACATCCTTAGCCAACTGAGGCCCAACGACCCGCGGATCAGTGCCGCAGCCAACCGGGAGGTGGTAATGAGGGTCACCACCGTATGAGACGGTCAAGGCCGCCGTCTTTGTGTGCGGATGTAAATGAGAGCGCGGACTCACGGACCTCTTCTTCAATAAAAAAGACATGTGTAGGCGACAGGAGCTGCCAAACAGACAGCACACACTCTGGAGGATTTCTCCGCTTGTTTCTACTACAAAAGGAAGCCTGATGCTCCTTTTCAATAATTTAAAAACTCTTACCAATAAAGACAAAAAAAGCATTAAAAGACATCAAACATAAAATGTGAGGAGGCAAAAAAAAAGTGTAAACAGGCTTTATAACCCAACCCAAGATGACGAGACGTTTTTTCCAGTCCAATATCAGGATGCACAGAGACATTTTCCTTTCATTTGATCCTCTTGCTTTGGTTTGTATCGATTCTTTTTTTGGGTTTTCTTTTTTACTACTCACTTTGATTTTGTACGGATGTTTGATTTTAGAGGAAATCATGTAAGTCCATACATGCCAAGCATTTTCCAGACATCTATGTGTAATGATCTTTAAAATTTCTACAAGCTAAAACGATGCTGGTAAAAAGACCGAAAACTGAAACATACAAACAAAACCATGAGGGGGAACCACTGAGGCGACAACTGAACGAAGAGTAAAAAAGAAAAAGCATAAAAAAAATAGAAAACAATAAGATTCAGTGACACTTAACCTTTCTGCAATAAAGATACGTATGTACATTTCACAGGGAATTTTGCATGGGTATATAATTTTATTCTTCATCACATAACATAAGCACATGACAAATTTGCTCTATTTCGAATGGTGCTTGCCAAAAGAAACACTTTAAGGACATCTGATTTCATTGCACCAACTTTTTGTCGACATGACAAATGGCAGTGTGTTACAGCTATTTCAGCTAAAATACAGATTGTTGCTGCTGTGTGCTGATTCAGATTTGATAATAAGTAAACTATTGGATTAAAAACGGGGATCCATGATCTCTTAAAGCTTCGTCTCTGACTCTTTTTGACATAATCTTTCTGGAGACCGACATCTCCAGAGAGCGTGTGCTGGTTTTGTATTTAAAGAGACAATTTTTGCTTTAAATCAGGTTGATGTCTTCATTTTTCAACCCTCGCCATGGAGGTTGTGTTTGTGATGGCGTATGTTTTTGTCTGTTTGTTTTAGGGATGGGAATCAAAAAACAATTCCAGTTGGGAATCTTTAACAGCTCCATCGAAGTATCAATATCATGAGTCTTTTTGCTAATCAATTCTCTTATCAATTCATTCCACTGACAGGGTTCAGAAGAGTCAGAATTGTGGCTTAATTTTTTACAAAAGGTGCCTACTGCACAACCTTAAGTGAGTGGAAACACCAGCAACTTGCAGAAGCAGTTATCTGTACTGTGACGTGTTTGATATTGTTGCCCCTGAAAATCTACAGGCCAACATTAGTCCACACGGAAAATCTGCAGGAATCAATAAGTCGGGGCTCCAGAGTGCGACCATTTTGGGCACATGTGTACCCAAAATTTGTGAGAGTGCACCTAACTTTTTTAGGGGGGGTACACTGGTGCACCAAGAAAAAATGTTAGGCACACTCTTACAAAATTAAGTTGGCAAAAGTAACTGAGGTAGCGGAAAAATCAGCCAAAAAAAGACAAGACACAGCATCTGCTTCCTCTCTTTTCTGTCCCTGCGTTGCATCTTCACAGACTGCAGGCTGTAAGCCCAACCAAACACACTCACACACAGCCCTCAGGAATCATCCAATCAGCTGTTAGTATGCAAATGAGCCCAGACGGAGCCTGACTGTGGTGTCAGGTTTCAGCACGGAGCGGTAACTCTTATATAACATCTTATACTTGTTAAAAAATCATTTACATTTTATAAAAGTTACAGAGAGTGATAAAATAGTGACCTTATTGTGTTAAGAGTAACCCTATGAAAAATTTGGGTGCACCTAATTTTTGTGCTGGTGCACCTTAAAAATTTTTTAGTTACACCGTTGCAACCAACTCAAAAAGTTAGTCTGGAGCCCTGCAGTAAGTGAATCAATAAAGATTTGATCGTTTAGCAGGATCATTTAGCACTGGTATCAATAAAATTCTATCATGGCAAGATTTAAAGTTTACTTTACATGGTGACATTCTATTTGTGTTAAAAACAAATGTGAAGCAAGAAAAGCAACATTTTATTTGTTAATAAATCATACTTTTGATTTATTAAAGATGAAATTTAGAGAAGATGAAGTAAACCATGATGCTACAATCTCATATTTTTCTCTGCCAAGGAGGTTATGTTTTTGCTGGTGTTTGTTTGTCTGCTTGTTTAATTTGTTAGCAAGATTACACAAAAACTGTTGGACTGATTATGCTGAAATTTCAGGAGATGTTGATAAAGGCCCAACTTAAAAATGGCAAGATTTTGGTGGTGATCCAAAGAACCACCTCAGCAAATGATCCTTTTTGCTCAATAAGGAGCTAACTAAACATAATTCTAAGTGCTAGATGTGGGTTTTCAGGGTCAGTAAATCATATTATGATGGAAACTTTATCATGTAACTATTGTTTACAGATGTTTAAAGCAATGTGTGAGCTACTTTGGTGGAGGTTTGTGCTCTTCAAGTGCTGTCTTGTTGATGAATGTCAGTTTGTTTACAATCACTAATCTTAAAGAGACGTCAGTTTTAATTTAAAGTTGTTTCTCCTGCTCTTCCTCCTGGTGGGTCCAGTCTGCTCTGATTGGTTTACAGGTCTACTTTGTGGATATCAACCAGTTCAGGCTGCTCTGAGCCATGTTGTCAATGACTCTGCTATCATTCTATCATCTGTTCTCTGCGATGAGCGTGCCAGTTCGAGCCTGTTGGCTGAAAGTGACAACGAAGCGATGGTAGGACATCACACTGGTAGGTGTATTTGGGACGGGGATTGGGGAACAGGATGTTTTAAACAGTTGCTGATTTTATAAAGACATTTTATCCTCAACGCTTGAGTACTCTATCACATGGAAGAGACAGTTAAACACACTCAAAAAAGCACAAACTAAAAAAACATCATCAGGTCTGCTATCCTCCATAGTCAACCTTTGGTTAGATCCAGTTGACAACATTTGTATCTCTCAAATGGCCAATGTATACAACTGCTTTTCTATTGACATTATCCATAACAGCCTAAAATGCACCACAATAAATACATTTTTAAAAAAAAACCAGTATCTCTTAATGAATGTAATTAAAACACCAAATGTCATCTTAAAGTTAAAATAAAGAAGGTGAAAGGACAAAAATATATCTCTATATTTATATCAAAATTGGTATTTATTAAGTCCATTGCATAGGATAAAAATTACTAATAAGAACTTTACAGTATGTTGATGAAAAATATTGTACAAGGAAGTTAAGAAGCCCCAAAAGGCCTTAAAAACACACACCCCCAGTACCAAAAGTTAGAGGCAGCAGGTTAAGAAATAATTGAAAAGCAAAGTCAGAGTTTTACAACAAAAACGTCATAAAACAAAATTAAATGGAATTATTAAATGTTTTGTAAGCTATTGGACATTTAATGGTGGAGCTGATGCTAAACTTAAATCCTCTAAACAATATCAGACCTTTAATATTTACTTCCTCTTTAAATCTTTATTTATTTAATGCAGCTCTCTTTGAGGCAGAGTTTAGTATTTAAGGACAACAGAGCTCTGAGCTAAATCTAAAGGGCAGCCTGGTTATAAGCTGTCATTAACAACATGCTGATGATTGTTTATGCTCATATATCCTGATGTCACAGTCTCTGTAAAAGCTTTACTGGGACACCTGGAGACTGCAGAGTTATTGTCTGTGCCTTTAGTAAAACATTTAGTGAGAAGCCTTCATGAGGCACCAAATCATCTGTGGTGTTTACTCCGAGCTGACAGCCAAACAAAAGTGTGTCAGCGAACAGCTCAGAGTTTGTCGCCCCTCAGTGGCTGCTGCTCAAATCCACCCTCACCTCAGTCTGAATCCATTTCATGTCTCAAAGGAGGAAGAAAAACAAAACACACAGTTTCTCCTGACAGCTAGAGGGCGATAAAAACGCCTGCAGCAGGAGGAGGATCCTGCTGGGCCTCTGCTAAGATCTGTTTTTATTCATCATTATGCTGTCAAAACTAATCTGAATCATAGAGAAGACATAACTAAAAAAAAACAAAACTAAATTATCTTTAAAGAAATTCAAATAAATCTGCAGTTCGCTTTCAGTTCATATCCACAATTAATAAATGCTGTATTATTATCTATTATATATTACCACTACTACTACTACTACTAATAATAATAATAATAAGAAGAAGAAGAATGCAAAAATTGTTCTTGATGTAGTTCTTATCATTATCAAAAGGCTATGTTTATATCATTATTATTATTCCTTGTAGTTGTCGTAGTAGTCATTGCTCTTATTTAAATGATCTTTATTGTTTTAAAATCACAACATACATATACATACTACATGAGTGTGTATTTTTTATTCATACATAAGTTTAGAAAACAAAAACATCTGACAAAAAAAGAGAATTAGTTATTGAATGTATGTACAATTAAATGAAAATAATTAAATAAATAGATAAAACAGTATTAAAACACCAATAGGATGGATGTCATGTTTCACTATTGTTGCCTAATTATATTATTCAGAGGACGAAATCTGTCTTTATTCTCAGAAACCATTAGATTTATCATATTCCAAAACCACCTTATTTCCAATCAACTTTTCTTCTTTCTTAACACATATACACACACATAGATAGATAGATAGATATAAACGTATTTTATGTATATTATAGGCTATTTAGTAGGTATTTATGATTTTGCTTCATATATTACGTCATTGTTTTTAAAAATGATCATTTTGCATCCAGAAACATTGCAGTTTTGTTCGACAATGTTGAATTTGCATCATAAAGATTTCATATATTTCAGATGCATTTCAATTTAGTTTTCCTATAAATTCAGCATTTATTTTTTTTTTAAATCTGTTTTACCGGAAACAGACCATTTTAGTGCCCTGAAATTTTAATTTTCAAAACTTATAAAAACGTATTTCTATTTCTTTACCAGAAAATATAAACTTTTCTGACTGTTTCTGTTTCTCAGTGCACTTTTCTTGTTTTGTTCAACTTACCTGCGGTCTTTTATTTTGGTAGTGTGCCGGTCTTCCGTGAGTCTCGCGCTCTCTTTCCCAGCAGAATCAGCTCGAGACCTCGCAGTAAATCAGGTCACGGGACTGAAGGTGCAGAAACTCCATGGAGAAAGTCTCCCTGAGTTCATTTGTTAAACATTACCGGTGTGTTAGACTTTTGTCCTCGCGCTGCTCTGCCCCCCTCCTCCCGCCTCACCTGTCCGGTCAGGTAACACCCCCACGCGCAGGGCTGCCGGATTTTCCTGCTTCTCGTAAACAAAAAAAAAAAAAGAAGTTGAGCGGAAATAAGAAGAGAGAAATGAATCAGATTACAGACATGTAGCTCAAAGGTCTGCTCCTCGGTTTAAAGCTGCCGTGACTTTAAGTTTAAAGAGAAGGACGTGAACTCGACAGAAGAAGAAGAAGAAGAAGAAGATGTTCTCCTTCCTGCGTAAAGGTGAGCTCTCACAGGTGTTTTACCTGGAGTTAGGCGACGTTTCTTACGTATTTATCAGCTTCTATGTTTGAGGAGGAATTTATGGTCGTCTGTGCCAAGATAAAGAATACGAGGAGAGAACAAACCGGTGTCCTGCTGTAATGAAGTTTAGTTTTTACTTTTATTATTTACTGATTAAACTCAAAGTCTTAAAAGACGTAAATCAGGTAACTTTACTCCAAACCATGGACATACTCTCTATTTTAAAGTTTTCCAGTCACTTTGTAGGTTAAGACCACTTTTCAAAACATAATCAGTTAATTCAGGTGATTGTTTAACATTAAAATGCACTTTGAATTTTTCTTCTTCATTTATTCCTCTTTTTTCTACATGTTTCTAAACGCGATTTTTAACTGTAATTTTGAAGGTGATGTTTCTGCTTTTTAACTGTTATATGATTACTCCCCTTTATTCATGCTCCCGTTTTCACATGAGGTTTACCAAATATAAAATGCATTATAAATAAATGTAATATTATTATTATTAGATGGATAGATGGATGGAAGTACTTTATTGATCCCAAGCTGGAAAATTGTGGTAATTACAGCAGCTTATTCATAGGGAGTAATAACATGTATATACTAAAAAGAGACTAAATACTTTAACAAAATAACTAGTGATTTAAAAAATATATATTATGTACAATATAAACAAAAAAACATAAATAAAACAAATGAATGATAATAAATAAGGCAATAGGAGTCCACTGTTGATGATGATTTAATTTTTGTTGTTATAATTAATAATTCAGTGTAAACAGTACTGATTAGGGATGTGAATCACCAAGATTTCAGTGATACCAAAGCTAACGATGCTGCTTATTGATTAATTCTTGAACAAGCCCCTTATCGATTCACTCTAAAATACTGGCCTGTTTTTCATTGGCAACAGCATCAAACTGATATCGATTCAGTGCAGCACTGCACATAAAAATGTGATGGTTCCACTGACAGAAAGTTTTGAAGTGAGCAACTGTTTTTTTTAAAGTTAAGTCATATTTTTGGACCACCTCTGACCTCCGTCAGTGGAAGGAATTGATAAGCTAAACGACTTGATATTGATTCTTTCAGGGAGTTGTTAACGATTCTTAGGTGGCATTGGTTTTTGATTCCCATCCTAGCACTGATCAAGACTTTGATCAGTAACAGAGTTTTTTATATACACCATCTTCGTCTACACCATGTGAAAATTCTCAGAGCTATTAAAGGATGGGAAAACCAATTCCAGAAGAGAATCAATAAGAACTTCCTCAAGGAATCGAAATCGTTAGTCCTCTTGTTTATCAATTCCTTCAATTTCATTCTGCATATCTTGTGAATCCGGATCGCCATGCTCTCATTAGAAAAACTTACATGTATCGAGAGAGATTCTACAGAATCGATTCAGCCTCAATGTTTGGACAGTTGTTGTAAATAAATTTTGGGTAATGTTAAAAATCACAGTTCAAAGGAGAAGCCAAACTGCATCATGAAGCAGCATCTTTAACCCCTTAACTCCCAGCTCAACTGTTCGGCAGAGGTCAATAAATTCAGGATAGTTAATGTGAAAAAAAAAAACATAACACATCATTGTTTGTTTCTGTCAATGTTTTAGGATACAGGAAAATCTGCAAACAAACCAAAAGAACAGATATCTTCTTTGTTTGGGATAAAAAGGTTTAAAAAGCAAATAATATTATTACCGTTACTGATATGATGATTTATATATATGTATATATTATCTGTTATTCATCAAAAACATTTATTATGTGTGTTTGTCAAACTCAACGTCTATTTTAAGTTGTTTTTAATTGGTATTTTATTTACAAAGCTTTCTGCCTTTTCTGTTTGATTTTGCCCTGGATATTTGTGCATTTTTATGTAATCACTCAATCAACTGTTTGCATTTTAATCCTTTAAATCCCACATCAAGAAAATATCTGTTTTATTTGCTTGTTTGTCTCTGTGCCCTGAAATATTAACAATATCGATGATTTGATTTGTTCTGTTTTTGAAACAGTAATAACCCCTGAATTCATTGATGACCTCTGCCAAACAGCTGTCCTGATAGTTGAAGGGTTAAGGAAATGAATTTAAATTTCTTAAGTTGTAGAATAATTTAAAACTCATCCTTGTTCTTTTCTTTCTTATTAAGAAAAGCAAAACTTGTCGGAAATTAGGGCTGGGTATTTCCAGCAACCCCACAATACTATACGTATCCCAATACTGAGGCCACAATACGATACGTATCCCGACACTGAGGCCACAATATGATGCGTATCCCGACACTGAGGCCACAATACGATACGTATCCCGACACTGAGGCCACAATACGATACGTATCCCGACACTGAGGCTACGATATGATACGTATCCCGACACTGAGGCCACAATACGATACGTTTCCCGACACTGAGGCCACGATACAATACGTTTCCCGACACTGAGGCCACGATACGATACGTATCCCAATACTGAGGCCACGATATGATACGTATCCCAAAACTGAGGCCACGATACGATACGTATCCTGATACAGAGGCCAAGATACGATACATATCCCGATACTGAGGCCACGATACGATACGTTTCCCGACACTGAGGCCATGATGTGATACGTATCCCAAAACTGAGGCCACGATATGATACGTATCCTGATAGAGAGGCCAAGATACGATACATATCCCGATACTGAGGCCACGATATGATACGTATCCTGATACAGAGGCCAAGTTACGATACATATCCCGATACTGAGGCCAAGATATGATACGTATCCCGATACACATGAATTATAAACATTGACTGTGCTTTTTACGGAATTCCTAGCAATTTTTGTTTTATATTATAAGATGAAAAAGAACAAGCACGTGTTTTAAATAATTCAACTTAAGAACTTTAATTCAGCTCCCCAAGATGGTAGACTTAAGTTTAAATTTGGAACATGTGCTTTATTATTTAGTTTAGCTTCTACTTTGAACTGTGCCATTTTGAACATTACCCAAAGTGTAGTTACAACAACTGTTCAAACATTGAGGCTGTAGCCATTATGTAGAATCTGTATCAATACACGTAAGAAGTGAATGATGATAGTTTTCCGAATCAATATTTTGAGCACAGATCTATAAGGAATTCTGCTAAAGATGTAGTTAGCGTTCACAATTTAGGTGCATCAGGATACACATCACATCTTGGCCTCAGTATCGGGATACATACTGCATCGTATCGTGAGGTAGCACACTGATGTGTTAGCATCATTTTGCAAATACTTCTGCACAGTTTTAGTTTCGCCCCGAGACAAAGTTTTTTTTTCCATCCCTGTTATTAAATGTGGTCTTTGAAAGACAAAATAGCAACAAACAAAACAGGCAAAACATTTCAGAGTAGAACAACATTAGGACTGAAAGTTATTGATCTATTTGTGGATTATTGTTGATCGTTTTGATCCATTTAGGGCGACACAGTGGTGCAGCGGGTAGGGCCGGCTCAGTCCAAGGGTCAGAGAGGGTCTTTCTGTGTGGAGTTCGTTCTTCCCATGCATGCGTGGGTTCTCTTTGAGCACTCCGGCTTCCTCCCACAGACCATAAACACGCTCATTATGTTGATTGTTGACTCTAAATAAGAATGAGAGTAAGCGTGAATTAGAGGTGTGAAAAAATATTGATATTTTGACCACTGATGCAATACCAATATTTCAAAACTTAATATATATTGTTTTGTAAAAATAAAATCACATATTTTATCAGAGTTGGAAATAAAATTCAACTTATAAAAACTTATGTACAGGTTTTTTTCATGCAGTCTATTCAGTTCAGACAGTGACAAGAGAAATATGTGAATTTTCTTTACTTACTGTTGTGCTATCACCTCATGTGTCCAATTACAGTTTGAGCTGCACTGCAGGTTTGGATGCTTTAAATAAATTGTTAAAGGAAAAAAAAGAATTATTTCTTTGCAACATTAGTTTAAGCAACTTGATGCACTCTGTGTTTCAGGTTAAGTGTTTGTATGTAACAGTACATTTGACATATTTCAAAAACAATAAAATGGAAAAGTTGTAGTTTTGAGTAATACTGTGTGATTTACATAAACACCATCTCTAGTTTTTTCTTAGTTAACTGTAGAATATCGGAATATATCACAATATTGTGATGTATTGTGATATTATCGTATCGTGACCCAAGTATCGTGATACGTATCGTATTGTGAGGTTCTTGCCGATACTCACCCCCAGCGTGAATGTTTGACTGTCTCTCTATTTTTTCTCGCCCAGTGTCAGCTGGCATAGTCTCCAACCCTCTCCTCGACCCTAAAGGGATGAGCAGTATTGACGCTGAACAATTAATTGCAAATTAGATTAAATCCCAAGATGGCTTTTTGCAATTTTCAAATGCCTTCTTGCCTATTTTTTACCTCTATTTATGCACTTCTTCCCACTTTTGGACCATTTTTACCTTTTTTTAACCCTGTTTTTACAACTTTATGCCTATTTGCCCCCATTCATCTTTTTTTGACCACTGTCAGAACCTTTTTTGGAATTTTTACATGTTTTTTGAAGTTTAATTTCAAATTTAATTCCCAATTTTGCTGCCATAATCAATTTTCCTAAGCCACTTTTGGATTTTTTTTCCAATTTTTCCCCATTTTTTTAAGCTATTTTGCACCTATTTATTAACCTTTTTCCGCTTTCATACCATTTTTACCCAGTTTTTAAATTTCATACCTATTTTGCTTCTGTTCTTCACTTCCCCGCTTTTTCTCAAATCTTTTATCCTTAGATTAATTTAATGTCATATTGGTTTTACTATAAAAAGATCCACTGCTTTTGTTTATTTAAGAATACATAAGATGAGGAACATTAAAACAATTGCAGAGTAAATGGCAATATTGGGGGGAAAAAATCGCAGTTAGATTATTTTCTCAAATTGTTCAGCCCTAAGCAGTATAGATAATGAATGGATGGATTTTGATGATCAGTATGTTTGGGGGTTTGCAGCTCTAACCCTCTGCTCACCTGTGCTTTCTCTCTCTCCTGGTGTTTGTGAGTGAGGCAGATTTAGTCCTGTGTGCACTGTGATTATGTCGGCAGCTGTAATCCTGTTATAATTATACTCTACCTGTTTGCTTTCAGGCCGAGACCCCCCACCTGAAAACATCCACATCTCCTGTCTGCCGCCCAGTATTCCCACAGATCAGGAGCCAGAGCTAACAGCGGGAACAGGTGCTGCTGATGTTTGTTTTGTAGACAGTTTGTGTTTTCATGGAGGACGTTTCAGCACCGAATGAAAAATCTCTTTGGGCTTAAACCTCATGCAGACATTCTTATAGTCAAACTGTGCAGTAAATCCCTTTGCTGCTTTTAAAAGAGGTTCACGTCATTCTTCTTTAAGCCAGACAGACTTTACAGCCCAACTTTCCTGGAATAAATGTAAAGTCAGTGTGATTGTGTTGTGGCAATTCAGCCTAAAATAAAAAATAATCTTATATAACCGGAAAACGGAAGAGTTGATCTTATAACCAGCCATAAATGTCAATTTCCACCTCCACAATATTGCTTGTCTTGTGGGGTTTTTTTGCATATTTGACTCGTGATAAGAGATTTCTTCTGTTCTCAGTGTTTCCGGAGTTATCATAAAAACAATATTGCTCCCGTTTGACTTCCTGCCGTCCTATCTTACCTGCTTACTTAACTACATCACACCTGATGCCAAATCAAATCTCAAAGTAAAATCAGCTCTCAAGTAAATCAGTCACAAGGCTTAGATAGCAAATTGATCCTGTTGACATAAACCAAATGACTAATTATGGCTAACCGCTCTCATAATATGTATGCAGTCTTATTTTATGCTAACGTTACCTACATAAAGCAGCATTTTTGTGGTTATTCCACTGTTTTGTTCGTGTGTATAAATATATCTCAGTATCTACTAGGGCTGGGACGATTCACTTTTCTCCCAATTCGATTTTTTACAGTTTTTTAGGTGCAGGTTCCATTTAAATTGTGTTTCTATGATATTGCCGATTTTTGCAATCTTTACTTAGCTTTTTTTAACACAAGCGAAAAAGATGAACAACGATGATGCCTACAGACTATATCAGGAAAAATACAAATCCCATGTGAGTCTGTTTTTAGGATTTATTCAGCAATATATTTTAACCAGCTATTTATACACTCTCTACAAAAGGCTGGATTGCATTTAAAAGTGGCCTTTTAACCCTTTAGGCACCAGAGTTTTTTCAAGAAAATATTCAATCTTGCTGTCAAGATTTGAAAAGGATATAGTTTCAAAGTGATTAGAAATAATGGCAAACTGTCAAAAGACCAAGGCTCAAAGTTTGTCAGAATTCTGTCTCCACAACATCCAACAGGCTCATCAAAATCTCTGATCCACTTGTGGTACTCTTCCTCATCCCTGAGTAAACCCAGCTATCATCATCACTGTAATTTACGGGCCGAGCATGAACACCTCCGCTGCCTTCACTGGGCTTTTTTTTTTTTTTTAATATATTTTTTGGGTATTTTTGTGCCTTTATTGATAGCAGAGAGACAGTGGATAGGCTTGTGAAAGGGGGTGAGAGAGCAGGGGGAGACACTCTGCAAACTGGTCACAGGCAGGATTCGAACCTGGACCGGCAGAAGCAAATACACGGGGTGCCTGGTTGCTCACCACTCAGCCAAACCAGCACCCCATTCACTGGGCTTTTTACCCCCGGTTTCTCCCTCGTCTGCCCTGTCCTTCTCATTCCCGCTAACACCGTCACTTTTCGCGGTGTTTTGAGCTTCCAAGACCACGTCCCCTCCTCGGCAGTCACCCTTTACTTCCACCCCGGCCACGGAGAGGCAAAGCATCGGCCTCTGTGTGTGCTGCTTTGGGACTGTAATGCCGCCAGGATTGTCCTCACTGGATGACTGACGGTCATCCTCAGAGAGTAAATATTCCTCAGATTCAGAGTCAGACAGTACTTGAGAAAGTACTCTCAGCATCGTGAGTACTCTTCCTCCCTCTCTATCACTCTGTGCGTGTCTCTCTCTCCCTCTCTCTCTCTGCTCCGCTCTACAGCCACTACAGCCACACTTGGTCCCTTGGTCCAGTGCGTGTGTTTCAAAATAAATATACGCCAAAACTTTGAAGAGAAACATGCCCACAAATGCTGCTCTTATTAAAGTAACACCTGTCCACTACCTGCTGGTGAAAAGTAGTAACACTATTCAGCACTTGTTTAACAGCTATGGCCTGTTTTATCCAGCAATGTCGCTTGTTGCAATTTTGCAACTTTGGCGCAAGTTATCAAACTAAAATGAAGCATTGAAACTTGGAAAAAATCAATTTTTGGACAAAAAAATCAATTTAAAAATAATCAAACAAAAAATACCAATACTTACGTGAATCGCCTTTTTCTCCCACCCCTAGTATCTACTGGACGGTTACTCAGAGAATGTGTCCTGATGACTTTACTGAGCCGATACTCTTTCATGTTGCACCACAGGCAGCCCTAAGTTTTAATTTTTTTGGAAGATTTGTCGGCATTAACATTGTCGACAAAATGTTATATTTTTGTTGGGCTTTTTTTTCTTCTTAAATTTCTTTATTGAAGAGTGCCAGTTTTATAGCTGTTCACCTGTTGGTCATCTTGACTTTGCAAAATACTTAAATGATACAACAACGTGAAGGAAAAAAAAGGCATTGGTACTCCCACTCCCTATTGTTTTCTTTATTATTTTTCCCTGTCAACACCTCAGCGCCCCTAACCCTTCCCATGGCCCATGTAGGAGCCACATTGCTAAAAATAAATAAATAAAATAAAGGAATTTAAAAGGAGAGTAACACTTCTTCTAATAATATATAAATAAGGGGAAAATAAGAAGAAGAGATACAGGAGGATTAAAAGAAGTGCCATTTTTTGTTTAATCTGTTGGTACGTCTGTAAGAAGTTGAAATATTTTAGAACAGGTTTTTTTTTTTTTTTTCAGAAAACATCCCTGAATTACACTTCAGCTCCTCCGTTATGTCTTTCAGAGTTTTAGAAAAAACTTTTCGGTGGCAAAATGTCATGTTTAACAGATATCTTCACATTTGTTTGTTAAATTAGCATGGGTTTTTCCACTACTGTAGTACTGTAGGACAAATGTTTTGTGTATACATTATGAGATGCCAGTGAGGATAAACATTGTGTTGTTATGTTTGTGAGGACTCTTCTGTTTAAATGTTGCTTTTATGGATTAGTTCAGTTTGTGCTCAAACTCTTGTGCTTTGGCTTCTGTACGTTCCTGTCTCTTAGTCAGAGCAATTTTTTAATCTAAGTTTTCAAAAGTGTTAGACAAATTATAATTATTACTGTCTAGCTGCTAGCAATCACCAAAGCACGTTAGCTCAGTTGTACAAGATATCAGACAGCAGATGTTTTTTTTTTAACCTAGATAAGTGTTTCTATGATTTTTCTTTGTCAAGTTAAATAAACTGTCTTAGTTTTACATAAGCTAACAGCTTTGTTCTCCTTCTGATCTCTTACCTCCTGAATACTTCCCTCTACCTGTCAAAGTTTAATACACCATAGGGTCATAGATTTAAGCAACCTTTTTCCCCTGATGAAAACTAGACAGTAACTAATAAAAACAAATGCACATGGACGAAAACTAAAACTAAATTAATCCAATCAGACCTCATTTGGACATGTAAAGCGTAGGGACAAGTTAGGAATATATACAATCACATCTACTTTGGTTGTGTGGAAAGGTTGGATGAGTTCAGAGGGACATCCAATCACAGCTGTCTTAGCTTGGTGGTGGTGGGATAAGTTGTGGAGCGATCCAATCAGAGCTGCTCTCTTTGTGAATTGATATATTCGTGTAGAGCAGGTTCACTGTTTGTTGTCAGTTCTGGTATTGTTACTGAGATGCTCTGCCAGGTAGACTAAATAAAGGTGACTGCATTTCACACAAAAGTTCAATTTGTTCCTGTTAATTTATACATTCAAGCTTTACTAGCATCAATAATGGATTATTAGATCTTTCATTTTATGCAAATGTAAAACATGACTTCATTAATTCAAGCTAAAAAAAAAATACAGTAGATTTCATCAATTAAACTCAACTTTAGATGCTTTATTATGACTAAAACTAAAAGATATTTTATGGAAAAGACTACTGCTAAAACTAAATTAAGTGCTGTCAAAAGTAACACTGCTGTCAAACCGGATCAAAGTGTAAAAATAACCCAATAGGGCTTTTCTATTTGTGGTATCTGCTCAGATTGGCTCAGTCCTGCATACTTATCAGAAGGATATACCTTCTGAATTTTCCTTTATACTACTGTAAAAGTTCCTTTTTATAGTAGGCAGGACTGTCATAACGTAGCTGTGCAAAGTACAACAGTGGTCATGGTCAACAAAAAATGAAAAATAGGAAACGGTACAGCTACTGGCTCCTTTGCAGCTTTTGTAACAGTTATCAGATTATTTTTTTCCAAACACGGTTGCAAGCAGCAAAACAATAAACTAAACAATAAACTATCAATAGCAGAGGAAAGTTTGGGAAGTCATTCAGCATGACGGAGCGGACAACAGAAAGTGCTTCATTTCCTTGTTAGATTCCTGTGGTAATACTCTGACTGTTCAGTGCCTCCATGATTAGTTTGTGCCATGTACCATTCAGATCCCTGATCGAAAACACAAACAACGTTCAGGTGATCCAAGCTAAGCAGATGCCACGTAGCATTAACGCCTAATGCCCATCTTGTGATAAAATGCTGATAGACTGATCTACCAGTAGATCAAGACTCCTGATACAGTGTCACTCTAAAGCTTGTTTAAAATTATATCAATAAAGACATTCAAACCTTAACAGCATTCATTAATGGGTTATTAGATGTTTCATTTTAACCAAGTGTGACACATGACTTCAGACGTTCCAGGAAACAAACAAAAAGCCTTACACTTTACACTTCATATTTTAGTCGACTAAATTTACGGCAGATTTTGTCAACTACAATGTTGTGAAATTCATCAACTAAAACTAGACTAAAATCAAACAGTTTAGATGACTAAATTATGACTAAAACTACAGATATTTTAGGCAAAAGACTAAAGATAAAGGGCTGTCAAAATGAACACTGATACGTTGCATGTTTTTTGTGTCTGGATTAAGTTTCACAGGCTCGACTATAACAGACTCTCTTTTGTGTGTTTGACCAGATGACATTGTGGAGGAGAAGGCAGTGATTCAGACCACACACACGCACAGAGTCAATCCGCCCTCCGTCTTCCTACAAAAACAGAACGATGAGCCTCTTTCGAGTACCTACTTTGAGCAGAGGGTCCCTGTTCCTGAAGACCACAGTCAGGTAACCCCTGAATTTATTAAAAAAAACTTTGGAGGCTCAAGTCCATTCATCATTCACCATTCTTTCTTCCATTACATAAAGCATCCGTAGGTACGTATCAGGAAAGCACGATATTGGATTTTCGGCGATATCCAATGCACAGATTTTTTTTTAAGCACAAGCTCTGTACTTAACAGAAATAGACTTAGACAGCATTTAACTCAAAAATATACCCTTGATTTTTAAATGTACCCAATCAGTGATGAGAAGGGGCATCAATATTGTACATTTGTGTCCATTGTTGATATTCCAGCTGATACATGGCTGATACGTGTGGCTGATTTATCGGCTGTAATTATCTGCAAAAATTTCAATATCAGCCAATACTGATTCTTAACTTTTTCGGCTGATATCGTCTGATACTGATATCAAACTGATGATATTGTGCATCCCTAGTACATATATTTATGTATATTGTAGAGCTGAATGATATGGACAAAACTTCATATCTCAATGTTCATGCAAGATATCTTGATATATATATTTATATGTTTTTAAATTTTTCATTCAACCTTTATTTAACCAGGAAAAGAAAATCATTGAGATTAAAAATCTCTTTTACAAGAGTGTCCTGGCCAAGATAGGCAGCAGCATAATTTACAAAGTTTCTTACTTTCACAAACAGCATTACTCACAAATACACAAGACCTGTAAAACACTTAATGTACAATTGATAAAGACGTTTGATGGGCTGGATTATTAAAGGAAGCAAGATCATCTGTCGACACATCTGCAGCCAGATGCCTCAGTGTTTACATCATTTAACATCCTCTTAAAAGTGTCCAATGAGACCAGCTCGTTAAGTTTCAGGTCTTTTTGCAGCTCATTCCAAACAAAGGGAGCAGCAAATTTAAAGGTTTTTTTCCCTGCTCAATATCAATACGATACAATATGAGTATGGGTTTGGTGAAAACTAAGTAGTGCATTCAAGAGCAATCGAAGAGCTGTACATGCAGGGCAAGTGTGGGGGAAATCTCTATCATTTATATCCTTTCTTTTTCGATATCAATATCTTGAATGTTCCTATCTCGATAAAGATACAATAACGATATATCTTTCAGCCCAAGTATGTAGTACATATATGTGTACTAAAAATGAAAAAGTAAAAAAAATGTTAAATAAATCAAAACAAGAGATAAAGATGTGTGGATAACTTTGTATTTTTATAGACATACAGTATATAAAACTATTAAAATGGTGCAGATGTGAATCCCTTGGTGATGGAGACAAATGTAAGTTATTGCAAAAAAGTTAAAAAAAAAAAAAAAGGCAAATATGTTAAATTCGAATAGACTTAGGTGGCCCAAATTCAATTCGTGGGTCAAGCAGGGCCTTTCTGTGTGGAGTTGACATGTTCACCCTGTGCATGCATGGGTTCTCTCCAGGCACTCCAGCTTCCTCCAAAAGACCAGAAACATACTTGTGAAGTTAATGTGTAGCCCAAGTTGCCCTTAGGTGTGAGTGTGAATAGTATTCTGTCTCTCTATGTAGCCTTGTGATTGGCTGGTGGCCTGTTCAGCTGCACAGATAATGGATGGATGGATTGAAAAGACTTTAATTATTTTAAAAGTGGGGAAGAAATTTGATTTAAAATTTTAAAAATGGAAACAAAGTGAAAGACCTCATACACGTAGGCAGATTAAAATTGAAGTAGTTCCTTCAAGGGTCCCAGATGTTATGGCGCCCCCTCTAAATGACCTCAAACAGAGAAAGTTATTTGCTCTAACGGGGCACACGAGTTGCTCTCTTGATCCATTAGGTAATATTTGGGGATCTCCATGAGTCCATTTGGGTGTTACACACCTTCTGTCTGCTGTGATCATAACGTTTTTCACCCACTCTGCAGTTTGTTTGTTTTTTTTTGATCAAGGTATTTTTTAATTTAGTTTTTAGGTTTTCAACAGCGGTATAAACCACATGCATTTATTTATGTTATATGTTAACTTATTTTAACCCATTTATTTCGTTTTATTACGACATTTCAGTTCAGATTTCTATTTGGAATTTTATTCTTTGTTAAATGCTTTTCCTTTTATTATCCTATTTAAGCTGATTTTATCATGCACCTGATGTTACACTTTCTCATTTTACCATATTATTTATCTAACTTTTATTCTGTACTGTTATTTTATTTTATTTATTTATGTATTTACACATTTATTTATCTTACCCTCTAGTATTTTCGAGTATTTTTTAGTATTATTTTAGTTTTAGCTCCTGTGTTTTCTCATTTTAATTCAAGATAGCATTTCTTCAGTCCTCTAATTCTGTTTTCTGTCAGAAAGTGAGTGTGTATATTGAATGTGGTCTGGGGGAGGGGGGGATTGTGGGGGTCTTATTTTTTTATTTTATGCAATTATGCAATTTTCTGCTTTTTATTCCACTTATTGTTATTTTATTTTATCTTTTTCTCATGTAAGCACATTGTATTACAAAGTCCTGTATGGAAAGTGCTATACAAATAAAGTTTGATTGATTGATTGACTGATTTACATTGATTATATATATAAATGCCCCCCTTCCCAAATACATAAACATAATAATCATAATTATTATTATTATTAAAACAATTATAACATTATAGCCAGAGAGTTAATTTCATCTGTGTTTGCAGTTTCAAAGTGAGCTAAAAAAGGTTGCTAAGCATCGAAGAATATCTGAATTTACCCCTTTACAGCACACCGAATCTTTTCCAGTTGAATACAGTACATGACCTCTCCCACCCAGTGTCCATATACAGGTGGCATTGGTTCCTTCCATTTTAGTAAAATCAACTTTCTAGCTATGAGAGAACAAAAAGCAGTTACATTAGCTTGTAGTTTAGTCAGGCTGATATCTCTCGGAGTCACTCCAAACGGGGCCATGAAGGGATATGGTTTTAATGAAGATCTGTAGGTTTTAGACAAATAACTAAAAACAGATTCCCAGAAACTCGCTCTGCAGTTTTTGATTCTCTCTCCTGATCTGAACTCCATCAGCAGCACGTTTGACGAAGTGTCACAGCTCAGATTTATTTCTCCCCCATAGGGAGGGTTCAGCTTCCGTAAGCTGTGGGCCTTCACCGGGCCGGGCTTCCTGATGAGCATCGCCTACCTGGACCCGGGCAACATCGAGTCCGACCTTCAGTCTGGAGCTAAAGCTGGCTTTAAGGTAAGACTGAAACTGCAGCTTACTCAGATATTTTTACTTCTTCTACTCAATGGTCAGAAAAAAACACCGAGAAAAAAAATACTTTGGGAATACACGTCATAATTTCCCAAAACCCAAGGTTACATCTTTGAACTCCCTGTTATGTTTCAGCAAAGACCGGGAGATTTAGTCTGTAATCGCATTACAAGCAGCAAGAAAGAAATCCTCCAAGACGCAGGAACTTGGAAATGATTGATGATTTTCCTACAAAATAAAACTCTCCTAAAGTTTAAGGAAACTGAGCAGCTGCATTTCAGAGATAAGGCTGCAATTTGTTGACAAGAAAGCAATAACTCTTATTAACTGGAGTGCTTCATATTTGTTACTCTTGGGACTTTTTAGGTGCCTGAAATATTATTTTCAAATGACTTTATTAGAAAAAAGGAAAATGCTTCTTTGACTATGATGACCAATGACCATTAACTTCTTTAAGCTGAAGCAGCTGAATGTGTCTCCAAAGTTTGGTTTTAGAAATGAGAAAAAACTTGTGAGAAAATGTTTTCAAATCTTCTTCAATGCAAATTTTATTATGATATGATATAAAATATAATTCAGCTGAATCAGAGGGACTCACAGCCAAAATGTTCTTTATTTTAAAAGATACTAAAATGTCAATTTATAGACACACAGTGCTTACCAGCCACTTTATTATGTACAGTTGTTCACCTGGATGTTAATACAAAAGGCTGATCAGCCAATCACATGGCAACAACTCCATGCATTAAGCCTTATAGACATGTCCAAGAAGACCTGCTGACATGATGTCATGTTTGTGCCAGATGGTCTGAGTATTTCAGAAATTACCGATCGCGAGGGTTTACAAAGAATGGTCTGAAAAGGAGAAAATATCCAGTTAGCTTTAAAAAACTCTGTGTAATTGTATTATCTTGTTGTTCTTTAAACCTGTTTATTCAGTGTGTCCTACTTTCATTATGCTTTAGCTATTTATGTTGTACCTTATTACTTACTTAGTTACTTATTTTATTTTTATTTTTTGTAATTAAAATCTTTTATTTATTTTTTAAGACATAGTGCACAGATGTTAATCAGTTACAGACAAGTTGTATGCATAGGTACGTACATATCAACATAGAGTTATATTATAATTTTAAAAACGACAGAATAAAATAAAAAGAAGATAAAAAATAATGATAAAAAATGAAATAAAATAAAATGAGTAAACATAAAACACAAATGTAAAATTAATAAAAAAAAATAATAATCCCCAGTCACTGCCAGTAAGCTCATAGACATCTGTATTAGCTTGTCATCACAATAAGCACTCATTTTATTTTATTGTGGGATGTATGAATGAATGAGTATAAATTTGTTGTGATCCTGGAGAAACACCTTCTCATTTTGTTGTTATCGTGGTATTAACAGAATGATGATAAATCTCAATTTAATTTGGTTTATTTGATATTAATTGTGGTGTTTATTTAGTCAAGTTTAACCATGATTAGGGCTGGGTATTGATTCAGATTTTCTGGATCGATTCGATTCGATATTACCAGGTCTCAAATCGATTCGATTCACGATTCAATAAGATATTTATTCAGTCTGGGATATCTCAGTTAAAATAACACTGTAAACTTAAAAGTGTCTTTTGACCTGGTGCATTATTAAAATTGTTTTTACCTTAAGAAATGAACCCAAAGCAGTTCCATTAATCTTATATTAATTATATACATTAATGCATATTCTGTATATTACTTGTTTTCTGTCCAACTCCTCTTTTCCTTTGTGCTTGTAAAATCCGAAATACGTCCATTTGCTTCTGCCGTGTTTGTTTGATTACTTGCAGTAACATCTCACGAGATTTTGTTCAGTGGAAAGCAGCGCTAAACGCAGATCACGCAATACTAGCAGGGTTGATACCACAGGCTGCTTCTCTGCCCGTCCAATGAAGAAAAAACTACCCAAGTTAAAAGATCGATCTTTGGATTTTATGGATCGATTATGAACCATTTAAAGGGAAATCGACTAAAATCGATTAAATTGATTTTTTAAACCCAGCCCTAACCATGATTACTTAAAAAAATCTAAATTCGATTAACTGTCTCACACAGTTAAACAAAACAAAGTTTTGCATCAGCTTGATATGAGAATAAAATCATACATTGTTGATACCTGCTCTGAAATGAGATGTTTGTAGACAGTTATTAAAGTGTAATCATTCTTTCTAAACCTGTTTGTTTGTGTCTAATCCTGCATCTAATCTTTAAAATTTATGTTAGATACATCCTCTTTGATAATTTTTCTGCATATTTATACTCAGATAGCCCTGTTGTGTGTTCAGAGGATGGTTTATTAACAGCCTCCGTCTCTCTCCATCAGCTCCTCTGGGTGCTGCTGGGAGCCACCATCATCGGCCTGCTGCTGCAGCGTCTGGCGGCTCGGCTGGGCGTCGTCACTGGGATGCACCTCGCTGAAGTCTGCCACCGCCAGTACCACACGGTGAGAATCATCTCTGTTTATTTTCTCAGTGGGCCCAAAGTGGCTCTAGAAAGAGCAAAGAAACACAAAGACGTGCTCGGTGGTGTCGCTCATCGGCTGCCATCTTGAAAATGCTCTTTATCACCTTTGAGTGGAAATTGGCTTTGAGCCACCGACCATCTGTCAGTCATCACCATCAATGTTATTACGCATTAATATTGTTCTTGTCTGGCCAAAACCTCTTATCTCCATTTTTTATTGTTTATATTTGTTCCATATATCAGTGCAATAGCTCACTTTCAATGTCAGGGTAAGAGTTTCAATCATTTAAAACCAATAAGTGTGCCCAAAAGTTATTTTTTTTTATCAGGAAAAGGCTTTATTAATTCATTCATTAGAAAAACATGTATTAAATAAAAATAAGCACTTTTCGGTAGGGCTGGGATGATACGCTTTTCTCCTCTTTCTACGACTTTGCCGATTTTTGCAATCTTTAGTTAGCTTTTTTAACACCAGCGAAAAAGACAAACTATAATGATGCCTACAGACTATATCAGGAAAATTACACATCACATTTAAAATTTTGAAAAAAAAAAAAAAACGATTTATGAACAAAAAATCGAGTTAAAAATTGTCAAACAAAAGATCCAGATACTTCTGTGAATCGATTCTTTTCTCCCACCACTACTTTTTGGACATAACAGGTTTGTGCCTGATGGTGAAAATATGCAATATGTACATATTATCATTGAAACAGAAAATATATAACAAGACTTTAGATTTACATTTTTAATGCCATTATTCTTAATGCGAAGTTTCCTCTAGCAAATGTGGTAAGGCATTAAAGAGAAGACGGAATATATGTATATATGTGTATATATAAATATATGGGTATACATTTAAATAAAGATATTTAAATGAATATATATATGTATGTGTGTGTGTGTGTGTGTGTGTATATACATCTATATATATATATATATATATATATATATATATATATATATATATTTATATATATACATACATATATTTATATTTATATATATATACACACACACACACAGACATATATGTTATGTGTCCAAGAAGTGAATAAATGATAAAATCACACTCACTGATTTGATTTACTTCATCAAAACTGTAGTACTTAAGTATACATCTCAAAGTGTTGATAATAATTACAATATTTATAAAAAATAATGTCATTAACAATAATAATAATAACAATAATAAAAATAATAATGGTAATAATAATAACAATAATAATGATAATGATAATGATAATGATATGTCATTAATGCTGCCAAAATGCATATTAAACTGCCACTACTAATTGCATTTTGATTTGGCTTTTAATGAGGATTCATCGGTTTTTGCAGCCAAACCAAAGTGACACTAACAGAGCTGCAGTCATTTGTGCTTCTTCCTTTTTTTAACAGTGGGGTTGATAAAACCACTACATTTTAATTCATTATAAAACTACAAGGGTTAAAATCTACAAAAGTTACTTTTTTAATCATTGAGTTTTTTTGTAAAGAGATTTTAAAGAGATTGTGCACAATATTAAACATTAATTTTTGCTTTGGATTCATTGTACCAGAGTTAGCTTTATGCTAGTTTACATCTGCAGTCCCTTGGCAGGTCACCTTTAAAACATTACTTCAAATACAAAATCAAAAACTCTCAAAAAGCTTCTTAATAACAAAAACAAAAGCTCCCTGCCTTCGGTGGTTATAGATTTAACTTAAAGGAAACAACAAGTGAGCATGTGGAGTGAATATTGATATAAAGATGTACATCAGTGGAGTGGAGTTCAATGGGGACACAAAATTTCAGAGGCTATAGCAGTAATCCCAGTTTACTGTTACCGCCTGGTTGCATAACCAGATTTGTTCCAACAGCAGCTTTAATCTGAAGATTATTTCATCAAGATTGTGCAGAAGGATCTCAGAAAAATGTCAGAAAAATATTCAAATTCATTCTTTAAAGGTGTTGATACATGATAAATAATTCATGTGAATACTTCTAAATCCAGCCTGTGTAAAAATATTCTGTGTATGAGACACCTGAGAGGAAAAATTGACTGTTATAAATTCTCAAGGCTGCAGATCATGTGACCCATTCTTTTGTTTCTATTTCTGTCCTCTGGAGCCGCCCGCTGTGTTTCTGCTGGACAGTTTTTAACTGCTAAAGGAGCAAAAGACTCTGAATGTACATGTTTTTCTTTTGGACCCCAGTCTGATCCATCAGTCTTAATTTTACACATCATAGAAATAAATCTCTCTCCACAAAACTTTTAAATTAAGACTTTACAAAGTTAGTTAAAGTGCAGGCAAATGCAAAGAAGGGAGCAGCAAAACACACAATAGAGAAAAAGCAATGAAACAGATGAAAGTTTAAAAAGCATTGGAAGAATGAAACTATTAAAGCAGAAAAACTAATTAAGCAAAATGAATAAATGAAAGGCCAAATCATTAAAAAGAAGAAAAGCTTATTAAAAAGAATGAGGATATAAGGAGAATTAGTCTTTTGAAAAAGTAATGAAATAGAATGAATCGTTAAAAGATGATTAGAGGTTTGTTAATTTGACACAAATTAGACTGGAAAAAGACTTTGGGGATCAAAATAATGTCCTTTACCCTGCAATTGGTTTTATTTGAATCATAACAAATTGTTTAACCTTAAATCAGCTTATTTTAAAACAAAGTTGGACTGATTTTTAACTATTTATGCAAAAAGCCAAGTATATGTGTATGAATGAGCCTTTATTCTGATTTTTTGGGGTTTCTCTTCTACATGATCAAGAACTTTTATGAATAAGACAAAAAGACTACGACATCAGGACCTCCTCTCATCTAGGATAGAGTAGCCCCAGTAGACCTACCAGTGTGACATCATACCATTGTTTAGTCATCAGTTTAAGCCCATTGGCCTATGGTAGAAAGCCCAGTGCAGAGTAGAGACATTGGAATGAATGCAGAGTTGTTGACAACATGGTGCCAAGCAGTGCTTATCTGACCAATCAAATGGGGCTCATCTGCTTCAAGATTTGACTTGGCAGACCTGTCAACCAATTAGGGATGTAACGGTATGAAATTTTCATATCACAGTTTCTGTGACCAATATTATCACGGTTATCATTACTATCGTGGTATTGTTGCAGTGAGCGCAAAAAGTACTTTTACATACCCCTTTTTAATATAATAATGACAGATCTTTTGGTCTTTTTTGGTCAATAAATGTGTCAGGAAATGTCCTTTTAGCACATTTTATCCAATCCAATCCAACTTTATTTGTTAAGCGCTTTAAAAAACAACTATAGTTGAAACAAAGTGCTGTACAGGAGAATAAATAAATAGAAAAGTAAACAGTTCTCGCAAGTATTTGTCATTATTATGTCATTAATGCTTAAACAGTATGTAATTACAAGAAAAGTTAAAAAATGAGGGGCAGACACTATGGATGGGATGAAATATTGTTTGGCAATATATCGTGATACAGAATGTGAAAAAATGCATCGTTTGAAAAAAATGGATCGCAAAATGAAGACGTCACGTCCGGTAATAGTGCATGTGACCAGAAGTGACGACAACAAAGATTAGCACCAACTACCTTGCCTCCAAAAAACTGAATGATGGAGTCGAATGAGGTCGAAATTGAGGACGCTCTGCCTGGATACAAGTCATCTGTCTGGCAATATTTTGGCTTTCTCATTAAAGGAGACATATCATGCTTGTTTCTCCTTTTCACTATGCCAGACTAGGATGCCTGTAAAGCATTTCTGCCCTCAGTACAAGTCATTTAGTTCCTTCATTGCCCCACAATTTCATTCTCAAAATCCTCATTTTAGGCCATTATCAAGCTCTTGTTGAAACACTCGGATCTCAGGATGACCTAAAGTTACCTCGCAACGTCACAGCCCTTTGTGCTCTGATCGGTCAGTTCTATCGGGGGTAGAGCCAGCCTGTCCTTCTTCTTCTACTGTATTTTCCGGCAGGCTCAAAGCAGCGACCGCGTATTGAGTCCTCCTACAGGCCAGAGCTGGTCATGAGTGAATGTGAGCTAGGGATCTATATACTGCTGCTGGTGGATGTGTTCCACGGTGACAGTTTTGTGGCTAACGGACATCACAGAGGAGGAAGTGTTTTATCAGATTACTCCAATAAAAAGAAAGGTACCTCGTGTCGTCACGACGATTTAAATCTCGCGGACATCTCGCAATGACCTATTTTCAGCGGCATCAAATCTCGTTCTAGGATATCAGAAAAAATACAATATCTATTTTTTTGAAAATTAAGGGGGTGTAAGGTCTTGTTTTCAAATTTAGTATATTATATGTAAGTATTAAATCATGCATCAGCATAATATGTCTCCTTTAAAAAAGACGAAGACAGCGAAAACAAGCCTTCCGCTCGTTAGCATACACTCTCTCTAACCTCTCTAGGGTTAGAGAGAGTGTTATTGTTTGTGTTTGGCCTGTTAGGCCTTGTGTTTTCCTGTGTACAACTCAAACAAAAACACATAAGTTGTAATTACACATTATTTTTTTTTTTTTTTTTTTGACTTTTTTGATATTGTATCGTGACGTATTGTATCGTGACCCGGGCATATCGAGGTGCAGCGTATCGTGAGTTTAAGTGTTTTGTCCCATCCCTAGCAGACACATAGTTCTGTTTTTTCCAGGCAATGAGCAGCATCACCATGAGTTTTTGACAGAGAGTTGTAATCTAACTCTGTTTACCGGTTATTAAAACAGGAAATGGTAACACTAACCGTTTGAAATTTCAAGGCGGTTTATCATTTTATCGGGAATCAGGATCCATTCAGGGGGTACCCCAATATTTTTTTCTTTTTGTGTCTTGCCTCACTCTTGAGTCCATGACAAGCAGATAGACACGTTTCTTTTGACTGTTTGTGCAGTAATAAAGACGAGATGGGCAGAGCTTGATCACCGCTAATTAGCTTAGCCCAAACACTGGGAGTCAATGGGTAGCGTTAGCCTGCCTCTGCCTACAGTCATCAGATAAACTCTCAGCAACTCTAAACAATCCTGTGTGTTTGTTGTGACTCATTTTTGCCATGTTATGTTACGTTATCTATTTTAGACTAATATTAGCATTTTATGTAATTTTTTTGATAAATACTTACGAAAGTAAACCGCAGGGTGCATGCGCAGACCACCATAGATGTGCTTTGTTTTGTTGACCTACTTACAAGCACGTTTGTAGTGGTTTGTGTCTATTTGCATGTCATGGACTTGGGAGTGAGGCAAGATCTGGAAACAAGAAAAAATGCTGCTGTATGTTTTTTTTTAATCTGGACTTTTTTGTGTTCATGCACACCTGAACATGTGCCTGTATTTACCTGTCAAAGCATGTTGAATTTATCTGTTTAAAGGGTTACATTTAAAGAAACAGTATTTCAGTAGAAGTTTTGTTAAGTGCTGCTCTTTATTGAGTTTTGCCCTTTTGGATATGGCAATAAATTAATAAACATACAGGGTGTTCGTAATGTATTTTTGTTTCTTTTACGTGGTTAAGTTTGCTCACAGTGTGCCGAAAATGTCCGGCCCAGCTTATGTCCTAAGTCTGAAAATCTGGCTCGACTGAATTTCTAATTGAATAGCCCTGCTTTAAAGTGTCAGGAGGTCTGATGGTGCACACATCAACAAAAGAACTGAACAGAGGGGAGTGAGAATTACGTCACATCTCAGCAAGACGTGCTTCTGTTATGAGGAGGCAGAGTTTGGGTGAATAAAACAAAGAGAAGAAATGTTCAGGTGTGAGTTTATTAGTGTTATTGGTGTTTAGAAACACTGGAAGGGGTGTGGTTCAGGTGTGATCCTGTTCCTGAAACTTACTATCAGGCATCACTTCTTGTTTTCTTGGACTAACTTGCACTTTGTTTCTTTTACTGAAATTGTCTTACTCGAGTACAGCTGTTAGTCTGCATACAGATGTTGGAGCCCAGAATATGTAAGTATTTAGAAAACTTGCAGACCTTTCTCAAAAGTTGAGTAAGTTTTCTTATGAAACACTCAAACAGGAAAGACACTCCACTGAGGCAACAAGTCCAGTGTCTAAAATGCAAATCTGACGTTGCTGCCTGAGCATTTGCATTTTTTTCACATTTAGTTTAGTCATTCATTACATTTTCTGGATGATTGCATATGAAATGTTTATTTTTAATCTTGTGCAACTCTGTAGTTTGATGGAACCGCACCTCAGAGACAAATATTAACCTTTTTACTGCTCTCTGACGGTCTGACGGCTTTAGTCATCTGTCAAATTAGATTTGTCACTGTTGTGTTAGAGTAAACACAGCTGCACGGTTGGTTAGGGCCTTTTCCTCCTTGCAATAAGGTTCCTGGTAGGTCTGGGAAATATGGCCCAAGAATAAGATCCCCAATTTTTCCTAACTCTGTTATTAATCATTAATAACAGCAAAAAGAAGTCTTGCTTTAACTTTCAAAAACATGTCAAACAGTAACCTGAATATATCTCAGACTTAAAGAGCATGTTGTTATTTTGTTATCAAAGATACACTGTGTAGTTTGGATGTAGGCAGGCTTGCCTACCAGATACTAAAAGCGTCACTCTCTAATCATTTTCAATTATATTTCTAAAAATGACAACAGTTAAAATATTTATGATTTTTATCATCAAATATTACAACTTACAAATTGTTGTATCTATTTTGGGAGGAAACACTTGGGAGGGTTATAACTCCAGGAGTCCAGGAAAAGAAAAATTAGCAAACATTTTTTTGAATTATTTTTATATCTTCTGTAGCAAACTAACAACTTCACTGATTTAGCTGATATTCCCCCAGCCTTTGGTCCTGGTTTGAATCATTTTGTAGTTTCCAGGGATGCATGTGACATTGTTTTTTGTCTCTATATGTAAGCCTTGTGATTACCTTACATGTATGTCAAACTGTACCTTATGGCCCTTTTCCACTAGCATGCCTTGGCCCTACTCTACTCGGCTCTACTCGATTAGCAGTGTGTTTCCATTGGCCTGGTACCTCCTAAAACTAGCTAGTATTCATACTTACTCCGCTCTGGTTCCAAGCGAGCTGAGTCGATACTAAAAGATGACGTCATCGACTGCCGGCTACTGATTGGTCAGACAGTGTCGTCATCGATGAGTCATGAGCCCGACGACCTAGCATGCTAGCGGTAGCTACCATTAGCTTACTCTCATACGTCTTTTCTTTGCAGCTCGATTGCTCTCGTCCTCGGCTTCATTCTGTTGTATAGCTTCCAAAACTCTCCTGTGCTTCTCAAGGGGTATTTCTTCTTGCCACCTGCAGCCTTCTTCTGCTTTCCTTTTTTACTCAGTTTGTGACAAAAAGCCACAGATTGTTGTGTCGCGCTCAAAATGACGTCACCACAGTGCCGCTCAGCTGTTTACAGCAACACTGCACCCAGTTGGGCAGGCGACTGGGGCTAATGGAAAAGCAGCACAATGCGAGTAGAGTAGAGTCGAGTAGAGTAGAGTAGGGCTAATGGAGAAGGGCCAATAGTGTCAAACTTTGCCTTTATGACAAACAGTGCGGCCATATTTACATTTATATTGTAAATATTGTTAATGTAGTGTGATTTCCTTGGCCTTATTTATAATCTCACTTCTACTTAATCGACTAATTTTTCTTCATTAGGAAGTTTATACTTCTTAAAGAATCTGCATGTTGCAACCTGCCTACCTGATTTTTCTTTTCACTTTATTTAAAAGGGATGCTCTTATCTATTTTAATGTCTCTATTTGATATTCCCACTGCTATACTGTGTATATGAGCAACTGAAATAACCAACTTTCCCCTTTGAGATGAATGAAGTATTTAGTATTACCATCTGTTGATTCCAAGATGTTCACCCGATAACAGGAATAACTGGATATAAATAAATGAATAATTTTCTCCACTGTCTTTGACCTTGAGCATCCACAGCTCTAAAAAGCAGAAGACAAACTCTTTATTGTGTTTCCTCTGTCTCACCTGTGTGTCTGTTCAGGTTCCTCGGATCATTCTGTGGCTGATGGTGGAGCTGGCCATCATCGGTTCAGACATGCAGGAGGTCATCGGCTGTGCCATCGCTTTCAGCCTCCTCTCTGCTGGCAGGTGAGAGCAGACGCTTTTATTTCAGTGTTTATCGACCTTCTTATGGGCGAGTGGCCCACTGCTCCAGCTTAAACCCTCAGAAAATACTTCCTGAAATTAATCTGTCATGTTTCTTGTTTGTTAAATAGAAACATTTAATCACAAAAAATATATACTTTATGGAACCCATGGATTTTATGGAAATTAAAGATAATTGTGTTTTCTTTTTAAACCATATATTAAAAGAAATGCATGTTTCCTGGAAAAATATCTCTGAAACATTTACAATATTGAGACAGTTTTAATCTACTATCAACTTTTTATGTTCAAATGAGCAAACTCAGGCAAAACTTTCTGCCTTTAAATGAAGAATATGTTATGGGGATAAATCAACTACAAAAGTGTTGTAATCTGAAAATAAAAAAGACTGAAAGAAACAGAATTTTTCACTGAAATTTCAGTGTTTGTTCTTGATCTTAAAAAGTGAAAACACTAAACTAAATTTAAAAAGTAAATGCAAGAAAAAAAGATCTGTTTAACTAAACTTTTGATTCAGCTCTGTAATTATTTCAATAAAATATTTTATTTTTATTTGCTGCTCTGAAAAGTGTTGTTTGAATCTAAAAATATTATTCCTGCAACTGGCTAACAAATCACATGTTAAAATATATTTCAAAATAAAAATAACTGAGAAAAAATACAGTTTTGAATTCATTACAGATCTGAATCAAAAGTATTTTGAAACTAAAAAAATATTTTACACATATTTTTCATTAATTTCAGTTTTTTTAATTTGTTTTTAATTCAACAAACATTGAAATTTCAGTTTAAATTTGTACTTTTTCAATCTTTTTTTCATTTTAAGTAACACTTTTGCCTTGGATTTAGCTCCTTATTCTATCTAATGGAGTACAATAAAAACTGTAAATATTTTTTAAAATGTGGATTTTTATATAGAATACTCACAGTTTTGTGTTAATACTTTCACTCTTTGTGTGTTTGTGTGTTCTTAGGATACCCTTGTGGGGTGGCGTCCTCATCACCATCATCGACACGTTTGTCTTCCTCTTTTTGGATAAGTACGGTAGGTGTTGATCTTGTGCACGTCAGCGGTTTTTATTTGTCCATAAAGACGTCAGACTACTCAAAGTGCCTCCTCCTTCTCTGGTTGGAAAACTTTGAAGCCAAAATACCATGTTCACCCAGCATCAATATTAACTCTACTCGACATCTAATAATAATTATTATAAACACGTTTAACTCACTAATACAATGTCAAAAACCCCTGCAGACTGCAGAAGAACAAATTCTTACATCAGAGCTTCAGGCAAACACTGACTTATTAAAAGTTTGATGACTCACATGTAAGCATTTGTTTTCTCTCACTTGATAATCCTGTGCAAACACAATGCAAGAGACTCGACTGTTTATAGGGCGTTCAGTCGCAGTGTTTAAACCTCCAGGGCAGGGCAAGACAAATATGTTTTATACCAAAGTCCAGCAGCAAGGTGGTTTAAAGATCCCCACGTAAGACTTCAAAACAACAATGGAGACAGGAAACATTTAAAGAGGGCATATAGAAATGACTATATTTATTTATACTTTTTTTATACGTGTGTTTATTAGTTTTTTGTTTGCAGATAACAGCAGAACAAACCATAAGATATCATCACATCCAACACAGAAAACTTTTCTTCCCTTTTCTCCCTCCTATCTCCTCTTTCACTTACCAGAAAATAAGAAAGAAAACATGTTTAAACAATCAAAAAAATCAAAGTAAGAGAATAAAAGTTAAAGCTGTGTTGATAGCAGTACAATATTGGCAAGGGTATACAGTAGGGGTGTCCTGATACAACTTTTTTACCTCCAATATGATACCGATATTGCAGCCTTGAGTATTGGCCGATATGGATATCGATCCAATACGATATCAGCAGGAATCATACAGACTTTTATTACTTATTTTGTAAGAAAAGGTTTGATCAAGTAAGATTACTCAAACAGAGAACAGTATTCAGCAATAGCAGGTATGAGAAAAACTGACTCATTTATTATTAACTAATTGGTTCATAAAATTTTAACATTGAACATAAGAATATACTGCAATTAAATAAAATAAAAAAAAAAGAAATTAGAAGACCCTGAAGGTAACCTCAATAAATCCAATAAAAACCAAAAAATATATTTTTTTTAAAATTGCAAAATAGCCACTGTGTTTTACTTAAACATAAGCATGATCTACAACAGAGTTAAATAAATAAAAATAAATTAGAATGGACTGCTTGTGTCAGAGTGCTTATATCTAAGGTTTTAGAAGCAGGCCGATATAATCAGAAATATTTGGTCTTTTGCTGATATCGGACTGGTAAAAGTATCATATCAGGACACCCCTAGTATACAGTATATACCACAGATACTTATACATATACGCATACTCTCACTTCAATTATACGGACATATACTGAAAACAGTTATAACACTGATGAACTTCAAGCAGGTATCTCAGAACATTTTATCACACCACATTTTGTGATAAATATAACCAAAGCGTGAGCATGAGTTTACTGTTTCTGTAAAAAATACATTTTATATAACATAGGGAAATCCAAAATTACCTACTTTTTTTTTTATTGCAAAAACAAACAAACAATACAGACAGAGACAAAGACCTATAACAGGATAAGTTACATAACAGAAAACAGAGAAGAAATAAAGTAAAACAAAAATACAAAATACAAAAAAGGAGTGAGCTGTTTTGGTGTGTATGATATGTGTGCGCGTGTGTATAAGTGGTGTGTGTGTCTCTCTCTTTTTTTTTTAATCAGATAAAATTGTCAATCCCCTTTTTTTTTTTTTTTTTTTTCCCTTCCCATGCCCTATCAACCTGTTCATTGCAAACACCCACCTGGGGATCAACAACAGTGCCCTACCAGAGGAAAATTACCTACTTTTAGTATTTTCTATATTTTGGTATCAATATTTATATCAACCAAATTAAGTTTTGAAATGTCAGCATATCCGGTAGTAAAAATCCAACATCATGCTTCTCAACTGAATACACTGAGCTGTTGCCTTTTTCATTTGCTTACTAGTTATTTGCATTAAGATGCAGTTAAACAAATGTTCCTGTTTGTGTATTAGGTTTTACTTTGAGACAAAGAGCTGTTTTGTTCCTAATTTAAACAGTCTGTGGTGCAGGAAAATAAAACAAAATATATTTTTTCTTTGCAGGTTTGAGGAAACTTGAAGCTTTCTTTGGTTTGCTTATCACCATCATGGCCATCACGTTTGGATATGAGGTACCCATCTTTACTTGGTCAGAGTATTTGATGTGAGGCGGACAAAAAGGTCTTAAATATCATCTACTGTTAAAAAAATAATATTAAAATAAACATAATGCTCTTGTTTTAAGACGAGAACATAAAAACATATGACTTTTTTTTGCTCTTCCTATACACAAAATTTAGCCATTTAATCATATTTTTGCTCAAATGTCATTATTATAAGATTAATCCAAGAGTGTTCAAAGGTCAAATTCCAGTTATCAGTATTTTGGGAGACCTAAGCGGACCCACGTCCTTTTTACTTTTACTTGAGGTTGTACATCACTGCCTGAAAATCTTTTAAAAGTTGCACATGCTGATCAATTGGGACTAAAGGCCACATCATGCTGAGGAAGGTCACTTAGTCCACATATTGTGGTCCTGTGACAAAGCTCAACAGTTCTGGACATGGATATTTAATAATATGTGTGATAATGCAAAGACCAACATTCCATTCACCCCCTGGTTAATTTTCTAGATGACCCTTCAGTTTTGATGTGAGGGGATAAGCACATTAAGAGCTGGGTTCAAACAAGCATTATGATAGGTAGGCAGGTTCTTCTTAGGAGAAGAAAAAAAAGGGGATGCCATCAACACAAAAACGGGTTGTAGAAATGGCCAAAGTAGCAGCAGTTAAAAAAAAGGCCTCATGAACAACTTGGTAAATTATATTTGTTTTATAGGAAATGGGGAAAATATTTATCCTTCTAGAAAGCTCCCCAAATGGGTGATACAGGGAGTGGGGAGATGCATATTTTGAGTGTTTTTGGTTAACTGTGTACCAGTATAGTCTATTTATTTATTTATTTATCCTGGAAGGTTTGTCTTTGGATTCTACTGTTATAGGGATATGCATATTTAATGTGTTTATGAGACAACCATATCGCTCATGTTTATTGGTAGAAGCACTTAAAGATGCTATGAAGAGTTCCTAAGAAATTACAAAAAAGTCTCACTTTTAGATATATGCCTGATCGAAATACACACTTTAAGATGAGTTTTATAGCATCAAAATAGGTTATCTATAAATGCCATTCCTTAGCTTTTTGGTCAGGTCGGACAGGACTGGACTGGCCTGGATACTCAACTTCGGGAACAAGATCATTAAAAAATAGAGCAAATTTATATTATTTGGACACTTCTTAGAGCACCGGGCTGTAAGTAGTGATATATAGTCGGCTACAAAACTACGATAATAAGTTTTCCAAAAATTGCTTGTTGTCACACATCAAAAACTACCGCTACGTAACTAGATACATACAGATACATTACCTCGTCGCTTTGCAACCTGTAAGTTGTTGAAAAAAGAAGTTGTAAAGCAATGCAGAGTTCTGAGGAAGGTCCGAGCTGCATTCATTAGCATCACAACAAATGCACGCTTTGGCTTGGGTCACGTCTTTACGACAGTCGCTGCGTGTGCTCATGGGTAGCAGAGTCTTTGTGTCGCCGGAAATAGATTCTTCTCATAGCACCTTCAATGTTGGTTTATTTATGTAATCGTTTGTTCTATCCTTTTAAAAAAAAAGAAAGAAAAAAGGAACCAAGAGAAGGAAAAGGGAAAAAAAATAATACAAGGATATATATTTTTTTCTATCTTTGTATCATACATATATATATATTTTTATTTCTTACTATCAATGGCTAAACCTGTTATAGAAATCATGTTTTTGGCTTGTTATTAATGCCACTAGTACTGCTGTTTTTTTGACTATAGATAAAGGACTGTCATTGTACATTAACAACCAAGGACAGAGGGATGCAGGGTTAAGACAGTTTTTTTTTCTTTGTTTTTGTTTGTTTGTTTAGATTTTCTTGTTTGTTGTGAGCATAAATTGTTAATCACATAAAAACGTTTTTCTTATTCTTATTAAATTCTTGAATAAAATTCTTAAATTCTTATTTTTATACCTGAAATCAGACTCTGTGCTCTTTTCTTAAAGTACGTGACGGTGGCTCCAGACCAGGGCGAGGTCCTGAAGGGGATGTTCGTGCCGTACTGCGAGGGCTGTGGTTCGGCTCAGCTCACTCAGGCTGTGGGCATCGTGGGAGCCGTCATCATGCCTCACAACATTTACCTGCACTCTGCTCTCGTCAAGGTGTGTTCACATGTCCTTTGATGTCATGAGCCTTGTGAAATAATTGGACTAATAAGTGAACGAATGCTCCTGTAGTCTCGAGAAGTGGATCGGACGAACAAGAAAGAAGTCAGAGAGGCCAACAAGTACTTCTTCATCGAGTCGACTGTAGCGCTGTTCGTGTCTTTCCTCATCAACGTGTTTGTTGTTGCTGTTTTTGCTGAAGCTTTCTACGGACGAACGAACATAGAAGTGGTGAGCATCCTTACAGCTGTTCTGACATCTCAGACTTATTGAATGTGTTCGTTCTTGCTGCTTTTCTACAGATGTTGCTTTTCTTTGTTCCAGCACAACGTCTGTAACGAATCAGGCAGCCCCCACTCAGACTTAATCCCTCAGGACAACCAAACTCTGACAGTGGACATCTACAAAGGGGTGAGTTTGAGACTTTAACCTCTTTTTTCTCAACAGCATTTTTTGTTACTGAGTTCTTTATCCAGATGCAGGATAGTTTCAGTTGAGAGAGCTGGACAGACATAAATCAAGTTTAGAGATAACTGAACTTTTGTCTTCAGTTTGGATTAAGCCACAAAGCTCCTGAGCCCTCGGGCTACACAATATCAGGTCGCACCACATTTGGATAAGTTCAGTTGTTTCCCCTGTAGTTTTCCATCAGCTGTTTTTATATTCCTATAAAGTATCACCAAGCTGCTTGTATGATGCTAGCTTTAATTGCCTTACGTTAAAGAATAGACTAGCATTTTTTGTTTTCGTGTCTTGCCTCACTCCTGAGTTCATGACAAGCAGATACACTCCATTCTTTCAAATGTGTGTGCAGCAACAAGAAAGAGATGTACAGAGCTCACTCACCACATATTAGCTTAGCTCTGACAGTGGGAGTCAGTGGGTAGCGTTAGCCATCCAATAAACTCAAGATCTGTAGATCTTTGTCAGTCCCAAAGAAAACATCTTCATCCTGTCTCACAAAGTCAGCCATAATCCTTGGTACCAATCTTCTTCTACTCCTAAACAGAGGCTTTGTTTTGTTGACCTTCTTACAAACATGTCCTCGGTGGTTTAGCATGTGCCCTGTGGTTTAGTTTCACAAATATTTCTTTGGAAAATTTCAAACAGTTCTAATCTTAGTCCAAAAATAGATAACACAATATAACACAGTAAAAAAAAAAGTCACAACAAGCACACAGGATCGTTTAGAGCTGCTGAAAAGCTCATCTTGGGCCCTGTACAATCTGTGTAATTTTTTCCAAATTCCTTGTAATTTTTTTCTCATAGTCTGTTTTTTTCTGATATTATAGTATTTAATGCAAATTTAACCCCAAGATACTGTATAAAGTAATGAAATGTAATCACTCACCCTTTAGGTGGTCCTTACATGTATCTTTATGTGTCCAGTCAACAGTGTTTTGATAAATTAGCAGAACATTTGATTTCCTTACATAATAATCATTGGCAAACTGCTCTGCCCTGTACTCTGGAGTTTCATGGCTTCCTCAGATCGCTCTTGGTGTGAACACAGGGTCAGCCATTGTCTCATGTTAACATCATGATGAGGGAGGGAGGAGGGGGAGAGGAAGTGAAGCATGCAGTGTCCAGTAGGGCTGGACAATATTGCCTAATCTCAATATCGTGATTAATTGAAGGTCTTACCTCGATTGCGATTAATGAACCATTATTTTATGCTATGCTGGAGCAAATCGGTGGTGATACAGATGGTCATCAACACAGTCTTTATGCAGTATTTACACTTAACTTCTTTCTGCTTGACGTTATCTGCACAGAATCCAAAATGTGCCCAAACAAAGGAGACAGTATTTTTCTTGGCTACTAGGTCCTCTGATAGATTGGTGGTTGTCTGCTCCGTGTTGGTGGCACGTCCTTCGCTCTTGGTGAAAGTGAACGTAGACTATTTGGAGGGAGCGGAGTCACATGACTTACACAGGGGAAAAAAAAACAAATAATGAGTAAAATTACTTTGATTATAGGGTCTAAATGTTGATTTCGATAATTTTTTAATTAATTGCCCAGCCCTAGTGTCCAGTGACCCCCCTCGGGACATCTTCCTGAAAGATACGTCTCTTTTTAGTCATGAAAAATGCTTTTATGTAAAACGTCAAACACTTCCGTGATATTCCTTGTTTACTATGAGTTCTGTGTTTAATGCCTAATGCCGTGATTCCGTCTGTGATTTCATGATCGCGGATTTTATAGGGCCCTAGTTTATCTGTCGGCAGAGGCAGGCTAACACTACCCATTGACTGCCACAGTTTGAGTTAAGCTAATTAGCAGTGGGTGAGCTCTGCCCGTCTCTTCCTTGTTACTGCACACAGTCAAAAGAATGGTGTCTATATGCTTGTCATTGACTCAGGAGTGAGGCGACACATGAAAACAAAAAAATGTTGTTATATCCCTTTAAATAGGTTATTTTCTGTTTTCTTTAAACCAGTAAAATGAGTACTTAGACTGATGTTGCCATCAATGCTGAAATCAAAACCTAGTGCATCCCTGTCACAGCATCATAAAACCTACAAAAAGAAGTTGCACATTGTTTGAATTGAACTTATACAAACAAAGCTGTTGAAATTTTGCATATTAGATTTTGTCATTTCTGATATAGGAGATGAGAAGAATCTATTGCATCCTTGTAAAACAAAATAAAAACTTTCATGCATGGTGTCCACTACAGTAGACAGATATTTTGAATAAATTCTATATCCTTTACGTTGCAGTACCATGTCCAATTATCAGTTGGTGAACCCCCAAACCCTTGTCTCAAGTTTCATATTAATATTATCTTTGTACTTTTTCTTTACCATAATGAGATATTGCATCCAAAATCCAAAAGAGCAGACGAAGGGAAAATTTGGTATTTGGAATTTAGATTTCACATGATTTTTTACTTTTTATTTTAAATTTTGTGTAATTCACAAGTGAATAGTTTGATTAAAGTGCATCAATATATACACTTAAGATTTTGCTTTTTCTTTTCTTTTTTTATGAATGTTTTGGGCAATTTGTGCCTTTATTGATAGGAGAGAGACAGTGGATAGGTTGTGAAAGGGGTTGAGAGAGTAGGGGAACCCGGAACGGCAGAAGCAAGTAAATGGGGTGCCTGGTTGCTAACCACTCCGCCAAACCAGCACCTCAATTTTTCTTTTTCTTTAATTTACTTTTGATAAATGTTTATCGAAGACGTGTTTGTGGATCTTTATCAAATTCCACAAAATTTCGATGTTGGTACACAGTGAAGTGGGCAGATGTAAAACTACTTCAATATAACATTGAAAAAAAATACTTTTAATGATTTTTAATTTGTTTGAAAGCTTAAAGAAGCATTGAATAAAGTGTTCCTTTGCAGTTTAATAATTCATGCATGGAAGGGTTAAAGCAGGTTTTGGTTTAGTTATGAATGAAAATCTGAAGGAATTATGAAAGATTTTGTTCTTTTGACACTAAAAGCCACTAAAATTATAAATTTAAGATGTTTTATGACAACGTTAAGTGACAAAAAATGTTGGCAGCTCAGTATCCAGTGTTTACTAAACCAGGCTGCATGTGTTAAAACTGTGATATACACTTAGAAATCTAAAAGATATAAAAGAAAATAGATCTTAGGGAGATGCTGTTTTGTGTTGCAGCTTTGATCAAACATGATTAATAGATTATATGTGAAAAATCTTATGACATCTGAAAAAACAAAAGCAAAACAATACGAATAAAAATATGTTTTAAGCCAGAATGAGAAAACAGCAGGATCTGGCCTCATCACTCAAACAGTCCTCGTGGTTTATTACATAACTGCTCGTCTGCAGACAGAGAAGGAGTCAAAGAGAATTCATAATAAATCCAGAACACATGATCTCTGAGATTAATTGATCTGGAAAATCTTGTGTTATGAAGTGTTTGTAAGTTAATAAATCATGTTTGTGTGATGTTTATTCAATGGATGGACTATGCTGCCCTCTACTGGCTGTTACAGGGTGATGATGTGATGATGCTGAAATACTGATGCAATTTGGTGCAAAGACAAGCATTAGATAATAATGACATTAAAATAAACAACAAATAATAAATATATCTCAGGAAAATGTTCAAACTAATACAACTATTCAAATAAAACTGATTTGTGCAGCTTTGTTTTTAGATTTTAAGAGTTTTCTCCAGGATGCCCCTTCCTCTTTGAGTCGGATCTAAATGCCTGTGACATTAAAATTATTTTTTAATAGTTGTTTTCTGTTGAATGCCGGGTCGTTGAGATTGTGTTGTTGTCTTATTTGTGTCTGTTTTTCAGGGAGTGGTTCTGGGCTGTTTCTTTGGCCCGGCAGCTCTCTACATCTGGGCCGTGGGGATCCTTGCAGCTGGTCAGAGCTCCACCATGACGGGGACGTACTCGGGACAGTTCGTCATGGAGGTCAGAGGAGGATGATGCAAAACACACGTGAAACAGAAATTATATAAGCTACAAATTCTTTAGCAGAGCTTTGTGATTTCAGGTGTTTTCTTACCGACTTGATAAAGTCAGAAAATATTAAATCAGGATTTATGCACACATCAAAATGGACGCTCTATCATTTCTTTGTTCTGCTTTAGGGTTTCTTAAACCTGCGTTGGTCCCGTTTTGCACGAGTGTTGCTAACTCGTTCCCTCGCCATCACACCAACCCTCCTGGTCGCCATCTTCCAGGACGTGCAGCACCTGACGGGCATGAACGACTTCTTGAATGTTCTGCAGAGTCTGCAGGTGAGGGGAGAGGGAGAGATTCACGAAGGCTACGTTTACATGGACACTTCTGACTTACAAACGCGAAGATTTTTCCTTTGCATTTTCAAAGTCGGTCCGCGTTCAGACGAAGACGCTGGAGATGAATGAAACCGCTGTAGTGTGCATGCCGGATCAGTAGATGGCGATGTAGGTTTGCAGAGAGGCAGCGCTGCTACAACACACGTACAAAGAAGAAAAACGTTTCACAACGACAATAGGGAGTAGACGCACAAAGACAGAGCAGTTTCTTTTCTAGACAACAAACCAGTTCGGTCAACAAATCTGTCTGTCTAACCGAGCACGGTAAAAGGCTCACACGTTACCCGGTAGACGGACAAAACTGTTGTTGTTCCTGGTATGCGCATGCAGCCTTCATGTGAAAGAGTACTGCGCATGCTGGGACATCAAATGTTTGGTTTACATGGAGCTGCATGGAGAGCATATTCAAAACTGTCCACTCTGGAGCCTGTTTTTTAAAGGTTACCATTTTCGAACAAAACACAATGAAAACGTATCTGATCTGACCGTATTCGGCCCCGTGTAAACACAGCCTAAGAGCTTCTTCACGCGAGCATTTCAATGCCCTCTGCTGTTTAATCTTTTCTTGAATTCTCTACATTTATCCCTACAGGCCTGCCCAGTTCTACCTAAGAAGAGTTGACATTACATTACGACAGTTAACATTTTAAAAAAATATTGCCTGTAAAGCATCATCGGTTCATTCTTATATCTTTTAATAAAACCATACATTCTTTATTGGGACATTTGAAAAATCTGCTTTTAGGATTCAGGCTTGGTTTATGTTTAAGTGTTATGGGCATCTTTAATTATAAAGATTACACAAGGAACTCTCCTTAACCCAACAATGTTTTAAAAGCCCCATTGCTGTTTTGCCAATATATTGTCTGAAAATATGCTTTTCTTTGTGTACTTTTTTACCCCCGTGTCCATTTGTTTGTATATTTATTTGCTTAGTTGTTCGGAAGATAACTCAAAGAGTTGTGAACATATAATTATGCATTTCTAAGGCAATGTTGGTCATGGCACAAGGAAAAAGCTAATAGAATTTTGTATTGATCTCATGATAGAAGCAGATCCAGAAATTTTTGGAGGATTTGTAAACATTGCGATATGGGGCAGTTTTCCACATTTTCACTTATACTTACATGTCAAATTTATCTTGGATTGTACAGGTGAGGCAAAAATAACCAACAAGCTTCAACCTTTACTTTTTTTAGTCATTGACAAGTTTTTGTTTAATGATTGTATTATATATTTATTCTTTACATTTATGTAAATGAAATAAATTATTCATTCATTCAAGTAGCTACAGAAGTAGAATCAGAAAAACTTTATTAATCCCAAAGAGGAATTTCAGCTGCTCATACACTCAGAATACCAGGAAGAATATTAGCTTAGACATTGACATGAGATGATAGTATAAAAGTAATTTTAATAATTAATCAATTTTAAATAATATTAAACAGTAATTGAAAAATAAGTAAACAAATATTACAAAATACTAAAAACTTTAGCTAAGTAAATCCTGATCTTAAAACATCTGCACTTTTAAGACCTCTAAGTGATCTTTTTTTTACTAATTTATTACTATTATCACTTTTATTCAAATATTTTTGTTCTAGACTAACTGTGAAATATTATTATCTATTGTCCTGTGTGGTGGTTAATGTCCTTTAGGGCAGTAAAGTTTCCATTCTTTTATTTAACCTTCAGAATCTTTAAGGCAGTTTTCCCTTAATGAAGGATAAAAGTAAAAGTTAGACTTTGGACAAAGGCCGACCCATTGATACTATTAATAACACATACAATATAAATATAAAAGCATGGGTTGAAAGGAAGGATATTGGACTGTGCGTTGCACTTGTTCAAGGAGATTATATGAAGTTTATGTCAGTATATTTGGAGTAATCGGAGCACAGGTGTGAAATTAAACAGTGATTTATTTACTTATTTTCTGTCCTCACAGCTGCCCTTTGCCCTCATTCCCATCCTCACCTTCACCAGCCTGCCGTCCCTCATGGACGAGTTCACCAACGGACTGTGAGTTCATTCGACTGCTAAAAAACAACATCAGACCTCAGTTATTCCAAAAAGCCATTCTGTAATTTTGACTCTCCCTGCAGAGTTTTTAAGATCGGAGGTGGTCTGGTCATCCTGGTGGTGTGCTGCATCAACATGTACTTCGTGGTGGTCTATGTGGCGGCCCTGAACAGCGTGTGGCTCTACGTGCTGGCGGCCTTCCTCTCAATAGCATACCTGACATTTGTGGGATATTTGGTAGGTAACATTAGGTCGTTTGGGAGCGCCGCACATTCTGCTGCGGATGAACTCTGACCCACTCTGTAATGGGAGCCTCGCTCTAATCTGCTGCCTGAGCGGAGTTAGAAAGTTTGTGGAGGAATTAGATTTCTGACTCAAAGTTCAGTCCTTCATTTGCATTTTCCCTAGGGCCGGGCTACATTAACCTGACAGGCCAGATGGACAGTTCCATATTGGAAATATTTCACTAATCCATCTGGGGAGGAGCCCTGCGAAAATGTTTTCAGGGGCAGAACCTTCAAAAACAACAGCAGCTTGTGATTGGACGATCGTTTGGCTCAAAACACTCATCACAGACCAATCCATATCAAGCAGTGCTGCTATGACGTAGCTTATGTAGTGGCTAAGCGTAGCGGCCTATGGTTAGCCGTTAGTTGCTACGGCTAATGGCTGACAAGGGCAAACAACAGTAAATGGCTGTTAGCCATAGTGGCTAACTGTTGTTAGGCGCTACGGCTAACGGCCAACTGTTGTTTGCCCTTGTTAGTTGTTAACCGTAGCGACTGATGGCTGCTAGCCGATAGCTAAACTACCTTGAGACTATTGTTTCACATTAAATTATACCACACAGATGTAACATTTAACACTTATATGTGACATGAACCTCGTCAAAGACAATCCCTACAAAGTAAACGTAAGAGGAGAGCAGATTTCACCAAGTATAACAGTAATCATGATTGCTGACCTACATTAGCCTCCATTATTTGTACAACAGGAAGTGACTTTACTTCCTGTCAAGTCACTTCCTGTTGTCGTCATGCCCTCATCTCCCGCTGCTCCCGCCTCTCTTCCCTGATTGGTTAAGCCTTTAGCCAAGTGAAACCTTTGGACAATGGAGGCTGGCAAGACAGAGATGCATGATTTTTGTTTTGTTTATTTGTTTCTCTGCTTTTTTGATAAGCAGTAGTTGTTAAATATCTAAATAACAGACCATCTGACTATTTCTTGTTTTATTATTTTGAGAAGTGACTGAAAAAACTGTAATAACTGTGCTGTTGTTGACTCTAGTGACACCAAATTTAGCCTGGTGATCAAACATCTTTTCTAGTTTATACTTTAGCTCTTTTTTAAGATAAATAGGTCGAGGACGGCTCGTTTGGAGGTTGTAGCTCACAGTCTATATCACGTGGATTAAAATGAGGGGTCAGGTTTGGAACTGCATTGTTTTATTGATGAGTTATTGACCCGAAATATGAGTTTATCGCAAATTTTCGAGTTTAAAAAGTCGCAAGTTTACGACTTAATAATGTCGTAAAAATGCAACTTTATAAACTTGAAAATTTCCAGTTTTTATTATTTTTTTTCTCTCTTTAAGTGGCCCTGATACGTTGTTTTTCCGGACACACCTTAGTTTAATGTGTCCCTATGGTCAAACCATTTTCAATCTTTTCTAGAGGTACCATCAATTTTGTCCAGGCCAGTTTCATTATTTTGTTTTATTATAATGATTCTGTTGAACCACAATTCAAAAGCAATGTTTGATTTTCTTTGTTGATTTTCCGTCATTTTTAAATTTATTATTACTTTTGTGAGTTTCAAGTTACTTCAGTGACCACTGTGGGTTTTCTGTCTTTAAAGGAGGGTACCAGCAGTTTTGTCCATGCGTGTCTATAACATAAGCTACATTTAGTTTTGGCTGAGTTCATCCCTGCTCATCTGTTTTGTGCGTTTGTCCTGCAGGTGTGGTTGTGCCTTATAGCTCAGGGAGTTTTCTGGTTGGATCCGAGCTGGAGGAAAGGCAACGACACGTCGGTGCTGATCCCGCAGGAGCCCGAGTTCGACTCCTGAATGAGAGGATCATTCAAGCGGGCGCCCGGTCGTAAAGGTGCTGCTGAGAGCAAACAGACTGAACTTTTTACTGTTGTCCTCCACAGAAAGTGTGGGGGAAGTTTTCCAGGTTAGATTATCTGGAAGAAGCAGGACTGACTGAAACAGTGGCTGCTGTTAGTGTTAAGAACAAACTGAAGACGTGAGGAGAGAAGAAGCTTCTTAACTGTCTCAGCAGTGGGACAGGTGAACACTAACCACAGACTTCATGAACAAGTCGGTCAGTCTAAGAGCCATCAGGCTTCTATCATCAACATGTGGAGGTTTACCTCCTCAAACAGATACCTCAGCTTTAACGTTTGCCTAAATCATGTTTCCTTTTGTAATCAAACATTATCCATGTTTTAGATTTATTTATTTAATTTATCAGTCCAGCCTCCTCATAAATGAAATCACTTGCTCTAATGGCTGCAAGCAAACAGTCCAGACCGTCCTGCCCAGAGAGGGTCATAAATACCCAAGAGCAGGTGGAGATCAGTCCTCCAGTCTTGATAAGGGTCTAATCCGCCCTGTTCATGAGCAAAGTCCAGCCGGAATCAAACTCACAAACAGTCAGTATCAGATCAAGATCAACTTTATTGTCCCCTGAGGGAAAACTGCTGTGCAAGCAGGTTAAAAGAACGTCAACATCCAGTCACAACAAGTCATCCATAAAAACAAAAACATAGGACACATTAACAAAAAAGAATCAACCGTGAGCAGACCAAAATGGAGCCATACTAAAGACAATTACAATCAGTGTTCAAGCTGATCCATTTTTTGCATTCAGCTCTGTTATGGCTTGAAAGATAAATCAGTGTTTCATCCTATTTGATTTGGCTACAGGTAGCCTTTATCTTCTGCCTGAGGGCAAGAGATCAAATTCTACATGAAGAGGATGATCAGGACACTGGATGATGTCCCGAGCCTTGGATCTTACTCTCTCCTGACACATGTCGATAGATCAGGCAGTTAAACACCAGTGATTTTACCGGCTACCTTTACAATTCATTCAAGCCTTTTTTTTGTCAGCCAAGGCAAGGCTCCCAAACCACGAAATAAAAACAAAGGTGAGAACAGACTCTACCATGGACTTATAAAAAATGGACATTAGTCTACTACAGTTCTCGGAGGAAGTGTGGCCGTTGTTGACCTTTTTTTGGAAACTGTGTCCGTGTTGGCACTGAATGTCAGCCTGTTGTCTATGATGACACCCAGGTACTTATGGTTTTCAGTTCTCTCCACAGTTTCGCCTTTAATTGTTAAAAAAGGGGGTGACTCTGACTTCTTTCAGATCAGAGTGAAGGTTTAGATAAGACAGACTCAACGGAGCTACAGCGGGGAAAGTAGTCGTTACAGCAGCTCATCAGGGGCGGTGCTGTTAGTGCTCATGCTTTAGAGAAAGAGGGTTGCTGGTTTAACTCCCAGAGTCAGTCAGGCCTTTCTGTGTGGAGTTTACAGGTGTACTTGGGTTTTCTACAGCTCCTCTGTCCTCCTTCCACAAACATGCCCATTAGGTTGATTGTCCTGATGTGAGAGTGAGAGTGTGAATGGTTCTCTCTACATGTCGGCCCTGTGATTGGTTGGGCACTGGTCCAGGATGTACTAGAGCTGGGCGATTTTCCCCCCGGGTCGGACAGGGCTGGACTGGCCTGGATACTCAACTTCGGGAACAAGAGAATTAAAACTAGAGCAAATTTATATTATTTGGACACGTCTTAGAGCACCTGGCTGTAAGTAGGGATATATAGCCGGCTACAAAACTACAATACTAAGTGTTCCAAAAATTGCTTGTTGTCACACATCAAAAACTACCACTATGTAACTAGAAAGAGATACATTACCTCGTCACTTTGCATCCTGTAAGTTGTTGAAAAAAGAAGTTGTAAAGCAATGCAGAGTTCTGAGGAAGGTCCGAGCTGCATTTATCACAACAAACACACGCTTTGGCTTGGGTCGCGTCTTTTGGTGCGTTCCAGTTGTAGTCAGAAGTAGGAATTTCCGAGTTCCGAGTAGGAAACTGCAACTGGAACATCCCCCGAAGTCAGAATTTCTTGCTGGGGACTCAGTGAAACCTCGCCACCCCCGAGTTGACAATAGAAGACGGATGCCCCCAGTGTGAACAGTTATTTAGCTCCTGTAATAATCAATTTATTTGCACTTCTGACTGGGGTGTGTCGCTCTAGATCAGCTGTATACATAGTATTGTTAGACTTATATTTACAAAAATGCTGCCATAGTGATAATCACATTCTTCATGTGATATTTGTGAACAACAACACAGGGCGTGCTAACAACAGCTAACAATAGCCTGGTAGATCGGCATGTTTTTTTCCTTCTTCAACTGAAACGCCGATAAATCGGAGATGATGTCACTCCCAGTTCCGAGGTTACTGGAACGCAGCATTACGACAGTCGCCGCACGTGCTCATGGGTAGCAGAGTCTTTATGTCGCCAGTAATAGATTCTCCTCATAGCACCTTTAAAAAAAAAAACTTGATTCACAATTCGATTTGATGCCCCCGCCCCATTTAAAATGAAATAACTACTCACTGTAAATTTATATTCAAAATCTACATTTATTTATACTTAAAATATACGTTTAAAGTGACTCATGGTCAAAAAATCAACACAGAAATCGACACAAAGGTCCTGTGCACTGTAGTTTTATACACTTGTTTGAATTAACTATGAAGATAACAAAATGCCTGAGGTGACGATTGTTGTAAAAGAATAAGAAATGTTAATAGAAAACTCAACTCTTGTTTTAAAAAATGTAAAAGTGTACAAAGTCATGAGAAAGTACCTCAAAGTGCGAATGTGAAATGAACGGGTTGATTTAAAAAAAAAAATCGTTGAACTTGAGTTTCAGGAAAAACGAATCGATTTGACTTGCCAACTCGATTTTTAAATCTTATCTTATAAAATATGAATGAAAAATGCACCAACACAGAAAAATATGAACTCTGATAGTAATAGATCTTTGCTCAGGCGTGTTTGTGGACTTTTGCACTAAAAATGTCACAATATTGTCAACAAACAAACTGTGTGCTCCATATTAATTAAACTAAATAATAACAAATAACAATGAGATAATAGTAATAGAATATAGAAATCTATCAGTAATGAAACAACATAAATGTCATCGTACAGTACAACATAAACCACTTTACATCCTCTCTGCCTCCATAAGAGCTATGTATGCCTGTTATTATTTTAATCACGCTTATCTTATATACGTATACATCTATATATATTTTTCTTTTTTCTATTGTCAATTTTAGAAAAAATCAAGTTTTGAAACATCTAACTAATAATAAATGTAAAAACATTTAAAAGTTCATCATCACTAGAGAAAAATAACCTGAATGTGAAAAACTAAACTAAATAATAAAGCAATAAAACAAAATAAATACAAATGAATATAATTCACTCTTCATTTAGATGCATGAGAGTTTTATTTCCTCAGTGGTTTAACGTTGCCCTCAGTCTAATTATTATGATTAATGAGAGCCGTTTAATTAAAGCTCCAATACGGGAAACAAACAGCAGCGGCATTATTACAGTACCAGACGCTCATTTTTAATCCCGACATTAATAAGGGTTGTTTTTTTAACAAGTTTGTGCTAAAATCAGCTCATGTCAGTAAAAGACGCTTCGCCTTAAGAGGCTGTGGTTCATAAAAAAGATCATGTTTTGTCTGAACTGATGTTTTAAAAAGAGGAACTGTGCAGATTTGTTAGGCACAAACAGCCTGTGGCACTGAGACTGTAACAAAAAACATCTAATTCTAATACAAAATGATGAATATTACCGCCCTAAATATGATTTAAGAAATGATCTATAACAATTATCTATAATACAACTTTCAGTTTGTCAATTAAAGTTCAAACTTACTTAACAATGCTAAATAGTGATAATATTCAACAATAAAGGAAAGTTTTGGTTTTTCAGAAAATGTTACATGATTTAAAATATTTAGTATTATTTGAAAAAAATGACTTTTTAGTGGTAACTGTGTTAACATGATTTATTGTCTCCAACATTAGTTAATGAAGAAAAATTACAGCATTAGTAACAAAATAAAAGTTTTGATTAAAATGTGAAGATGTCAGTTTAGTTTCAGCGAGTGAGACGGTTAACAAGTTAAATCAGTGCAGTTTTATTTTTGTCTAAATTCATCATATCTTTTATGAAACCTTTTACTCGCTGTAGCTACAGTTTGAATAGGGTTTGCTATGAATTAAAAAAAAAGTCTTTAAACAGGAAAATGTACCATCAGTGTGTAGTATAGGGAGCATACAAATAACAACATGAAGAAAAAAGATGTTAAAAATATCCTTTTAATAACAGATATCCTTTCAAACTGGGATAAATTAGTTTATTTCCTATATATGACCTGTATAATAAATCTCTTGTGACTTTTTTGGCAAAGGCATGAAGTATATTAGATGGCAAAGTAAACTTACATATCATGATAAAGCACAAAACATCTTTAAACCTTTTCCAGAAAACATGGAGCTTTATTTATGAAAAGTTAAATTTATCAAATCACACACTATAAAACTTAAAATAAATGGTCGATCATTTTTTAAATATGAGACATTAATGTCTAAGTTGTAATAATCTTATCATTTGATTTGTTATTATGTTTGTTGGAAGTCATTAAAGAAAAACTCAATTTAAGTGGATTAATTGTCAGGTTATTTATTAAATAAGCACAAGCAGAAGAATTTAGGTTGCAGTGAGCTCTTTGAATTAATGCTCTAATATAAGTTTTGTTAATGCTACACTTGAGACAGGACAACTTCAGAATTTAGAGGGGAAAAAGAAAATAAGTTCAAGATGTGTAACATCAAACAAAGGAACGTCAAATAAGATGAAAAAAAATCAGACAAAACCACATTCTACTTCTTAAATGTGTCATTATGTATAATATTGTACTTGAACGTGTTGCGCCATTAAAATCATTTAAACCAGGAGTTAACTTTAATAATTTTGATTTATTGATGTTAATTTGATTTGGAAAAAAAACATCAAAATTTTGATAATCAGAAGACTAAACAACATGTTTGGAAAAGCTAAAATCTGTAGATTAAATAATAAGAAGCAATAAGAACTGCATCACTCTGCTGCATTTTTATTTTTCAGTGACATTAATGTGATTTTAAGACATCATTCACTAGCCTGTCTGAATTCTTTGGCCTGAAAATATTCCTCAGAGGTTTTGGTATTAACAGATTTATTGGCTGCACATCTGTGATGAATGCATGAGGCATGTGAATGTTTTCTTGAAGGAGTGCTGACAAATGTAAAATGTAAATTTATAGGATTATAACGTGAATTAGCTTGGTAGTATGTAAAATATTGGGTCTATTAAGGTTAATTTATTGAATTTAAGCAAGTTTTTATCAGACTCAAAAGCTAAAATGACAGATTATACCTTGTAGTTGTTCTCAGTGAAGTGTTTGCTGATGAATGAAATAGTGGAAAAAAACAGGATTTAACCGTCTGCTGCAGCAAATCTTCGCTGTCTGCAAACTGTTTTGGAGTTAGTTTAAACATGTTATTTTCTAAAAGAAAATGGAGGCTTTTTTAAAATAGAAATCGAGATCTAAAAATGCCCCTGGTGGCTTATTTAAGGAAATAATTTCATGTTTTTGCAGAAGCTGACAAAATCAGCCTGCAGTTTGTTTTATGACCAGGAGGGGGCGGCACAGGCTGCAGAGGAGGCCATACAGTAAATGCCTGAACAAGAGCAGAGCTGAACAACATAACACATTAAATAACATGGTGTGTTACATCATGTTTGTGTTACTGCTGCTGCGTGGAAACAGCATAGTTAATGTATTAAAATACACAAAATTAAAGGCGCAGCAGGGACAGGATTTGGCAGCACTCGTGTCTGAATGCTGTCTGTGGTGCTGGTATGTCTGTTGTGTAACTGTGAGTTAAAAAGCACTGCTGGTTTCAGTGCAGCTCAAATTCCAGACCTGAAGTGGCTCGGCCTCTGAAAGCCGAGGAGAGGCGGACGGACAGGTTTTTCTTTGCATTGTGGCGGGGAACTTTTTTCTTTCCTCTCCCTGCCTGCCTGTCATGGAGGCAGAGTTATGTAAGAGGGGAGAGTCTTCCCACCGCCCCTCTCTGTTTTTGTTTTTCTCAATGAGCCAATGTCTCCCTGCCGAGGCCTCACAGCCTGTCCAGTAGGCCCCTTTCCTGGAAACACAGCCTAGCAGAGGCCACTCGGGGGCAGGCCTGCGAGCTGGGATGGGAGCGAGGGGAGGGTGTGGGGGGGCTCTTCCAGCAAATCACATGACTGCAGACCCCTCAGTCCCAGCCCTTTACATGAGGCTCAGATGCTGCAGGAACATTTCAGCAGCCAGTTTGTCACCAGCATGAGTGGATGTGCCTGATGGTTGGCAGAGTGCATGAGGCTGTAAGTAGATGCTCCCAGGTGTGGAAATGTGGAGGTAGAAGCACACCTGGTGGAGGCAGAGTGTGTGTCGGTGTATTTAAGGGGTTAAAATGGCTGCTTTGTGCTGTTTATGTCAACAGCAACATGAATGTTTTCGACTGTACTGGTAAACCTGATGAACAACTTGAAAAGCTTTGCTGAGACTGTTTCTTAATCTTGTGTTTCTAATGTTTGTATGTAAAAATGTAATTCCTTTTTTTTTTATTGCTGAGCATAAATATCTGCTGTAAGTAGGCATTTAGTAAAATTCCGAACTTAAGAATAAAATGAAACTATTTCACTTATGGATGCATGATATTAGTGGATCAACATCGACATTTTGACCATTAAAAGTGTCCGTAAATATTAGGGGTGTTCTGATACAACATATTCACCTCCGACATGATACCAATATTGCAGCCTTGAGTATTGGCCGATACCAATATCGATCCAATACGATAGCATCACGTTTAGATATATGCCTGATTGAAATACACACTTTAAGATGAGTTTTATAGCATCAAAATAGGTTATCTATAAATGCTATTCCTTAGCTTCGCCTGGATACTCAACTTCAGGAACAAGGCAATTAAAACTACCGCAAATTTATATTATTCGGACACGTCTTAGAGCACCGGGCTGTAAGTAGCGATATATAGTCGGCTACAAAACTACAATACTAAGTTTTCCAAAAATTGCTTGTTGTCAGACATCAAAAACTACCGCTACGTAACTAGAAAGAGATACATTACCTCGTCGCTTTGCATCCTGTAAGTTGTTGAAAAAAGAAGTTGTAAAGCAATGCAGAGTTCTGAGGAAGGTCTGAGCTGCATTCATTAGCATCACAACAAACACACGCTTTGGCTTGGGTCACGTCTTTACGACAGTCGCCGCGCGTGCTCATGGGTAGCAGAGTCTTTATGTTGCCGGAAATAGATTTTCCTCATAGCACCTTTAAACATAAGAATATAGTATAATTAAATTTATAAACGAAAAATAAATTAGAAGAGCCTGAAAAGTAAGCTCAAGAAATCCAGTTAGAATAAAAACAGATATTTTTAAATTGCAAATAACCACTGTTTTTAACTTAAACATAACAATATTCTACTACAAAATTGAATAAATAAAAAAGGAATTAGATTTGACTGCTTGTATTTGAGTGCTTATATTGGAGATTTTAGATGCAGGCCGACATAATCTGATATTTGGGTTTTTTTTGCGATATCCAATATTAATATCGGATCGGGACACCCCTAATAAATATCCCATTTAGCAGCTTAAACACTGGCAAAGAGCACTGTGGTTACCTCATCACTCAATGTCCACTATTGTAATTTAGAAGTATCATTATATCGATAGCGATATTTCTACATGGGTGATAATGAGTTTGGTAATATCGCCATATCAAACTTCGGTAAAATCCACTATCATGCATCCCTAATCACAATGTCAGTTTTGTTCATCAACAACAGAAGCTTAAGGCACCTGATGCTGAGTATTTTCTTGTTTTCAAATGTACATAAATCACAAGCAAACTTCGTCACAATGTCAAAATATCACAAGATGATTAAGAACTTTTTTGTGCTGTTTATCTGTAGGTATGATAACAGAAGAAATTTAAGGCACTACGTTTTGGACATTTCCTTGTTTTTTGCTTAAGCAACTTTGTGTTCAAGTATCACTTCCTATTTTACTTCTTTAATGCTCTGTTATACTTCACCTTGTTATCATTTAATGTATTAATATTTAAAAGTGTCATTCATAAGGGCAGTTGTTCCCAACACTTTTCCACAGAGAAGAATGAAGCCCCCCTTAAACTACTTGAACAATTCTTCTGTAAACATCACTGTGCAATTATTGTTTTGAAAAAGTCAATGTTATAAAATCAAAATAAATAAGCGTTCATGTCATTCTTGTATAAATTACCTTTAAATAAAGTATCTTTAGACTGTTTTGTCATCATTTAGCCAATTTATGTCCACCAGATTTTTACCACCTCAAAGCAGACAGTGCTCGGACCCCTTAAAAAGTATCAGAGAATCAAATGTCTTTTCTTGTTTTACTTCAGAGAGCACACATTTCCACAGAGGCATTTCTGACATTCTCAGCGGATTTATTAATGAAAATGATGAAAGCATGTTTCACAACGTTAATGAACACTTTAAAAGAGTTCCTGGATCTGGATCCAAATTCAGATCAACACCAAAGTGTAATCACGTTTTCTTTGTGCCATGACAAACATTCCCTTAAATCCGTTGATAACTTTTTGAGTTATCTTCCCCACAAACAGACAAGTGGCTGCGCAAACATAACTCTTGGTGTAGGTGATAAACTACCACAGTGTAAGGGACAGGTCAGTTCTAGTAAAGCAGGGACTGCATGCTCTTGATTGAAATAAAGTTGAGAAATAACGGCATAGAATCAAAAATTCAAAGTAGTGCTTTCCTGATTTGATTATTCCTGTGCCGACCATGTCAGCATCACCACCATGTTTATTCTCTGCAGTTACCTGATAATCACCTTAAGTTTAGTACTTAATATTGAATGATCTAATTGTTTTGTTGTTGTATTCAAAGTAATATCTTGTTAGCTGCAATTGCATTATTTTATTTGAACACAAAACAACAAAACAATATGGTTATGATACCAACATTTTGAAATTTGAAACCAAACTTACACTAATCAAACAATTTTGTTCCTTGTTTTAAAACCACATGACCTAAAAACTCTCACTGTGAGGTCATTTCTTTATTTTCTTTTTAATTAAATTACAAGCACACTCTTGCACAGGGTTGTATTTGCACAAAAGCATGATGTTTGAACATCAGCAGGTCGTCCTGCCCATGCCTTCACGCCTAAATGCATTTAGTTGCTGCCATGTGATAGGCTTATCAGCTATTTGTGTTCAGAAGCAGTTGAACAGGTGTACCTAATGAAGTGGCCAGTGAGTGTTTATACAGGCATGTGTGCAAATTAAACAGCTTGTAAGAGTTTGTGTTGCTTTATGATTTACACCTCACTTGAAAATCTGCCTTACAAATCAGATTAAAGTGTTTTTTAATAGAAATCAACAAAGTACACGTTTATATTGTTTGAATTTCAGTATTGGGAAAGTGTCAAAAAAAATCTGTTAAGTTCAGCCTCAAATATGAGTGGAAAATAAATCACAAGACCAAGCTGCTGTTTGTGCTAAAAAAAAATCCATGATACATTAGTTACAGATTGAAGCTTCCTGTTTGTTATTGTTCCCTCAAATCTGCTGATCTAATGAGCTCTAATTAGAATATATCATTAAATAGTACTGAGCTGCTTATCTGAACAAACAATAAACCCAAATATGGATTTACAGTGAATTTGTGTGTTTCAAACTAATCCAGTTTCCACACATTTGATCCTTTTTGTGCCAAAAATCAGATGTTAAATTTGAGTCTTTGCTGAGTTGTAATATATTCTCACCTCCTCTTGTTTTGTGTTTACTTGCCTGTGCATTTGCTCGTCCCTGATGTTTGAAGTTACACATTCTAGGTAGTCTTTTTATCCACGGGGGTACGACCCTGAACGCAGCACCAGTTTTCCCTCCTTGTGTTTTCCTGCAGGAATCAAACATGCAGCCGAGGACGAGGGCAAAGATAATGAATTCCGAGTTTGATCCAGTAAACAGAGGCATCAGCTGAAAACCACATGACATTTTCCAGCTGTGCGGTCCATACTTCTTACTCCGTATATATTTTTACACGGATCTGTCAGTCCTGCCTGAAAATGTCCGACACCAGGAATGCAAACAGCCCCGCCGTCCTTGTTTATGTCTTGCATTGTGGCCGCTGTGGGCACTGGCTGAGCTTGTGGCGTAATGATCCCACATGTGTTTGCAATGGGTCGCCTCGAGTTATTTCAACTTTTTCCTCATTTCACAGCTTAATTTCATTGTTTTCTTTCTGTTTTCATGGATGTAAACCTGTTGTGCTTTCATGGTCACTTATGTATGTTCTTAAATGTATCTCATTGCTGAATTCCAGGGAAGCAAAATAATCAATTACATATTCATGCATAACTGTAACCGAGTGCCTTGTGAGCCTGTCTTTTTTTGGAAAATCTCAAAAATGTGTGCTTTTACTCAAGCTTATACTTCAGAGGTAACAGTGGCACAGCAGGTAGTGCACATGCCTCACAGCAAGAAGGTTGCCGGTTTGATCCCTGGATTGGTTTGTGTGTAGTTTGCAGACAACTGGACTCGAGTCATAGGGACTCGGACTTGAGGCGACTTGAGCTGCTGGTGAGACGACTTGAAACTCGACTCGGACTTGGGAGGTAAAAACTCGAGACTCGACTCGGACTCGGGAGAAAACGTTTCCAGACTCGACCTGACTTGAGACAACATGATTTGGAAAATTGCACACACTCAGGCTTTATATGAAGAGCCAGACAGGAGATATACACCACTCTTTTCTTTTAGGTTCACTTTATTGATGCTCCATTCACAGTACACTTGTCCATCACCTATTATTGTCCCGCAGACAACACAGTACTACACACATACGTTCCTATCACAAACCCGCTTCTGCTACAGTGATGATCAGTGGGTAGGGTGCACAGGATGCGGGTTTCAAATTGGCAACAGCTATGTCTTCTGTGCCCAAAGCTATGTCCTTGGCATATAAAGAATTTCAATCAGATGGAAAACGAAGACATACCAAGTGCACGACCTGCAACACTTCGATAAGCAAAAAAGAGGGCACAACATCGAACTTTATCCTCCAGCTGAGGCCAAGTAAATGAAACCTGCAAACGATAGCCAGGTAGCTAACGTTCTTGCCATAGGTCAATAAGGAACGAACGTTAGCCCGACTTGTGGTCAATATGAAGCTAGCAAAGCTAACATTAGTAAAGAGGGTGTACGTGTGTTGTATGTGTTGGAAGATAAGGTTTCTCTCCTCAAGATAAAAATCGGAGTGCTTTTTGGGTGGACTGGGGAACAATAGCGTGGGACTCGACCCGTCATAACCTGTGACTCGACTCGACTTGACTTGCTTGAGACTCGGATCAAATGACTCCAGAGTTGCTTGGGACTCGGATCAGAGGGACTTGGGCAATTGTCTGGTAGTTTGTATATCTCCTCCTGCACATGTAGGCTCTCTCCATGCTCTCCAGCTTCCTCCACAGACCAAAAACATGCTCAGTGGGTTGATCTGTGACTCCAAATTGCCCTTAGGTATGAGTGTATGTGTTAATGGTTAAATGTCTCTCTATGTAGCCCTGTGATTGGCTGGTGCCCGGTTCAGTTTGTACTCCGCCTCTCGCATATTCTCAGCTGGGATAGGCCCCAGCCTCTCCGCAACCCCCAAAAGGATGTGTGAAGTGTAGCTCTTAGCTATATTTCAATAACATCTGGGTAGTGGCATCCTCTGAAAGTTGCCATAGGGATGCCATCAGGCTATCAAAAATCTTGGGAAGACACTCCAAAACTAAAGTTTATCAGGGCATTTAAATGAACTATATGTCTTTGTAGTTGGGTCCCATATTTTGCTCCACATCAGCAGGTTTACACTGGTCCCAGATGTCCCCAAAATTTCAAAAAAATCTCTGTTATTTGATTGAAGCATGCCCATAAACCCACAAGTTTCAGCCCTGCCAAAAACAGACTGTTTGATACAGAAGTCAGACTTCATGATTCTTTCATTGGTAACAGCCTTCACTACGTCAGATTTGACAACCACAGAGCCAATAAGCCTGACGACTACTCAAATGGAACCAACCAGAATTTAGTTAGATTATATCAGATAGAACTTAGGCCTGGACCACACGTATATGGATAATTTTTTGACCGGATATCTTTGTCCTTGTTTAAAAAAATCTCTGTCCAAACCACAGAAATATCTCTGTCCATACAAAGAGGCAAAACTGAAAACAATTGCCTCTGAAGCCTGCAATGCCATGCCTGGCCGATAAGTGGCAGGTTAGCAAAACGTGAAAACAATAGAAGAAGAACCTTATGAGCATGCGCAGTCAAAAACAGAAGAAGAAGAAGCAGTCAACGGAGTAAGAAGATGATAATAATACTGCGTGCAGCAGACACCGACGTTGCCCAGCAGTGGAGTGTCTTCGATGCAACAACATAACATTCATTTGTAGAGCTGTAATGAGAGCAAAAAGTGCAAAGAACACAGAGATAGCGCGGCCATCGTTCTTGTTGGCAACCATTGCTACAGTGACTTGTTGCTAGGCGCTTGACGTCATCGCGTCAACACCAGCTCCGTTTAACACTGCTACACAGATCCACTCAACCGAATATTTTTTTATTTCTTCACTTTTTTATCCGTTTTAAAAAATCTCCTTTTAGGTGGGTGAAATCGCCGTGTTGGTGTGGTTGAGAGGCCCAATTGGACAGAAAAATATTATATATTTGTGTGATCCAGGCCTTAATTAATCCCTTGGAAGACTTCTTTAGTGAAATTAAGATTCAAGCAGCATAGCAAGCATGCAAGGTAAAAATCAAAAGGTATCAGACAAGTAAAAACAACTGGCAAACATAAATAAAAGCAAAAAATATGACTACTACTAAGTAAGCTACTGCTCCTTCCTTTCCTCTGTCTTCCTGTTGCTCCTCCTCTCCCTGAGTGAGGAGTTGTACAGTCTGATAGACTGAGGAACAAAAGAGTTTCTCAGTATGTTGGTCTTGAACTTGGGAATGAGCAGTCTTTGGTTGAACAGGCTCCTCTGGTTGCTGATGACAGTGTGCAGAAGCAAACATGCTGCAGTAAGCACGTCTTAGTTATAATTTCTTTGAATTTCATCTGCATTTGATATTTTGGTTGATTATTTTTTCCCTTTGATAACACTAATTAGTATTGTATTTTATATCACTGGAAAGCTGCATCAGTCACCTTTACAACAAGATACTACTCTTAAGGATCGTGCATTCATGATATCAGCATCACAAAGTTTGGGTAACGCCTAGAAAAAAGTGCAAAGGGCCCCTGAACTGGGAGCTGGTGTCCCAGTACATGGAGTGGCAGCATTGTTTAGTGCTAGTACTGTTTCCAAACTAAGGACCAAGCTCTGTGAATCTGGTGAAGTTGAAGACAAATCTCAAAGTGGGTTCCCCAGGAAGACAACACACCAAGAAGACCGGTTCATCATGCTAACTTAACCAAGGAACTGGAGTTTCATCTACAGGAAGAGGAGGGTTTTGACATATATGTTACTGAGCACTACCCTCACGTTTGGCTGTTTTGGTTGGAATGAACATCCTTACAAGTTGCAACTTCTTAGTAAAGGTGATTAATCATGCTTTTCAATGATTTAAAATAAATACCAATTATATTATTAAAGTGGAGAAGTGATGGACCAAAATAATGTTTCCAGATGTTTTTAAGGAGTATCATTTGATGCCTGGATGATGAATCCTGCCCCATTTGGCATATGATTGCCTGCCTGACACCAACACACACAGTTGTTCTCGCTGCAGTTTTGAGTTTTGACATCAAAGTTTCTCTGTCAATCAGACGTGGGGGCAATGAGGAGGCTAATGATGATTTATGGGTGGTTGCCCACTAACCTGACAAGCCAGATGGACAGCTCCATATATCTGCCACTGATATATTTCACCAGGCCATCTGGGTAGGAGCCCTTTAAATTTGTTTTCAGGGGTAGAACGTTAAAAAAAAAACACAAGCTTGTGATTGGACAATCATTTGGCTCAATCCATTCATCACAGACCAATCCACATCAAGCAGGGTTGCCTCCTATAATATAATATACATAGCGGCTAATGTAGCGGCTAATGGCTAACAACAGTTAATGACTGTTAGCCGTTAGCTGCTAACTTAGCCGCTAACAGTTAACGGCCTTATACTATCGTCTTACACTAAATTGTACCACACAGATGATTCATTTAACACTTGTATGTGACATGAATCTCATCAAAGACAATCCCTACAAGTAAACTTAAGAGGAGGGCAGATTTCGCCAAGTTTCATTGAGCAGCCATGAGGACAATAGGCTAATCGGCATATCCCTTCTCAACTTCCGGTTCTCAACTTCCGGTTGCCGTCACGTCTGCACTCTGCAGCTCCCGCCTCTCTTCCCTGATTGGGCCATTAAGAATTCAGCTGAGTGAATTCGTTGGACAACGGAGGCTGGCAAGACGGACCTGCAGGATTTCAGAATCAGGCAGGTCTGTCTGCTCTGCAAGGCTAGTTGCCCACCACCCCTGTGATAAAAGCTTTCTGTTGAACTTCATGTGCCATTAGGATACCAAAACCATCCTTTTATTCTTTACAATAACTGGCCTTTTATTAGGTTTGTCACTCTGGTCATCTCTGAACTTTGGCATCTACAAGGCTTTTACCCAGAGACTTACCACTCTCTGGATATTTTCTCTTTTGTTTCTCTGTAAACTTTCGAGATTATTGAGTGAAAACCCCAGTAGACCTTCAGTTTCTGAAAAACTCAGACCAGCCTGTTTGGCACCAACAACCATGCAGCATACAAAGCAAATCCCCTTTCTTTCATTACGAAGCTGAGCTGGGACAACACAAAGTCGTCTTGACTGCGTCTGCATACTTAAAGGAATTTTGTTTCTGCCCTGTCATTGGCTGATAAGTAGCCGGTGGCATTAGCACCTAAAAGAAAGTACCAAATAAAGTGGCCAGTGAGTGTTTACATGTTTTAATGTCTCTCGCTGTTAAATTTCTTCTGACAGCCCGTCCCTGTGATTTTCTGGGAGGTTTCTGGACTCTTGGAGGTCGAGGAGGGGCTGCAGAGGCTTCGCTCCGTAAATATAAATATCTGTAGACCCACTGCTTGACCGCACTGCCTAACATGATGTCAAACCTGCTCCTATTTATTTAAACAAGCTAAAACAAATGAGTATGGTTCTGGCTGAAGGAAAATGACTGCACTCAAAGTGGTTAGAAATTATTATAAATTATCCAGAAGTTCTCTGCAGCTGAAAAACAACTAATTATACCTCCATGCTTACGACAGCCGAGGCCGCAGGCATCATGCTTTTGAGATATTCATCTGTGCACCCGTCAGCCTTACTCAAGGCTCCTGTGAACACAATGTCTTTAGAACGTTTGAGCAAAATTCAAACTTTGTCAAATCTAACAGAAGAATGAACAAGCAACAAGTCATCAATCATGATGCCTTAAGCTAATCTTTTGCTTGTAAAGGCAATAAATCAGATATTTTTGAAGGATTTTGTTCCAACTTTGCTTCAGGGATGAACCACTAACACTTTAGTGGTCACAGTTTAGAAATCAAAGTTGTGGAGCATTTAGTTTGTATCTTGATTCTGATTGCTAATTTTAAGAAGATTTACACAATTATCCACTTTGACTCAAGACTAAAATGATTTTATTTTAGAGGCGATAGGTCAAGGGTGATAGTTTTTGTGTACGTCTCATTCCTATGATGTGATACCTCAAAAGACTTTGATGGTGTTTCTTTAAACTCTGAAAAAGTCCACTCTGACACAAGGATGTCCTTTTAAGATTTTGGAGGAAAGATCAGGGGTATCATCTCTTCTTTGTGAATTTGATATCTCAAGAAAAGGATGAAGATGTGACCCCATTTATCTTTGAGCTGTGGCCTTCAAAATCTGATCATCTCCGCCTTGAATCAACGTCTACGTTTGTGCAGAGTTTGAAGAAAAACCCTGGAAGCATTTTTTTCATATTTCGTGTACAAGAAAAAGAACACACAAGGACAAACATGAGATTGGGAAACTGTGTATTTTGAACTCCCAACTTCCAAAAATTTAATGATATATGTTTGAGTTATAATGGATGTTTTGGCAAAATTGAACCCTTTAACTTCCAGGGCTCAACTGTTTGGCAGAGGTCAATAAATTCAGAAATATATATGTTGTGTCAAAAAAAAAACATCAATGCTTGTTTTTGTCAGTGTCTAAGGATACAGAAAAAAACTGAAAACAAACCAAAAGAACTAATATTTCCTTTATGGGGATTTAGAGGTTTCAAAAGCTAAAAACTTTTGTTGTTATCTCCCTCATTATTATTTTAAGTACTTAACTTTAATGAGATCATACAGTTATTTTGAGTGTTTGTCAAACTCAGTATCAAATATTTAAAGTCTTTTTTATTTGCAAACATTAATGCCTTCTCTGACTGATTTTGTCCCAAATATTTGTGAATTTTAAAGATGCTATGAGGAGTTTCTAAGTCATTACAAAAAAGTCTCACTTTTAGATATATGCCTGATGGAAATACACACTTTAAGATGAGTTTTATAGCATCAAAAAAGGTTATCTATAAATGCTATTTCTTAGCTTTGCGGTCGGGTCGGACAGGGCTGGACTGGCCTGGATACTCAACTTCGGGAACAAGACAATTAAAACTAGAGCAAATTTATATTATTCAGACACGTCTTAGAGCACCAGGCTGTAAGTAGCGATGTATAGCCGGCTATAAAACTACGATACTAAGTTTTCCAAAAATTGCTTGTTGTCACACATCAAAAACTACCGCTACGTACCTTGGGTCACGTCTTTTGGTGCGTTCCAGTTGTAGTCAGAAGTAGGAATTTCCGAGTTCCGAATTCTGAGTAGGAAACTGCAACTGGAACGTCCCCCGAAGTCTGCATTTCCTACTGGGAACTCGGTGAAGCCTCACCACTCCCGAGTTGACAATCGAAGATAGATGCCCCCAGTGTGAACAGTTATTTAGCTCCTGTAATAATCAATTCATTTGCAGTTCTGACTGGGGCGTGTCGCTCTAGATCAGCTGTATACATAGTATTGTTAGACTTATATTTACAAAAATGCTGCCATAGTGATAATCACATTCTTCGTACAACAACGCAGGACGTGCTAACAACAGCTAACAATAGCCTGGTAGATCGGCATGTTTTTTTCCGACTTCAACTGGATACTGAACGCAGCATTACGACAGTCTCCGCGCAGGCTCATGGGTAGCAGAGTCTTTATGTTGCCGGAAATACATTCTCCTCATAGCATCTTTAAATCATCAAGTAATAATGTTAATGGAATCAAACAATAATTTGATTTGTTCTGTCTTATATAACATTAAATATCCCTGTGTTAATTTTGGACTTCTGCCAAACAGTTGAGCTGGTAGTTAAAGGGTTAAAGGATTTTTTTTTTTTAATATTCTTTGTACAATGAAGGATGCAAAAGCAAAGAGGTGAGCAGGTGAATCTATGAACTTACCATTGACCTGTAACCCCAAACTTCGCATTACATCATCATTTGATGAGGGTGTACATTTGTGCAAAGTTGGAAGAAAATAATGAGATTTTGTGTTTATAAGTGATGGAAGAAGTGACCCCGTGTTCTTGATTAATGACCTCCAAAATGTGATAATCTCTGAATTACTTTCTACATTTGTGAAAAGTCCAAAGGAAAACCTTGGATGCATTCTTGTCATATTTTGTGAACAATATTGGGTACAGACAAAAGGATAAACATGAGACTGCTGATGCTCAAGCAAAGGGGTGAATATATAGCCCTATGACCTTAATATTTGACCTGTGGTCCCAAAAATCCTGTTACATCATCATTGGGTTAGGGTGAACATTTGTGCAAAGTCAGAGGAAAACCATTATTATTATTATTAATCATTAATCATTATTATGTTTGTAAATGCTGGAAGGAGATGCAGCTCCTCAACCTTAATATTTGACGTATGACCTTGATAAATGACTTCTAAATTCTGAACATGTCTTTTTTTCATCAATGTCTACATTTGTGCAAAGTTAGAAAGAAAATGGAAGAATTCTTGTCATATTAGCTGTGTTCAAAATCATTCCCTATCACGGATGTAGTGCACTATATAGTGTGTTTGCCATTTTGTAGTGTTGTTGAATTCTCAGCAGTTAATTTCATTCACTATATAGTGCACTACAAAATACCCACGATGCACAGCAAAAGTGAGTACATATGATGTACCCTATATTGTACTTCAGTTAAAATTGATTTTTAGGGAAAGTTTTATTTATTTCGAACATATTAACAACAAAAATATATACAAAACAAAAAAAGAGGAAATAATAAGAAAGCAGATAACTAATTTATAACATTCATCAGAAGTTACAGTGTACATGCTCGAAAAGGAGTAGGAAGAAGTAAAACTTATCTGGTCCTACCCCTTATTTCCTGTTACATATTTGACTTGTGTTCCACATATCTACTCCAATAGACTTATCATGAAAGCAAATTTCATAGACTTATGAAATCTATTTAAACATTCACTAACCAATTTTGACATGCACATATAAATACCTCTCTACCTATCTGATTACCTACTCATATCCATATATACTTAAACACCACACCTATATATGCACCTATATACAATAGGGATGTAACGATATGGAAATTTTGTATCACGGTTATTGTAACCAAAATTATCACGGTTATCATTATTATCGCGGTATTGTTGCAGTGTGCTCAAAACGTTCTAAAAGTACTTTTACACAGAATTGAAATCATTTAACCCCTTTAGTTTTATATTCATAACAGTGCTTTTGTCTTTTTTGTCAATAAATGTGTCAGACTCAGAGGCCAAACAATGCAAACTGCGCATGTGCACCTCGCGTGAGGCTCCTTAATCGAGGACAGATACATAGTTCCGGCTTTTCCAGGCAAAGAGCAGCATCACCGTGCGTTACTGAGGTAGTGTGGTGATAAAGCATGATATAACGGTAATTTTAATTGGACACGGTAACGATTGTCGTGGGAAATTTTATCGCGGTTTACCATTTTACCGGTAACCGTTACATCCCTAATATACAAGCAGATATCCATAAATTCATATATAAATTTACATATCCATGCATTGTGTATATATACATGTCTGTATACATACATTCCTTTGCACACACACGGACATCTTGTTTTGTTTAGCTGTTTTTACTATTAAAGCACTTTGTTTACTACACTCATAAGACTTGTTGTTCCCCCTTGAGATTCCTGTATTTCTCCAATATGACTGATTTAAATTTCTTTTTAAACTGGGTTAAGTTTCTGCTCTGCTTCAGATCATCATCTAGACTGTTCCATAGTTTGTATATTTAGTTTAAAGCATGTCTCTTGATTTTCTTTTAAATATTGTTTGTCCGATGGCGAATGCACAAGCAAAAGGATTAAGATGGGACCTCATGACCCTGATATTTGACCTGTGGCCTCCAAACCCTTCAGAGCTCATCCTTAAGCCAGAGTGAACATCTGTGGAGAGTTTGAAGAGAGTCCTGTTATTGAGTTTGAGCATTCACTACAGTCTGACACCTGGACAGACGGACGTAAGGACAGACAACCTCAGCTGTCACCAGGTCAAAAGTGAAAGGACATTCAGAGGAGCATGCCCCCAGATCTTGGCCTCATGGAGCTCCGCCTCTGTTATCCAATATGAAGATATTTATTCTTTATGATGCAATCGTCATGCAATGTTTATGAGCGGCAGTCTGCTGCTAAAGCTGCATTAGAGCGCCTGTTGCTCAAATGTTCCTCTTTTTCTGCTCGCTCTAAAACCCCCGTCCGTTTTCAGGAAAAACAAGTTAGTTTCATTTTACTGTTTACTGTGTGAGCGAGCAGAGGCAGAGGGAGGGAGAAAATGAAAGGAGCCCGGGTCACTGGTTTCACTCTGCCCTCTGTTACCCTCATAAAGCTCTGAGGGACAGTTAACAGCATTTATTCCTGCGTGGAGGGAGAGAGTTGATCTGATATGGAAACTGAAGGGGTTCTGAGGATGAAGAGGACCAGGAGACATCTGCTGGACCACCACATACATCATCGGCATGCTGTGGATGTACATAAACAACATTAATGCACCATCAGAAGAGCATGAACACAGGAGAGACTGAGGTTTAAACAAAAGGAATAAAAAATAACCCATTTGTCAGCCTGCTGGACATAACAAAGCTTAGTTTTGAAGAAGAGCAACAGCAAAGACAAATAAAAATGTAATAAAATGACTTACATAATGAGGATTTAAGAGCTTTAAAAGCAAAGAGAACAGTGTTGCATCAGGTAAAAATGAGCAATGCATATATCAGTGGTTGAGAGGAATGACCTTTTATTTTGCTTTAGGAAATATGGAATATTTTCTGTCATTTTCTTGAGAATTACAATGTCATTCAAATAGGAATTAGGTAGGTTTTACTTAATAATTTATTGTTTTGCCTTTTGTTCTTGTCTTTTATTTGTTGAAGTGTAGATAATGTAATATTTTGGACTGTAACACTCTGTGTGTGGGTTACCTTTAGATGCTTCGCGTACATTTTATTACAAGCCTCGCTTTTGTTTTGTCTCACCCTTATTTTTATGTGTGCCTAACTGTCCTGTTATGTTCCTGAATAAAAAAAAAAATGACCAAAATGCATAATAAACACATGTTTGAGAAAAAAACAATGCATATATCACTGCAAATGATACCTTTTTCTGTATAGAGCTTTTAACAACAGGGTTCGATGAAGCACTTTAACACACAATAAAGTGAGTGTGAGAAAATGGAGAGAAAGAGGCTTTTATTTATCTATCTCCAATGACAGAAATTCAGGGTATATACTCTTTTATGCTTTACATAGGAAAACAAATATAACTTCTCATGAAAGTGCATCACCTGGGGGCTTTAGGGGTCTGATGCCTTGCTCAAGGGCGAGCATATGGGGCTGTAAGCTGTCACCTCATCAGTCACCGTAACAGCTGAACCCCCTGATCTCAACTATCCTCAAGAAGAGCAGAGAACAAGAATTTAAACACAAAAAGTACTTTTGACTAGATAAAGTATCCCACAAAAATCCCTAAAACTGTAACAAAATGACAAATAATAACAGAGGATCCAAGAAATACACAATAAAACCCAAGAAACATTAAAAAGAACAGAACAATAGGCCATAAAAAACAGGAAGGAGATATAAAAACAGTGGTTTAAGATTTAAGTGGAAAAGACAATAAAGAAGAGAATCTGGGAAAAAAAAAAACATGAGCAAAAACAAGATACAAGTAAAATTCTAATATGCAGTCCAATATCATAAACTGGAGCTTTTATTCATGACTCAAACTATGTCGGTTGTCATATAAATCAATGAAAATATTAGACAACTTTGCACAAGATAAAAATGAGGCTTGCAAAATGAAAGTGTCTGATGAGAAATATTGAACACTGATGCATGTTTAGTGCTTTTAGGCAGAGTCGCATTTCATGCCAGACATGATATTTTCAAATATCCATTTCCTCTGACATTTGTTTTTGATTGATTGATTTAATTTCAGTACTGTTTCATGTATAATCAGCCCTAAGAAGCCTACAAGGTGAAGCTGAGGCACAAAGAAGTGAAACTGATGATATGGATTGACACTGCAAAAAGTCAAATGTTCAGTTAACTCTTTCAGAGCTGACTTAACACTATTACAGGATATTTACTTTTGATTCATTATGGGTTGAAATAACACTTTTTAAGCCAAAGAACAACCCTGAAATCTTTATCCCTGATATTTCAACACTTGTTTTTTTTTTTTTTTGTGTGTCTACAGAATAAACAATGAACAATAACTTCAACATTCATATACAAATCATATAAACATACTTCAGCAATAAAAGCAGTAGCCTTTTTATTACGTCAAAGACAGTCTAAAATCCATAAAAATACACAAAATATAAACAATTCATGTGAAAAAATAAATAAAAATGCATCCTTTGTTTGAATAAAAAAGTACCACAACAGCAAAAGGATGAAGATTACTTAGGGTCAGCCTCAAAAGGGGGCTATAAAAGCTAAAGATGATCCATCCTAAATTCATGCAGGTATAACTAAACGTTACTAATAACTTAAATACTGTCTTTCTCTATTAACTTCAGCAAAATAAAGCCTGTTTCAAAATGTTACTGACCTTTTTTCTTTTATATTGTTTTGTGAGGTCAGTTTTACATTACTGTTGGGCCCCCAATGTTGAATTTTATTTAACCATTTAAGGAACAAAACAAAAACTGTGATGGCAGCAAATAAAGAATGATTAAAAAGGGAAACTACTTAGAGAACAATCAGCTGTTTGAAGCCAGACCAAAGAGGTAAATGGTGGCCAGAGCTACATGCTACTGTTCTGAATCCGTTACATGGGTTTTGCATCTGAAGAGGGCCTTACTGGGTCTTTCAGGGGCCCAGACATTTGTATGTGCGGCCCTGGACCTCATGTTTTAATTGATTCACAGAAATCCAGCTTTGAATCAATATTTAACCAGAAAAATGAGGACACTGGAGCTAAACATGGTGCTGGAAAACATGACGGTCCATCTGTAGCTTGCAGCAGAATGGGTGATAGGGACTGATCTCACTTTAAAAGGCTTGGGAAAACATAAAATTCAGAAAAAATCCAAACATGCAACTAACAAATATTTAATTAGACCACTTTATTTGTATTCTCTCACAAGTCTGGCCTCCATAAGATTTGTCAGGAAAAAACTGACCCTTGGACAAATGTAGCTGATAATCCCTTGCATGGGGTATAATATGATTTTAGATGAAGTATAATAGAACTAACATCACAGTGTGGCATAGGCCAGTCGAACCAAAAAACAACGTGAATATGTTTATAGGAATAGTGTAATAATAACTAGATAATGTGTAATATCACACAGTATGAATTAAAGCGGAAAAGGCTGTAAACAACGCCATACTCAACAGTTTATTAGCAGAAACAGTAGGTACTTTGTTTGTATTAATTTACACTGTATAAAGTCTCGAATTATACATTGCATTTATTTTTAATTAATTTATAAACAGTGTGGGCTCATATGTAAGGGCAGCGCTGGAATGTGTTCGCTGCGGAGCGTGCAGGACGGGGAGGAATGCCTTGACCACGCCTCTCCTCTTGAATGACCAATCAGGGCGCTGCAACTGTTTCTAGGCGCCCGCGGAGTCCCAACCGTAGAAAAACAAAGCCTCGGATATCAATAAAACTCACATTTTATATCAAACTACACGCCAGAGTGCGGTTTATTCCGCTTTTAACGGCTTAACCGAGCGATTCTCTGCGTTTTTAGCCGCTTTTTGAGGCCTTTCTGGCGATGTTGTTTATCTGTAGTAAGGGGGGGCTTGAAACCGCCCTCCCTTGCCCCATTTCCTCGGTTGTTTTCCTTCTCTCGCCTGGATTCTCCATGTTGTTGGTGCAAGAGTGAAGACTTCGCAGCGACGGGAGAGGGGGGCTGCTCGGCGATATTACCACTTATAGTCAGCGGTAAACCCGATCCAACGGGGAGGATAGACCCTCGACGAGCCTACGAGAAACATTTACAAGTGCCTTGCCCCCTTCCCCGGGAGGACCGACCGAGAGAAGACGGAGAAGAAAGCAGAAGAAGAAGAAGAAGAAGAAGAAGCGGGGGAATAAAGAGACCCAGGAACAAGATAAATCCCACTCTCATCGAGGATTGTAACTGAGGCGGATGACAAGTTACCTCGGTGAATAATTGAGTCCACTTGTCAATTGAAGCCAATGAGGGATGCCCATCAGTGCTCGGGGACAGGATTTGAGGATTTTGAGGGCTCCGTGATTGTCAGATGGAAAGTTCTGTTATCACCCAAGTGCAGAAAGAAGACGTCCAAGTGTCACCGAAAACAGGTGAGGAACGGGCTCAAACATGGCCGCTGTCCGAGTGCTGCTTGTAATGTTCTGTTTTGGCGTGTTTACTACCACATTACGGTCAAAATAAGGCGGAAAGGAAGGCTGTAGTGCGCCTGTTTGACAGTTGAGCGATGCGGACGGAGGTTGAGCGCGGTTTGAAGCGCAATGCCCCCCTCCCCTCCCCTCTTCGTATTTTTACATTAACCGAGCTCTTATACTATTTACATCTTTGCGCACAGACTCTCAAAAACAAGCACAGTGTCCTCATATTCAAGGTGTTTCACTGTGAAGTTGCCCTTTTCTCCATTTAAAGCATTAAATTTAAAATGCGGATGTTTTAGTGGAAATAATGTTCTTCTTTAGCATCATGATCGTGATTATCTGCCTTTTTAAGTCTTACTGTGAACGCTCTCAATCTCCATTCTGCACTTGTTAATCTTCATTTCTTCCATTTTAATTAAGGCGCCTTAATTGTGCAATCTTAATTGTTCCCTCACGTGTTTTTCCAGCCTTTTTTTCCTCATTGCTATGTACATTTGAGGTGATCTCCATGGCCCCAGCTCCCCAAAAAAAGCAGATCCCTGTGCCCCTGCGTGTATGTATTAATGTGGATCAGGTTCCAGCTTGTTTGGCACCATCCCATATCCTCCTACTACTACCAGGTAGAGCGAGAGGAGCTCGTCTGTCACCACAAGGCAGCAGCAGCGCCACACTACAGAGGAAAACAAGCTGTTATAAACTATATATAGAGAGGGAGGGGGGGATTTGGTCATATTTTTGCAGAAAGGGGGGGTGGGTCACAGCCTCACAGTCACAGATCTGCACGCTGCTGCACTGCCCACCCTTTAATTTGCCTAATATTTAATTAGACAAACAAACAGCACATCTCCAGTGCGCTGGTGGTAAATCATTTGTTTTATTGGCTGGTTATGTAAAGGGGGGGTCTGGGTGGTTGATTAACAACAGGACTGTATAGAAATACCAGGTGCCGCGGTGTGACAGCGGAATGCACAAACACACCCCTCTGCACACGCCCATTGTAGCGCCGTTTCAAAGATTTCGTTGTTTGCACGCTTGAAAAGAGGCTTTTGCTCATTGATTCCGGCCCTCTGCTTGGTGGTTTTCATTGTGCATGTTGCAGTGTTGCAGGTACTGCAGTCATGTTTTAAATCAAGAGACTATTTATGAGCGGCCACAGTGTGTTTAGCGTGTTTTGCATGCTGGATTTGTCTGCAGGATTAATCTGCCCTCTATCCTTTTTTCATGCAAGAGAAATGGGATGCATGTGTTATGTCATACATGGTCAGATCTGCCTTCCTGTGGGAAATCAATAGGTTGAGTTGATTCATGGCTATAAATCAGGTGGATCATAGGGCTGGGTAATATGGAACAAAACCACATTTCAGTATTTCATTCAGCTGAACAGAAAAACATGATTTTTATCTTCGGATTTCTATTAGAAAGAAATAGATGAATGGTCATCACAGTGTAAACATGGTTCCCTTTAATATGAAAAAAAAAAGAGCTATAACAATATATTTTATATTCTGTAGTGAAAAAACTCAGCTCCTAAACACCCACTTCTGGGCAGGTTTTCTTTAGACTATCAAAAATGCAGACTACAAAAAATGTACGAAAACACTGGCATTATTCGTTATGTTAAGGTTGTCAAAATTATTAAAAAGGATTAAAAAAAGGCCATTACTTTACTGATCTGTGGTATTTAAGTACAAAACATGATCCTCAATCACAAGAAAGAGATTACTGGCTAGATTGCACAAGAAAACATTGCCAAAACTTCATTAGATTAAGGTAGTTTAATATTTCCGAACGATAACATCCCTGATATTTTACTGGTCAGCGGTGTTATAAATTGTTCAAATACTTTTTGGCGCCTTAGAGTCCAAAGGTTATTCGCCATATGTCAGGTAAATATTTGAATTTAAACATTCATGCTGAGTAAATTAACATTTAAACTATTTCTCATTCCTAATGTAGTAGTAATATAATCATAACTGAAGATCGTCCGACTCATTCATATGCACTGAAATATTTGTATGCGTTACATAAACGCTGTCTGTTGTTTTGGCGGGTAAAAATCTGCTTGGCCAGAGTGTTTTTTTATCCACCGCCGAACTGGCTGGTGAGTCAGAGTTAATTTAGGACCCTGATTGTGATCCTCAGGACTATTTTAAACGGAAGGAGAGGAAAGTGCACTACTGTGTTTACACAAAACATTGGCAGCATTTATGCATTCCAAAGCTGTCATAACAATAAAATATGAACTATGTTTATGATCAGTGATGCTAAATTGCACACAAAATATTTAAGCCTCTTTTTTTATTCTTAACAGGGAGAGATAGTACACCATAAATGCTCCAAAACAGCAACATAGTGTCCATATATTGGAATTATCCAAATTTTAAAATGTTTTTTTTTTTAATTCAGCACATTACTTGTATGTTATATTATGCAGTAAAAACAACTGGTGATCATCAGTTGTATTTTAGGTAACAAAATATACATTACAGTTTCAGTTGTACAGAAACATTGGCAACATGTTCATGTTTTGTTTAGGTCTTAAAATTGTTAAATATCACGTTTCAAATGATAAATTCTTCATTATTTTAACAACAGCAGTGATTCTTCGGTCATTTTAACCATGAAGAGAGGCGGAGCTTTGGCTTGGACAAATATGTTGGCAACATTTAGAAAAGTTTTCACCAGGTCCACACACTTTCACAAGTGTTTTGGGCAATCAGTTCCTGGTTCTGGGCGTTTAAAATGTCTATTTTAGCTAACATGGTATCATTGAGATATCAACATGCTGACATATTTGTCAATGAAATAATGCTTTGTGAATGTCACCAAATGAATAAGTTCAGAATAAAAAAGATCATGTTTATTCAAGAAGCATATCAGTACTGATGATTCGTCTTGTATAACATGTTTTTTTCATCCAGCATGCCTGTTTTGCAATATTATTTTAAATTAGCATCAACACAGCATGGTGGAAAATTAAGGTTTTTCTTAAATCAAATTATTTTTTGCTTCCTGCTTTAATGAAAACAAAAATTTAGAGTCAGTAATATCTGAGCTGCATCATGTTTCACTTGTTTGGTTGCACGTCTAATATGGCAATTAAATATTGGTAATGTTTTTCCGTCAAAGTAGAATTCTTCTGTGTGTTCAGAATGTCCAAGTTCAGTAAATTCATGTCATGTAGTTGGACAAATTAGTAATTATCATGTTAAATAATTGTGATCCATGTATTAGTCAAAATGTTTGAGTATGGTTTGCTTTTTTTGCCCCTAAATGGCTGCTTTTGAAATGGTGCATTTTTTGTCTAACTTTTATTTAACCAGGTGTGTCTCATTGAGATAGTGGCTAATTATGTGTATTCCTGTTGCAGCTTATGTGGTAGTGCTTCTGTTACCTTTACTGTCTGTTACTTAAGCTGGAGGGCTGTGCAGATGAGCAGAGAAGGCAGAGAGGGCTCAGCATCTTTGGCTTTTAATGAAGCACCATAATCCATGTTGTGATTCTGTTGTGTAAGTTCTGCATGGTACCATATTTACACTATGCTCCTGCTTGTGTTTTGAGATATTTCTAGGGCTGGGTATCTATTCAGATTTTCTGGATCGATTGGATTCGATATTAAGAGGTCTCAAATCGATTCGATTCACGATTCGAAATTTGTTCAGTCTGGGTTATCGCAGTAAAAATAATGACTTTTTGACCTGGTTCATTATTAAAACTGTTTTTACATTAAGAACTGAACTCAAAGCAGTTACACTAATCACATATTAATGCATTAATGCATATTCTGCAAGTTACTTGTTTTTTGTCCAACTTGTCTTTTCTTTCATGCTTGTTAAATCTGAAATATGTCCAAACGTCAGCTTATAAACTCTCCGGTGGCGCCCCCATAGTGCTACTCGCTTCCGCCATGTTTTTTTGACTGCTTACAGTAACATCTTATGAGATCTTGTTCAGTGGAAAGCAGCGCTAAACGAGGGACTAGCAGAGTTGATACCACAGGCTGCTTCTCAGACCGTCCAATAAAGAAAAAACTACCCATGTTAAAAGATCAATCTTTGGATTTTATGGATCGATTATGAACCATTTAAAGGAAAATCGATTAAAATTGATTAAATTGATTTTTTTAACCCAGCCCGAGATATTTCTATGTGTTAAACTGTCTATATTTCCCAGCTCTACGGTGGATTGTATTGATTGTTGTGTCAGAGCACATGAGGAATGGCAGACTAAAGCCTTTGTCTTAAACATGCTGTTGTTGTTGTGTAATCATGCTGCCTGTATTAGAGCTCAGAGGGGTCAGCGGGCTGCTGGACACTGGGTGGTTGTAGATTATAGTGAAAAAACAAATCTCTGGGCGTACTGTTGGCTGGCACACTTCTGACCGTTTATTCACAGCTCCTCTTTCTAGTAAGAGCTGCGAGTGTTTGCAGTCTCAGGACGCGGCGACGGCTTTAAATTCTGCATCTGCCTGCAAGTCCTCACACGAAAACACACCAGAGGGGGACTGGCAGGAATGTGTTCTCCCTTCACGAGTCTCACAAGTACGTGGCGAGGACTGTGGTGGTAACAGAGGGCGATCAAAGAGCTGCGCAGGTCACCGAGGTGTGACTGCATGTCCACGCCGCTGCCCGTCTGTCCTGCTTTAAGAGATAGCAGGGCACCGTCCTTGTCTGTAAAATGGTTGGAATGTGTTCTGTCTGTGTTTTCTGTTGGAGGTACAGCTGAAAGTGTGGGTTTTCCCGCCCTCTGTGATTATATAACATGTACCAGCCATTTCCAGCAGCAGCAGCAGCAGCAGCAGCAGAGGCAGGCGCATTAAAAACAGATTCATGTGCGGCTGTGCCATCCCCTGTAGACAGATAGATGGTGCCTGGAGGAGAGGGGAGATCTTTTTTTAATTAGGCCTAATTATGGGGAGTTTTCCGAATTTGTGATAGAGTTAGATTTTTAGATTTGAGCCTCTTTTTCAGGATTAATCTTCTCATATAACAGCACCAAAATGTCTGGTATAGGTTAAAAAACATCACATTAGAGTAAAATAATTGATCACAATAAAGCCAAATACATCAAACTATTGTGATTAGAATTATTTAAGCATCTACAGGGTTAAAGTTGGCTTCCTTTTAACGTAGTTCTTTACCATCGAAAGAATGCTAAACATCTTAAGTGTGGATTAATCCTGGATCTCTGCAAATAATATAACAAAATCTTAAGTTCCTGTTCAATTTCTAAAAGCAGATTTAAGACTTTTCAAGACCTTTTAAGACCTGAGCTAAGTAAAAACTCAACCAGGTGTGAATTATGAAACTCTGTCAGGATTAAAATGGAGATTATAAATCTGCTAAAACATTAAAATCCAGGAAGCTAAATATTTATTATTTATTTTTTTTATAACAGACTTATTTTATTTCCAGGAAAGGGAAAGTGACAGAGACGCGAGAGAACGTGAGCACGCACGTGGACGAAGGACTTCTTGATGCGTCCTTTACAAGCGTCATGTTTCTGCCACAGTTTATTTTTGTTTTCTGAAGCAGCCTTTAAATCACCCAAAATAGATTTTAAAAGACAACTTAATCCTGGTGTCATCAGTTTTTAAGACTGTTTTCAAGTAAAAATAGACTTTTCAAAGGCTTTCTATTCCAACAATTAAAATTTCACAATATTAGGACCTCTTTGAGAATCTGCACTTTTTGGAAAGAGTCTTGAGAAAATATTTTTCTTTAGTTTAGCTTTAGAAATAAAGACTGATTAACTGAAAGAGTCATTTCCATTATGAAAGTGGAAGTTAATCTGGTCCTTTTTTAGGTTTTCTTTTGATGAAAATTGTTTTAATAGCTGGAAAAACCACATTTACTCTCCAAACACTTTAATGTTCCTATTTTAAGACTATTTTAATTTCTTTATCTCTCTTAATTTTTAACAATATCTTAATTATTAATGGTAGTAGGGTTGTTACAATACATTTTGACTACTGTGCTTGATACATTGCAATTATACTGTTTTCCAGTCGATCTATGCATGTAAACCTTTTTAAGGAATGACTAGAAATTACAGACTAACTCTCTTACATTTTCTAAATTGCACAAATACTGTGGGAGTGCCTTAGATTCAGAACTTGTAGACTGTGGGCAGAAGTTTACCTGCAGGTCTTAATTCATTTACGCAGCCTTCGTGGGAAATGGATGTTTATTTTTTCAACATACTCCTACAGTTTGGATGATGATTAAGAATTTGCTTGGAATTTCACATCTTTCTAAAGAAACAGATTTCTATATTAAGAGTTTGGATACTTCTGAATACAGATTTTCAATAAGTAAAGGTTATATTTGAACACCAGGTGTTGACAAATGTCAAAATTTTCAACACTTAACTGATGTTGTTTGATGCAATGGCAACAAAAATAGAAGCATTAGGCTCCAAATGTTGTGTAATTTCCTCTATTTAAGCTGAGAAAAATGCAGGTAAGCCCTCGTACACTGTCAAAACTGCACAATCTTCTTGGCCATGTTTTGGCATAAAACCACCTTCCAGTTACTCACCAGCACATTTGTTCAATTAAAACAGCTTCCAGAAGTTTGTATTTTAATGGATTAATTTATCTCCTCTGCTTTCATGAAATACACCCTGATGCTTGTAATGTTCATTTAAATAATAGTGGTGATGCTGTTTGACAACAATGGCAGCAAATGTCAGTAACTGCCTGCTTTAAATGACTTGAAATGCAGTCAAACTTGTGCACAGAGTCTGAATTGAACAAACATTCTTAAAATGTTTGAGCTCACTTGACACCTTTCCATTGTTCACCAACATGTTTGTACAATTCAGACGGTAAAAGATTCTTTCTCCACCTACACAGCCCTCCTATGAAGCAGGAGTCTTAAAAAGTGTTGTGCTTTTCAACTCTGCTTTATCTAAACAACAGAGATGATTCAGTTTTATAACTCTAGATTAAAAGAGTTTTGGATTGTTTAACATTTCTTGTATCCGCACGGTTACTTTACATCTGTTTTGATGAGTGGAAACAAAAATAAAAGTCCTGATCCTCAAATTTCAGGTTGTTTTTGCTTTTAAATGACTCAAAATTGCAGACAAACTTCTGCATACTGTCTGATTTTCTGGTTATGTTTTGGCTCCAAAGATATATTTCCAGTCTTTACCAACATGGCTGTGTAATTTAGACGGTGAGCAGGAGTTTGACTGTAGTTTTTGTGGATTTATTCTCCTGTTACACAACTCTTTATGTAACAGATGTAGTTTTTTTTAAGTGTCGGGCATCTCCAATGTCTATTAAAATATTGCAGAATTGCAACACTTAGAAACACCAGGGGTTTTTGAGTATATGAGAACTGAACACATTCTGATGATAGTTTTGAGTCTTTGGCATCCAGTGATATGAAATGTCTTGTTTTTTGCAGGTAAACCTTTATTATAATTATGTACAACACGCTGATGTAGTTGATACATTTCAACACTTAAATCAATGTTATGCCTGTAAAATTAAGTTAAAAAGCTGTAATTTATTTTTGGAAAGTATTATGTAGAATGTAGGGAACCCATAAGGCTTAAGACACAACACTATCAATGCAAGACATTATCACAACTGCAGCAGTATTGGTAAATATTAACAATTTTGCAGATATTTACAGATGAAATTAGGTAGAGATGCACAATGTTGATATTTTTAGTCAAAGCACAAAGTCTTTACTTTATAATTGTGGTGCTTTCAGTGTGAGGAACAAATGCAAAACCACAAAAACAATTAACTTTTGAAAAAATGAGACTTGATTTTTAAATGCACCCATGCAGTAATAATGAGTTGAAGCATTAAGGTACATTTGTGTAATTTGCTGATATTACAGCTGATATATCTGCTGTAAATATCTTTTAAAAATTCAATCTCATGAAACAGATATTTAACAATTTAGACCAGGGGTGGACAACTGGCAGCCCAGGGGCCATATGTGGCCCTGCACCTTGCTCAATGCGGCCCACCAGTCATTTCCACAAAAAAAACAAAAACTGGAAAAATGAAATATGATACATCATGAGCAACCAGTACCATATAAAGCATATATCTGGATAAGTGGTTAAACATTTTTGGTAGGTGCTTTGTTTTTACAAGTCATTTAGCTTCCTACTTAGCTATGATTGTGTCTCTAAAAGTATTTTATGAGGCATTAAAACATCATTTATAGTACTGGTAAAAACCATATTTGAAAACAGTGGTAATGGTAATATAGTTGAGCTTCAAAAACTGGTATACATTTGTTCTTTTACTGCATTAAAAATAAGCTTAAATTAGCTAAAAATATGTGTCATGTTCATTTTGATCATGTTTAATTTTTAATTGTGTTTGAGTTAGAATATTTAAGTGTTGGTATAATCCTTGGTTAAGCTTTATCTTTGCATTTTTTTTTGTTTATTGATATATTTTTCTTTGTTGACAGTGCCAACAATATGTAACAGTGCGACCCTCGGGCACTTCAGAAAAATTAATGTGGCCCTTTTGGTATCGATAGTTGCCCACCCTTGATTTAGACTGATGCCGATATCATACCCATAGTATCATGCATTCCTACAAGTTAGCCTTAAATATCCAATATATTGGCTGTAATATGGGCTGTATGTACAAATTTACCGTAATGGTTACCTCACCGGTTAATAAACACTTGTCTAAAGCAGAAATGTCTTTTATTAAAGAATAATATGTTGTTTTTCTTCTTTAACATTTATTATAAGTACACATGGACTGTAAGTTGAGGCTTTGTGGTCTTAAAAATATCAGTATCAGCAATATTTAGTTCTGAAAAATTGCATATCTGCAAAAATCCTGTGTCTCTTCAAAATCAACTAAAAACGTACCAGTTAAATGAACTCCTAAAGATGGTTTTCTTGAGAAATGACTGAAGATCAGGATTTATTACCAATTACATTTTGATATGCAGGAATTAGACTTGGTATATTGGTGCAAAAGGAATTAACATATAAGTAGAATAAGAATAAAAATAAGGGTCAGGAAGAATAAAATGAAGTGTAAAAATATGTAGAAAATAGTGAAAATGACTTGAAAAAATGTACAATAGGCACAAAAAAGAACAAAAAACAGCTCAACAATATCTACAAAAGCTGTGTTGATTTGAAGTTTGTTAAAAGCTGAAGCATTTAGTGTTGAAAGTTTCCCTGTTTTTAAAATTTGACTTCTTTCGTGGGAGTCAAACAAGCGCCTGGCGTGTGTTTTTTCAGTTTTCTCCTCCATGTTTTGCAGTTTTCTCACAAACAAACCTCTCCCCCTCTGTGTCTCATAAAAACAGGCCAGGTGAGCCGCTCTGCCCTGAAACAGCCTCGGAGTTGTAACATCTTCAAAGCGCTCTTCTGTTGCCTCCAAGCTCAGGATGGCCCCAAACCAGCGCCGCCACTGCCGCCGCCTTCCCAGCAGGCCTTGCTGGAGTCACAGGAAAATGGGACAGTTGTCAAGGTAACACCATTTCAGCAAGATTTCACACTGCTGAAAACAATTTGAAAAAGCTCTCAGTGTGGTCCCTGCCTTTTGGTTTGGTTGTTTATTTAAGATTTCACTTCCTCGTCAAACCCACGCACACACACTCCGACACACCAGCACACTCTCGGCCAACAGGAGGAGGCGTGCGGAGCGTTTGACCATCTGTAGGATCGCCGTAAAAACTCTTATATCGTCCTTAAGCGCTCCTCTTCTTCAACAACAGTGCTCTCAAAGCCACAGCTGCACCTGCACCTACATCTTGAAAGCTAACCACAACTGTCTGCGGATACGGAGTCACTTTTGATGTTCACACTCGATCCGCTGAGGAAGAGGAGCGCCTATCAATCCTCCAGGCGGACGTTTAGAGAGAGAGTGGTGTATTGTTAACAAGTAATTGCTGAGGTCAGGAAACTAAAGCTGGTGAAGACTCTGGCCACACGTTAGGAGCATTAAAATGAGACCTCGTGTTTGAAGCAGCCCTGAGTTTTGTCTGGAAGGCAAACTCTAAAATTAGACAAATTAGGCTTTAGCATTTGTAGGGTTAACGTTGTTTAGCTGCTGAGACCGTTTGCTGTTGCTCTTGGATATCCTGCTCCTCAGTGTTAATTTTGCTTTTCTAAATGGATAATCCGTCCCTGTTATGTAAGATTTTAATAATTAATGTCAGCTTGCTCTCAATAGCAGTAAAAAGAAATAAATAAGAGGCTGAAAGTGACTTAAAAATCTGATTTAATTCGTTTTTTTCTCAAAACTTGAAAAGATAGAAGAGGAGCTGAAGGTAAATAAGAGATGTTTTTGAAAAGTGGTGACCTTTCCAACTTAATTAACAGATTAAACAAGAATTAGCACTCTTTTTTAATTATTATTATTATCCCTTCTAAATCTCCTATTCTCCTTTTTCCCTTAAATAATGCTTTTTTGTTGTTTTTTTGTATTAAAGTGGCCTCTACATAGTTCATAGGAAGAGGCTAAGGGGAAAATAATAAAGAAGAGGGAGAAATCCAATATCTTTTTTATCTGTTTCCTCGCTTTTTCTAAATAACACAGGCTTGAAAAAAGTTGCACGGCTCCAAATTTGTTGTTAAATTTAGGGGCTACAATCTCTGATAACCCTTATTTATAGTTATTGCTTTCATATTCCACATTTTGTGAATCTTTGAATTGCTTGAAAAAGATTTCAAATGTCAGAAAACCAATTTAAATGTGTGATTCAGTCCAAAAACGAATGTTTTATTTCTTTTCATGGTAATGTTTTTTTTTATTTAAGAACTTGTTCTTTTCTGGTTCTAAAACTACAAAAGTCAGAGATATGTTTTTGAAAAATGGCGACCTTTCTCCACATACTTAAGCCCTTTACAGACTTTACCAAGACTGAACAAGAAGTAGCGCTCTTCTTTATTATCATTACCTTTCTACATCTTTAATTCTCCTTTTTCCCTTAAATAATGCATTCTCTGGGTTTTTTTGCTTGGAAAATGTTGCACAGCTCCATTTTTGTTGTAAATTTGGGGGCTACAATCTTTACTTATAGTGAATATTTTAATTTTCCACATTTTTTATATCTTTGAATTCCCAGAAAAAGATTTCAAATGCCAGAAAACCAATTTAAATGTGTGATTCAGTCCAAAAACTAATGTTTTATTTCTTTTCATGGTAATGTTTTACTTCTTTTTTTAATTAAGAACTTGTTCTTTTCTGGTTCTAAAACTAAAAGAGATAAGGAAGGGTAATTCAGTGATATGTTTTTGAAAAATGGTGACTTTTTCTGAAATACTTAAGCCCTTTACTGACTTTACCAACAGACTGACTTCTTTATTAAATATCCTGTCTACATTGTTAATCTCCCTTTTCCCTTAAATAGTGCATTTTCTGTTGTTTTTTTTGCTTGGAAAATGTTGCACGGCTCCATTTTTTTTAAATTGTGGGGCTGCAATCATTGATAATCTTTATCTATAGTAAATATTTTCATTTTTTTACATTTTTTTAATCTTTAAATTGTTGAAAAATATTAAAAATGTCAAAAAACCAAGTTTTGTTGTCTAAATCAGTCCCAAAAACAAAAACAATGTTTTACTTTTTTTTCTAATTTAATATCTAGTTCTTTTGTAGTTATGAAACTACAAGAGATTAGGGAGGGTAAGTCAGAGATATGTTTTTGAAAAATGGCGACTTTTCCTGAAGTACTTAAGCCTTTTACAGACTTTACCAAGAGAATGAATAAGAAGTAGCACTCTTCTTTATTATCATTACCCTTCTACATCTTTAATCCTCCTTTTTCCCTGGTGGGGATGTTATCGGTGTAAAATAATAAAGAAATTTATGAATGGTGGACCACCAATACCATTTTCTATCTGTCTCCTTCACTTTCTTGGAGACCAAAACATAAATTGTGAACAGTTGTGAAACTTGCACTCCTTAATAAAGAGTATTTTTTTAAAAAGTGATTAAATGAGGTCAGACTTTGCTGATCAGATGAGTCTCTGCGTCCGATCATTTGGGAGCTTTAATGCCAAATTAGAAGCTGCTACAGTAAACAATAAAGCCCAGCCCTACAGCCATGCTCACAAACATGCACGTCCACACTCTTATTTCCCAAACGTGATCTCAGACAGCTGCTGTAATACGAGGATGAATCATGTTCATTAGCCACAGAGAGGCCGAATGTGAAAGTGAAAGTGACGAGCCCTCCTGTGTCTCCTCAGCCCTACGAGGCCTGCCTGCTGCCTGAGGTGGAAGCCCAGGATGAGGGGAAGATCTGCGTGGTCATAGACCTGGATGAGACCCTGGTGCACAGCTCATTCAAGGTACAAACTTCACTTCTTCGTCTTTATCGTGTCAGTTATCGCTGTTTGCTTCTGAAAGTTTGAGTAAAGCTTCGTTTGTGTTACAACAGCAGCTTTTAGCGTTAATGGATCGCTCCTGTCATGCTGTGATGGTTTAATGGCCGCTTTCAGTGATTTATTTTCACGTCTAATCAAAAGCGCTAATTTCCTGATTTGCATATTCTTAATTTCTCCATAAAGTGGCAGAAAATGGTGACAAATATGTCAACAACACCCCGAAATGTCTTCACTTAAGCACAATGAAGAATATGTCCCTACATAATCATTAATTATAACAGCAATTAAAAGGACCGCATCAATCAGGCCATTCACTGATAGTTTAATGGCTTTAAACACAATTTATTTTTATTTCCAGTTGATAATGGGATGTTTCTGTTTAATTAATTGATCTGTTTCATTGTAAAAGTACCAGACAAAAGTTTAAAGAGAACAAAAACAGCCTGAATGTCTGAATTAGGTGTTTTTCCTTCATAATTCTGTTTCTGCTTGTTTTTATTTGATAATTTATGCTTGAAAAATGTTGCATGGCCCCTTGCGTGCTGTAAGAGTTGCAGGCATTTCACCATTCCTATATTCAGTTAATATTGTTATTTATTAACTTGATGAATAGATGCATTTTTTATCACCCAGAGCAGCACAGATGTTTTTCTTTCATGATTATTATTTTCTTTATTTCATAGCAGATGCTTCAAAATGTTGCATTTGTGTTAAACAGGGATGGGGCAATCATTGATAATCTTTTTTTGTTGTTAATATTTTTGCATTTTAATTTTTTTTACATCTTTAAGATGCCAGAAACAGATTTTTAAATGTCAGAAAATAAGTTTAGATGTCTGATTAAGTCCACAAACCAGTTATAATTTCCTGTCATGATGATGATTTTTCTCGTTTTTATTTAACAACTAGTTCTTTATTAAGAAACTGTTGTTCTGAAACTGGTTGAAAGCTTTAAAACCTCCTAAAATGTCCTTTTTTGGTCCAGAAAAGTGTCAAATGTCAAACACACCCCTGAAGTCCAGACCAGATGTTTTCCTTTCATGATTATGTTTCTGCCTGTTTATTTATTCAGTAACAGATGCTTTTGAAAATGTTGCATGCCTCCATTTGTGTTGTAATAGTTATGGAGCTGCAAACATTGATTATTTTTATTTGTAGTTAATATTTTGTTATATTACTTTGAGGACTGGGCCATTTTTTATCTTTGAAGTGCCAGAAAAGATTAAAAATGACAGAAACGCTGATTTAATCCCAAAGCCAGATGTGTTTTCCTCTCATAATTACGTTTTTCCTTTTTTATATCATTTAATAATTGTGTTATATAATATATGTGTTGCATTGCTCCTTTTGTGGTGTAAGAGTTTAGAGGTTTGCATTTGGTTTTAGCCAATATTTTCATATTTTAACACATGGAATGGATCAGTTTTAATCCTTAAAAGTAATATAAGCTGTTGTAAAGCATTGTGAACATCCCAAAATGTCATTTAAGGTCCAGAAATCTAAGATATTGCACGTTTATTCTCTAAAGCAGCTTTTTTTCTGGTACATGTTTACTGTAACATATTGACACAAGCTAAAATGAGACACAACAAACACATTAGAAGGAGCAAAACACCTCAGAAGTAACATGACATGCAGTTGATCCATAAAAATGATCACAAAATCAATGAAAAATTATATTAAATATAAGCAAATATAATTAGAGCCCTACACAGCCCTACTATTTCAACCTCTTCTTCTCAGAAAATGAGGCATCAGAAAGTCATACTAGTGAAAAATAAGGTTAAATGAAGGAAGGTTCAACAATAAGAGAGGAGCTTAGACCTTCTTGAGTTTCCTGTGATGTTGAAAATGACCATAAGGAGCAGTTTGATTAAATAAGTGTCCCGCATGATGGCTCTGGTTGTGCTGTTAACGCATTATTTCTACCTTTATCAACTATTTTCTTTTTCAATCTAAAATTAGATTAGTTTCTTTGTTAATGGGGTCGTCGTCTCATCTCTAAAATGTAAAATTATAAACATTTAGATTGGTGTTTTTCTTAAAGCTCAAAACAAACATTCACATTTTGCTTTGCCCACAAATCAAAGATATTAAAATCCAGTGTGAAATGTTTTATTGACTTTGTAGGGATATCTTTCTCAAATCTAAGCTCTGCACACATTCATCTGCCTTCAGGATATTACACATCAATAAAAATCAATAAAACAATCAACAATATACTTACAAACAGAGGAGCACATACCAGCGACGGCCACAAACTGAACATGTTGAACTTGTTTTGCATAATTTGCACCATAATAAAGTGAAACAGCATGGGACTTTTGCACTGTCACTCAGTGTTGAATACATGATTAGAACAAAAGCGTTTTCCAACAGCCTGGTTTGGATTTGAGAGCCTGTTTGTACTTTCACCACTGATTTATGACCGTGAAGGCTGTAACATGTCAGAGAAATGGGGAAAATTCTGTTTATCCATTTCCCCAAAATGCCATCAAGTATTATGTAAGTGTCGACTTTTTCTCCACAAATCAATCAGTCATTTTATTCCCTTTTTTTCTCAACTGATCCGTTACTTCTTTTGTCAGGAGCATGTAGAAAAAGAAAAGTCAATGAGGAATCATTAAAGCCCAGTAGATGTCAACAAAAGTCTTATTTTGTCATCAGTCTGCTCTTTTAAAAGAGTCCTCTGACAGAAAAAAGTAACATTAATTAAGTAACATGTTCTCAGTAGGACTGGGATGCGTCAAAATTTGACAGCTAACAAAAGATTAAAACTTAATTTAAAGTGTCTTCCCCTTAAACCCTTAAAATGTCTTAAATAAAGAAAGAAGTAAACCTAAAAAAAAATTCTAATACCTTTTTTAATTGACAGCACAAATACGTTCAATCCACCCTCTAAAATATTCTGAAAAATGCAAATCAGTAGCATTAAAGAAGCAGAATTTTCCTTCAAACTGGTCATCAAAATATTCAGTTATTTATCAAAATAGTTGTCAAATAATTCAGAAAACCTGCTTTGAAAGATTGTTTCATTAATTTAAGTGTCTTCTGCTCATGTTTGATTATTTTCTGTTTGTGCTAGGGGTTGGCAATATGGAAGAAAAGTATCATGACTTTGTAATGGTATTATCTCATTTTTAACACTAGTTTGCAAATTCCTAGCCGAGCCCAAACTAAATTAATCCTTGTAAAATATACAAATACTAAAGTTAGAAAATACATTTAAATATTTTTGCCTTTAGTTTTGGGGAAAGAGGGTGTTGGGGTGGGTGTGTCTTCAATAGCAGGATTGAGTTTAAACTGTTTACAGGGTTCCTGCAGATCCTTAAAAAGTCTTAAAAGGCATTGAATTCATTATTCTAAAAATAAGGCCTTAATTGGCAATAAAATGTCTTAAATCCAATTTCAAAAGTCTTAAAAGTTTGAACACATTAGTAAGATTTATGTTAGTTTGAACTAAAAAAATATTAAGTAACATTTATCTATTTTTCAAAATTATTCGCTAATTTACTCTCGTGGTAACATCGTGTAATCACAATAGCGGAACTAACAAAACGGTGATGTGGTTGCACCAGGATCTTTTAGAGCAGACACATGTCTTGGTTCTACCTACAGTGCCTGGAGAGAGAAAAAAAATGGGGACAAATTGGCAAAAAAATCCAAAAGTGGCTTAGGAAAATTGATTATGGCAGCAAAATTGGGAATTAAATTTGAAATTAAGTTTCAAAAACCATGTGAAAATTCCAAAAGTGGTTCTGACAGTGGCCAAAAAAGATGAATTGGAGCAAAATAGGCATAAAATTTTAAAAACGGGGTTAAAAAAAAGATTAAAGTGATGTTTTATTTAAAATAAACATTGGGTTAAGAAATTGAGTTTTTGTTTGTTTGTTTTGTTTGTTTCAATTGTGGTTCGTTGTGAACTTGGTCTTAAATTTGATTTCAAACGGCATTAAAAAGTCTGAAAAAGTCTTGAATTTAACTTGCCTTGAGCTGTAGGAACCCTGGTTTATTTCCCTACATACTAAAAACATAATATTAAATAAATTTGAACATTGCAGCACTAGTTACACTTCAAACCATCCAATATCTCGACTTATATCATGTATTCCCATTCCTAATTTGCATCAAAGACTGCAAAAAACAGAAGAAATCAATATTACAGAATCTGAATTTTCCCAAATTATTTGTCAAAATATTCTGTGATTGGGGTGCTGGTTTGGCCGAGTGGTTAGCAACCGGGCACCCCGTGTGCTTGCTTCTGTCGGTCCAGGTTCGGGTCCCACCTGTGGCCGGTTTGCGGAGTGTCTTCTCCTGCTCTCTACCCCCTTTCACGGGCCTGTCCACTGTCTCTCTCTAATCAATAGAGGCACGAAAATGCCCAGAAAATACATTTAAAAAAAAAAAAAAAGAAAGAAATATTCTGTGATTTATGGAACAGTTAAAAAATGAGCAGTAAATGTTGCTTCTGAGGGTGGTAAGATCATCAAAGCGCCTTTTAATACAACTGTGACATGCTAAAATAAATTTTAGAAAACTGTATTGCGAACTCTGATCAACAAAAGAGGGATAAAAAGAAGTCGACCACTATTTGCCACAAACCTCGGAAATATCCTCAAACAACTTTTCTGTTATTCTAAACCTTAAATATAAAGTCTGTTCTCTTAAAGGAGTCAAAAACAGGAAATAAAAGTATTTTAAACGCTGATTTTCCTTTAATTGATTGTAAAATTGAGCTAAATTAATTTAGTTGGGAAAATATTAAGTATCTGGCAGCTCATTTATAAATACCTGACTTTAAAGGATGTTAGATAATAAAGATGTCTACATGAAAATAGTAACTAGCAAGGAAAAGGAATCAGTTGCCCTAAAAAAAAAGTCCAAAGACAGTTTTTAAGAATTTGTATTATTCCAAACTAATTGTCAAAAGTATTTAGTGATTTATGTAATGGTAAAAATGAACAATAATTGTTTTTAAGGTTTGTAATATCATCTAAGTGTCTTTTATTCAACAGCCACAGGTTAATGTATCAAGAAAATTTAAATGTATTTAAATGGTGAAAAGAAAAGTTGATCCGTATTTGCCAAAAGCCTTAGGAAACATCCTCAAATAACTCTTGTTTGATTCTCAACCTGAAAATGTAAAGTCTTTTCTCTTACAGGAGTCAAAAGTCAGGAAACTGAAGAATTTAAGAAGCTGATCTTTCTTTTAACAAAACAGGCTGATAAATACCTGATTTGAAAGGTTGTGAGATAATCATGGTGTTTACAATAAAATAGCAAATAACCTAAAAAGCAGATTACCACAGTGTTTAAGAATCAGAATTTTCACAAACTACTTAAAATATTCAGGGGTTTATTTAATAATTACTAGGGCTGGGATGATATGCTTTTCTCCTGATTCTTTTTTTTTTTTTTTACGTTTTTTAGTTGCTGATTTGATTTAAATTGCGATTCTATGATATTACCGATTTTTGCAATCTTTAGTAACCTTTTTTAACACCAGTGAAAAAGATGAACAATGATGATACCTACACACTATATCAGGAATAATACACATCACACGTGAGTCCATTTTTAGGATTTATTCAGCAATATATTTAAAAGTTGCTTATTAACACAGACTAAAATGAAGCTTTTAAATTGGGAAAAAAAATTGCTTTTTTTTCCACCCCTAATAATAATACAAAAAACTCAGAAATTGTTGTTTTCCAGGTTTGTAATATCATCCAAACGTCTTTTATCCAACTGTCACATGTAAAATATCATCTAGAGAATTCTTTTTTCATAACTCTGTCCAAAAACAATGAAAAGAAAAGCCCCGGAAAACAGCCACAAATCACTTTTTTCATTCTAAATCTGAAAATACACAGTGTTTCCTCTTAATGGAGTCAAAAATCAGGAAATGTCAGAATTTAAGAAGCTGGTTTTCCTCAAATTGACCATCAAAACAAGCAAGGATGGATGTGACGGTGGATAACGGAGTAATAAATCGTTTTATTTAAAGGTTGTAACTGAATGCGGGTGTCTTCCTTCAACCTTCACATGTGCTTAAATAACATCCAGAGGATTATATTGTGTTAGTGTGGGCTGTGATTTATGGCGTCCGTGTGGAGTCTGCCTCTAAGTGTTGGCTTGTTATGTAATGCCATGTGAATGTACACAGCGCGGCTCATGTGAACGAGCATGCCAACCATCTCCCTCTGTTCTCCCTGCAGCCTATTAGCAATGCAGACTTCATCGTGCCTGTGGAGATAGAGGGGACCACACACCAGGTAAAAAAAAAACTACTGTGTGTGTGTGTGTTTGCAGTGGAGGAGGGGGCAGAGTTTGTGTATGTATGTTGATGTGTTTGCAGTGGTTGCTGAGCTAAAAAAAGGGATGGGTCTTGTAACTGATCAGCCTGCTTTACGCTGTGACGGGAGCGCAGAGCCCCCTACTGACCAGATGTTGAATACAAGAGGAAGAACCAGGGAAATTAAAAAAAAAGAGGAATTTCTGCCCACTTCTTCTAAAATGTCATAAATTACTGATCAAGTGAAGCTGTGAAAGAGAAATATCTCAGACTTGCGGCGTGAAATGTACCCCTCTTGAGCAGAGCGTCTCCGTGTTGGACATGTGGAAATGTAATTAAAGCAGAAATGTGACTCCCGAGACCCCGAGCTGGATCCTCCGAGGGCCTCTGCCTGGTTCAAGTAATCCAGGATAGGCTGGTTAACACTGGCACGGCCTATTCTTGATTACTTGTTTCAGGAACGGGCCACTGGCAGCGAGCGGACGAGGAGAATGAGTTAATAATGTAAAGATATCTGAAGGCGCCGTTTTCACCTGATGGAGTGTTTGTTTCGCAGGTGTACGTCCTGAAGAGGCCGTACGTGGACGAGTTCCTGCAGAGGATGGGGGAGCTGTTCGAATGTGTGCTGTTTACAGCCAGCCTCGCAAAGGTACTTTACATCAGAAAGCTCCTAAAATAGACATGGGGCATGTTTAATTCAGCGCAGAGTATCAGCTGTTTGATCTGTGGTGTAACGTCTGATCCATCAGATGTTGTTCTGCTTTTTTTCCGCTGTTTTTAGTTCTCCTTCTCATTGTGATAGCAGCTGTTTAACATGCTGTTAGTCAGCTTATAGTGAACGCCCCGCTCAAGTTCAAAGAGCTAGTTTGTTTCTGTGCTCATCTGGTGTTGGTTGTAATCACCCTGCAGTGTTTGTATCAAACCTGACCTGCTTTTTAAGTAAGCCAGGCTCTCATCTAGAGTTTCACCTGCCAATTATTTTCACTTGTAATTATCCTCCTTAAAATAAAGTCTAGGTAACTGCGGATTGGGAATCGAAAACAGCTTGTATATCATCACGCCCATCAATTCCTTCTACTTTGCTCGGCATACTTTGTAAGTCAAGGATGTCACTCATTAATCAGAGGCAGCCAGCAGAGACGACAACAAAGAAGTCAGAAACATGGCAGGTGTCACCCTCTTCATAAGCCTATCCTCTGTCAACATGTCCAAAAATAATCTTAAAAAGCAAAAAAAATGTCAGAGGGCAGTAGGGCTGAACGATTTGAGAAAATAATGTAATTGCGATTTTTTTCCCCAATATTTCAATTGCGATTTACTCTGCAATTGTTTTAATGTTCCTCATCTTATGTATTCTTAAACAAACATAAGCAGTAGATCTTTTTACAGTAAAACCGATATGACATGAAATTAATCTAAGGATAAAAGATTTGAGAAAAAGTGGAGAAGTGAAGAACAGAAGCAAAATAGGTATGAAATTGCAAAAAAAATGGGGAAAATTGGCAAAAAAAATCCAAAAGTGGCTTAGGAAAATTGATTATGGCAGCAAAATTGGGAATTAAATTTGAAATTAAATTTCAAAAACCATGTACAAATTCCAAAAATGGTTCTGACAGTGGCCAAAAAAAGATGAATGGGGGCAAAATAGGCATGAAGTTGTAAAAACGGGGGTTAAAAAAAGGTAAAAATGGTCCTAAAGTGGGAAAAAGTGTATGAATAGAAGTAAAAAATAGGCATGAAATTGCAGAAAACTAGATCACAATGCCAAAATGTTCAACACATTTTGGGCTAAAAATATTGAACCTTCTGCGATTTAAAAAGTTGCAACAAGCCATATTGTGTTTTAATCTAATTTGCAATTAATTGTTCAGCCGTAGACATGAGGCAGAAGTGGTCAAAATAGTGTATTAGTTATCAACAAACTTTTAATTAGTTTTAATCTTGTTTTACGATGACATATCACATTTGAAAATTTAATTTAGAATCAGAAAGAAGGATGACTGCAAAGATGTCGGCTTTTTTTAACTCTTGTTATCTTATTTACAGTCAGCAATAGACAGAACGGAAAAGAGCAAAGCAAGAGTTATGTTTGGCATTTGTTCAAGAATTTTAATGTTTTTCTTTACTAACACAATAAATCAATGTAAATAAAACATCAGAATATTTAACATCACTAATACATTCAATATAATGTGAGGTTAAAAGTAAAAATAACTGCATCACATGATAGTTTTGTTTCCATAAAGTAAACAGAAAAGGCTAAAATAACACTTGAGCTTTTGGTTACCTACTGATTTACTTTCTGTAAAATCATCTTGTTTAATTTTTATTTTAAATGGATATACATAACCAAAACCAAACATCAATTCATTCATGCTTTTACAATGATAAACTATTTCATAGGGGTGTAAAATATTATTGGTTTGATATCTATATCTGCAGAATTAAAAATATTCTGCTATTTACAGCTGATGTATTGGTCATATATATCTGCTAAAATATCAGCATAATGTATTAATTTATTAAATGCTTCACCTGATTTTCACTTAACATCTATATTAAGACACTGACAGAATCATTTTTAAGAGAATGAAGTTGCCGTTTTCTTATTTCACATCAGTTTCAAATGCAAATAAAATATCACCGAATAAAGATCAAGTCATTTTTAGTCAGGTGAAGACTGCATGCATGTCCAAAATATATCAATATCTTTAATTAAGAGTTCAGAAATATAGGCCTGTTTCTGTATAATGTTGTTGTGATGTTAAAAGAATTCCAAAAGCATCTTTGTTTATTCATCTATAAAACAAAAAATTAGGATTTCAAAGTGATATCAGCATGAACAGATGAGGAAAAGCAGCCAACCTGCGTCATGAAAACATGTCAGCAGTCCAAACTTTCTCCTCTTAGAGTTTCAGGCTGTGTCCAAAACACTTATTATAACATATTGCGCACTCACTCAGTTAAGATTTTACAGTAAGTGTTGTGCCACTGTAGTAAATGGCCCATCATCTCTGCTGTTTATGTTTTTACAGTTTGACCCCCGTTGAGTACGGAATAACCTGATGTGTCCATTAATGGAGTTTAACAACAAAGACCAAATGTTTCTTTTCAATACAGACATGCTGTTTGTTTTGATAAAAGACATTAAAATTATACTTGATAGTTTGGTTGTTTTTTTTAAACACCACATGCTCACCAGACTCTGGGAGCTAAAGTGCCTCTAGCTTCTTTTTATTCTATAAAATAAAAAATAATATACAAATCAGTCAAATGTTAGATATTAACGTAGGCACATTTTCCACTGGGCTGTCCAAAAGTCCGCTTTTGATTGTCTGCAAAATGTTCTCGCACAAACCCCCATGCACAGGAAAGGGTGGCACTCCCCTGTAGTTATCAGTCAGTCTGGGATAATCTGTAGAAGTCATTCAACAAGGAAAAGACTTTATAAAAAGTAATGGCAATTGCACATATTTAGAAAACTAGAAAACAGATAAAAAGCATCTTAACAACTTCCTGTCTGCACCTGCATGTATTTTCTCAATATCCATAAACATTGAATGGATATTTTTGGGGACCATTTCAGCAAAAAGCTTTCAAAATTCAATCTTAGCTTTGCATCCATGAGTTTCATGTTGTAGACCTCTATAACTCTTCATGGTGTCATTTGGGGGCTGCGGCTTAAGACATGAGACTGATATCATCATGGCAATAAGGAGAAGATTTCTGAACAACAAAATATTAATCTGTAGTGTTGTGCTCAAGACCAAGACAAGACCAGGACTTGCCCGAGACCAGAATGCACCGAGACCAAGACAAGACCAAGACTTTTGGGAGTTGAGACCCAGTTGAGACCAAGACCATCAAAATCAATTTTAAAAACCATGACAAGGTTGAACAGTTGAGGAGGGTGTCCCTCAGTCACAACACCGGGAAGGTTGTAGTCATCACAGGGGAAAAAACACATGAACTGAAGCTCTTTGTTGTTTTAATAAGTGTTCCTCCTTATTCACATTAATGAAGTTGACAAACAGCAGATCAGTGCTGGTCTTGATCAGTCTTGACGGAAAACTCAGATTCTGGCCAGTCTGAGCCTGAGACAAGACAGAGTAAAAATGCTCTCGAGTCCAAGACAAGACCAGGACCTTCAAAATGTGGTCTCAAGACCGGTCTCGAGACCAGGACCGGTCTTGAGTTACACAACACTATTAATCTGTCTTCTATATTTTGTGGAAACATCCCTAATAAAAGATAAACTGGTGCAAGTGGTAATTTTATGTTCATATATTTACCTATTTGTCTTCTAATATTGTTGATAATCCTCTTGCATTTAAATCCTCTTCATTTAAACTGAAGAAACTCTTTAAACTTTAAAAAATCACATTTTTTAATTTGAATATCCATTTAATTCTCAGTTTGTTGCAATGCTTGGTTTATTAAATATGAAAATTATGAAGTTTGCTGTTGTGGGCACAGCAGTCATGATGCTGCTCAGGCATTAACTCACACTGGACGTATAAGAATCAGACCTGATAAATATTTAAGACACAAATACAAAGCAGGACGTGCACAGACTAAATGACCCAAACAATCATAGTGTTTTATATTTTGGTAGCAGCATGTAAAGCTCCAGATCTGCCTCCCAAACCAAAGAATAATGTGACTGTGGCTGTGATGTACAGACTGCCAGGTAAACCACTCCAGATGAGCACGTTTTAACGCTCTGCATTGTTTTGCTGTGAAAGTGAATGCCCCCCCTTTAGAGCTTCATTAGTCCAACCTTACACCCCACCGCTCTCCTGCCCCCTCCCTCCTCCATCAGTACGCAGACCCGGTGACGGACCTGCTGGATCAGTGTGGAGTGTTCAGGACTCGGTTATTCCGAGAATCCTGCGTTTTCCACCAGGGCTGCTACGTCAAAGATCTGAGCCGTCTGGGCCGAGAACTCCACAAAACCCTCATCCTGGACAACTCTCCTGCCTCCTACATCTTCCACCCCAATAATGCTGTGAGTAACCGTTGATAAAAAGATGCCTTCATGTGTTAAAAACCTCACTGACGGTTGTGATTGGTACCTTTCATAACAGCTGAAATGCTCTTGAGTGTTTTCAGCCTTCAGTATCATGGAGCTAAGAGAGCGCTGGAAGACTTGCATTTGTTGTTATTAAACATTATGACATAGTTAAGTAAAATGATAAACAAAGTGTTTTTATTAAAGCCTAGTTTTGACAAGGTTCCCTCAGATCTTGAGCTTGATGTGAAGGAGCTGGAGTTTTATGAGCTTACAAAAGGATGACTCACGCAGAAGGAAAACACATCACAGAGAGTGTAAGCAAAGGCGGCTGTCAGATATCTGAAAATAGCAAAGTGAGCCCTCCATGTTGTGACAGCAAACAATGTTCATGGATTTTTCATTTTATTCTGCATATATTTGAGTAAAGGTTATATTAGTGAACTCACTGGATTGTTTCTCTGTAAACACAGTAAGCAGATGAAACAATCGTGTAAAATAAGGTTTTAAACATTTAAAGTGTTTGATATTCCCTTTTTATTCTATTTTTTCTCTTCATAAGAGATGAAACACAAGATTTTTTAATTAGTTTGAAGGTCATAACTTGAATGTTTTGTTTTTTTGGATCACAAAGGTGATAGAAAACATTCACAAGGACTTTCTAGAGTCAAAGTTAGGTCAATAAGTGAGTGTTTTGTTGAGTATATAGTGTAAAATTCAATATATTTGAAATGTTAATAGTCATTCCAAGTGTAGGTACAATTTTCTAAGATATCTTGTGGATTTGGGTCAATTCAAAAGGACAAATAATAAGATAACAAATCAATCAATCTTTGTTTGTATAGCGCCAATTCTTAACAAGTTTCATCTCAAGACACTTTACAATAGAGCATAAAGCTCTTCATTATGTGGATACACATATATGCATAGATACATATATACATATAAAGATACACATATACAAATATATACATCCAACACCCAACATGAATCCATATAGCCAATCATGAATCCCTCCATCATGGCTCAAGAAAAAACCTTCTGTTAAACAGCAGGAAATCTTGAATGTGGATCCCAGTCTCATGATGAACAGCAAATCCACACAATGCTGTGTTGGGTGTGAGGGCAAAGGAAGGGAGGTAAGAGGAGACAAGTGGACTAAAGTAAGAACTAAAGTTAGGGACAGGTTCATGAACACAGACCTGTCGTCTGATTTATTAGAGGTTAGCCTCTTGAGATGCTACATCTCATTTTCAGAAGGGTCCTCATGTCTGAATGGTTATAGTAGTTTAACCAATGATAAGCATTAACATAAATATCAGTTAGGAATAAATCGGTTTTAAACAAAACATATCTCAGATGAATATTAATAACAATCAGTGCATATATGTTCAAGTTTACGACCAACAAAAAAAGAAAAAGTAGAGATAAGACTGTGTTTTGCATCAGAAATGAATGAAGATGATAGATCTTTTGTCACTATAGTTCCAAATTACTTATGTTTTAATCATCAACATCATTTCTGGAGAAACTTTATTCCTTCAAATACAACAGATGCCGGAGTTAAACAGAAATATTTCAGGGAGTATTGGTATATACTTGAATAAAATTAGAAATGTAAATAAAGCAATACATATTCACTAGGCAGAATGTTAAAACATAGGCTAAGATAACATTATTATAGCAAAACTAGAAATTAAATTGAAATGATAAACAATTTAGGTTTTTGGAAACCACACAGACATGAATCAGCCCTGCAGCACCCAATCAATGGTTTGTTCATTTTTTTAGAGTAATAATTGCAAGAAATGTCCCACACTTTGTGAAATAGCACAAAATATTTAAAATGCCACAAAGATAAATCTGAATTAGAAAATTAGAGTTATCTGTCCAGTTCTGATTAACTACCACGCCTCCCTCTCAACCATGTTATGAAATCACTGAAGTCCATTTAAGTTTTGGTACAATTAAAACTGAAACAGAGAAAGTTTTAGTTGTTCAAAAATCAAAAACTACCAAAGTATCAGTTACCAAATATTAGACAACCTTGTTTCAAAGCAGTTGTAAAAGGCATCATGAATGTTTTAATGTTGTTTGAAGTGTATAGCTTGAAACTACACCCATCATTTTGTTCTTCTTTCCAGGTTCCTGTGGTGTCATGGTTCGATGATGTGGACGATGCCGAGCTGCTCAACCTTCTGCCTGTGTTTGAGGAACTAAGTCAAGCTGATAATGTTTACGAGCGGCTGGACCAGCTCCGTGGACAGTAAAGAAGCTCTCAGTGGGTCCCCTCGGCTCCCGTCAGAGCTCCAGCTTGAACCTTCCTCAGCTGCAACAGAACCTTTTTTATATCTAGATTAGATACTGAGAGTTTTCAGACTCCAAGCCTCTGCACAAATCCTCTGTTTAGAAAATCGTATTAACTCGGGGTTAAGGAAATTCCAAGGCTGTAAAAACACAATGTGTTTGGCTAGAGAGAAACTATAGATTGCAATCTTGAGGCCTTTCCTCTGAACCTCAGTGCTGACGTTTTTGACAACCACTATAAGAAAGCACTATGAGAAAGAGCGGACACCAAAGCAGTCCCGTCACAATCACTCCAGTCAATATTCACGTGGTTCTTTTGCCAAAGCAGAAGCCTGCCTGCCCTGACTTGACTTTTGGACATTGTTTTTTTATTATTGTGCCTTTTTGGAACAACAAGAAAAAAACATCAGCTCTTTTTTTAAATTTTCACCAGATTTTATACATCTATTGATTTCTTTTTATAGGTTGTTTTATAAGGAAATCTATTTTTAAACCGTGAACATGGTTCTTCTATGCAACCCATGGACAGTACCTCCTGAGTAGCCAGTCAATAATTGCATTCAGCAGATGTAAACATTACTGTGTAGCCTTATTTACCTGTAAATGAGCAGCAAAACAAAAGTGTATTTGACTTGTTTGTACTTTAAATCTCTAGAGACATGATTCGTGGTCAGTTTTGATGTAATTAACAGGGTGAAATCTTGTCTTTGATGGTCCATTGAAAGCAGACACACTGGATTATGCTGGCACATAGGACAACCGTACACGCCACCGTTTTCAGCCAAGGTTTTAATAATACTTCATTTGTTACCGTGTTTTTCTTGTATTAGTATATGACAAACAACTTGCACTTGTTTTTTATTGACAGTGCTGAAAGTAAAAAAAAAAACTGTGCCTTTAAAAATTCGGACAGAGAATGGTGTTCTGCCTGAAAAGAGATTTGTAGGCCTACACAGTCTGATGTGTCATGCTGAGCGTGAGTAAACACTGTCGAGAGCAAGTTTAAGGCCATGTGGCTGTGGTACTTGCAGTGCAACACTTGAAAAATATCAATTTGATTTTTTTAAGCATGTGTGAGCGTTTTTTTCTGTATTTATTGGCCAAAAACATGTGTTGTCCAGTACTTCTTAATGCTAAACATTTTACTATTGTACCCCATTTGCCTACTTTGAGGCTGGCCTTGTGTTTGACTGTTTTATCTGTGCCTCGATTTGCTGTCAAAGCCTAAGGATAATCCAAAAATACATCAACAGTTAAATCAAGTACATGTAAATCCAAAATCCAATCATGCAAGTTTTTATTTGTCATTTTAAAACAGTGCTCTAGTTTTGTTGGGGTTTTTGTCTGGGTTCTATGTTTTTTTCTATGATGTTCCGTGTCTGATGCAATTATTGCCTGCATGTTAACTAGTAAAATACGACAATGAAATTGTACCAGTTGTGATGACCAAAAGTATTTGTTGAGACCGTCACAATTTGTCTTTGTGTATGAAAAAAATCCAAAACTCATTTTGTCTACTGGATCTGACCAAATCTTTACAAAGACAAGGTGCTCCCAGTTTTTATTTTCTAATAAAAATTGGTTAAATGATGTGTTTGTTTGCTTTTTATTCCCTTTACAATAGTTTGAAAGCTGTTAAGTATCCTTTCATGCAAAACAAGCATTTTAAATCATCAAAAAAATACACACACCTCTGATATAAATAAAACGGCTTGCTTTAGAGAAATGTATTCAACAAGACGTCAAATATTAAAGTTACGCCACTGCACTGCCTTTTGCTTACTTGTATTTTCTGACTGCTGATGCTTAAATCAAGGCTGCCTATGAAGGAAAAAGAAGGGCGAGGCAATCGAGTGCTCTGTCCAGAAGGGGCCTGGAGAGGGGTGAAATGCTTACTTACCTCCACTAAAGAGGTTATGTTTGTGCCAGTGTTTGTTGTTTGTTTCTGAACAGAGTAATTCATTTTCAGGGAATATTAGTCATGGCACAGGAATAAGGGAGTAGATTTTGGTGGTGATCCAAATCTGTATGCTTATCCAGGATTTTTTGTCAAAATGGGGGCAAATAGTGGCAGAAGTCCCTTGGTGGAGGATTGTGCTCTTAAAACACTTCTGGTTTAAATATTTATAACCTTAAATTTCACCGTACTACTCACCATCACTTATCAGAGCAAGAAGACATTTTCTAAAATGATTTGCTGTTTCAAAATTAAAGCTCTCTCTTTATGAAATGCAGTCACTTTATTTTTCAACGTGTTGATGGATTTGTAGCACCTCACTTTTTGGTGTTTCAGCCTTACTAAGATCTGTTTTCTTTTCCTGTCAGCTACAAATTTAATTGAAGCCAGGCCCAGCAAGTGGCATAAACATAGCAGCTGTTCAATCTTATTCCTTTCAATATTATTTAACAACATTAAGGGCCCAACAATGGGGCCCTGAAGAGGCACTACAATTAGTGGGCTGGTCTGCATGCTCACCTAGTTTACATTCTTGTCACGTGATAACAAACTAAGATTTGTTTTATTGTACATTTTCTTTAGTGCCGTCAGTACCAAAAGAAGGCCAATGTCTTCAGATACACTATATTGGTATTGATGCAAAATAGCCTTTTTAACCATCATTGCAATATTGCATCAGGTAACTTTATTCCCCTCTACAAATGATAAGTTTAATTTATCAAACTGTATTACTTTCATCGAAATGATTGAAGAGTTTGCCTGAAAAGTTGTTTAACTCCATCAAAGCAGGGACAAAGTTAACTTTGGCAGGGGAGGGGAAGGAGAAAGTGTTAATTTTGTTGACTGCAAAAGATGATGCTCTGTTTACAATGTTGTAACTATTTCTTCAAGTCAAAAAATGTGCAGCATTTAATGAATATGCTTATTAAGTACAGACAAAATCCATTTAAAAAGTCATAGCTGTCAAATAGTTGAACTAAGTAAATGGTTGTACAACTTTGAAAGGCATACCTATTTCCGTCAAGACACAATGCGCCCCACCACACCATTAGGAACATAAGCTGTGTCTTGAAAATAAAGATGTTCATTTAATTTGGGTAGTTTTAATTAGTAGTTTATTTTATCAATCAATCAAACTGTATTTGTATTGCACTTTTCCTACAAAAAATAACACAAAGTTCTTTACATGGGTTAAAACAGCAACACCAATGTGCAAAACAAACATTAAAGCCAACTAGAATAAACAAACCCATATTGAACAAAACAAAGAAAAAGCTGTTTTAGAGACCTCGATGAAACAAAACTGGGAGTGAGGAACTGAGGAAATGTCATCATGAGTTCACAATGACACAACACTGAAGATTAGGTTTAAAAAACAGGACATATAGTAAAAATATTAAATAGTAATGATGAAAACATAAATAAGGAATAGAACATAAACTATAAACTACATGTATTAAACCTGTAAACAAACCAAAACTTAGGATTCAACACTCAGAATTCAACACAAAAAGCAAATAAGTTTCAAGACAGTGATTTATATAACAAAACATTTTCAAGATTTTAAACAAACACAGCTAAAATACTTAATTCAATAACAACTATCACTTAATCATAGTTAAAATGCCAAGCTCAGTCAGAGGCATGACTAAAAAGGAAGGTTTGTGTTTGCTTTTTAACCTACTGACACTCAGCTCTGCCCTTTTTTTAGCATTTAAATGAACATATCTTGAACTTTTATAAACCTCCTTGCATTTTACCATCCACAGTTACTTTTAAATAACCTTTTCAACTGAAATTCTGATTCATTACATAAATTTTGTTGATATTTACTAGCAAGACGATAATTTTGGACATAATGCAGCATTCACATTTTTGAGAATGTGTTCCTCCTCAGGAGTACTTGAAGGTTTTCAGCGAAAAGGTCAGTTAAAAATAGCACCTTCCGTTTCTTAATAACATGTTGCAGACTGTTGCACTATGCGTCATATGACTGATGTCAAGCTTTACTCGTGAGCGCTTTCACTCATATATTTCATCAAATATCGGATTTACGTTAATAAATGTACGATACCATTATTGTTAAATTACTTTAATGTATCGTTTGGCATGGCAGAAGTCAACCTGTGATACCCAAATGAGGAAAACATCGATGTTTTGGTTCAACGGTTGACTGTGGTTAAGCTTGATCCAAGAGTCGGCCATTTTAGGTGTACCGGGGACATTACTCGGTGACACCAGGAAGTGGCCTAAATATAACTATTTATTCTGTAAGGTGCTTTTGAATGGATTAAACATATTTAATGTATGGGGACTTAAATATGCAGTGATGGGGAGTCTGTTACTGTTCGCTGCGATGAAAAAAATAGGTCACTTTCGATGTTACGCGGGGGAAAATCCGACTCCACATTTCTGGGCGTTTCCGTGGTGACGTCACGTGAGCTGACTGACACGTACTGTTTTGTTGTAGGAAAAAAAAAAGTGAAGCAGGAAGAAGAAAGGCAGAAACAGAGCGCACGTAGCTCGGGAGAGCAAGAGGTAAGCGACGTATTTCAGCATATATTCCCCTAAGGGTGTATTTTATGAAAGCTTTTACATTAGCAGCCGGGCGTATGGTTACCTTATAACCTGCTGAACGTCGAAGTGTGTCGAGGGAAGAGCCGTTAGTCAGTTAGCCCCTCTGCTCGATGTGAAGCTAACGGCTACAGGTTAGCATCGTTAGCTATTAATATGATAGTCGTCTCATGCGCCAAACTAACTCTGACAGATGATCTGTTTGACCACAGTATTATTTATGAGTTTAGAAGGCTTTCTATGTTGAAAGCTGCCAACAGCTATGACACAGATCAACCGTCAGAAACGAAAGATATTAGCCTGTTGCCTATGAGTATGTGCTAGTACTTATTCTCAACTCATGACTTTTAGCTTTAGCCTGTTGGGTAATTTAAACTCTTATCTATTCAAACTGCGCACTTTTGACCTGCGACATTTGTGTTTAATTCTAGAACTGGAGACTGGACAAAAGATTATGTAAACGCTGCTTAAAATAGTATTTTAGACCACATGTAGAAGCCCCTTTATTAAAAATTTCGAGTAGAAGATTTGAACTGTTGACGAAAAATCTCTGTGTTGGATCAGCTGATGTAAAACAATGTGTCATTTACTCTGTTAGATCACATGTTTATTATTCTGTATTTAAATTTATTTCTTTATTTCTTTGTTTATTTGACAGGGACGATACATACAACATTGCCACAATGGGAAAATGTGAACATACATAAGACGTCTAGCTTCAGCTAATTTGCAGTTTTTGTCCCTGGTCAGGATTTACAGTACAATGAATTCTACAGAATATAGATACAATTTTACAAATAGAGTAATACAGTGAATACAGTCAATAAATACCATAAATAAATAGACACAGTTGTAGTGAATGAGAGCTAAAACACAAGTTACATTTAACACCAAAGATTATTAAAATAGTTTACTGATAGTTACTTGTGAGAAATTAATGTTGACTTTTCTGCTGCTGTTTAAGCCACTGTTTAACTTCTGCAATAAATAATGAAAGTATCCACACAAGTCAAAACAAATGTTCCTATAACCATAGACTAATACTATCTATAACAGGGTTGCCTTGTAAGCAATGACTAAGTAGTCTGAAAGAAGCTGATTTTGTTATTGAGTAACCAACTGTTGCACATAAACTACCTGTTGGCTTCATACCAACAAGCAAGGTTGGAAATTGAACTATTTTATCATATCAAACCAACAGTATGTGATACAATACAGGGATTAAAGTCCGATATAATCTGGATTTTTCTTTCGTTTATGACTCGCTTTCATTTTAAGTAATAGAATTAAGGACATATATTATGACATTTAAATCAAACCATTAATTTTCCTCGTCTTTGTCTTTTTATTGGAGAAAAATAATCCAAATTTTAGGTTGTGTAGATCTTATTAAATGAGGATGCATAGTTTTCATTTTTGAAAAGTAAAGCCTGAATATTGAATGTATAAATGTAGATTTGGACATGCAGGATGTAAACAGTACAATATAAGTACTTGCATATTGTCTCAAAACCTGAATAATGGGAATGGCTGATAATGTAGATATAATCAGCTGATTTATTGGCCTTTTGTACCCCTTTTATTTGCTGTTTAACTGGAGCAAAACACACACGTGTATTTGTATAAAGAGAGACAAGTTCTCTACCTGGTCACTTTATAGGTGCGTTTAAAAAAAAGTCAATTTCTGTCAAAAGAAGACGTTTTAGCTTTGACAAAAATACTGGTGTTGTTGGTAATGAGTTCAGAAATATCAGTATATTGGAAACCAGCTAAGATACAATGTCATACATTCCTAATGGTATTTAGGCATCAACAATGTAAAGAGTGATCTTTAAATTAGTGTTCAGAAAACTCCTGTAAAAATTAGCTACATGATCTCTGTGTCAGCACATGATGGTGCTGAATTATGGGCAGTTCTGGAAATTTCTGTCACTGCACTTGTAGTTCTGGACTGGAGTTAGTTTCATACAGTTAAAATGGGTTACAGGAAATATTTGGTGTGCTATACAATCAAAATATCTGTACTAAACAATAAGGGCCATGCAGCATGACCTAAAAATTAAAGCTGTTCTTGTTTTGTTTTGTTTCACAGAATTTTATTTTTGATTGTAAATATATTTTCCTCATCAAAAGTAAAATGTACAAATGCCACTGGAAAAACAATTTGCTTTAATTTGATCAAAATACTATGTGTCATGAAAGTGAACTGAATTGCCATTTAAACTGAGTTAAAGTAAATGCTGTAATCACTGAAAGCTTCACTGTTTTAACTGAACCTTATCATGAAACTCTGTTAGCATTTTGTAATCACCCGAAATGCGCACAGATAAAAATGAGCTGGTGCCTAAATATCAGCCTGTCGTCTTAAAAACTGAGAGATATTTTAGTATTTCGGTTTTTAATCCATGAAACACCTTAGAAGGTGTAGTCGGTGTTTCTCTGTCATAAGGAAACTTCGTGTTCACTGTGGTGACAACTGGAAGGAAAGTAAGTGGTGTTATGAATCATGGAAAAAACTCTCAATTTGGATTTTAAATAAAGTTTTCCACTAGAAAAATGAACAGGCTAAACGTTGGCTGTCACCTTATTGTATGTAAGAACAAAAAGGATCATTTGCATCCCAAATAAAAGTAATAATTAATAATGGAAAATTGTAAACAAAACATGTTTTCTTAAATCAAATATAAGTTTACATTTCTCTTGTTTTTTGTTTATTTTTTTTACATTTTCTGTCAAACTCTTGTTTTATTTGTGTCTTTGAAGGGTTTGATTTGAGCTGTAAAGTCGAGTTTGAATTCAATCTCTTGTTTTTGTTTTGTTTTTCCAGAGGAGACTACATTCAGGAATCTCTTCAGATCTGTCACCCAGGTCTCATCATGAACGTGTTTGACCGCAACATCAACTTTGACGCCCTCTTCAAACTCTCTCAAATGTACGTAAGCATGCAGTCGGACAGCTCTGTCACAGTTGTGTTCTTTATCAGATGAATGTAAAGTTTCCACGCCGAGCCTTCAACGCTCATTTTAATCTGTGTTTGCAGATCTCATTCCACCCAGGTCCACCTGAAGAATGTGTACTCCAGCCTGGCTGTTTGCATGTTTGTGGCTGCAGCCGGATCCTACGTCCATGTGGTCACACGCCTCTTTCAGGTAACAATGATGTTTGTAAATTAATAAATCACATTGAAGAGTCCATCCACTGCGGAGTGAAATCTGGTTAGCATGTGGTTGAAGTATGTCCCGCTCTAAAGGTTACTAGTTTCAGAAAAGAAAATTATCATTGATCGGAGCTTTATCAATGATTTATTCTGAAGCTCAGTGCTATCCAGGTTTAATGTTTATTCAGTAAATGTTTTTAGACAGCCTGATGTAAAGATTCACTCAGTCACAGTTTGTACTGCGTGTAGCTCAGTAACCTTCACCGGTGTTTTAGTATAAACAGCAAATGTGCGCGTAGAAAACAGAGACACAGACTGAAAGTGTCGAGTGGTGCGGTGGCTCTCCCTGGTATGTCCTGGATGTCCAGAGGAGAATTTCCAGTTTTGAAAATACTAAATGAGAAACAGGTGGATGGTTTAATGAACTCAGAAGCATGTGGTGGAACTGAATCATGAGAACATTCTGAAAACTTTTCTGAATGTTAAAATGTTTGACAAACGATGAGCCTCAAAACTTCAGCAAAAGGGTTCAAGCACAAAAACAAACAGCGACCGTGTATGTTTCATGCTGTGTCATTATAAATAGAGGCCATGGGTATTTTCTTCCGTTCATCATCCTTATCTGTGGTGAAACTTTCATGATATAACAGGTTGAAGTTCAGCTCTGTGATTTTAATCAGGTCAAAACCAGATTGTGAGATGAAATGGAAGTTTTCCCTTCCCTAATTTTGGATTTAGATCTTTATTTTTTAACATTCTGAATTTGAGAAAATAATCTAATTTCGATGTTTTCTCCCAATATTGAGATTTACTCTGCAATTGTTTTAATGTTCCTCATCTTATGTATTCTTAAACAAACATAAGCAGTCGATCTTTTTATAGTAAAACCAATATGACATTAAATTAATCTAAGTATAAAAGATTTGAGAAAAAGTGGAGAAGTGAAGAACAGAAGCAAAATAGGTATGAAATTGTAAAAACTGGGTAAAAATCCAAAAGTGGCTTACGAAAATTGATTATGGCAGAAAAATTGGGAATAAAATTTCAAAAACCATGTAAAAATTCAAAAATGGTTCTGACAGTGGCCAAAAAAAGATGAATGGGGCAAAATAGGCATAAAGTTGTAAAAACTGGATTAAAAAAGGTAAAAATGGTCCAAAAGCGGGAAAAAAGTGTATGAATAGTGGTAAAAACAAAAAAATAGGCATGAAATTGCAAAAAACTAGATCACAAATCCAAAAAGTTCATCACATTTTGGGCTAAAAATATTGAACCTTCTGCGAACAGTCCACATTGTGATTTAATCTAATTTGCAATTAATTGTTCAGCCCTAATTCTGAAGTTGTTAAACCAGCTCCTTAAATTACTGCACATTAAAACAAAACTCTTAATCTTTATGTTCTCTTATTGTAATTTATTTGTATATCTGAAATATTTTTTCTAAAGATTTTTATTTGTCTCTTTGTGATGATTCCTGCTTCATTTCTTTCCCATTTCTCTTGTTTCTTGTCATCTTGATTTTATCATTTCTTTTACTTTAGCTTTAGTTTTTCTGGTTTGCATTAGTCTAAATCCTCTGGACATTCTGTCATTACAGTGGAGTAGACTCAGTAGATGGATCTCTGCAGAATGTTTATGTACTGGGTGGTTGATTATCATCATTATATATCTGTATATGTATCTTTGTTAATCATGTTTCTGTCTCTGTGCAAAGTACTTTGAACTGCAGTTGAATTTTATGAGTTGTGCTAAATCTAAATAAACTTTGATGTTCTTTCGATTTGGAGCTCTGTGATTTCTAATAATCGAATGTTCTCTGTCTCTTCAGGGAGGCCTGCTGTCGGTGCTCGGCTCCCTCGGGATGATGTTCTGGCTCGCCATGACACCACACAACTCGGAGACAGAGAAGAAGAGACTGGCCATGCTGGCAGGATTCGCCTTCTTCACAGGTGAAGCTCCGATCATGCTGATGTTTAGAACGTGTCTTACATTTGAACAGCTGTCTTTGTACATCAAAAACATTGGAGTCTAAGTGTTGTTTGTTTTTCTGTCTCGCTCTGCAGGTGTCGGCCTCGGCCCCACACTGGACTTTGTCATCGCTGTTAATCCAAGGTGTGTGAAAGGTTCCCGAGTGTTTAATGTCCACACAGAGAGCTGGATGAATGTTAAACATTATATAAACACTGATTCAAGACTAGAATAAAGTAAAAAAAGAAAACAGATCCATCTGTACTAGAGTCTCACTGTTTGTTTGTTTTTTGTTCCTCCGCAGCATCATCGTCACCGCCTTCATGGGAACCTCTGTGATCTTCATCTGCTTCACTCTCAGCGCTCTCTACGCCAGACGCAGGAGTTACCTGTTCCTTGGAGGTAAAGACGGCTTCTTAAAGGACCAGGTTCACTGTTGTTATCCTGAGTTTGGTTGACTTAACCTTTGTGTTCAAAAACCATCTCAGTATCATCTCTGAGGTTCTTCTCTGTTGTGAGACTTTTCTTAGAGCAGAGACCTTTTCTAGGTCAGTATTGTTATTGGTTTGTGTTTGAGCGAGAAAAAAATCAGAATGAAAAACCTCAACAGAGAACAGATGCATGGCAAAGGAATAATGCTGATATCCGAAGATGTTTCCAAACTTCTCATTGCTGATACTGATATGTCTTGGCATGAGCACGAGTTTTCTCCCTCACTAAAATTGGCCTGCCCCTCTCATTGTGATAGCCTATTTGGTCAGAAATGAATGTAGACCAGGGTGCTGGTTTGGCGGAGTGGTTAGCAACCAGGCACCCCATGTACTTGCTTCTGCCGGTCCAGGTTCGTATCCAGCCTGTGACCAGTTTGCAGAGTGTCTTCCCCTACTCTCTCACCCCCTTTCACAAGCCTATCCACTGTCTATCCTATCAGTAAAGGCACAAAATGCCCAAAAACTACATTTAAAAAAAGAAAAAGAAATGAATGTGGACCAAGGAAAACAACATTTTATTCTCTATCAGAAGACACTATTGTTTGAAAAATGCGCTCTGTGGGTATCACAGCCTGTTAATGTGGGATATTTGGCTAAAATCTAAGCAGAAAGTTTGATATCTGCAGACAGATGCTGTGCTGATAATTTTATGCATACTTACAGCAGGCTGTCTGATTCTCACTGTAAATTTTTGTTTTTTTCTGGTAAAATAAAAAAACTCTGAGCAGACATAGAGTCTCTGAAAAAGCCAAACAAACGAGATGAATTGACAGATGCTTATGCAGCATTTACTGGAGTTTATTAGTCAGGATTCAGCAACAAAAAAAAGCCTTTGGTTGTAAATAAAATGTAACGATAAAAATGTCCTCTCCAGTACTGAACTGTTATGACATTAAAACATTTGAAAAGTCCCAGGGGTTTCCATAACAGCTCATGGGGCTTTTCTGTTTGTGGTTTGGCCCAGTTTAAGTCAGTTTTGATATGAGGCTTTACAGACATTACAGAGAAAACTTGGTTTGTATCTAACACTGGATTATTCATGAAGTGTTTATTTTAACTTAAAACGTTGACTTTCAAAGGTAGTCAGAACAGAATCAAATTTAAAGATAAACCAAGTCTTATATTTGTATTCTTCTTTATTTTCTTTATGTTTATGATTTTCTCCTGAGTATTGAAATATTAGAAGTGTTAAAAACAGGAAAAGTGACTCACAGATGATAAATCTGTGGTTAAGCTTCTTCACTGATTGGGGTCGTGAACTTCATCAGTCACCGGCCACGATTACATGATGTTTTTCAATTCAGAATTAAATAATTCGCAATTAAAGTTTTCTCCTTTGTGTTTACATGGAAATAATAATTCAGAATAGAGGTTAATGTGGAAAACATGTTTATTCGCCTTTATTCAAGGTCTGGGGGTTGGGAATGCTTCTGATTGGACAGACAGATGTAACGTAGTGACGTAATTACGTCTACCGGAAGAAAAACTCCAGTTCAGCGTCTCCATCAAGGAAACTTGTCCAACTTGGACGCTACAACTTAAAAAGGCCTGCATGTTAATGCTTACGCCGACCCACTCTTTCATTACTTCCAAATCCTCCAGATTGTCTCGGCTCGAGTCCAAGCGTACTTCCTGTGGCCATCCTGTTTCCATCAGCGGCCCGTGCCTCATTGCGATAGGACAAGGGGAAACGTGCACGTGCAGAACAACCAGAGTTAATTTAAAACTGAATGGACGTTTACATGATGGAGGAATTATTTAATTCAGGGTTAAAATCAGAATAAACCAGCCACTGAAGTTTTATTCAGAACTATTATTTTCATCCAGAATTATGGTCAGTTTAAATCTTTTTATAGAGGATTTAAGTTTTATTGTGAATTAAAGTTCCCATGTGAATGTGATAACTGTGACTCTGATGGAGCAGCCCTATCGGCTCTTCACTGTCGCCCGCTCAGCTGAGAAGCTTCAGTGAAGTCCAATCAGAGCTGCTGTGACAGATGAACATGATGGTGTAGCTGCTTTTAGTCTCATTGAGGAGGGGCTCTCTTTCCTCTTATTGCTTGAATCCATCGTTTCCTTCGTTTTTAACCTCTTTCTTCCCCCCACAGGGACCCTGATGTCCGGCCTGTCCCTGCTGTTCCTCATGTCTGTGCTGAACTTGTTCTTTGGATCTGTCATGCTCTTCAAGGTAGATAAACTGCCACTTTTTACTCAATATTTCTATAAATTCAGGTCTTACAGCTTCATGATAACCGTGTTCTTTGCTCACAGGCTCACATGTACCTCGGCCTGCTCATCATGTGCGGCTTCGTCCTGTTCGACACTCAGCTCATCATCGAGAAGGCGGAAAACGGAGACAAGGACTACGTCTGGTGAGGACCTGAGCTCTTTAACTACCAGCTCACCGTAAATCCTAATTAAACGCAGGTTATAAAAAAACCTAGATGAGGAGATAGATTAGAATTCAGAAAATAAGAATAAGAAGAATCAGTTCCTTTTGTGGGAAAAAGTTTGCAACAAAGTGGCAACAATTTCAGACACTACACTCCTAAATGAACCCCTGAATTTTTTGTTTCCATTTTACCAAGATCACATTTAACCTCATTGTTGTTATTCATGCTGACTGCCTCCTTCATAAAGGCATGCAGAACTTTGTGGGGGTTGTTGAGGATAAACACTGTTGATACCAGTTCTTCAGTCTTGTTATTGATTCTTAGCTGAAATTGGTTTTCATTTCCCATCCCCGTTCTTTTATCATTTTGAATTTTCTGCTTCAGCTCGGTCTTTACATGAAATATAAAGAAAAAGACGGACGTTCTTTTTTCCACCTGAAGCTTCTGAAACATGCTGAACTTTAGTTTTGATCCTCTGTCTTTCCAGGCACTGTGTGGACTTGTTCCTGGACTTCGTCACCATCTTCAGGAAACTGATGGTCATCCTCGCCATGAACGACAGGGTGAGGCGTCTTCTCTGATCCTCCTTAAGTCCAGACTGAGGTTCTGTGTCCACAGTCCAGGATTTACTTCTGTTTCAGTTTTAGAGCTGATCACCAGACTCACCTGTGTTCCTCTGGATCATCCAGAGGCAGAGTAAAACCTCTGTGCTTCAGATTTGTCTAAACTCATTTAAATTATATCACAGAGAAAACATGAAGATAAAGTCAAGGAATCATATCCTTAAATAGACCTGACCTTTTTCCACTAAATCTGAAGTCTAGTTTACTCCCTCTGTTGTTGTTTACAAAGTGGACTCAGCTGTCATGCCTCTTCATGATTGGTCAGAAACAGAGGTGATGATGATGATGATCGTCTCCTGAGTTGAACCGTTGAACTGCAGCTGAAGCTGAAGGACACTGAAGAGCATGGGCCGTGGACACAGGCTCTCATTTCTGTCTGTTAGTGCAAAACTGTTTGAACTCTTTCTAAATTCATTTTTAAGGTCCAAAAATTTTATCTGATGTGTAAAAATATGAAAGAATATCAGAAAAAGTCAAATGAATAAAATAGCACAGCGGTGATGAAGATTACATTCACATTATTTTATGTGTGAGTTTAAAGTTCTTATTAAAATGACTTTGTTTTTATCTCTAGTTGTTACGTTCAGAGACTTAAGCTTTAGTGTAGAGGCGTTGGCACTTAGACTTCTTTCAGACTGACCAAAAAAAACTGTTAAACCCGTAACAATCGGCTCCTATCTGGAGTTTGAAAGGGTTTAATCAGCATTTCAACAGAGTCGACTGACCCTGCAAACGACGCAGGTTTTAATTGTCTAACCTCCGATCAGCTTCAGCGACGACGTCAGCGTAACTTCACCACGGCATAACATCACACCCACCCCCTTTGTCTGTAACTTACATGACTCTTTGCTGTCTCAGAAACCAATTCCATGCTCTTTCATATCATCAGTGCCAAGTTTGTACATTTTTAAAGAGGGACAAAAGTACCAAGTAAAGAAAACAGCGTCCACGTAACAGAGGCATAAACAAACAGCTGCTGATGAGACCAGGGTCTGCTGGCAGTGGGAAAGAGTCACTTGCAAATTAACTTGTGTTCAAAAAACCCGTGCTGACCCGCCAGTTTTAGTGTACAAGCCGTATTATTGAGTCTTACATGTTTGACTTTTCTCGACTGTGTTGAATTTTGCACTTTTTATTTCCAATATTCTGTACAGTAGCCTGTTGAAACAGCTCTATGAGCTCTGTCTTAAGTTCTCACTTCAGTCTGTCAGGATTAATTTTAACTTGCATCACCATTAAAACTTTTGTTTCCTGTGTTACACCGCGTCTATCCAGGCCTCTTTCTCTGCCACCGTGCGACATGATGTCCCAGCATTTTTAAGCACAAATTAGTTAAAACATTCAAAACTTTTCAGTGGATGATGTGAAGATTTATGCACATTTATGTCACTTTGAGCAAAAATCAAACAAAAAAAACATCAGCCCCGATTGAGCCCCGTTAACATCACATAAGCTTCAATCGAGCCCCGTCACATGCATTTTTGTCACGTTCACTTTCCCGTACAAGATACGTAAGAACAATGCTGTGAAATCACCTTGAATGGGGCACAAGTGTAAATGTCCATGTTGATCGTCTTCAGAAAGCTTCCAGGTTCGAGTCACGATCGGCCCGATTGAACTCCGTACATGCCACGCTAATACCGTTCATCTTAGGACTGCATTAGGCTTCCACCCCGCTATACCGAGAGCGGTGATTCTCCAAGACAGTTTTGAAGAGTTCAAAATAATCTGGACCCTTCCCCGTTCGCTGCGTTCATCCATGACTACACAACACTGATCCAGATCAAGTAGTCTCCTCAGGAAAATGACAATCGAGCACAATCACCATGAGAAACAGGGATGTGTGACTGCCTGCTGTGTTTTAACTGTTTTCCTTCTGTGTGTTTTCAGGACAAGAAGAAGGAGAAGAAGTAGAGCGAGTCGGCTGGAGGTCCAGACTAATCTGTGAGACTAAGGCACAATTTGCGACGCACTTGGTGCTTTTCACTTTCTGTCTTCATTTATTGAATTAACTTCCTCTGTGGTCTTATATTATTGAAAGAAACGTTTTCTGCTTTATTTTCCAAACTTACAACAGAGAGGTTGAATGTAAGTTTTCTTTTGTTTTGATAACTAATGCTCGTCCCGTGGTGGCTGTGAGCGGCAGAGCGGCGCTGCAGTGGACGCGCTCGGCCTGTAGAGGGTGCCGTCGATCCATCACGGCGCTCTGAAGCTGAGTAGCACTTACTGAAGGTTTTCATATTTCCTGTTATTTAGTGCCATAAAGTAACGACACGATAGGCTCCTTTTTTAGTGCGAGCTGCAGAGACTGATCGTTGTTAAATCTGAGTTTTGTGATTTCAGCTTATTTATAGTTTTCCTCCAGTCCTCTTTGGTGGAGTGTCACGAGATGTGCTGTCCCATGATTATGACAACAGATTCCTCTCTCTCCCCCTCCCCACTTAAAGAAACATCCCTGTAATTGTTTTGTTCCTATGAATGAATTTGGGTGACAGCCGTGAACCTTTACGATTTCGAGCCGGCTGTCCCCGTGATGAACACTAACTCGATCACCCGTCTGAGGAGAGCGAGTCGCCTCCATCGTTCATTTTGAAACGGTGGAAACAAAAACAGGCGAGTCCCTCAGACTCTTCTCTGTAAATTTATCTGAAATATCTGTTGTCTAGAAAATTAGTTTGCCAAATGATATGATGTTAACCTTATGATTTTTTTGAAGGTGTATACTGTGAAGAATTTATTTTATTGATGTAAAATTGAAACTAATAATTTGATACATTTGCTCAAATAAATGTGTTGAACGAATGAAGCTGATGGATCCGCCTGCTCTTTTTCTCTTGACTGATGATTTTAAAGGAACAGACACTTTGAACAGAGATTAGGGCAAAAGGATATAAATATGATTCTTCTGGCAGGCGTTGCAATTTCAATGTGACGCCTGATTTTCTTCAAATCACTCATCAGTGCAATAGTCACTATGTTTAAAGACAACAGTAATGAAATCACTGTGATCAAAACAGAAAACACATTATTCATCTGATATTATTTAAGGGATACTCCAACTCCTCCTCCTAAACAGAGGCTTTGTGTTGATCACCTGCTCACCAGCACGTCTGTAAATGCAAATTTGTAAAATAGTTAAGACAACAGATCCTGGGTCAGTCTGGAGTGTTGCAAAAAAAATGCAGCTTTGGCGATCACATGACTGAATTGTCTAAAATTGCAATTTCGATTGGAAAATGCTAAATCTTGCAGGCCAAACAGGGATGAAGTAAACTTTTTTAGCCAAATTTACGGGTTCTCTTTTGAGATCTAGACTTTTGTTGCCGCCTTGAAATACCAAACATACTCAAAAAAAGTCTGAAAACATCATTCCAGATTATTTCTCCACAGTGACATAAAAATGAAACAAATCAAGTTTTGCCTTTATGTTGTCTAAATGTTTCTCTCTTAAAAAGTCTGGGTCATAAAAGGTTGATGATGTAGTATAAATGTAGGCAGGTTTGTCTACATAAACACTAAAAGGCTGAGGTATTTTTACAGTATTAGCAAGAAACTCTTTAATCAATATTTAATCTACTTAAATAACAAATACAAGCCTATAAAAGTGCTTGTGCAAACCCTACAAGGCCGACCATCATGAAAAGTGTAACTTTTTTCAAAAATTGCAACTACTTACAATTGGACTGAGGCAAGAAAAAAAACCTTTAATTTTTTCCCAGCTCTAACTTGTAATAACACCATTTGTTGTATTTAATATCAATGGAAACCTGATTAGTCACCTTTATACGGCGGAGGATTAGGGCCACGTAAAAAAAAGTAAAGTTATGAGAATAAACTTATAAAAACAATCTTATAAAGTTATGAAAATAGAGTGGAAAAGTTACAAGAATAATCTCAATGTTAGGACAAAGTCGATCTATTTAAAGAAAGATAGAAAACACACTTTAATTTGAAAGGTTTTACCAAAAGAGCAGCAATCCGCCTACACAGAGGATGAAATTAGAGCATCTTCATGAGTAAGGTATGCTTTATTGATCTAAAGTTTTGACAAATAGTCTTCTTAATGACTTTATTCTTGTAACTTTATGAGATTATTATTGTATCTTTTCAACTTTATTCTCGTAACTACAAGATTATTGTATCTTTTTTACTTTATTCTCAAAACAGATTATTGCAGCTTTTTGACTTTATTCTCGTAACTTTATGAGATTATTTTTTGTCTTTATTCTCGTAACTATAAAATTACTGAAACTTTTGGACTTAATTCTCATAACATTATGTGATTATTTATTTTTTAACTTTATGAGATTTATTTTTTCGACTTTATTTTCGTAACCATGACATTGTATCTTTTTTACTTTATTTTTGAAGCTATGAGTGTATTATTGTATCTTTTCGGCTTTCTTCTCGTAACTTTTTGAGATTATTTTGTATCTTTCTGACCTTATTCTCATAACTTTGAGATTGTTTATTTTTCGAATTTAGTCTGTTAACCTTATGAGGTAATTATTGTATCTTTTCAACTTTATTCCTGTAACTTTATGAGATTATAATTGTATCTTTTCAACTTTATTCTTGCAACTTTGAGATGATTGCATCTTTTCGACCTTATTCTTTTAAATATGAGATTATTATTATTTTATGTTTTCATCTTTATTCTCGTAACTTTATTTATGAGATTTTTGTATCTTTTGGACTTTATTCTTGTAACTTTTAGAGATTATTTCTGTATCTTTCTGACTTTATTCTCGTTACTTTGAGATAGTCTCTTTTCGAATTTAGTCTCGTAACCTTATGACATTATTGTATCTTTTCAACTTTGTTCTTGCAACTTCGAGATTACTGCATCTTTTAGACTTTATTCTTTTAAATATGACATTATTATTGTATGTTTTTGACCTATTTTCAAAACTGAGATTGTTTTTTTTTTTTATTTTATTCTCGTAACTTTGAGATTTTTGTATCTTTTCGACTTTATTCTCGTAATTTAAAACTTTTTTTTTTTACATGGCCCTAATTCTCAGTCGTACCTTTACAACGAGGTGCAACATGGGATGATCATACATTCAACAAAAGCTGAACACATGCCAAAAACCCGTCTTTCCCTTCTGCAAGTTAAAGCCACTCAAAGTTGTGAAGGAAACGCTTTTTCGTTGTAAATTAGGACAGAATTTTGGCCACTTCACTTCTCCTTAGTGGAGGTAAAAGTCCAGGTACTGAACACATCTGTCCTCTCCATGTTCTGTTCTTGATTTTGGTAAAAAGAGTCTCCTCACAGAAATAAATGAAAAGATTTTAATTAGAAAGTTGAAAAAACGGCAGTAGGTACACAGGACCTCTATCAGGCTAAGGAACAAACAGCAACAGAGATGATGAAATACAGGATATGAACAGAATCTACTAAGCCAGGACACTGCAGTTTTCACAGAGAGATTACAAATGAATAAAAAAAGATGACATTAAAATAAATAAATAATAGAAATACATATTCATTGAATAGTGTAGCCATTTCTCTTCTTCTCTATGTCATTATTGCTGGTATATATTACCTTTAAATGTATTATGATTTAAAAACAGACTTTTTCTGACAACCTTCACGGGTCGTTAAACAAATATCAACATGATCGATAAAATCGTTTGTACATTAAAATCGTGATGCATGAGTTCAGCAAACGAAGAATCACAGACATGAACATTCATTTTTTAAGGAGCTTCATGTTTTAAATACATTATGTGATGAAATGATGATGAATGTTTGATACAGTACAGAACGTCAGCGCTCGACAAAAACAAAAAACCTCCGTCAGAGGAGCGAAAGCCGCCAAACATCTACCGGGAGGGACTTTTTTTTGTGCTAACCGTTAGCTTAGCCATGCGTTTTGTAGTCTGTACACATGAATCAAAGAGAACGTGTCCGCAGTCCAGTCTGAGCGTGAAAAAGTGAACAACCTCGATTATTTTGGTGGCTTTTGGCTTCATGTTTTTATTGGAGAATCCTGAGGAGAAGTCTATCCGTCCGTCTTTCCAGTTGCAACAGAGAAGCGGCTTCGCGGTCACGTTAGCCTGCACAAGAAGGCGCCACACTTTCTTCTTCTCTTCCTCAAAAAGCATGGCCACACAGCAGCATCGCAGCAGCCAGGAGGCCTTTTCAGAGAGAGCAGTGCTGGCTCTTCCCCACTCCGTCCCCCCTCCCCCCGTCCTGGCCCGGCTCATCCTTGGCTGCCGCAGGACGACAGGCTGTCGTACAGCGAGTCGCTGAGGGACTCGGGGGTCTCCAGGACTTGAGGGCGACTCGGGGAGATGGCTTCCTCCGGACGCTCCCTGAGCAGCTCCAGCCCGGCCTCCCGGCTCATCTCAGGAACGCTGGGGGTGCGAGTCTTCCCCCTGCGGCTCATACCGGACTGGGCGGGGACGGGGAGGCTGCCCGGGTCGACCACCCGGCTGGAGGACGGAGCGCCCGCCTTCATGCCCTGAAAGGAGGAGAGACGATGTGGTTTATTATTCTGTCGATCTGGTTTAGGGTTTCACCTCCACCAAGGAGGTCATGCTTTTACCAGAGCATGTTTGTTTGTTTGTTTGTCCAAAAACAAATGGACCGATACTGCTGATATTTTCAGGAGATGTTGGTGATGACCTAACTTTAAAATGGTTAAGTTATGGTGGTGATTTGTACATTTGTCTGGATGCAAAAAAACCCCTAAACATTTCAGAAAAAAACACATGTTAATATTGGGCAGGAATTAAAAAAAAAATTCCCCCTCTGCTATTTTTAACCTAAAAAAATGACTTATGCTAAAACAGGACTTGTTGGGACTTCAAAGGGCAGGAAAACATGCTGCTGTCTGCTTATATTTCACCAAACAAATGACTTCTGGAGTGCTGGTTTGGCGGACATGCATGTCCCATGTACATGCTTCTGCCGGTCCGGGTTCGAGTCCAGCCTGATACCAGTTTGCAGAGTGTCTTCCCCTGCTTTCTCACCCGCTTTCACAGGCCTACTCACTGTCTTTCTCCTATCAATAAAGGCACAAAATGCCCCAAAAATACATGAAAAAAAGCATTTTTCTCTATGGTCAGATCTTTGAAAAAAAACAACATGCTAACATATGACTTTTTCGCCATAACGGACCCCGAAAAAAAATATGCCAACAAGTTACTTTTCGTGACATATACAGGCAGGAGAAAATGTTGGTGCAGAAAGTTTGGTCATATTTCACCTACAAATAAGTTTTAACCACTTAAATCTACAGTCATATCTTTGAATAAAACGACATGCTAATGTATGACGTTTTTGCCATGTCAGACCCCGAAAAAAAATATGCTAAAAAGTGTTTCTTTGGGACCTGTTCAGGCAGGAGAACATGCTGGTGCAGAAAGTTTGGTCAAGAGAGGGATCTGGCTGCAGACCTGCACTGACAGGACCCTACGTTGCAGACCTGCAATGAGAGGACCCGACGTCACGTTACGCCGACGTCACGTTACGTTTCCTGCACTGACAGGACCCTACGTTGCAGACTGTCACTACCTGATCCGTACGGCTACCCGATTTGTACTGCGCATGCGCGAACACTGCGTCACTTCCTCTCGAGCCGTGACAGCGATATAGATATATACACGATGGATTCAGACATAGAAATACGTACGGATCGGGTAGTGATTCCTGTCATAGATACTTAGTAAAACTTGGCGAAATCTGCCCTCCTCAGAAGTTTACTTGTAAGGATTGTCTTTGACAAGCTTCATGTTACATATAAGAGTTAAATGAATCATCTGTGTGATACAATTTAGTGTAAGACGATAGTATAAGGCCGTTAGCTGTTAGCAGCTAAGTTAGCAGCTAACGGTCATTAACTGTCGTTAGCTTGTCACTACCCGATCCGTATATGAAAAAGAATTTAAAAAAGTATAAAAAAAAAACGTAACGTGACATCGGAGGTCTGGGACATCTGCAACGTAGGGTCCTGTCAGTGCAGGCAACGTAACGTGACGTTGGCGTAACGTGACGTCGGGTCCTCTCAGTGCAGCGGGTCCTCTCAGTGCAGGTCTGCAGAGCTGGGTCCGATCTGCAGCCAGACTGTCTTGCATATTTCACCTAAAAATGGGTTTTAACCACTTAAATCTACAGTCATATCTTTGAAAAAAACGACATGCTAATGTATGACGTTTTTGCCATGTCAGACCCCGAAAAAAAATATGCTAAAAAGTGTTTCTTTGGGACCTGTTCAGGCAGGAGAACATGCTGGTGCAGAAAGTTTGGTCTTATTCCACTCTAAAAAAAGACTTGTAAGCATTTTTCTCTCTGGTCATATCTTTGGAAAAAACGACATGCTAACATATGACGTTTTTGCCATGTCAGACCCCGAAAAAAAATATGCTAAAAAGTGTTTCTTTGGGACCTGTTCAGGCAGGAGAACATACTGGTGCAGAAAGTTTGGCCAGATTTCACCTTAAAAATGGGTTTTAACCACTTAAATCTACAGTCATATCTTTGGAAAAAACGACATGCTAACATATGACGTTTTTGCCATGTCAGACCCCGAAAAAAAATATGCTAAAAAGTGTTTCTTTGGGACCTGTTCAGGCAGGAGAACATACTGGTGCAGAAAGTTTGGCCAGATTTCACCTTAAAAATGGGTTTTAACCACTTAAATCTACAGTCATATCTTTGAAAAAAACGACATGCTAATGTATGACGTTTTTGCCATGTCAGACCCCGAAAAAAAATATGCTAAAAAGTGTTTCTTTGGGACCTGTTCAGGCAGGAGAACATGCTGGTGCAGAAAGTTTGGTCTTATTTTACTCTAAAAAATGAGTTATAAGCATTTTTCTCTCTGGTCATATCTTTGGAAAAAACGACATGCTAACATATGACGTTTTTGCCATGTCAGACCCCGAAAAAAAATATGCTAAAAAGTGTTTCTTTGGGACCTGTTCAGGCAGGAGAATATGTTGGTGCAGAAAGTTTGGCCAGATTTCACCTTAAAAATGGGTTTTAACCACTTAAATCTACAGTCATATCTTTGAAAAAAACGACATGCTAATGTATGACGTTTTTGCCATGTCAGACCCCGAAAAAAAATATGCTAAAAAGTGTTTCTTTGGGACCTGTTCAGGCAGGAGAACATGCTGGTGCAGAAAGTTTGGTCATATTTCACCTAAAAATGGGTTTTAACCACTTAAATCTACAGTCATATCTTTGAAAAAAACGACATGCTAATGTATGACGTTTTTGCCATGTCAGACCCCGAAAAAAAATATGCTAAAAAGTGTTTCTTTGGGACCTGTTCAGGCAGGAGAACATGCTGGTGCAGAAAGTTTGGTCTTATTTCACTCTAAAAAAAGACTTGTAAGCATTTTTCTCTCTGGTCATATCTTTGGAAAAAACGACATGCTAACATATGACGTTTTTGCCATGTCAGACCCCGAAAAAAAATATGCTAAAAAGTGTTTCTTTGGGACCTGTTCAGGCAGGAGAATATGTTGGTGCAGAAAGTTTGGCCAGATTTCACCTTAAAAATGGGTTTTAAGCATTAAATCTACAGTCATATCTTTGGAAAAAACAACATGCTAACATATGACGTTTTTGCCATGTCAGACCCCGAAAAAAAATATGCTAAAAAGTGTTTCTTTGGGACCTGTTCAGGCAGGAGAACATGCTGGTACAGAAAGTTTGGTCATATTTCACTCTAAAAAAAGACTTGTAAGCATTTTTCTCTCTGGTCATATCTTTGGAAAAAAGCGACATGCTAATGTATGACGCGTTTTTGCCATGTCAGACCCTCAAAAAAAATATGCTAAAAGTGTTTCTTTGGGACCTGTTCAGGCAGGAGAATATGTTGGTGCAGAAAGTTTGGTCATATTTCACCTTAAAAATGGGTTTTAACCACTTAAATCTACAGTCATATCTTTGAAAAAAAGCGACATGCTAATGTATGGCGTTTTTTGCCATGTCAGACCTCGAAAAAAAATGCTAAAAAGTGTTTCTTTGGGACCTGTTCAGGCAGGAGAAAATGTTGGTGGAGAAAGTTTGGTCATATTTCACCTAAAAATGAGTTTTAACCACTTAACTCTAATGTCAAATCTTTGAAAAAAACGACATGCTAACATATGACGTTTTTGCCATGTCAGACCCCGAAAAAAATATGCTAAAAAGTGTTTCTTTGGGACCTGTTCAGGCAGGAGAACATACTGGTGCAGAAAGTTTGGTCATATTTCACCTACAAATAAGTATTAACCACTTAAATCTACAGTCATATCTTTGAAAAAAACGACATGCTAATGTATGACGTTTTTGCCATGTCAGACCCCGAAAAAAAATATGCTAAAAAGTGTTTCTTTGGGACCTGTTCAGGCAGGAGAACATGCTGGTGCAGAAAGTTTGGTCATATTTCACCTAAAAATGGGTTTTAACCACTTAAATCTATGTATGACGCGTTTTTTGCCATGTCAGACCCGAAAAAAATATATGCTAAAAAGTGTTTCTTTGGGACCTGTTCAGGCAGGAGAACATGCTGGTGCAGAAAGTTTGGTCTTATTTCACCTAAAAATGGGTTTTAACCACTTAAATCTACAGTCATATCTTTGAAAAAAACGACATGCTAATGTATGACGTTTTTGCCATGTCAGACCCCGAAAAAAAATATGCTAAAAAGTGTTTCTTTGGGACCTGTTCAGGCAGGAGAACATGCTGGTGCAGAAAGTTTGGTCATATTTCACTCTAAAAAAAGACTTGTAAGCATTTTTCTCTCTGGTCATATCTTTGAAAAAAACGACATGCTAATGTATGACGTTTTTGCCATGTCAGACCCCGAAAAAAAATATGCTAAAAAGTGTTTCTTTGGGACCTGTTCAGGCAGGAGAATATGCTGGTGCAGAAAGTTTGGTCATATTTCACCTTAAAATGGGTTTTAACCACTTAAATCTACAGTTATATCTTTGAAAAAAACGACATGCTAATGTATGACGTTTTTGCCATGTCAGACCCCGAAAAAAAATATGCTAAGAAGTGTTTCTTTGGGACCTGTTCAGGCAGGAGAACATGCTGGTGCAGAAAGTTTGGTCATATTTCACCTTAAAATGGGTTTTAACCACTTAAATTTACAGTTATATCTTTGAAAAAAACGACATGCTAATGTATGACGTTTTTGCCATGTCAGACCCCGAAAAAAATTATGCTAAAAAGTGTTTCTTTGGGACCTGTTCAGGCAGGAGAAAATGTTGGTGGAGAAAGTTTGGCCAGATTTCACCTTAAAAATGGGTTTTAACCACTTAAATCTACAGTCATATCTTTGAAAAAAACGACATGCTAATGTATGACGTTTTTGCCATGTCAGACCCCGAAAAAAAATATGCTGAAAAGTGTTTCTTTGGGACCTGTTCAGGCAGGAGAACATGCTGGTGCAGAAAGTTTGGTCATATTTCACCTAAAAATGGGTTTTAACCACTTAAATCTACAGTCATATCTTTGAAAAAAACGACATGCTAATGTATGACGTTTTTGCCATGTCAGACCCCGAAAAAAAATATGCTAAAAAGTGTTTCTTTGGGACCTGTTCAGGCAGGAGAACATGCTGGTGCAGAAAGTTTGGTCATATTTCACCTAAAAATGGGTTTTAACCACTTAACTCTACAGTCATATCGTTGAAAGAAACGACATGCTAATGTATGACGTTTTTGCCATGTCAGATCCCGAAAAAAAATATGCTAAAAAGTGTTTCTTTGGGACCTGTTCAGGCAGGAGAACATGCTGGTGCAGAAAGTTTGGTCTTATTTCACTCTAAAAAAAGACTTGTAAGCATTTTTCTCTCTGGTCATATCTTTGGAAAAAACGACATGCTAACATATGATGTTTTTGCCATGTCAGACCCCGAAAAAAAATATGCTAAGAAGTGTTTCTTTGGGACCTGTTCAGGCAGGAGAACATGCTGGTGCAGAAAGTTTGGCCAGATTGTACTCTAAAAAAAGACTTGTAAGCATTTTTCTCTCTGGTCATATCTTTGGAAAAAACAACATGCTAACATATGACGTTTTTGCCATGTCAGACCCCGAAAAAAAATATGCTAAAAAGTGTTTCTTTGGGACCTGTTCAGGCAGGAGAACATGCTGGTGCAGAAAGTTTGGTCTTATTTCACCTAAAAATGGGTTTTAACCACTTAAATCTACAGTCATATCTTTGAAAAAAACGACATGCTAATGTATGACGTTTTTGCCATGTCAGACCCCGAAAAAAAATATGCTAAAAAGTGTTTCTTTGGGACCTGTTCAGGCAGGAGAACATGCTGGTGCAGAAAGTTTGGTCATATTTCACTCTAAAAAAAGACTTGTAAGCATTTTTCTCTCTGGTCATATCTTTGGAAAAAACGAAATGCTAATGTATGACGTTTTTGCCATGTCAGACCCCGAAAAAAAATATGCTAAAAAGTGTTTCTTTGGGACCTGTTCAGGCAGGAGAACATGCTGGTGCAGAAAGTTTGGCCAGATTTCACCTTAAAAATGGGTTTTAACCACTTAAATCTACAGTCATATCTTTGAAAAAACCGACATGCTAATGTATGACGTTTTTGCCATGTCAGACCCCGAAAAAAAATATGCTGAAAAGTGTTTCTTTGGGACCTGTTCAGGCAGGAGAACATGCTGGTGCAGAAAGTTTGGTCATATTTCACCTAAAAATGGGTTTTAACCACTTAAATCTACAGTCATATCTTTGAAAAAAACGACATGCTAATGTATGACGTTTTTGCCATGTCAGACCCCGAAAAAAAATATGCTAAAAAGTGTTTCTTTGGGACCTGTTCAGGCAGGAGAACATGTTGGTGCAGAAAGTTTGGCCAGATTTCACCTTAAAAATGGGTTTTAACCACTTAAATCTACAGTCATATCTTTGAAAAAAACGACATGCTAATGTATGACGTTTTTGCCATGTCAGACCCCGAAAAAAAATATGCTAAAAAGTGTTTCTTTGGGACCTGTTCAGGCAGGAGAACATGCTGGTGCAGAAAGTTTGGTCATATTTCACCTAAAAATGGGTTTTAACCACTTAAATCTACAGTCATATCTTTGAAAAAAACGACATGCTAATGTATGACGTTTTTGCCATGTCAGACCCCGAAAAAAAAAATGCTAAAAAGTGTTTCTTTGGGACCTGTTCAGGCAGGAGAACATGCTGGTGCAGAAAGTTTGGTCATATTTCACTCTAAAAAAAGACTTGTAAGCATTTTTCTCTCTGGTCATATCTTTGGAAAAAACGAAATGCTAATGTATGACGTTTTTGCCATGTCAGACCCCGAAAAAAAATATGCTAAAAAGTGTTTCTTTGGGACCTGTTCAGGCAGGAGAACATGCTGGTGCAGAAAGTTTGGTCTTATTTCACTCTAAAAAAAGACTTGTAAGCATTTTTCTCTCTGGTCATATCTTTGGAAAAAACGACATGCTAACATATGACGTTTTTGCCATGTCAGACCCCGAAAAAAAATATGCTAAAAAGTGTTTCTTTGGGACCTGTTCAGGCAGGAGAACATACTGGTGCAGAAAGTTTGGCCAGATTTCACCTTAAAAATGGGTTTTAACCACTTAAATCTACAGTCATATCTTTGGAAAAAACGACATGCTAACATATGACGTTTTTGCCATGTCAGACCCCGAAAAAAAATATGCTAAAAAGTGTTTCTTTGGGACCTGTTCAGGCAGGAGAATATGTTGGTGCAGAAAGTTTGGCCAGATTTCACCTTAAAAATGGGTTTTAACCACTTAAATTTACAGTCATATCTTTGAAAAAAACGACATGCTAATGTATGACGTTTTTGCCATGTCAGACCCCGAAAAAAAATATGCTAAAAAGTGTTTCTTTGGGACCTGTTCAGGCAGGAGAACATGCTGGTGCAGAAAGTTTGGTCATATTTCACCTAAAAATGGGTTTTAACCACTTAAATCTACAGTCATATCTTTGAAAAAAACGACATGCTAATGTATGACGTTTTTGCCATGTCAGACCCCGAAAAAAAATATGCTAAAAAGTGTTTCTTTGGGACCTGTTCAGGCAGGAGAATATGTTGGTGCAGAAAGTTTGGCCAGATTTCACCTTAAAAATGGGTTTTAACCACTTAAATTTACAGTCATATCTTTGAAAAAAACGACATGCTAATGTATGACGTTTTTGCCATGTCAGACCCCGAAAAAAAATATGCTAAAAAGTGTTTCTTTGGGACCTGTTCAGGCAGGAGAACATGCTGGTGCAGAAAGTTTGGTCATATTTCACCTAAAAATGGGTTTTAACCACTTAAATCTACAGTCATATCTTTGAAAAAAACGACATGCTAATGTATGACGTTTTTGCCATGTCAGACCCCGAAAAAAAATATGCTAAAAAGTGTTTCTTTGGGACCTGTTCAGGCAGGAGAACATGCTGGTGCAGAAAGTTTGGTCTTATTTCACTCTAAAAAAAGACTTGTAAGCATTTTTCTCTCTGGTCATATCTTTGGAAAAAACGACATGCTAACATATGATGTTTTTGCCATGTCAGACCCCGAAAAAAAAATATGCTAAGAAGTGTTTCTTTGGGACCTGTTCAGGCAGGAGAACATGCTGGTGCAGAAAGTTTGGCCAGATTTTACTCTAAAAAAAGACTTGTAAGCATTTTTCTCTCTGGTCATATCTTTGGAAAAAACAACATGCTAACATATGACGTTTTTGCCATGTCAGACCCCGAAAAAAAATATGCTAAAAAGTGTTTCTTTGGGACCTGTTCAGGCAGGAGAACATGCTGGTGCAGAAAGTTTGGTCATATTTCACCTAAAAATGGGTTTTAACCACTTAAATCTACAGTCATATCTTTGAAAAAAACGACATGCTAATGTATGACGTTTTTGCCATGTCAGACCCCGAAAAAAAATATGCTAAAAAGTGTTTCTTTGGGACCTGTTCAGGCAGGAGAACATGCTGGTACAGAAAGTTTGGTCATATTTCACTCTAAAAAAAGACTTGTAAGCATTTTTCTCTCTGGTCATATCTTTGGAAAAAACGACATGCTAATGTATGACGTTTTTGCCATGTCAGACCCCGAAAAAAAATATGCTAAAAAGTGTTTCTTTGGGACCTGTTCAGGCAGGAGAATATGCTGGTGCAGAAAGTTTGGTCATATTTCACCTAAAAATGGGTTTTAACCACTTAAATCTACAGTTATATCTTTGAAAAAAACGACATGCTAATGTATGACGTTTTTGCCTCAAAAAAAAAAAAATATGCTAAAAAGTGTTTCTTTGGGACCTGTTCAGGCAGGAGAATATGTTGGTGCAGAAAGATGGCCAGATTTCACCTAAAAAATGGGTTTTAACCACTTAAATCTACAGTCATATCTTTGAAAAAAATGACATGCTAATGTATGACGTTTTTGCCATGTCAGACCCCGAAAAAAAATATGCTGAAAAGTGTTTCTTTGGGACCTGTTCAGGCAGGAGAACAGACTGGTGCAGAGAGTTTGGTCATATTTCACCTAAAAATGGGTTTTAACCACTTAAATCTATGTATGACGTTTTTGCCATGTCAGACCCCGAAAAAAAATATGCTAAAAAGTGTTTCTTTGGGACCTGTTCAGGCAGGAGAACATGCTGGTGCAGAAAGTTCGGTCATATTTCACCTAAAAATGGGTTTTAACCACTTAAATCTACAGTCATATCTTTGAATAAAACGACATGCTAATGTATGACGTTTTTGCCATGTCAGACCCCGAAAAAAAATATGCTAAAAAGTGTTTCTTTGGGACCTGTTCAGGCAGGAGAACATGCTGGTGCGGAAAGTTTGGTCTTATTTCACCTAAAATGGGTTTGTAACCACTTAAATCTCTGGTCATATCTTTGGAAAAAACGACATGCTAACATATGACGTTTTTGCCATGTCAGACCCCGAAAAAAAATATGCTAAAAAGTGTTTCTTTGGGACCTGTTCAGGCAGGAAAACATGTTGGTGCAGAAAGTTTGGTCATATTTCACCTAAAAATGGGTTTTAACCACTTAAATCTACAGTCATATCTTTGAAAAAAACGACATGCTAATGTATGACGTTTTTGCCATGTCAGACCCCGAAAAAAAATATGCTAAAAAGTGTTTCTTTGGGACCTGTTCAGGCAGGAGAACATGCTGGTGCAGAAAGTTTGGTCATATTTCACCTAAAAATGGGTTTTAACCACTTAAATCTACAGTCATATCTTTGAAAAAAACGACATGCTAATGTATGACGTTTTTGCCATGTCAGACCCTCAAAAAAAAAAATGTCGTAAGAAGTGTTTCTTTGGGACCTGTTCAGGCAGGACAACATGTTGGTGCAGAAAGTTTGGCCAGATTTCACCTTAAAAATGGGTTTTAACCACTTAAATCTACAGTCATATCTTTGAAAAAAACGACATGCTAATGTATGACGTTTTTGCCATATCAAAAAAAAAAAATATGCTAAAAAGTGTTTCTTTGGGACCTGTTCAGGCAGGAGAACATGCTGGTGCAGAGAGTTTGGTCATATTTCACCTAAAAATGGGTTTTAACCACTTAAATCTACAGTCATATCTTTGAAAAAAACGACATGCTAATGTATGACGTTTTTGCCATGTCAGACCAAAAAAAAAAATATGCTAAAAAGTGTTTCTTTGGGACCTGTTCAGGCAGGAGAACATGCTGGTGCAGAAAGTTTGGTCATATTTCACCTAAAAATGGGTTTTAACCACTTAACTCTACAGTCATATCGTTGAAAAAAACGACATGCTAATGTATGACGTTTTTGCCATGTCAGATCCCGAAAAAAATTATGCTAAAAAGTGTTTCTTTGGGACTTGTTCAGGCAGGAGAACATGCTGGTGCAGAAAGTTTGGTCTTATTTCACTCTAAAAAAAGACTTGTAAGCATTTTTCTCTCTGGTCATATCTTTGGAAAAAACGACATGCTAACATATGACGTTTTTGCCATGTCAGACCCCGAAAAAAAATATGCTAAAAAGTGTTTCTTTGGGACCTGTTCAGGCAGGAGAATATGTTGGTGCAGAAAGTTTGGCCAGATTTCACCTTAAAAATGGGTTTTAACCACTTAAATCTACAGTCATATCTTTGAAAAAAACGACATGCTAATGTATGACGTTTTTGCCATGTCAGACCCCGAAAAAAAATATGCTAAAAAGTGTTTCTTTGGGACCTGTTCAGGCAGGAGAACATGCTGGTGCAGAAAGTTTGGTCATATTTCACCTAAAAATGGGTTTAACCACTTAACTCTAAAGTCATATCTTTGAATAAAACGACATGCTAATGTATGACGTTTTTGCCATGTCAGACCCCGAAAAAAAAATATGCTAAAAAGTGTTTCTTTGGGACCTGTTCAGGCAGGAGAACATGCTGGTGCAGAAAGTTTGGTCATATTTCACCTAAAAATGGGTTTTAACCACTTAACTCTAAAGTCATATCTTTGAATAAAACGACATGCTAATGTATGACGTTTTTGCCATGTCAGACCCCGAAAAAAAATATGCTAAAAAGTGTTTCTTTGGGACCTGTTCAGGCAGGAGAACATGCTGGTGCAGAAAGTTTGGTCTTATTTCACTCTAAAAAAAGACTTGTAAGCATTTTTCTCTCTAGTCATATCTTTGGAAAAAACGACATGCTAATGTATGACGTTTTTGCCATGTCAGACCCCGAAAAAAAAAATGCTAAAAAGTGTTTCTTTGGGACCTGTTCAGGCAGGAGAACATGCTGGTGCAGAAAGTTTGGCCAGATTTCACCTTAAAAATGGGTTTTAACCACTTAAATCTACAGTCATATCTTTGAAAAAAACGACATGCTAATGTATGACGTTTTTGCCATGTCAGACCCCGAAAAAAAATATGCTAAAAAGTGTTTCTTTGGGACCTGTTCAGGCAGGAGAACATGCTGGTGCAGAAAGTTTGGTCATATTTCACCTAAAAATGAGTTTTAACCACTTAACTCTACAGTCATATCTTTGAATAAAACGACATGCTAATGGATGAAGTTTTTGCCATGTCAGACCCCGAAAAAAAATATGCTAAGAAGTGTTTCTTTGGGACCTGTTCAGGCAGGAGAACATGCTGGTGCAGAAAGTTTGGTCATAAAAATCCTTAAACAATTAGTTATAATCATTTTCCTTCAGGTCAGAACTTTAAAAAAGGAAGATGCTAACTCCTAGCTAGACTTTTTATTTAGTGTGGAGTCCAAAAAATATCCTTATTCATAACTTATTGGGTCATAAACAGGCAGAAAAACATGCTCATGCGGGATAACGACCTCCATGGATGTGCTGAGTCTGGTCTAGTTCCTGGCTCTATTCCAGATCTGGTGATCCAGATTTATATCTTTCACAGGGTTTTGGAAAAGCATCTGCTGGAACTGAGCTTTTTTATTTGTTTATTTGTTTGATAGCAAGATCACACAAAAACTACTGCTGAAATTTTCAGGAGATGACGGTAATAGCTGAACTTAAAAATGATTAGATGGCCAGTTAAAGACATAATCATTGTAAAGATCATTTTTGCTCAATAACTGTCTAACTAATAATGATGTCAACATGATTCAGAGTGCAAGGTGTGGGGTTTTCAGGGTCCTTCTAATTGTTTTGACTTATTTTATCCAGCTCATTATGTTATGTTAGCTATTTCTACATTAAGATTAGCACTTTATGTAATTCTTGAAAGAAATAAAAATTAAAAAAGAAATTAAAAAGTAAACCACAAGTACACTGGATTGTTTAAAGTTGCTGAAGATTTTATCTAATGACTGCAGGCAGAAGCAGGCTAACACTACCCATTGACTTTCAGTGTTTGAGCTAAGCTAATTAGCAGTGGGTGATCTCTGTCTGTCTCTTCTTTGTTACTGCACACAGTCAAAAGAATTTAGTCTTCTTGTCATGGACTGAGGAGTGAGGCAGGACATGGCAAAAAAGGAAATGTTGGCACGTCCCTTTAAATAATTATGTGATATTTTAACAACATGTTGTCCAAGGCTAAATAAGCTTCATGACTTTTCTGTTTTTTATTGTTTATCATCACTGTATTTGTCGTTTAGATGAAAAACAAAAATAAACAGAAGCAGAGCTTCGTCATTCCTCTTATGTAACGTCTTCAGGTGCAGGAGAAGAAATGTGAAGCGAAATCCTCTAAATGAATCTTTAATCTGCAGCTGATGAATAATTTGTGAGGCCGAATGTGCTTCTGTGTTTTTGATTATGTAAGATGTGAGTGCACGTTTAAAAATGGATTTCTGCTTTACCGCCTGAGAAGTGTTTGAAGGCCGTTAGTGACCCAGATCGGCCGTCTTCAGAGCTGCAGCTTTAATAAGGACCATTTTAAAGCAGACATGAAAACAGTTCATCTGCAGCATTTTGGTGCAGAACACGACACTGAAACATTTCAAATCAATGTTGAGTATGATTGCATGTGTGTGCTGGATCGTCAAATCAATGTGTAGATTATTTTTATAGAGCAGCAGCTTCTTTCTTCAGAAGTATATATATTTACACTCGTTTAATTCACCATAAAAATGTCTGTTTGTTTGTTCATTGTCCTCTTTATCTTTGGACAGATGGTGCTGGGGATTGTACAGATTGAGTTCCCTCAGGGCAGAAACTCAATCATATGGACTACACAAAGGAACATGTTTCATATTTTAACCTCTCTTATACATTTATTATGTGTTAATTCCACAGGCATGTTGGGTAATTTGGGATCTGATGATACAAAGAATGAAGCAAAAATAAACAACTACTTTAAAAATGTGGAATACCAGCACTAATCTGCCTTTAATTAATTTTAATGATGCTAAAAATCTGAATCTGAGAGATGACCTTAATGTCACTTTAAAGTCTTTATTTTGTTATTTGGAAAAATCTTGAGGTAAGCGTGACTTTACAGACATTTTTCAAACATTTTCCTCCGCAGAAAAAAAAAAGAACAGGAGCGGGCTCTGAGCAAATAAGAAAAAACCACAGCACCAGTTTCCTGTCGAAATATTCATCAATACATTGATTACTTTATTCTTGTATAACTTCCTTGATTAGCTTGTGTTATTTATTAGATCTCTTTAACTGAAAATCATTCTTTCCTGTCCTGGCTTTAGTTTCTACCTTTGGCTCACTTCATCACGGTAAAATGAAATTCACCTTAATAAAGACACATGGAACAAATATTATCCATTACGAAATGGATGAGAAACTGAAATTTGGACATTTTTGCATCCACACAAACACACGTATCACCACCAAAATCTAATCATTTCCACGTTGGGCCATCAGGAAGAGGAGGAGCTAGGAGCAAGACAGCAGCCGGAAGTTATGGAGCAACAACACTGACAGCAAGATCTGGTGTTGAAAAAGAAAGTTGGCATTGTAAAATGTTGAATTAAAAAATAAAATACATACATTGTGTTTTATTTTCGATTCAAAATTTTACAATACCAACACTTGTTTTACTGTCAATACAGGTACCAACTTTCTTTTTCAATACCAGATCTTTCTGTCAGTGTTGTGGCTCCATAGAAGTGACTGCTCATGCAGAGATTAGCATGCATGCTAACAGCTTCAGCAGCAGATTTATCAGATTTGAACCACGTTTTATTAAATGAAAGCCAAATTCTTCACATAAAGATGTTTTGGCTCCACTTCTGACTTGTTTTGGTAAGAGTTTATTCAATTAAGTGGCTCACATATTGTATTTTACACTGCAGTAGTAAACCCCGCCTACTATATTATCTGATTGGCCTGTGATGAATGTGACTGACGGAACAATCATCCAATCACCTGCCAGATAAGCTTCTGAAAGGTCCTGCCCATCCCCAAACACTTCTGCTGCGTTCCCTTAACCTCAGAGCTGGGAAGAGGGGAGTGGGGATGATGTCATCTCCGAGTTATCAAGTTGGAAAGAACGTGACAATCTGGCAGGCTATTGTTTAGCCGTTGTGTTAGCCATTGTTAGCCCTAATACCATGAAAAATGTAAATAACACTATGGCAGCATTTCTATAAATACTGGTTGACTAATACTGTGTATACGGCTGATTTAGAGCCATAAACACCAGTCAGAAGTAGAAATAAACAGATTATTACAGGAGCCTAAGAACTGTTTAGACTGGGGCATCCATCTTTGATTGTCAACTGGAGGGTGGTGAGGATCCCCCAAGTTCCTAGTAGGAAATTCCGACCTTGGGGGTGTTCCAGTTAAAATTCCCCCCTTAAAACTCAAAAAATCCCAACTTCCCAGCACAATTGCAACTCAGCAGCATACTCTACAGTCCATCTGGAGTGTTGGGTTAGTCTTAAAAAACTAATTTAAATGATGATCAGAGCACATTTCTTCTTCATATCTATTCTAAAGCACGTCTACAAAGAAATAACAGATTCATCACAATAGTATCAGATTAATCTCTGAATCTGTTTTCCTCACCCCTCTGTACGGAGATCCGAAGTTCACGGCCTCCTCCTCTTCCTCCTCCACAGCGAGGTAAACCTCTGCAGGACCAGCAGGAGTCTTCAGGTTGGGGAAGGTCCAGGTCTTAGAGCGCGGGGAGAACATGTTAGCTCCATGAGCCTCTTTGTCTGCAGACACAGAGATTACAAAAACCTTTAATCTCATGAGAGCAGAAAAAAACACTCAGCCATCTTTGTTCAGACTTCAGTGTGATGAAGGTCAAACTTCACGATGAGAATAAAAATGTTTCAGAGGGATTACGAATGTCCTGCTCTCCCCTCTAACACCTAAAGTCCAGACTTCAGATCTGGACCACTTTAGACGAAGAAGATCTGGCTCTGACATTTCTTTTTTTTTTCTTTTCTTTTTTTTAATGTATATTTTTGGGGCATTTCGTGCCTTTATTGATAGGAGAGAGACAGTGGATAGGCTTGTGAAAGGGGGTGAGAGAGTAGGGGAAGACACTCTGCAAACTGGTCACAGGTGGGATTCGAACCCGGACCGGCAGAAGCAAGTACATGGGGTGCTAACCACTCCACCAAACCAGCACCCCAAGGCTCTGACATTTCTGATCTCCTTAAGAACAATCCATGAGACTTTTCTAACAAATGACGTTCATGAAGCTCCAACATCAGGCTGACAGAGAACATGTAATGATGTGACAAATACCACAGACAATCTTCTTTTTCACAGCAGTTTTAGTAGTAGTTAGAGGTAGGAGAAAAACTTGATTCACATAAGTATCGGGATTTTTTGCTTGACAATTTTAAAATTGATTTTTTTGGTTCAAAAATAGATTTTTTTCAAATTTAAACACTTTATTTTAGTCTGTGTTAATAAGCCACTTTTAAAGCTTTTGAAGAGAGAGTATAAACAGCTGGTTAAAATATATTGCTGAATAAATCCTAAAAACGGACTCACATGTGATGTGTAGTTTTCCTGATATAGTCTGTAGGCGTCATCATTGTTCATCTTTTTCACTGGTGTTAAAAAAACGAATTAAAGATTGCAAAAATTGGCAACATCATAGAATCACATTTCAAATTGAATAGGTTCCACAAAAAAAGTAAACTGGAAAAGCACTCGGAGAGCGCAGACATCCGCCAGCGCCACAGTCCTCACCCATATTGTGATTTTCACTATGAATATTAGTCCTACCTTTATTTTATCTAAATATTTAGCTTCCTTGACCATGAAAACGTACCATTAGCAATTGGATTCTTAATGATATCTATTTTTGTTCAGCAGTTATTCATGAAAATCACATTTTTCATCATGGCGGCCAGACGCTGATCCGGATCAACACCAAAATTCAATCAGTTCTTCCTTTTCCCATGCTGAACATTTCCTGGAAATTTCATTCAAATCCATCCATAACTTTTTGAGTTATTTTGTTCACAGACAGACAAACTCTCCCAAAAACATAACCTCCTTGGCGGAGGTAAAAATCTAATCGGGAGAAAAGTGTATCATCCCAGCCCGAGTAGTAGTACTAGTTTATTTTGAACAAGCAAGAAATAAAGGATATATATTACATTTATACAAATGCAGACAAATATTAATACAAAAGTAATTAAAGTCCCCTAAGTAGGTAATAACACCAGTTGATTTCACCCACATGCTCAAAAAGGAGTGGGAAGACGTACAAACTTATTTAATCCCACCCTTTCTCCATTAGGTATCAAAAGTCAATTATTCCATGTCCTGTTTGATATGAATTCAATTACTAAATCTCATACAAAGTAATCAACAACCATATATGGCTTGTGAATACATATGTATGCACATATATATATATATATATATATATATATATATATATATATATATATATATATATATATATATATATATATACATACAGACACATACGTGCATACATACAGCAGTAAGGTCAACATCATGACAACTTTAAAACTTTGTTAAAATCACACTAATCATTGAAAGTTTCTATGCTACAGCAGCCACATTAGAAAAGAAATTTACTGCATCAAGTAACAACAAATTGGTCAGCTCTATGTAAATCATAGGAAAGAATATAATTTATTTTAAATTCTGGTACATTTTAACATGAATGATCCTTAAAAATGTGTCATTAAAGCGCATTAACATGCTGTTTCTGTACATTTTGTACAGCACACTGTTAACTGATTTAAGTCTGCAGGGCAGCGAGGTTCATTCTGTCCCGTTGCAGAGATAATAAAACCTCGCTGTGTCTCATTTTCTTGAGCTGTGTTTGTTCAGGGAGCTGGTGCTGACCGAGCAATCGCTTATTCTTCTCCAAACAATAAAATCCAGAGGAGCTGGGCACGCTCCTCTGTGTAACACTGACTTAATGAAAATCCAGACAAGAAGTGGAACAGTGGTGAAGTCACTGCAGCCATTTCTGAGCAGGATTTAGACTTTACACTCTTTAGATGTGAGGGATTGTAGTTGATTCGTACAGTTGTTATCAATAAATGTACCTTTTTTTTTTTTTTGATTTTTGATTATTTTTGTAACATTTGAATATATTGCATATCCTAGTATTTGAATTTAGTAAAAAAATATATATCTTAAAGCCCTGTTTTAACTCTCATATGCATGATCTGTACATGGCTTATATGTATTATGTTTAATAAAACAAGAGCAGAGCCAAGAGTATAACATCTTACAACAATTCCTATACAACTATCAGTGCAGATTGTAAATACTCATACTGTTTTTGAATTTTCAAAACTTATGATAAATCATTATCAAATGGTAGAAAACCAATGTATTTTTAATGCCATAACATCAAGTATGTCAGCAAGGTCCAAAGTTAGCAACTCACAACCTCCAAATGCAGGTAAATTTCCCATTATCCTGCTTTAATTCTGTTATTTGTACATTCACTATGAAATTATACATTAATTTAAGTGTTTGGGTGAAAATAAGCCATAAAAACACAGATTTGGTATGCAAAACATGACCAGAACTCACTGATTTTTACAGGCTATATTTTAGCCACACATATTAGAAATATATCCCATAACTTGGCTGTTATTTGCAGATGTACAGAACTTTATTAATAATCTATCACATAATCACTGAACATCCACTTTTATTAATCAAAAGTGTCATAAACTAAAGAATAAAATGTTGTTTTCACGTCTGCTTCTGACACAAATGTAAAGTCACCATTAAGGAAAAAGTCAATACGAGTAGAGCAGAGGCTTTGTGCTGTAACATCAGTATCAGAGATATTAAGTTTAAAAGCATCAGCATATCAAATATCAGCAAAAATACAATACTGTGTTTCACTACTGTTGTTTTTTTGGCTAATAAAGAGTTAAAGAGATGACAGTGTTCCTGCCAATCAGATTATTCCTCCTCTGCTGTTGCTGGGGAAAATGCTTTTCTTTCAGCTCTTTGAGTGGTGGGTCCTCTTGAAAAATCTCAGAGCCTCATTACCATCAGTCAATGACAGAGTAATTTAAAAAAAATGATAAAACTGAGCAATCACATCTCTCCTCTCAGCGGATGAGCACCTAAGGGCCTCGGTGTTGGAGCGACTATCTACTCTTATTCCTTTTTATGGATCCTACAAAATGATTCAACATTTGGAGCACACAGTGATATCGAATTAACTCAAAACAGAGAAGGACTGAAACACAGTTTGAGACACAAAAACAGACTTTATCATTAGAGCAGGGGACAAAGTCCTTGACTGGAACATTTTTAATCAGTTCAGCATCTTATCTGTGAGTCAGAAGTAATTAACTATATATCATGGGGTTATGTTTGAGGTAATAAAAAAAGGGAAAAGCACAAACCACTGCCAAGCCATTTCCTTAGATGTTAGGGGAGTTATTACTGAAAATTTACAAAACTGCCTCATCTTGCAGTGCTAACAGATCCTTTAACAAGTATTCATGTATTTTCGATTAAGTAGCAAATATGTGGAAAACTGCCCTATCTCGCAATGTAAACAAATCACTTAAAAAAAATCCTGTATCAGCATCTGGATTTGGATTTTTTCAGTTAGGGAAAATGTGGGAATTGCCAATTGTCATATTAACAAAGTTTAAAAACAATTCCTGTATCAGCATCTGGAATCTGATCACCTCCAAAAACTAATCACATCCTGCTTGGATCATGACCAACATATCCTGAAAATATCATCAGATTCTGTGAATAAAATTTTGAGTTATGCTGTTAATAACGAACAAACAAACAAGCCAACTAACTAAAAAATTAGCAAAATAGAAACCAACTAACAAACTAGCAAAATAACAGACAAACCAACGACCTAAACGACTAACAAATTACCAAGCTAAAAACAATTGAGCAAGCGAACACACAAACTAGCAAAAAACAAACTGACAATTTAACTACCAAACCGGCAAACTAATAAAACAACTAATAAACTAACAAACTAAAAGGCAAACAAGCTAGCAAACCAACAAACAAACTAGCAAACTAATGGACCAACAATCTAAGAAATATACAAACAAGAAAAAAACTAACAAATCAACTAACAAACAAACTAGCAAACTTACAAACAAACAAGCAAATAACCGACAAACTGGCTAATAAACAAACTAGTAAATTAACCAAAAAAACTAGCAAACTAACTAAAAAATTAGCAAAATAAAAGCCAACTAACAAACTGACAAACTCACAAAATAACAGCGAAACTAACTAACTACATGAAAGACAAAAATACCAAGCTAAAACATTCCAGCAAGCTAGCACACAAACTAACAAAATAACAAATGAACTACAAAACTGGCAAACTAATAAAATACTTGAAAAACAGGCAAACAAGCTAGCAAACCAACAAACAAACTGGCAAACTAATGGACCAACAATCTAAGAAACATACAAACAAGGAAAAAAAGAAGTAACAAACAGGCAAACAAAAAACCTACCTAACAAACAAAGTAGCAAACTAACAAACAAACAAGCAAATAACAGACCAACTAGCTAACAAACAAACAAACTGGGAACCTAACAAGAAAACTAGCAAACTTACAAGAAAAATCAAACTATACAACAAACTAGCAAACTTACAAACTATCGAACAATACAATAAACAAGCAAACTTACAAACAAGCAAATAGACAAACTAGCTGAAAAACAAACTAGTAAACCAACAAACTCATAAATTAATTAGAAAACTGGCAAACTAATGAAATAACAAACTAACAGGCAAACAAGTTAGTAAACCAACAAACAAACTAGCAAACTAACAGAGCAACAATCTAAGAAACATACAAACAAGAAAAACAAAAAACAAAATAGCTAACAATCAAACTAGTAAACTTACAAACAAACAAGTAAATAACAGACTAACTAGCTAATAAACAAACTAGTAAACTAACAAAAAAACTAGCAAACTTACAAACTATCAAACAACATAATAAACTAGCAAACTTACAATCAAACAATATAACAAACAAGCAAACTTACATACAAGCAAATAGACAAACTAGCTAACAAACAAACTAGTAAACTAACAAACAAAAAACTAGCAAACTATTTATCAAACTATCAAACAATATAACAAACATACAAACAAGCAAATAACAGAAAAACTAGCCAACAAACAAACTAGTAAACTAACAAAAAAAACTAGCAAAATATTTAACAAACTAGCAAACTTACAAACAAACAATATAACAAACATACAAACAAACCAGCAAACAAACAGCTCACTAACAAACACAGGCAAAAATCTCCTCAGCAAAAATGTATTTAAATGTGGTTCTGTTTTATTTCAGATTTTATTTCAAAAACCTGAATATTATCTCAAATAAAAGACTTAAAATTCTGGCAAAAACATCTAAAAAAAATGATTAAAAACAACAGATTTTTCCACCAGATCATAATGAGACGTTATGTTTCATCCTTATGACTTTAAATGAAATCACAGTGACACCCCTAACAGCTACAGAATCATCTCTTTCTGCTCATGTATAAGAAACAGAAAAGTCACATTAGCTCTCAGTTTAAGGCTTTATAAAAACAGCTACCTGAGGAGTAATAGATTACTTTCGGAGCAGTTCTCACTCACCCTCTCTGATGACCCCGGCCGAGCTCCTGCCCTCCATCACGGCGCCGTACTGAATGGTGGGAATCAGCTGCTTGTGCGGGGCGTAGCACTCCTCCTGTGACGTCAGCTCTCGCTCCAAGGTGCGAGCCCGTCTGCCGGCCCGGCCTGGAGACCCCGAGGAGTGATGATCCGCTCTGGTTTTAGAGAGGCCGCGACCTGCCGCCCCGCTGCTGCAGTCAGGGAGGGGGAACGTACCAATACCGCTGTCCAGGGTGTAGGTTGAAGCACCAGAACCTGAACGAGAGGACGAGGAGATGACAGGAGGCATTTAGAGCCAGTTTATGCCCAAAGGAATCAGAAAATATAATAAAAAGAAAACACAGAAGCAATTAATCAGCAGGCATGGAAATAAAGATTAATGAAAAGATGATCATTCTGCAGTCATGATGAACAGGAGGGTGGTTACTATACTTTATTTTTGTACAGGAAAACAAACAAGACAACTTAAACAGACAGGGCCATCGTGAGTGAGATTAGGCACTTAGCCCTCAATAAATTCAGTGAAAATTAGTGTTTAAAAAAACAGAACTCATCAAGTCATTGTTTGATACAATTAACATTTCAGAGATCAGAGAAAACCACTTTTGTGTTCAGGCTTTTTTACTACTTTCTAAAAGTACTTGTAACAAATATCTGTCTTGTTTTTTTAAGCCTAGCTGGTATTTTACTAGGGCTGGGACAATACACTTTTCTCCCTATTCGATTTTCTACTATTTTTTAAGGTGCCAACTCAATTTAAATTGCTATTCTACGATATTGCTGATTTTGCAATCTTTAGTTAGCTTTTTTAACACCATTGAAAAAAGATGAACAATGATGATGCCTACAGACTATATCAGGAAAAACACATCACACGTGAGTCCGTTTTTAGGATTTATTCAGCAATATATTTTAACCAGCTCTTTATACTCTCTTCAAAAGCCTGGACTGCATTTAAAAGTGGCTTATTAACACAGACTAAAATGAAGCATTTTGATTTGGAAAAAAATTGATTCAAAAATTGTCAAACAACAAATCCGTATACTTATGTGAATCATTTTTTTCTCTCACCCCTATATATTACCCAGGTATAAAACACAAAAAGTGAAGTTAAGCTCTGAGCTTATTATTATTGATCTGATAGGAGGGTGGCTACAAAAGTGCTCTTGATCATGAGGTAAACGTTTCTCTTGTCATTTGTTCCACGTGTGAGCAGCACAGTCGAGTAAATGAGGCTCATTTAATCAAAGAAACAAATAAATAAATAAAAGAAGGTTAATAAGGAATCCAGGAGTGTAAACTAATGAATTCTTCGCTCTTCATTTTATCTCCGTCTGCAGCCTCTGCACTGATTCTCCTCGGGGGCGTGGCCTCATTTATTTACCTTTGAAATGCTAATAAAGGTGTTTTCACACACGTATGCTAATCACATGTTTCAGTCAAACCTCTGTGGACTGTTTCAGATTCACAGCACAGGAGGAAATATTCAGATTATTCACTACAGAGTTGGAGCACACAGATGTGTAAGTCGATGAGAAAGCTTTATTCTGACCTACATCGACCGAACAAACCTCATAATAATTAAGATGTGTTTACTAAGAAAAGTCAGAATATTTATATAAGAGAAAGCCTCATTTATCACATGCTGATTACAGCATTTTGTTGGAGTTAGAATCCACTAAATAAACATAAACTGCATAAACATTAACAGAAAAACCCGGAGGAGGTACAAGTTTAATTTTGACAAAAACAGTTTGAACTGCTGTAATATAAGCATCTCTCTGTTCTGGTATTTACATTTTCAAAAGCTTATTTAACATTTAAAGTCATAACTTATGTTTTACTTGTAAGTATACAAACACAGCATGATAAAAAAAAAGTAAAAACACATTTGTTGGTTAAAAGAAGGCGTAAAATTGGAAATGTACAATGTCTTACATTTGTTTTTGACCTCATCTTTGTCTAGTTTTATTCAAACAAGCCTCAGAAAACATCCTATTGTTATATTTTCTAAATTCATCAGAGCAATTTAAATTTATTTATAGTTAACCCTCATCTCTGAATGTGTGTACAAACATGTCAAGAGGTTTGCATGAACTGCAGTCTGTTATTAAAAGACTACAAATCATGTGAATAAAAAATTACAATTTTAAAGTACTTTAAAAGGTTGAGACATTAGGGGGTGCTGGTTTGGCGTAGTGGTTAGCACCCCATGTACATGCTTCTGCCGGTCCAGGTTCGAATCCCGCCTGTGACCAGTTTGCAGAGTGTCTTCCCCTGCTCTCTCTCCCCCTTTCACAAGCCTATCCACTGTCTCTCTCCTATCAATAATGGCACAAAATGCCCAAAAACATACATTTAAAAAAAAAAAGGTTGAAACATTATTCAAATGGAGTCATAACAGGTTAAAGAACTAAACTGCTGTCAGTAAAATAAAACTAAACAGACCTGGTAAAAGAATAAAAATACACATAGCAACAACATAATCAAAATCATTACCTTGTTAAGTAACCAAATGTACAAGTGTGAAAAGTTTGATGTTTATTTAAAAAAGAGATCTTGAAGGATACCCAGTTGGCCCCCAGAATAATATCCAATTTATGAAATTTAAGGACAAAACAATTCAATTTGTTAAATCTGTAAAACATTCAACTAGCAGTTAGAGTGCAATACTTTATATTTGATTACAGATATTGTTTTAAAGAAATGTGGGACATTATTTTTTCAGTTATGGCTGTTAGCTCTTTGTTACATTTGTTGCTTATTTATTTCCAACACTAAGACACATAATTAAGTTTGTAAATGTTGCATGAACCATGTTTTATAAAATGTTTTACTCAGAAATTATCATGGTATTTTAAGACTGTATTTTTTAAATACTTTTCAGTGAAAATAATATTTTATTGCCATCTTGTATTGCCTTGTTCACAGTATTGTGATTTATCCTGATTTTTGTGCACCAGCTTTATCTTCTCTTATATTTAAGCAGGATCATGCAGAACTGACACAAAGAAAAAACTGTTAATTTAATTTTCAGACACTCTTGGATGTTCATGTCCGTCTATAAAGACGTCTTGCTCTTCCAATCTAACTGGTCAAACTTCCTGCTGTGAGGATCATGTGTGAATAACCAACACCAGGATTTTGGCCACAGGCAGACCCAAAATTTTGCAGATTTTTTTCCACGTGTGTGAGAACACCTTCTGGGTTGACTTTGATTTTCTGACCTATTTTCATCTTCACTCTTCATCACTACATCAATTTTTTGTTCACCAGCATGACATCTCTCTCACGTGGAGGATTCCTTCATACATTTATTCATGTTTCTTTTCCAAAACCTCTTCCACACGAGCCTGGGTTTGATCCTCCACAAGGTCGTTACGTTCACAAACTTTAAAGCAGCAGAAACGGTGGAATGTTTCCATCTTACCTGCGAAGTGCTGAGAGTGAACTGAATCTGCGAGGTTCTCGTCCGACGTGATCTTGCCGATTCTGTCTGATCCCTGCGTGAAACGACAACGAAGAAGACGAGGACGTGAGTGAATTGAGTCTTCAGAATCTGCATGCATCAAAGTGTGCTGTCTGACAAATTAAGAGCCAAGCTCAGGCTTTACAGCGTGAAGAACAAATTTAATGGATGCAGCGGTGAAACAGGGAGCCCAGAGACACAATTACAGAGCTGTCTTCTCCCTTCTGTTATCACTGACTCACATGTTGAAGGTCCTCTCTCTCTGTGCTGTCTTTTTGTGGTCATAGAAAAATGAGGCAGCTTTAGCTCTAACGTACACTATATTGCCAAAAGTAGTCAAGTACCTATGAAAATAATGGAATTCAGGTGTTCCAGTCACTTCCATGGCCACGGGTGTATAAAATCAAGCACCTTGGCATGAAGACTACCTCTTCAAACATTTGTGAAAGAATGGGTCATGAGTTTCCTCGCTAGGGCTGGGTACTTCCAGCAACCCCACGATTCGATACGTATCCCGATACTGAGGCCACGATACGATACGTATCCCTATACACATCAATTGTGAACACTGACTGCACGTGTTACAGAATTCCTACAACTTTTGTTTTTATTACAAGAAGAAAAAGAACAAGCATGAGTTTTAAATAATTATTTAACTTAAGAACTTTAATTCAGGTCCCCAAAGATGGTAGACTTAAGTTTAAATTTTGAACATGTGTTTTATCACGTAGCTTGGCTTCTACTTTGAACTGTACCATTGTTAACATGACCAAAAGTGTATTTACAACAACTGTTCAAACATTGTGGCCGTATCGATTCTGTAGAATCTGTATCAATACACGTATCCCCAAGAAGTGAATTTTCAGGCCTATTCCTCACTACGAAATACTCCACTGCCAACTGTTAGTGGGGTTATAGCAAAGTAGAAGAAATTGGGAAGGAAGGCAACTTGGACACAAGTGGTAGGCCACGTAAACTGACAGAGGGGGTCAGCAGATGCTGAGGTGCATAGTGCGAAGAGGTCACCAACTTTCTGCAGAGTCAACCGCTACAGACCTCCAAACTTCATGTGGCCTTTAGATTAGCTCAAGAACAGTGCAGAGAGCTTCATGGATGGGTTTCCATGGCCGAGCAGCTGCATCCAAGCCTCACATCACCAAGTGCACTGCAAAGCGTTGATGTAGTGGTGTAAAACAAACAGACTGAAGAGCAGTGACAAGCCAAGCCTCTATGTCTGCGATCTGATGGACCAGTCTGGGTTCGGCAGTTGTGCCAAGTGTAAAGTTTGGTGGAGGGGGGATTATGGTGTGGGGTGTTTTCAGGAGCTGGGCTTGGCCCCTTAGTTCCAGTCAAAAGAACTCTGAATGCTTCAGCACACCAAGACATTTTGGACAATTCCATGCTCCCAACTTTGTGAGAACAGTTTGGAGCTGGCCCCTTCGTCTTCCAACATGACTGTGCACCAGAGCACAAAGCAGGTCCATGAAGACATGGAGGACAGAGTCTGGTGTGAATGAACTTGACTGGCCTGCACAGAGTCCTGACCTCAACTCATAGAATACTTTTGGGATGATTTAGAGCTGAATTGTGAGCCAGGCCTTCTCATCCAACATTAGTGTCTGACCTCACAACTTTGCTTCTTGAAGAATGGTCAAAAATTCCCATAAACACTCCTAAACCTTGTGGACAGCCTTCCCAGAAGAGTTGAAGCTGTTGTAGCTGCACAGGATCAGGGGTCAAGAATGGGATGCCAATTAAGTTCATAAGTGTGTGAAGGCAGATGAGCAAACACTCCTCATAATATAGTTTATAGCTCTGCAAAGGACGGACTAAGCAGTAGAGGTGGGCGGAGCTGACAGCACATCTCTACAAGTCTTATTCCCTTCCTGTTTTGATTCTGACCCCTCTTGCAGCAGAATTTACATACAGCGGGTTTAAAATCTTGTCCTCAAGCATCTTAATCAGAGTAACAAAGACCCGTACCTTCTCGATATCGTCCCGGCTGGTGGTGTGGCTGATGATGTCGCCCTGCTGACTGAAAACGGGCTTCGAGGTCTTACAGTCGAACGAGAGCCGACGCTGAGGGACGCTGATCATCTCCTTCCCATCGACTCTGTGCATTTAAGAAAAAAAAGGTTCAGACAAGAGTTTATTTTCAAGGTTATCCTAAAAGTTTTACAAGAAAAAAGGAGACAATCATAGAGAAAAATTGTCAGTAATAAATGGATGACTCCGGGAGTTTTTATCTGGGGACGCTCTTGAGGTTATGCGACGGGCTAATCTATAGTCACAGTAATTATTACTCTGCAGTTTGGGGCACTGAAGCTCACAGAGATAAAAGGTGACTGAAGATCAGGATGAACAAAGCAGCAGAAATGTGATTAAAATACGGTTTTATAGATGTGAGTGAACCATAAATTATGATGAGATGGATGATAAGAGCAGGACGTGCTGCAGTACAGCCAGTGTCTCAGCGCCAAACTTCAGTATGATATTGCCAGTGAATATTCAAAAAAGTTAGTGTATGTATTATTTTATACCCTAAATAATGAATATACTGTTGTACAGACAAATATCTTGAATGTAGACCTTCTCAAAAAACACTTCCACAGATTTGCATACTGCACTTCTGAAATCTTCTGTCTAATTAGATTGAGCAGCATGTAAACGTGTGCAAAATTGTTGGCCATTTTCATTATTTAGTATTTTAAAATTATTCTGTTGAACCACAATTCAAAAGCAATGTCTGATTTTCATTAGTTAATTTTCAGTAAATTTGTATTTATCATTACTTTTGTCAGTTTCAAGTTATTTCAGTGACAATTGTGTGTTTTTCTTTCTTTAACCGAGGGGTACCTACAATTTTGCACGTGTCTAAAAACCAAAACCCAATTTCTTCACCATCTTTTCATCATAGCACCTGTTAGTCAGTGGGATATATGAGGCAACAAGGAAACATTCTGTCCTCAAAGTTGATGTTAGAAGCAGGAAAAATGGGCAACAGTAAGGACTTGAGATTGTTGAGTATAAGTCGCTCGGTATGCACAATATTTTATATTTTTTATCGACCTGATACGTTAGTTTTATCCGATAAAAAGATTCAATAAATTACTAAAATCAGGGAAATTGTTTGCAGGTCGCGTAGCCCCTTAACAAGCCATGTCGCACCGGTTATGTCATCTGTCGCACTTTAGGAGAAAGACCAAAACTTGTCCCTGTCTCTGCCAGACCAAAAGTGAACATGGCTTCACCAGTCTGGTTGTTTTCTCAGTAGCAAAACATAACAACAGCATTGCTGTTTGCACAACCTGTTCATTAAGAATTCTGGGAGGAGGAAAAAGGACTTCAACTTTTAACACAACAGATCTCGTAGCTCACCTGAAAAGTCATCATTGTCGTATTGAAAGAAAACGAAGCAGCCGCGGTAGCAGCTAGCAGTGCTAAAGGCTAAAAACAACACTGTAAACTGTAAAAACTTTTTAAGAGACAGTGAACAGGCTAAAGCCATTAATGATGACCACCCCTTTTCTGTTGTTGAGAGCCTGTTTTTTTTTTAAGTTAATAGCACATTTGGAGCTACGTTACACCCTCACAAGCCGTTAGTTCTACTTGGATGTATCCCTCCATGTCCTCTAAGGTATCATTGCCACACACATCCATAACTTGATAACATAACAAAACAAAAATGGACTACATGGAAGTTTACCACAGACATATGGACATCTGATGTTAGTCCAGTCAGCAAGCTTAGCTAAACGGCTCAGTGGTTGGATCAAGACTTCAACATGCAAAAAGATTATTTTAAATATAAAAATATGAACTTACAGGTCATCGGTATTGGCCATGAGAATCAGGATATTATTGGTTATCGGTTGAATTGGTTTTTCATATCGTGCATCACTAACAGTAGCTTGTTGCTGGTTCTGATAAAAGTGTCAGAATACAGGGTCTCACAGTTTTGCTGTTTATAGAGCTGCAAAGCCGAAGCCTTGTCAAGATGGCAGGTGGATATAATATTACACCTGAATGCCTTTAAAGGTGAAATATCTTGGATGTAGGAGGGGCTGGGTAATAGCTGGGCTCCCTTTTAATTTACACAACAGTCATGTTATCAGAACAGGACCAACTGTATCAGCAAACCAGTAGCTTTTCTCTAGAGAGTAGTACTTGAAACCACTCTGATCTCTTCATCTGTTTTCTGTTGCAGCCTAAACATCTTCTCCTAATGGAGTTCTCACCTGTTGAGCAGCTGCTGCATGAAGTTATCAGAGCGTGCTCCTCTGTACATGACAGCCAGCTGTCCCTGAGTCTGATCCATCACCACCTCGCAGGAGTGACCCCGGCCTGATCTCTCCACGTACGCCCGCTCTTCCTCCAGAGCCCTCCTCAGACCCTCTGCTTTCTCCATCAGCGTGGAGATGTTCAGACCCTCCACTCCTTCTTTACACCTGGTGGCCATCTTCACAGAGTCCCTCCCCACAGACGGGATGTTGATCTTCCACTCCTTCTTCTCGTCTTTCGCCTTGGTGGCGTCGGCTTTGCGGCTCAGTGCGGGAAGTTTGCTCTTCTTCAGTCCGAACCAGCTGGCGATGCCGTTCGAGGCTTTCTGCTTCACCTCGCCGGCCTGCCCTCCTCGGTCCTGCTCCTGCAGCTTCAGCATGTTCTCCTCGATGCCCTTCATCACCTTCTGCTCGATGGCAGACTGTGGGCTCGGAGCTGGCTGCATCTGCTGCTTCTCCCCGTCAGATGTTGGCGGCCTGGGAGGCGGAGGCGGCAGGCTGTCTCCGTACATCGGATTCTTCTTCCCTTTCCCGCTGATCTTCGTCCGCTCCTCTGATTTGGACGAGTACCGCGGGGTTTCCGAGGGCTTCCCTGCTCTGTGGACAGATGTGGGCTGGCATGGCTTGGATGGCGACTTCGGGGGGATTTTGTTAGGGCTGTTGCTACTGTGTGGACTTTGTTTGAGGTTGTAGGCCAGATTTAAGGAACCAGGACATTTGATGTTGTTGCGCAGAACTTGTGGAGCATCTGCGTTAGGAGATGGTAGACCTATTTTACTCTTAGATTGTTCAGGTCTCGTCAAACCGAGTTCTTGTTTGGGCTGAGACTTCACCGCCTGCTCGTACATCTGAGGGTACTTCAAACCAACACTACCACCTTTAGGCTTACTGTCCAAAGAGTCTGTTAGCTTTGAATGCCTCTGCTCCTCTTTATGGAGCTCCATGGGCCTCTCTGCTGTCTTAATCCTCTCCTCGCCGTACGTCCCCTCGCTCACGTTCTCCACCGGCCTCAGACCGACTTGTAAATCCTCGGAGCTCCTCAGTTTTCCCAAAGCAGCGAGTCTATCTTTAAAAGCGTGGTGACTTGAATCAGCCTGAGGTCTCACAGCTCCGGGTTGAGGCCTCTTAGGGATGGAAGAAGAGTCGGTCCTCCTGGTTGGAGGTGGAGGCGGCTGCTGGGTGGCGCTCTGCACAGTGACGTCGGCGTCTTGCTTCTCTCGCGGCTGGGAGTAGCTGGCTCGGCTCTGAGCTTTGTTGAGGGCGGAGGAGCTCGGCAGGCTGTGGTGGTTCACCCACACCGGGCTGTCTGAGTCCTCCTCATCGTCTGACGTGGACTCTGATGTGGACGAGGATGACTGCTTCCTCTGTGGGACGGGGTTCAGGACACTTTCAGGCAGCGACTTCACCAGCTTCCTCTCGCCGCCGTTCGCCTTTGTTTGGGAGGGGAGCGTGGTTCTCTTCTCGAGGCTGTGCGCCGGCTCCTCGTCTCTGGACACGGTGCAGATGTTCTCATAATGAGGAATCCTCTGAGACACTTTGGGGGAGGAGGACGGCATGGAGGTGGGGGCTGTTATCTTCGAGGCAGCTTTAGGCGCAGAGAGGCTGCTGTAGTTGATGTCTCTAACGGGCGCAGGGCACACGTCCTCGGGCTGAGGCGGGGACGTGGGGGCGGAGTGCGTGGCGGGGTAAGACTCAGATCTGGAGGGGGGAGGAGGGGGCTGCCTGCACCTCTCTGTGGTGGTGGCTCTGCGTGTGGGGACGGGGGAGTGGTAAACCTCGTAGTTGTTGGTGCGACAGGGGATCCGGGAGCTGCGGGTGAGTTGGGGGCTCAGACGGACTGCAGATGGCGACGCCTGGGGCTTCTCTCCAATCGAGGGGATCTTTAAGAACTTGAGCAGTTTGGACGGGGAGTTGATGGCGGCGGTTTTGACGTCGCTGAGGCAGGACGGGCTGGGGCTGACGGAGGCGCTGGCTCGCACAGAGGCTGCCTCCTGATCAGGGACGTCTTTCTCAGGGATGACTGAGGGGTCAGTAATGGAGGCGAGGCCATTCTGCACGCCGTCGCCTGCCTCCGTGTCACAGTGGGAGATCTGCTGGTCGTTCACAGAAGTGAAACCAGTGAGCTCCTCTGAGGCACTGGCGTTCAGAAAACTCTCCGAGCTCTCCTGCTCCTCCAGGCTCTGATCTGAGGCGATGGAGGGATGGGCGGCGGCGCCTCCCGGTTGCTGGTGAGCTTCATTCTTGGTGCTTTGCTTCGACGACTGAGCAGCCTCCGCGGTTCTGCTCTTACTGTGACATTCGCTCGTAGCAGCTGGAGGGGCGCCGTGGCTCTGGGTGGCGGAGTTCGCTTTAGCGGGACTACAGACGTGGTTGCATGGTTTTGGAGGACTCTCTGGGCTCCTCTTGCAGTGCAAACAGCAGGTGTTCCCTCCCTCACACTTCACTGCCCCGTCGCCGTTGACATGTTGGTGTGTGTCGGCGTCAGAGCGCGAGCAGTGGCAGTGTGTGTGGTGGGGCTCTGCTGCGGCCAGGACAGCCTCCGTGGACATGAGCACCTGGCTGTAGTCGCAGAAAGACAGGCTCGTGGTGGACGGGTGGAACTTGAGAGGGTCTGTCTCCTCCATCTTGCGCAGGACCTCCAGGATGTGTGCTTTCTTCTTGAAGAACGGGGACAGGGCCTCCATGGAGGTGGCGGGACCCCGGGGGCCTGGGGAGGCGTGCTGTGTGCGGTAGCCATTTCCCTTTAGACAGAAATAGATCTCTATTAGAAAACACGTCATTGCTTTGGGCTGAACAATCAGCGCATGAAGACCTTTAGAGAGAGTGCGTGCAGGAAGTGAGTGTGGGGCAGATTAGCTTTTTAAAGCACAATAGTTTAAACAAAGAAAATGTCAGAGCTTATTAAAGGAGGCACACAGGGGACCACTATAAAGCAGCTTTAATGAGGAGGTTTGCGCAACTCTAACAATCAAACAAAGATTTCATATTGAACCAGGGTAACTGCTGAAGACAGATGGAGCCTTATTTTGGTATTACTGTCTTTAAATTTGCATCAGGGTTCTTACACATTTTAAAATTATTATTTTTAAGGCCTGTTTAGGACCTGAGCTCAGAAAACTTGGACTTTTTTTCACTCAAGGAACCAAAAGAAACCAACACTTGTGTGATATACTGAAGTAAAAAAGAATAAAAACATTCTTTTAAACTTGCTACAGGCCAAAAAAATGGAAAGCATTCAGCAGTTGACCCCCATACCATGGTTTGGGTGCCCCTTGTTTAAATGATTGGTTTATATACCTTTGCAGCTCCAAGCGATTTCCTGCCATCTCTCAGCCCCACCGGATATTTTTTGTAATAATGCATGTGTAGCCTCAACCACTTCAAGCACAACCCAACCTTTTCTGGGACCACCTGAGGCATAAACCCATGAGGGCTGAGCACTTAAATGTGCAAGGCATGTAAACAAAAATATCAATCTATCTATGGCAGCTACCAATATTACTCTGTAACCTCTTTTTGAAGTTCCCTTAGTTTAAATTTGTATTATCTGTGTACATGTGTACTTATTTAAGCCCTGACTATCTTAAATTGTTACTGTTGTTCAATTTTGTTCCTCGGCTTTCTTATTTGAAAATAAAGAAAAGACTTTGAATAAAAATGTATGCATGGAAAGACATACATAAATCCATCCAGAGATGTATCCACATAAAGTGACTAAAAATAATAATTTAAACTTGTGACAAACTCACTGACACCCAGGTCATAAATCCGTCCTCATCACATTTGTCTCTGCTGAATATAAATCTCTTCTAAGGTAGCCCCTTGATGTGGGATCTTGTTTTCAAAAAGGTCCTCATGTCTATATGGTCTTAAACGTATTTATTATGCAGGTATAAACAATAACAATTTAATTATGAGTTAAGTTGCAGCCAAACAACCAATGGGATCAAAAACATTTTACTTTGCAATTGTTTTAATCATCATGAATTTGGTGTTCAGACATATTTAAGAGCATCTCTGCTGTTTCTTCAATTTATTAAAATAATGCAAATTGACTGTGACAGACTCTTCCCTTATGGAGTTTTTTAAATAAACCAAAAAAGACAATAACACAAGACAAGCTAAAGAATGAATAAGCATTAAAAGAAACAACCCTTTGTGAAGCAGGAGGTAGGATACTGTCCCAGGGTTATGTTGTGGGTTTAGGGGGAAGTCCCGTTACTCTCTTTGGGCTGCTTTGATAAAATCCCCCGTTTCTGTCTGAATGTCTGAACGTAAAGCTCTGCAGCGTCTCCGGTGTAAAGCTCACCTTGGCCTGTGCTTCAGTCTGTGCGGGCTCCACCTGTTTGGCCGAGTCATTGTGCAGCTGTGCATTGTAGTCTGGGAGGGGTCCCGCCTGGACCTGAAACATGAGAGTCAGGAGGCAATTATGACGAGGCCGTACACACTGCGGGCTATTATACACACACAGACGACAGGAGATACATTGTTCTGACATCTGCTGGAAACAATACGCAGCTGAAGAAAAGGCTGAGATTCTTTACTGAGTCATCGGAGTTTGAAAGAATGAGGACAACGTGAATCAGAGCTCTGCACTCGGGGTATGGACACATTTTTAGAGTTTACTGCCTACAAAGTTTCCATAAGGATCATAAAACTGATACGCTGCAATCAGAGTTTACAGCTTCTACTGATCTCACCCAGTTTCGTTTGCACAGGCCACTTTATTAAGTACACCTTGTTAGTTCATCTTCAGATCTGCCAGAAGTCTTTGTGTCATAGATTCAACATTCCTGAGATATTTTGGTTCATACTGACATGATAGCTTCTCACATTTGCTGCAGATTTGTTTGCTGCAAATCAGTGATGCCAATCTACTGTGCCAAAGGGGCTCTATTGGATTGAGATCTTCTGACAGTGAAGGCCCCTGGAGAACAGTGGACTCATCATCATGTTAAAAAAACTAGTTTGAGATGATTACCTCCACCAACGAGGTTATGTTTTTGTCTGTTTGTCCAACCATCTGTGAGCAAGATACCTCTAAAAGTTCTCAAGTTGATTAATTTTTTTTTATTTTTCAAACAAGTAAATAAACAGACAGAAATAATCAAGGTGTACAATCAAACTTCCCCACACCCCACCCCAAGGTTGATGCTGACATATCCCTTTAAGTTAAGAGTGTGAATGCAGTTGAAGAAACGTCAGAAGGTGAACAAACAGTCTGTCATTAACGAACCGTCAGAGATGAAGCTGTGTTGATTTACCTGGTAGTGGGCCGTGGGGTGGTTGGGCAGTTTCTGCTGAAAAAGCTCACAAAGCGCTCGGTTCTGTCTCTCCAGATCAAACACCAACATCTTCAGCTTAATACACTCTTCCCTCAGATCCTGTTCAGTGACAACAATAAGCTGTTAAATACCACAAACACTTCAGTCTGTCAGATGAAATAATCCAAACAGAGCTGCAGACATTAATCTGCACGTCACCTTCTGATTCAGCAGCGCCTGGACCACGTGATTGGCGACCTGATAATTAGAGGAAACATTGAAATTAACCCTGAGTGACTAATCTGAATGGAAAGTTATAATAAATCCTAGTGTTATATTTTGTTTATATTCCACAACATGAACTCACCTCATCTAAACATCGCTCATAAGCTTCTCTCTGACTCTCATTGGCCAACAAGAGAGCAGAGTTTTCCGCCTGTGAGGACACAACATTAAAGATATTAACATCACTCACATGCAGAGGAGAAAAACACAAACACAGCCGGTGACTTAAGTAAAAATAGGAAAATAATCCTGTGACATCTACAGTGTTCACAGGATGAAGAAAATAAAGACATGGAGCATCATTTTTCAGGACAGTTTCTCTCTGTATGGGTAATGATGTTTCATTTATTTTAATTTTCAGGATTTATTTCCCGCTTTAACTCTTTCATGCATGGTGTCCACTACAGTAGTAAGATACTTAGAATAAATTTTATACCCTTTAGGTTGCAGCACTATCTCCAACTACCCGCTGGTGAACTCCCAAACCCTTGTCTTAAGCTTAATATCAATATTATCTTTTATCTTTGCACATTTTTTTTCTTTATCATATTCAGATATTGCATTCAAAATTCAAAGGGCATCCTAAGGGCAAATTTAGCATCCGTTAGTTAGATTTCACAAAATTTTGTATTTTTTATTTTAAATATTGGTGTAATTCACAAGTGAATAGTTTGATTAAACAGCAATAATACATACACTTCAGTATGCTAATACTTTCTTTTTAACAGACAAGCAAGGATTTTAGTTCATACTTTTACTTTACTTGCTTTTCTGTTAAAAAAAAGAAAGTATAAGAATATTATCTATGAATAAAGAATTTTGTCAGACTATTAAATAAAGACATATACTTCAGATTTTACTTTTTATTTTATTTTCTCTTCAAAAATGTTTGTCAAAGACGTGTGTTTGGGGATCTTTATTAAGTTCCACTGAATTACTATTTACATCGCTGATGCACGAGGACAAATGTAAAACTCCGTCAAAATATAACATAGAAAAAAAAAATGACCATGAATTTTAACTTGATTGAAAGTAAAAAAGAAGCATTGAAAAAGTATTTCTTTGTGATTGAATTATTCATGCATGAAAGGGTTTTAAGTGATTTGTCTAACATTGTTAAAATGCTGTCTCACGTTGGCTGTAATTCTGACTAAATATAAAAAGGGGGAATTTGACCTTCTTAGCAGGACAAAGTGCTTTAAATATACCAAATAAACGTTCTGTCTTCACTGTTTGTTTCCTCACCTCCAGCTCTCTCAGTCGGTCCATGAGCTCGCTGCTGTTGTCCTCCAGGTACGACTCCACATCTGCCTCTTCCCCCTCCTCGTCCGTACCGAAATCCTCCTCACACATTCTCTGTTCTGTCTCATCAGACATTGTTCTCATCTGGAATGAAGAGCAGAACATGTGGAATTCAGTCTCGAAATCAGAACAGAAATGTTTAATTAAAGGAGACGTGGGGTAAGGAAACGAATAAGATTTCATGGATCCAAAAGCCGATATTGATTCTCCTGATTAAGATGATTCTGTAATCGATTCTCGTGGATTTTCTACATGGAAAACAATCAGCAGGTGTAACATCATCAGACATATGGAACTCCAGGCACCAACTATGTTACTGCATATGAATGAATCTGAATGTTGCTAACATTTCCATCCTTACTTGAAATAACAGACACTGGATCTTGTGCAATAAGTGCATTTTTTTCTCCTTCATATTTTTCTGAAGGTAACTAACAAATAGGGGCCATGCTAATGAATAAAAGACAAACTAGAAAAGCACTCGGAGAGCGCAGACCTCCGCCAGCACCGCAGTCTTCTCCCATATTGTGATTTTCACCATAAATATTAGTCCTACCTTTATTTCATGTAAATATTTAGATTCCTTGACCATGAAAACATACCACTAGCAATTGGTTTCAAAATGATATCTATTTTAGTTCAGTAGTTATTCACCAAAAATCACATTTTTCATCATGGGGGCCAGACGGTGATCCGGATCAACACCAAAATTGATTCACTTCTTCCTTTTCCCATACTGAACATTTCCTGAAAATTTAATCAAAATCCGTCCATAACTTTTTGAGTTATTTTGTTCACAGACAGACAGACAAACTCTATCGAAAACATAACCTCCTGGCGGAGGTAATTAAGAGGAGCTAAACATTTGCAAGAAAACATCTGTACTTTAACTCACAAAGCTGTTAACTTTCCAACAAAAAGATTAAGATATTCTCTGGGGTTGCAGGGTTACAAATGTTACCTGGAAAAGGGGCACAACAAGACAAAGCTGTTAAGCTTGTATCATGTTTCCAGCCCACGTGAAATTGAATTGTAATTTTTAACATAACATTCATGTATTTACATCCATCTGTCCATTATCTAGGCTGCTTATCCTCACTCATACCTAAGGGCAAAGTTGGAATCAAGGAGCATCAATAAGCAAGATTTTGGTCTTTGGGAGGAAGCTGGAGTGCCTAAAGAGAACCCACGCATGCACCAGGAGAACATGCAAACTGCTCGACCTGGGGATCAAACCTGTAATGTCCTTGCTGTGAGGCATGCGTGCCATATTGACATATTTTCTTGTTCATTTTTAAGAATACAATGAATGAGTTTATTGTCATAAATTTGAAGTTCTACCTTTCCTAAACTTCCGCATAAATTTAAATTTTACGAGCCAAAACTTTGGTTTTCAAGTTTTCCTACATGTATGACTTTCTGATATCAAAAATTCACACGCTTTTAGTCTAAAATTTACAGCTCTTTTTTTTTTGTTACCCTTTTAACATAGACAGAATACAAACACAATACATCAGGGCACATGAAAGAAAAACTATTTATAAAAATGCTGCACATAAGCAGCAAAAGTTTATAAATCTGCAAATAGATTTTAGAGAAACAAAGTTAGAAGCCCAGCGTCAAAAGTAAAGATGAGAATTGATATGATTTTATTGATACCAGTGCAATTAACAATCCTGCTGATTGACCCAATTCTTTAACGATTCTCTTATTGAATCCTGCAGATTTTCAGTGTCAACAATGTCAAACACATGTCACAGCATAGATAACTGATTCTATGCTACAAGTTCTGGTGTTTCCGCTCACTTAAGGTTGTGAAGTAGGCACCTTATGTAAAAAATTAATCCACAATTCTGACGCTTCTGAACCCTTTCAGTGGAAGGAATTGATAAGGGAATTGATTAGCAAAAAGACTCATGATATTGATACTTTGATGGAGCTGTTAACGATTCTGAACTGGAATTGGTTTTCGATTCCTATCCCTAATCAAAAGTAGCTTTTCATTTATGAAAAAGACAAAATACTATAATCATTAATCAATAAGTACAAAGGAAACATTAATAAAACCTCAAGATATAAATGTCTTAAAATAAAAATAACAGGTCTGAGTGGAAGGGCAGATAGATACCTTTTGAATATATTATCAACTGCAGCCTTAAGGTGTTTAACCATCAGGTGGTTGAAACCAGAACCTCCCTCATATAACACATGGATTCAGAAGATTTGGGATATTTATCAAATGAAGCAGATCACTTTTTCATTAAGGTTTCAAAGAGCAACTTTTACTAAAAGATGGAAACCTATGATTCCTCTCTTGCTGCAATAACAGGTACAGTAATAATACATGCAATAATCCTGTTCTATATCCCTGTTCTACATGCAAAATGCTGTCATCCTGACACTGACAATGATATGGGCTTGTGATGTCATAATTTTGAGTACTTTTTATTTCTATGTGACTGTTATTATTATTATTATTATTTTATTTTTTTCATTACCATCATATGTAATAAATACAAATACAGCTAGGGAAGGAAGAGGGAGAAAAAAAAGGAAAAGAAAAAGGGAAAAGAAAAAAATGGAAAAGAAACTCATTGAATTGTATTGAAATTTATACAATGTATTGTACGAATAAAGAAAAAGAAATAATAAAACATTAAGTTAAAAAATAAATAAATAAACATAACGATAGGTGTCCGTTATTTTGAGTGTAAAATCTAACACTCAGCGTCAGTTTTAAGTCTGATCATTGTGCTTTCTCCTTCTATTAAACTGCTCATTCATAATTTAATGGTCAAAAACATTATCAACAACCTCTGTTTATCACAGTTAGTGGCACGGCCTCCTGGAGCCTGTGAGGTGAAACTCAGGGCAGGAGAACCCCACGGCTCCTAAAGCTGTTTGCTCGACGCAGACAGAAACACTTGAAGGCGACTCGGGTAAATGGATCAACGGTTAATTAAATCAGAGCTCCTGTTACGGAGATGAAGACTGACCAGGTAGGCTGAGCTGTCAGAGCACAGCGATCAGAGAAGTGACAAAAATAACAGCACGGTTAGTTTGTCTCCTTTCTTTTTCTATAAATAACAACAGTTTACTCTTTTGTTAAGATTAGACAGTGCTGCTTTGATTATGAAGCACATCTCACAGAACTGGGTAGGAGAAAGTGTTTTACGGAAAAATAAAACAAGATTAAAAACACAAATACAAAGAGAGAAGAGAGCAAATAAAACACTGACACGTACTTGAACAATTACATAACAGCAGGGACTCTAAAACAATCATTAATACTTCACTTCTGTCCTTTGTTTCAACTCCTGTTTATCTATTGAATATGCATATTTTAACTTTGATTATAAACTCAACTAACTTAAATTTTAAAAGAAAATTAAAAGTGGGTTTGTAATGAGTGGGGTTTTATCCATTTTGAATGTGCCAAGACACAAAACTGCCAGGATTTCAACTTGTTCAAACACAAGAAGTGGATTATTAATCCTCCATTACGTCAAAAAATGGCAGAACATTAAGAAAATGTTGGAAATTAATTTCTAAAAATCCAATATGACATTTTAAAAGTTCCTATTAAAAACTTTACCTTATTCCTTCCACATAAAATATTTAAAAATATCATATCAACAAGTTATAAAGCAGCATATTGCCAACCATAAAAATCAGACGTGTTTGGATTATAAATGATTCAGTGTAAGACATGATTCAATGTGATGGTTGTAAAGTGAAGAGTAACGACCCAAAAGTGAGCCAGGAGGAAGTTTTAGGCGGGTTGCAAGTACAAACAACAAACAAACAACAAGCAAATGTTGAAAACAGATTATTGTATATTATAGCTATTACGGGGACATAAATCCTCATATTCTACTTTTGTCTTTTGTAACATGATAGAGTGAAAGCTGTAGCAGTTTTCTCTAGATTTTGACTAATTTATTAAACTATTCTCAGGTGGCAAAGATGATTTTGATTGACTGATATCTACAATTTAAAAATGTTAATGAAAACCATAACAACACACACATAAGGGTTAAATATATGGAAAGGTAGAAGTAATGAATTAAGGAAATCTTACCAACAATTAGTAACATTGTTCATATGTAGCCAACTATACATTAGAAAACACCAAAGTTTTTTGCTTACAGCGAAGCTATTAACAAAAATCTCATGGCACACCATATAATATCCCTATTAAACAGACTTTTGAGTGTCTGCTAGGGCTGAAAGATTTATCGTTTTCAGATCGAAATCGCAATTTTAGACAATGCAATTTTGTGATCTCCAAAGCAGCAATTTTTTGCAGCGCTCCTGACTGACTCAGGATCTGTTGTGTCAAGTATTATACACATACTGTTATACAAATTTGTAGACAATCTATACATTAAAAGTGATGGTAAGCAGATCAACAACACAAAGCCTCTGTTTAGGAGTAGAAGTTAATGAAAACAGATTATCATCACTATTGAAGGTGAATAATGTGTTAAGTGTTTTTCATCATTTATTTCCTTACTGTTGTCTGAACTGTAAACAAAGTGAAATTTGCACTGAAGTTTGATTTGAAAAAAAATCGTGAATTGCAATATCGGCCAGAAAAAAAAAAAAAAAAAAATCTAAATCAGATCTTTTCCTAAAATCGTTCAGCCCTACATGTGAATATCCCAAAGCTTGATTTGTAGAAAATCGTGAATCGAATTGAAATCGCAATATCTGCCTGAAAAATCGCAATTCAATCTTTTCCTAAAATCGTTCAGCCGTAGTGTCTGCTATAGAATTTTTAACTTCTTTCAACAAGTTTATTGCAACAACAAATGCCTGAAATATTTAAAATATGACAAAAAAACTGTATTACTAATAAAAGATTTATCAACAAAGCAATCCAACATACATAGTTTAAGTCAATTTAAAACAACCATTAGCTGATTAGTTGTATTAATAATTTGTGGTTTTATACTTTCCAGTGCAGACCATTGAAGATCCACATGTTCAAAAAGAGCAGAAGGAGGTTTATTCCTGTTTTACTTAACCCCTCATTTACTGATATTTATTTATTTAGTGAAGATTTAATACACTCACGTACTTGATGTCGATACCAAACATCACAATCCTTCATTTCATCAATACTATTAGTTTAGTTTAGTTTATATCAGTCTTTGATAAAAGTTCAGGACTAAAATACACTGATGTATTAAAAGCAAACAACATAAATACATAAATATTATGATTGTGCATTTTTAAGCATTGACCAAAAAAATATACTGAAGGTGCAGTCTGAAGCTTTAGCTCAGTACACCCACACTTGTTTATATGAGTTCCCTTTATATATATTTAGATCAGGAGGAAGCGTAACATAAAACACAACTATCATTTCAATACATGTAGATTCAGACATGTGATATAGAAACATCATTTTATATAGTCAGCCATGATGATCTGATGATTTTTTTTCAGGATATGTGAAAGAAAGTTATTATCACTAGAAATAACGTAAACTAAAATACAGATCATGGACTCTAAGGGTTTCTGTGATGATCAGCTGTAGTCCAACATGCTTGCTTTGCCTCATTTATTAGTTTGGTTGTATATTTTGGTCCATTTCAGGGCCAAACTGCATAAGTTTGTTTTAAGTTGTTGAAAATGTTGGTTGTGACAGCTCATTCACACAGGAGTAGACGAGTTTAAGTTTAAAGAATCACACTTAAGACTTTATTAAACCATTTATGACCCAAATAAACAAAATTTAGAAACATTTTTGCACTATTGGCTTTGACTCTTCACTTTTGATTTCCACTATCATAATCATAACAGCTTTTGAGAATTTCTTGCGAGATGCTAATGTCTTATAATTTCTCTTGTGTTTTTTTAAGAGTACTCAGACATGACTCGGTCAGAGAGCCATCTTACATACGCGACTACCTACATGTAAAAATATGATTTTTATGAGCCATTTTTTTAACCTAAATCTTTAGATCCTAATGCAAGACTCAAAAGATGTTTTAAGAAGTTGCAGAGACCGCTGAGTTGAACAGAAACCAGTCTTAAACATGATTATTTCCTTTCTGTTTTCTTAACTTCAATCGTCTGGTTCTCCAAAAGACCAAAACAAAAACAGATACTCTGTCTGCTTCATAACAGACACTTTTCTCATCTGAAGATTTGATGTAAAATGATTACAGTCCATTTATCAAACAGCTACAACACAACACATCCCTGCACAAACGCACACTGTGCCCACATTCACAAAACCTCCACACTCTTGTTTACTCTTCTACCACACACCACCTACTGTATATCGAGGATTATGGAGAAAACACATTAATCCATTCATCCCGCATTGTTTCAGATACGTGGACTGTGTCAGCTGATAATCCTTTGTGTCCATATTCTCTCGGGTTTAAAGTCGAACGGATCCACGGATCAAACCGCCGCACCACGCTGAGCGCACAGGCTGCCCGAGTCTGTGAGCACGCCACCCTGCAGCACATATGGCCACAAAACAGCCTAGTAGGCACGGCTCCAGGTGTGTTTGTATGTGCGTGTGTGTTGAAGTGGACCAGGATCCAACTGTCACATCTTAAGGAGTCATTAGAGCGGATGAGACGAGGCTGGAGGCCAATCAGGAACTGGCACAGTTTACAGGTGTCCTGACTAGAGCAGGTGATGCACAACAAACAGCAGTGCAAACAAGCCGCCTGTAGGGACAAAACAGTTACGTAAAGGTGTGTTTACAGAGTTAAAGGTGCTGGAAATAGCCAAACCTGGAGCTCTAACTATGATCACAAGCACTGTTTAAAACAGGCAACCTTCATGCTCACTGTTTTGTTTGCTTTTAAAGGTTAAAAATGCAGCAAAATTAATTTTAGTCAGAAACTTGAAAGCACCAAGCAAGCACAAACCTCCGCCAAGGTAGCTCGCATATTGCTTTTACATCTACAAACAATAACTTCATGATAAAGTTACAATCATAATATGATTCATGACCCTGAAAACACACACCTAGCACTCAGAATCATGTTGATATCATTATTAGTTAGACAGCTATTAAGCAAAAACGGTCACTTGCTAATTGCGGTTTTCTGGATCACCATCAACATCCAATCATTTTTAAGTTGGGCAATTACCAACATCTCCTGAAAAGTTCAGCAAAATCTGTCCAGTAGTTTTTGGGTAATCATGCTAACAAACAAACAATCAAACTGGGCCAAAAACAAAACCTTCTAGGCAGAAAACCTCCATGCAATGGCTTTATAATTCATAGTTATAATGGCTCAGTAGGACAGACTGGTCCAAACCCTGCATCTGGAAGTTGGCCTTAGTAACGCTTGGCAATATATTGATTAAATCAACTAAATAAAATTATTTTCTGCAGAGGATTTAAAATTTAGAATCCAGAATTTTTATTCCTAACTAACTCCAAGCATGAGTATTTGCAATGTTTGAAAACATGAATACAGAACATTTAGAATTTTCATGAAGGTGGGCCTTGTCAGGTTTTGCACAAGCACTTTTTAAGCTTGTATTTCTTATTTAAATGAGATTTAAATATTGATCAGAGAGTTTCATGTTAATATTCTGTGAAAATTCCTCGGCCTTCAGTGTTTATGTGCCTATGTTTGAACAATATAATGATTTCATAACACAAATATAACGTTAAATTTTTAATTCTGTTTGGTTTGGGAATATATTCTTACAACATAAAAGCAAAACTTGATTCATGTGATTTTTTGTCACTTGTGTCATTCTGATTGTTTTTTTCTGTTTGGGGAAAAAAATCAATTAAAATCATAAATCAGAGTTGTGGAAAAAATTCAGGGGTTAATATCTTCCAGCACTACTGATATTTGAAGAAATGCTGCACCACTTACTGAGTATTACAGAAGTGCTACTAGGCAAGGACCCACATTTACTCTTTGTCTGTTTAACAGCCTACATGTGATAGACTTGTTTGGAAATCAACATAGCACAAAAATGAATCTTGAACTCCCATAACAGTAAATCAAATTCAATCACTTTTTCATAATATTAATGCTGAACTGCCACATCCAGCAGACCAGCACAGACCATTGCGGGCCTCAATAAAGCAGCAACTTTAACTATAGAGATATATTATATACTGTATATTGTGTAAAACTAGATTAAATGTTGTGCCATAACCTGAACTAAAATATGGCCAGGAGTTTATTTATATTTCCTACTTTATGTTTAATTTACAAAAGCCCGAAAATTCCCTCTACCTACAACAATTCAGCAATTCTAAATTTTAACCTCCTCTCTCTTTTTATTTTTGCTATAACTTTACAGTCGACTGATGCTCATTATTTTTCAGCTCTTGTCTCTGCTACTGAGCCCTAACACCAGGAGCACTATTTCAGTCACCGTGGTTTCTTATAGACAAAAAAAGCAGAGACCATACCAGGACCATTAGCATTTTGGCAAAAGTACTGCAGATCTACACAGGTAACGCAAAATAGCCAAGATGGTGAGGGGCAGTATGGAGAAAGTACAGATTTGTTGTAGAGCTAAAACAAGGCCTTTGAGACATTACAGCTAGCTTAACCGAAACACAAGACACCGGCATGATACTGAAAGACTCCCCCAAACACACTGCTAATAAGGGCCAAGAAACATCATCTTAAACCGATCCAGGCTTTGTTTACGTGCACGCTTCAGCTGGTGACAACACTGGAGCTACCAACAAGACCACAAGCACTCACAGGCCCTCCAACACAACTATGAAGATGGCAAGAACCAGAACAACAAAAAAGGTCTTAATATCTTAACCAGATCTGTTTTATTTTAATCAGTGTTAATTTAAGTTTTATTCACATTAAAATTTTGTGTTTCAGATATTCTGTTAATGGAAGGAAAGCTGTTAAATGAACCCCTATTAAATGGCTACTCCTCAAGTGAAGGCACAATGTGTATCCTGGTTTATTGAGACAAAATTGGATGTGCAGACTCAGCGAAACAACAGAACTGAGTTTGGAAGAGATCCACCATCACATCCTTCAATTCGTACATGGCGCAAGAAATTTGTGGAGACAGGGACAGTGTTGGATAAAGGGAGGAGTGGGCAACCAAGAACATCTGAGGTAAACATCAATCGTGTAAGATAAGCCTTTTCTTCCATTAACAGAATATCTGGATATCTAAAATATTGAATAAACACTGATTTAAATAAACAAATCTTGTTATGATATCTCATCAACTGCCTTTGTAATAAGTTTCTTAAATTGAGACTTTATGGACACCCTGTACATCGACTCAAGTCACCTCCCTCCATGCTAACTCTTACCTGCAGCCATGCCAACATGAAATCCTACCTTCAACAAGCCAAGCTGGAATATGAAAAGATCTATGTAGAAGCATTACTGGTATCTACCGGGAGGTTCTTAACTTGTCAAAAACTGTCAAAAGAAGTATTCACAACACACAAACTGCAATTCAGATTTACAAGTACAGCACCAAATCACACCATATGTTATCTCAGGGCACCAACAACAGCCAACATGTCTTTAGCTGCTGCTTTAGTGGAGGAACGAAACATCAGCAGAGCTTCTTTTGCTGAATCAGGATCCACAGACGGACCAAACTTTAAGCTGCGGACCAAAACAAAACAATGAGCTTTATGAAGCTCCAGGGCAGCAGAGCCAGGTGATAATCCTCTGTGACTCTTCGTGACCCTTTTCACATGCACAGAGTCGTGTGATCCAGTGTTAGTGTATAAATATTGATCGCAGCTGCTTTAAAGATGGATGTCAGCTGAAGGCGTAAGTGCTTCTGAGGATGGAGGATGCAAACAGGGTCTGGACCGGGAAAGCACTCTGAAATACATTATTGGGTTAGCTTTTTATGGGACATGCTGACGACTAAAATAAAGAAAATAGCAGCCTTTTTAGTGGGCAAGGATCTCAGTTTGGAGCAGAGTTGTTAACATTTGATGGATAAATAAGCCCAAAAATATTACAGCCATTATAAAGATAACTGATGAAGCATTTAGTCAAATCTTATGTCAGTTAAGTAGATGTGATGAGCTTAAAATAGGATTTAAATCTTCCATTAAAACAAACTAAATCAAATATTTTGTGACGGATTCTACAATGAAACTAAATGAGCTTAAGAATGTTTCTGTTAGAGTACGACAATAAGATACAAACAGAGATACATGCCATATGTTTTTTTTTCTGGACCAACTGTGAAAATACTCTAAGACTATAGAGCTTTATCATTATTATTGTTACATATCTGCAAAGTCAATGACAATAATAAAAAATAATAAAATAAAGCCACAATTTGAGAAAAACTGTTCTTTAAAGAGAACAATTTCAGATTGAGGTTGTAATCTCAATCTAAACAACTGATTACTGTTGTTTAGATTGATAATTCTATTCTAAAAAAACATCATTCTATGAGGTGAGTATACCAAACAGGAAACCAACATTCTGTTTCTTGGAAAAAAAAACTTGTTTAAAAAGGGACCTCTTGGTTCAACTATAATCTACTCACCATTACAATTCTAAAAACGTAAAGTAATGTTCCCATAGGCTTTAGCTAACATAAAAAGCATGATAAAGCGGATGTAAATAAAACAGCAATATCACATGTAACTAATAATTCATCACACTGTATGTAATCCAGTTGTCCTAGGATGTTGTTGCTTTGCCCCTTAGGATGTTCTTGTACTGCTCTGTTGAACTGAGTCAGTAAAAGCATGTTATTGACTGAATAAGGTTGACTTTTGAGCTATATTATCAGGTTACACTGTCATTCAAAGGAAATGCCAGTACACTACACAGCTAGGTAGACTGACAAAGTGCTAAGCAGGCTAGTAAGTATACTAGTAGGAGCTGTGAAAAATTTGCTCTGAATTCCTTTTTTTTTTTTAAATAACTGATCAATAAAATAATTCTAAACCAGCTATTAAATGACAAAATTAAGGAATCATAATGTGTGGCGATGATATTACATAAAAAAATGCTAACATCACTTTGGGCATTTCATCTTTTCTACTCTCTGCGATCTTTATAAGTCCAAAGCAAGGCAATGATCAATGATAATAGTTAAAGAGAAAAACAAAAATGATACCTGCAGCCCTTTGTAATCTTTTTAAAGTTGATACTGCTTCAAAAGCTCAGGTTATTGTACTTCCTCTTTATAGAAAAAACACTTCACAGCACAGGCACAAAGTAAAGCGCACACTTCAAGCCAGTGTTCAATAGCTTCAAACAGTTTCTAAAGAAATCAGCAGAGAGCTCCGAGGCTATGTGTAACTGGAGCTGTTTGTGAAGCGTTTACAGGAAGATTATCGAACGACGCACGCCGACGAATCCTGACTGACAAACCTGAGCAGCACCATCCCAAACGTAGGGGGCTTATTGAGCTGCCATCGACTGGATGTACTCGTATAATGGAGGCCTGATCAATGCAGGAAGCAGATATTAGCCATCCGTTTGACCTTGGCTACAGGAGTGGTTATAAATACCAGCTCCTCTCCCCTCTAATGCACATTAAAGCTCAGGGCGGCGCAGAGGAGGAACAGGCACACGTCGTTCTGCGCTCACATTCGTATGGAAATTACAGCGTGGACTAAAAGACAACAAAAGTGAGGCTAAATATAACACAAGAAGCGGTTCTGCCACCGCTGCTGCTGCCGCTGTGGTTTCTTTTGAAGTACAGAGTTGATGTCACAAGCTGCAGGCAGAAAAAAAGAGACATTCATCCTGAACCCAACAGGACTTCACTTCTGAAAGGAGATAATCAGAGTCCTGACGCCGCCTGATCAAAGCGTCGATCAGCTGATGAGAGAGCAGGAAGAGTTCAGTCATTATTAATCACTCATCACTACACCCCTTAGATCCCTGCACCAGCTCCCCATGTGACAGACGAAGGACTTTTGAACGCTGCCCTTGGTTTAAGAAACTCTTCAATGTTATGAGATATGTACTGCTGATATGTTAAAGGGATGCACCAACTTTTTTTTTTGTTTTCGTGTCTTTGCTCACTCCTGAGTCCATGACAAGCAGATAGACTCCATTCTTTTGACTGTGTGTGGTAACAAGGAAGAGACAGGCAGAGCTCACCTACCGCTAATTAGCTTAGCTCAAACACTGGAAGTCAATGGGTAGCGTTAGCCTGCCTCTGCCTACAGTCCTCAGATAAACTTTTCAGCAGCTCCAAATGGTCCTGTTTGCTTGTTGTGACTTTTTTTCCCCATTATTCAATGTCAGTCATCTCTAGATTATTACTCCTTTCATGATTATTAGCGATTATACTTACATAAAGACTATCACAACATGAGGTCCCTCCTGAAAATGAGATGCTGCATCCAGGGATGTAACGGTTACTGGTAAAATGATGAAGTAAAATGTCTGATGGTTAGTATTACCATCAGAAATTTAATAATAATGACAAAAACCTGCCAGTATTATTCACTTTTATTTCTCTTAGAAAAAAAAGTGAAAAAATGTACTTGAAGGACTTTTTCTGACATATTTACTGACAAAAAAAGGCAATAAGACTCGGCAACCTAGCCTTGCAGAGTAGACCGACCTGCCTGATTCTGAAATCATGAATCTCCGTCCTGCCAGCCCCCACTGTCCAACAGTTTCACTCCGCTAAATGCTTAACGGCCCAATCAGGGAAGAGAGGCGGGAGCAGCGGGCGTGACGACAATAGGAAGTGACTTTGTACAAATAATGGCGGCTAATGTCGGTTAGCGTGTGGTCATCATGGTTACTTAGTTATACTTGACGAAATATGCTCTCCTCATAAGTTTACTTCGTAGGGTTTGTCTTTTAATAGGTTCATGTCATAATTATAAGTCTTAAATGATACATCTGTGTGGTATAATTTAATGTGAAACGATGGTCTTAATGCTGTTAAGTTATCAGCTAAGGGCCCTTAGCCACTACGGCTAACGGCTAACGAGGGCAAACAATAGTTAACGGCCGTTAGCCATAGCGGCTAATAACAGTTAGCAGCGAATGACAGTTAGCCGCTATGGCTAACAGCTAATGTTTTCTGCCCTTGTAAGCCATTAGTCATCGCAGCTAACGGTTAGCCTTTAGCTGCTACATATGCTACATCATAGCAATGTATAGCACGAAGAAACACAGGAAGACATATGAATATTAAGGAAAGAGAAACCAAGACAACTATTCATGAAGAAACAAGGCTTTGAATGTTGAAGTTTTACGGTCTGCAACTAAAAGTCTGTGCAAAGGTTCCTCATTTTGTCAGAGAAGGACACACAAGCATGAATGGTGGATTGTTTGGCGTTATGCATTCTTGCCCCTGATGGCTTCAAATAAGAAAACCTCCAATAAAGATCTCAACCACTGACTGTTGGAAAGAGAGTGGAGGGGCTGCCAATGAATCGCTAACATTTTATTGCTGCTGTCAAGCAGTTGAAGTTTTTGGTGAACCAGACAAACATTTTTAACTACACACTTGTCAATCATGGAGCTGAGGTGTCAACAAATTACCAGGCACATTCACACAGCTACCAGCAAAAATAATCTAACAAGCAAGTTTTTAGTCTGTGGGATGAAGTCAGAGCACATGAGAGAACCCACACATATGGAGAACATCAGAAATCTGCACAAAGATCCCGACCACCGCTCAGGCTGATGACTTGGGGATTGGCATTCGACCATTTTAACAATGTTCTTCTCTGTGCTTGGATTAATGTAACATCCTGGTTTTACAAATAAATGGTTGACCATATTAAGTAATGACTTCCACCTTTGAAAAAAGAGAAAGTTCTTGTGACTTTAAATACTTGTTTATTATAAGTCAAAGTATGTACATCAAGCATGTATAAAATGAGAAACCGGATAAATACAAACAAAGCCAGACTTACTAAACCGAGTCTCCAGTTTACAAGATCACTGGATGAACCAAAACACCAATCTTCTTCCATGTTGGGAGGGAAACAAGCTCCTGGCTCCAACTGATCTTGTGTTAATCCCAAAGTGCTCCCACTGCTGCGTCATTAGTGTGTGAATGTGGTGGGAGTGGGTGAATGTGACTTGGTGCAAAAAAATGCTTCGGTCAGTCAGGAAACATGAAAACTGTTACACGAACTCGAGCCCATTCATCAGTCTAAAATGCTCCAGATGCAAAATAACTGTGATTTCAGGATTTGATGATGGTTTTTAGACGAAATTTGGAAAAAGATGGCTTCCTCTGCTGTCTGATTTTGCCAGATGTACAACCCAAAACCTAAAAATGCACTCAGCCTTGGATCAAATAAAACAGAACAGCAGTAAGACATTACATATTTTTATACTGGGGAAGTTAATAATAAAAATACTCTAACATTATATGGACTATGATCTATTGAGCAGAAAATCTAAACACTGAAACAACTTAATCAAGTCTGAGACAAACTATCTGCAGGAAACAAATACACTAACTTACTTCAGTTCACAATGAAAGATTTTATTTTCTATCTATTGAATAAAAATCATTCAGTCAAACCTCTCAACGTCACATTTCTGTCCAGCCTGTTTTCCCCACAGTTTCTCTGCTTCTGTTACAGATCCGACATGTTTCTCTCATGTCATATCTTTTCATGAACCCCTCCAATGTCTTACATAAAGCTCTTTGAATTCTTCTGTTCTTGAAAACCCAGTTTTAAATATTTAAACATCTTTGTCACATTAATTATTCATCACAAAACTCTCAACAATTAAAATTCATGTCTGAACTTTCTTCCAACAGCCTGAAGAAACATTATAATAAAAAAGGAGCTGAACTCTGTCGAACTGCTATTTCCTCAAGAGTTTGCCACCTTTGACAAACAATTAGATAGATAGACGGATAGACGGATAGACGGATAGACGGATAGATAGATAGATAGATAGATAGATAGATAGATAGATAGATAGATAGATAGATAGATAGATAGATAGATAGATAGATAGATAGATAGATAGATAGATAGATAGATAGATAGATAGATAGATAGATAGATAGATAGATTAGTATTTAACTTTAAAGGGATACACCAACATTGTTTTGGTCCTCTCACACCATTCTTTCTGTGCGTGCAGCAACAAGGAAGAGACAAGCAGAGCTCACCCACTGCTAATTAGCTTAGCCCGAACACAGTGAGTCAACGGGTAGAGTTAGCCTGCCTCTGCCTACAGTCTTCAGATTAACTCTTTGCCAACACTAAATGGTCCTTGAAAGAAATGAATAATAAATACTTGTCAGTGCTTGTAAGCATGTCAACAAAACAAAGCACGGCTGCAGTGGTTTACACACGACGTGCATACACATGTATGAGCTTAGCTGATACATATGGCTATGAATATGTATATGAAATTTTATATTTGTAGTTATTTGCTTACTTTCTTTTGAAAAATTAAATAATAGAAACATGCAGTGCACCTTTTGGACATAACTGTATTGAATCAAAACTGCATTATAACTGACAAAGTTAAAGTAAAGAGAATGAAAGTGACTTGGACTATTAACATAAAAGAGTAAATCAATAAAATAAAATAACATAAAACGTAGTTTAGAACATATATACTGTACTACAGGGAAGATTTGGATGTATATAGTATCATGACCTGGATGCTCATGAATACTGTGGAGATTTGAATAGCTTGATTATATATATTCTGCATTTGTAATATGTAGATATGTATGATATGGATATATAATGTATATATTGTTTTTTTTAAGTGTTTACTTATTATTAGGATGTTTTGGTTTGTTGTCTTAGTGATTTGTGAGGAATGGAGTTACTTTTAGACATGAATTACATTGTTTCCATGAATAATGACAGCAGGTTTTGATGTATAATCCAGTATTGTATCTGATTTGTAAGAAGGGGCAGGACTAGATAAGCTCTTTGCTTCTTTCTGTTCCTTCTCAAACTGGTTGTTGTGCATTTGTATGCACTCACATGCCTAATTTGTTTGATGGACATGTACAGTGTGGGGAATATAATACTTGGCATTGATTTGGTCGTTTGTATAAGATCAAATAAATATATTTAAAAAATTAAGAAGTCATAGTAGAGTCAAGGTTGGTATTGGTTTAAATGCTCTCAAATTGTTATTGAAATAAGACCTTCATTAGAGATTGACATGAAGCCTTGTGACCTTGACCTATAATTTAAAACTGTGTTAAAGTCACCTTGAATCAGATTGAAAAGTTGTGCCAAGTTTAAGGAAAATCCCACAAAAATTTTCACAAGATCCAGAGGCTGACTCAGAACTGTTCCCCTCACCAACACTAAGGTTTAAGAGCACCAACGTGATTCACATAAAAGCTGAAAAACAGGAGATCCCTGCAGCTCCAGTCTTAACATGTCCTCTCACAGTTTCTTATAATAACTCTGAACCCTTAAAGTCTCTGATTAGCAGCACTTGTCTCGTATTTTAGTCCAAACTTCAATCCTCTGAATGCCACAGAGGGGGAGGAAATTAAAGGCACAGTCACAAATAGAAACAGGGGTCTGCTGGCTCCTTTGTGTCCTGCATCATTGTCCTCATGGTGGTTTTGTAGCTTGTGAGTGGCCTTTAACACGCAGCACACAGAGGTTCATTGACAGGGCAGGGCAGAGGGTCAGCGGGTCCCAGTGGGGCTGCAGTACCAGGGAGCTCCAAACACAGAAATCGACTGGCAGACTTTCAGCCGCTCGAGCATCAGGGAGAAGAAACCACCAGAGACACAGGGAGAGGGCTGATGTTTCAGCTCTGAACATCGCAGGACTGACTGTGGGAGTGTTTTAAAGGAAGTCACGCACTAAAGATGGCTCTGAACTTAGTCATGTATAAACAAGAAAATGTACTCAGGGACATAAAAAATAAAAACGCTCTGTGATGGAAAATGGCTCCTGTGACTGTTTTACTTTATATACTCTGATGATTACATTCATATGTGCCAAGAAGGGAACATTTTTGTCTGCTCTGTCTAAAAGATTATTGGAAACTTAACATCCTGTTTTCATCTTAATGGAAATCTAAAGCTTGGGAAAGATGAGCTTTTTAAATTCATATCCGTCTCTGGAAAACACAACTAAAATATTGACCAAATTACAACAAGGATGTCTAAATTAATGCAGATCCACTGAACAACAAATTAATTCCCTTCCTTATTATCTGGTTTTAATTTAGTCTTTTTTGGATTATCAGCTGACTTCAGGCCTGGAGACCTGCAGAAGTTCACATGCAGAATCAGAATGGAGAAGAAAGGTGACTCTGAACGGCATGACTGATGGTGCCAAAGGATCTGATCTGTCAGAAAGAGCCGATCTACTGGGATTTTCAGGCAAAACCATCTCTAAGGTTTATAAAGAATGGTCCAAACAAGAGGAAACACCTTGTAGACAGCAGTTCTCTGATTAAAAAATGATTCCTTGTTACCACACGCCCAGTCGAAAGAATGGCGTTGATCTGCTTGTCATGGACTCAGGAGTGAAGCAAGACACAAAAGTTGACAAAAAAAGTTGCATTTATGGTGAGATGTAAAGACAATTTTGTTGAGCTAGGTTAAATAAGATTAAGAAGTTGCTCTAGTGGCCTTTGTGGTCGTTGAGTGTAACTGCACTGTCGTACACCAACGTGCATTTGTTGACATACAGAAGGAGGAGAAGCACGCCGACAGGACGTCCCGAGAGACAAATAAACCATGTGGACTGATAAGGTGCAGTCTGATAATTTTTCTTCCCTAATACATTGTTTTTCAAGCGTCAGCAGTCAGTCGTTAGCTCAGCGTTTGCGTGTGTATTCTGTTACTTTGACTATAGCTTTTAGGCTGGGGCTAGCAGCAAACTTGGAGGGACTAGTTTTTTACCCAGAGAAACTTTCTGTGTTACAAACTTTCCAAGCTAAGTTGAGGCCTTCTGAGACTTGACTGTGGTAGGATGACTTTATGCTCTTGGTAAAGCTGCTAAATATGAGACTAAGAAAACACTGATAATGATGGAGCAGTGCGATATGACACAGCTGTGCTAGACCATCATCTGTACGGAACACGTAACAAACTTCATCAGCTGTGAAAACCTAATCAACTACGAGTTAGACAGTGAAGGCATTTGGCAAAAAGTCTTACAAGTCCAACAATAACAGGGCTAAATCAGCATTGGTCGGATATTTCTCCTCATCTTTCAGCTCACGCCTGTTAGTGAACACCGGGCCAGAGTTTTTCCCTGTCTGGGCATTTAGCTTTTTACTCTCCAGCGTTTTTTTTCCGTCTCCTCTAATAAAACTTTTCATTTCTTCTGGTATTTCGCTACTTCCGCCATGATAACAACTCTGTGGCTGTGTCCGAAATGGCATACTAACGTACTACATATTACATACTAAATATATATATATACTGTATACTACATACTATAAGTATGATTAGAATGCCAACCGTGCACACTGTAGTATACTACTAAGTTTCCCATGATGCATTTCAAACCTCTGATGACAAAAATCGGAAGCACACCAGGCTATCAAATATCTCTGTTGATTCGCCACATTTGAAAGTTCAGAGAGCATTTTAGGCGAGAAAGTCACCACGTAGAATACCAAAATGTGGTCATTTGAGCCATAAAACGCACGGATACAAATGTCATTTTGGCATCTCGGACATTCCGTTATGTACACCATTATGCTATCGAAGAATCTTCCGGTCGGCTCGCAATGCATTATGGGGCATTTGAGTGTGACTAGTATGCCCACCTTGCATACTTAAAAATTTTTCCGATATAGTATACATCCAAGTATTTCTTGCACACTCAATCTTTTCATACTATCTAATGTGAACGCTCTACATACTCATTTTGATGTCACACTTAGTATGAGTAGTACGTTAGTGTGCCATTTCGGACACAACTTGCATTTAGCTTTCTTCTTCTTCTTGTTTAACAGCGGGTGGTATCCAGCTTCAGAGGAGTATTACCGCCACCTACTGTGCAGGAGTTTCCATTAGGAAAATAAGAGCATGTTTACTTTGAACTCAATCCTGTTCAATAGATCTGTTTCAAAAATCCAGAAACTGCTTTATATTCTCCTTTTCCCAATGTTTAGTTTTCACCTCGAGGGGTAAGTGGCGTATGCCGTAAAGCAGTCAAAGCAGTAAAAATGTGTAGTTTTTCTAGTGTGGAAGTGTTTCCACCGTTCACATAGAGGTTAAATTGTGCCAGCGAAGGTGATACAGACCCTCAAACCATGACAGAGGTGTCAATTAACTTGGTGTAAGGTGATGTACCATCACAATAACTCTAGAAATATTATATTAGGGTGGAAAAAACACTTAGTATTGATTTAAACCATATTGATCACAGCTATGTACAATAACACCAGCTGTTGCCCTCATCTTCAGAGCACAGAGGAAGCCTGATGTGTTACGTGTGTCGCAAAATGATCCTAATGTTCATGCCTGCCAGAGACAAATACAGCCATCCTGTTTGTCCTACAGTTTATTTGAAGTGTAAAGACAGTACTGGTCCTTGTTTCATTTTATCTGACTATATGTGACTGATATTTACACAACATGGCAGACAGAGTACGATAAAAGACTGTAACTGACAGTATGAAGGAAAAAGCACGAGGAAGCCAGAAAGAAGCAAACAGATAGGAGCAGAGGTCAAAGTCAGCTCCGATTTTCTTCTTTTGTTTTGTAAATCCAGCCGTCTCAGAAACACGCACAGCCACTAAACGCCACACTGCCAAGTGTAAACAAAGTGCAGCGAGGCTCGGCGTTCAAATCAGTGAACAAAACACAGAGGATCATGTGTTAGCCTCCCAGCCAAGAGAGCATGTGGAGCTTTTGTTCCCCTGAAAGCACTCAAATGGATACCTGAACATGAAGCACGAGGGCTGAGGGGACACCGCTGAGATTTCATCACAAACAAACAAAGTGCAACCAGACACCAGGGGAAAATAATGTGTCATCTACTGTAAATATATAGTCATGGTGTCCTTTAAAGAGATTACCCAGGAGCAACGTCTGTAAAGGTCAGTTTTCATGGGTGTAACAGCACAGACACAGAAAAAGATCAGTTTCTACCAAAGAGCCTGATGGTAAATGAGGACAAATGAGCAGGAACGTGTCATTAAATCAGGTCAAACGTCAATTCTTCTATAGGAATCCATGTTTCCTTCTTCATGCTTTACAAGAAGAATAAAGAAAAGGCAACATGAAGACGAAAGGCACCAGGAAACTAACAGTGATATTTGTTTCCACGGCGAGGTGATCAGCGACTAAGCCGTTCAGAGTAAATAAAAAAGAGAAAACAAATAAAATGTGTATGCAAAAGGTTGACTTGAAGTCTCTGACCCTTTTAATACTGTTTAACAATAATGCATAATCGTTGTGTTTTAGCCTCTTAAAGGATAAGTTTGGTTTCTGCAGCTTTAACATTGTGTATAGAATGAAGTAGAACAATATACTCACCCAGAAGGCTTTCCTGATCCAAACAGTGCTTCAGGAGATATTTAGATCCAAAATCGAGCGGCGGACATCCGTATAATGGTAGCACATAGGGCATACAGCGCCACTCCTCAAACTGCATTAATCATCCAAAAACTCATTAGTTTCACCAATATTTCATCATGGTCCACTCGCGCTACTCCTCCTTTACAGTCTGGGGTCGCTTCACCCATGTTTTTGTGACTGTGCTGACCTCTGAACTGGAAACTTTCTTCACAGCTGCCGCGCATGTGCAGTACGGCTTCCTCCTTTCGATGAGCTCCTCATCTGTATACTCTGGCTCAAAACTGTAAGGACACCCATGGTATTCAAAGTTCTCATCCACAACATCTTCATCCGATAGATATTAGTCCATTTTGCACAAAACTGGAAGAAGAAAGTTGTTAAGTAGCCGGCGGTTGCCGCTGAAACAATGAGCCGTACTGCGCATGCGCGGCAGCCGTGAAGAAAGTTTCCAGTTCAGAGGTCAGCACAGTCATAAAAACATGGGTGGAGCGACCCCGGACTGTCTTGGAGGAGTAGCCCGAGTGGACCATGATGAAATATTGGTTAAACTAATGAGTTTTTGGGCGATTAATGCAGTTTTAGGAGCGGCGCTGTATGCCCTATGTGCTACCATTATATGGATTTCCGCCACTCGATTTTGGATCTAAATATCTCCTGAAGCACTGTTTGGATCAGGAAAGCCTTCTGGGTGAGTATATTGTTCTACTTCATTCTATAAACAATGTGAAAGCTGTAGAAACCAAACTTATCCTTTAAAGCTGTTGTATCATATTTGATCTACAGTACAGGCCAAAAGTTTGGACACACCTTCTCATTCAATACGTTTTCTTTATTTCTATCACTAATTAATCGGCTGTGCATCAGCCTGACTTCTGAACAACACAAATGATGGTCCAACCTCATTAAAAAGGCAAGAAATTCCATTAATCAACGCTGGCAAGGCACACCTGAGAAGGGAAAACCATTTCAGGTGACTACCTCTTGAAGCTCATAAAGAGAATGAAGAGTGTGCAAAGCAGTAATCAGAGCAAAAGGTGGTTACTTCAAAGAAACTAGAATATAAAACATGTTTTCATTTATTTACACTTTAAAATAAGTACATAATTCTACATGTGTTCATTCATAGTTTTGATACCTTCAGTGAGAATCTACAATGCAAACAGTGATGAAGATAAAGAAAACACATTGAATGAGAAGGTGTGTCCAAACTTTTGCCCTGTACTGTATACTTGACTTTTATGATACTTCTAATCAATATGATCAACAACTTATTTAAAAAGCCATCTGAAACAATCAGATAAATAACAAAAATGTCCTTAAGTGGATTATCAGTTGCCAAAAACATCCAACGTATGTTTTTGGATTTCAGTACAAAGTCAAATAATCATTTCAGCTCCAAAAATTTTGAGTTTTCAGGCTAAAATTTGTGTTTTCAGGCTTAAAATGGTTAAAACCTAGAGTTAATTCTTACTGCTTGGGGAGAATGTGCCTCAGGCTGTGTTGTAAACATTATATCTGATAGTTTAGACTGCATACAGAGGTGGACACACACCCTCATTCAGACATCATTCAGGCATGCATTTAAGATTCCTGTCTACCTGCATGATCTGCAATACTTTTACAGCCAAAAATCTCCTTTTAATGTCTGTCCAGCTTTTATTGTAGTGATGAGAATCACAGCTCTGTGAGATCAGATCTTTTGTTTTGGCTTATAAAGAAGACTCATTCTCAACACTATATTACAAATGATAAAGTGTTAGCTGGAAGGAAAACAAAGCAAAACTGAAGACACACGACTCCACAGGCTAGCAGGCAGCACAGGGGTCTAACTGTGTTTGTATTACACAATATCGCTGATTAGCAATGTGCAGGTTTTGGCTAAAGAGATGGTTTGAAAGAGAAGTTAAAGAAGCCATCTTCACCAGACTGGAGAAACCTTCTCTTAACAGAGGGGGTGGACTCAGGGGCCAAAATTCTATTTAAGGTCCTAAATTCATTGGCCTGACCAGGTTTCTTTTCTTGTGTGTGCTTTATGCATCTTGTGGATCGAACTGATTGTTGATTTTTAGACTGTAATCCTCTACTATTTATTGACTACTCATTGAATCTCTGTTTACCTGCTTTACCTCGCATGTTAATCATTACTGTTTATTTATCTACTGCACAGCACTTTGATGATTGAATGCACTTCATGGGTTTTGGCATTTTGTGGTTTGGGTGTCATCCTTTATCACTTGAGTTCAGGATTTTCCTGATTTTCCTAATGCCTGTTTAATGTTTTATCATGTACTGGTGTGGTGATGCCTGTTGCTGAAAAACAATTTTCCCACAGGATAATAATAAAGTTGAAGTAAAGGTGTAATCTATGTCCCCCATTCAAGCATTTCACGTTACTCATCATATCGTGGCCTCAGTCTGAGGATACACATCCTAATGGGAGGTTACAGCTAGTATCCAGCTCTAGAGTGCATTGGCAAGATAAACTAGCATCTGTGTCACGATTCTGGGGTGACTGCACAATCAGGCTATGAGCCTGGTGATGTTGCACAATCATTTTTTGCTGAATACTAAATTTTTAAGAATCTTTTACAGCATTTGATAACTGTATTATACCTTTGAAAAGGTATACTGGTCTCTGCCACATAGATTAACTTTTTTGTTTGTCTCAGTGACAGAAATAATAGCAAATGTTCAGCCTTGCTCCCTTTTAAGCCTTCTGCTCAAAATGGCATACTCATAAAGAAAAGAGTGTATCTCTGCAACCACAAGGATTATTTGAATTATTTTGGTGTCATAATAAAAGGTAACATTTGAGAGATTTTTCCAGATGTGTAATTATCAGTATATATGTTACTGGGACAGAGTAAATGAAGATAGAAGTCAGATTTATTAGAAAATTTCATCCTCGCCTAAACAAACAAGTTTTTATTGTGGTCATCTCTTAGAAATTATGCTGGAGTGGCTGTAAAAATCTAAAAACAAATAATAAAAAATGTTTATATCATCTCTGCAAAGGACTATTGTTATAAAGTGATGCAGAGCAAAATTAAGGAGGTTTAATGACAATATGGTCAGGCAAGGATTTTGTAAAAAAGTGCCAAAGGCCAAAAATATATGTATTTTATCAAATAAAAGCCGTAACCATAATATAATATTTAACATTTAACTTTTTTGTGCTGTCATGCTGAGGAGTTTTTCTCTTGAGCCCCAAAATTGAAAGAAATTTCCAGATTTTCTGTGGATTATCAACTATTAAGATATTGATATCACTCTATAAAATGTCGTGTTTTGTTTTTCACATTTTCCTACACCCATAAACACAAGATATCATGTTAATGAATATATACAGTAGGTTTTTTTGACACTTCCTGAGCTGAAGTGACATCTTTCTCTTAAAGATAATCCCTGTCAAAAACACTCTTCTGCCGCTGGCTCACATTACAGAAAAACATGTCCTGCCCACTAAAATCACACAAATATAAAATACACATGAGTTTGTAACAGTCAGCCTTCACCAGGTCTTTATTTGGTGCCATTTTGGCTCATTCAATGTCTGCCAAACAATCCAAACAGGAGCCAGTTCCAGCGGCTTACATAACAGCCAGCTTGCTTGTGAGCGGCACACTATTCCTGCTAATCGTTACATGTCTTTGTCATTTCAATCTAACCACCACCTCACAAGGTTTACCGACTAATGAATGCTCCACTGTTTGAGCGTGAGTGTGAGCCAAAAGATTCAGATCTTTGAAAACATCTGGAATCCCCATCAGCACCAGCGGGGCTTGACAGCGGTGAACAGAGCCATGCTTTTGGTTACTGGTGGACCACCGAAGGTTACATCTGTTATCGAGGTGGTCTTAAAGTGTCAGAACGTGATGAATCAACACGATCAAATCCGCCCAGATGAGGCAGTCTGTGCGGTTCAATCACCTCCTGATCAGGGCACGTCGAGGCATGACAACACTGAGCATCAGGGATTACTGGATGGCCGAAACAGATGCTAACGCTCGTTACGACATCTTGATAAACAGTGTGTAAACACTGTTATCACCTCCAGAGGTTATGTTTTGTTTGTCTGTTTGTTTGTTAGCAAGATTACCCCTAATATCACAGCTCCATCAAGTCCTGGAGAATAAACTTTTCACTGTCCTTCACCTCTGATATTTGCTAATGAGTAAATACACAAATGTAAACATCCTTACTGAAAAACTGCACCTACTGTCAATTGTACCTTTGGACAAATGGTTCTGACAAAGATTTATACATATTTTTATTGTAATTATTGTTATTTGTTAATACTGTGTATTCCTTGACCTCATTCAGAGTCTCATTTCTACTTAATTTTACTTGATTTCCTCCATAAGGAAGTTGATATTGCTTAAAGACTCTGCATGCAATCAGCTTACTTAATTTTCATTCTCATTTAATTTATTTTCATTTTTAGTTGTATTTATTTTATTTTACTTTATTTTAGTTAAATTAATGCTCCTCTCTATTCTAGTGTGATCATCTGATACTTCTAACAGCTTTACTGTGTATAACAGCAAATGAAACAACCAAATTTCCCCTTGGTAATCAATAAACTATTTCTGATTTGATTCTGATAATGCAAAAACTACATGACGGAATTTGCTACGATTTACAGGAGATGTTGGTAATGATTCTGATGCTACATCTGGGTTTTCAGGGTCAAGAAATCATATTATGATGGTAACTTTATCATGGAATTATTGCTTATAGATGTAACAGCAATATGTGAGCTACCGTGGCGGAGGTTTATGCTGTCCAAGTGCTTTCTAGCTATCAGTTTAACACTATTTTAACACAGTAAGTTTAGTCAAGCTAAGCTTAGTCCTGCTTAAATGTTTTTAGCATCACCTGAGAGATGCCACAGCTGGATGGATTTGGTCCAACATTACCAGAAAACAAATTCATTTTGGGTCACCCTAAAGGTGCTATGAGGAGAATCTATTTCCGTCGACAAAAAACCTCAGTACTGGGAGTGACATCCTCTCCGACTTATCGGCGTTCCAGTTGAAGTCGGAAAAAAAACATGCCGATCTACCAGGCTGTTGTTAGCTGTTGTTAGCACGCCCTGTGTTGTTGTATGAAGAATGTGATTATCACTATGGCAGCATTTTTGTAAATATAAGTCTAACAACACTATGTATACAGCTGATCTAGAGCAACACACCCCAGTCAGAAGTGCAAATAAATTGATTATTACAGGAGCTAAATAACTGTTCACACTGGGGGCATCCATCTTTGATCGTCAGCTCGGGGGTGGAGAGGTTTCACCGAGTTCCCAGAAGGAAATTCAGACTTTGGGGGACGTTCCAGTTGCAGTTTCCTACTCGGAACTCGGAAATTCCTACTTCTGACTTCAAATGGAACGCACCAAAAGATGCTAATAATAATGCAGCTCAGACCTTCCTCAGAACTCTGCATTGCTTTCCAACTTCTTTTTTCAACAACTTACAGGATGCAAAGTGACGAGGTAATGTATCTCTTTCTAGTTACGTAGCGGTACTTTTTGATGTGTGACAACAAGCAATTTTTGGAAAACTCAGTATTGTAGTTTTGTAGCCGGCTATATATGGCTTCTTACAGCCCGGTGCTCTAAGACGTGTCTGAATAATATAAATTTGCTCTTGTTTTAATTGTCTTGTTCCCGAAGTTGAGTATCCAGGCCAGTCCAGCCCTGTCCAACTGGAAGGCTAAGGAATAGCATTTATAGATAACCTATTTTGATGCTATAACACTCATCTTAAAGTGCGTATTTCGATCAGGCATATATCTAAAAGTGAGACTTTTTTGTAATTACTTAGAAACTCCTCACAGTCTCTTTAAACTCTAGAGAGGTTGTGGAAATATTTTAACTATCTTTTATGTTGTCAAATCTAAGAATAATTAATCAATCAATCCACATATAAGAATGCAAAAAATGAGTCACATGCAGATACTCCTGAATCAGAAATGGATTAACTAGCAGTTCCTTTTTCTAAGCAGGACTCTTTCATTATTTACTCAGGTTTCCACCAGCAGATTAAAAGATATCCGTTTGCTCAAGCCCTGGAAATCAGAAAATTCCCTTTTTAAATACCGCAGAGGCGTTTTCACTCCTTAATGCCATTACAGAAAGCACTGACCTGTGGTTTCCGCTCTCTTATGATCCTTGAAGAGGAGTCGGTCTCCTGTCAGGCACCTCTGTCTCCCAACAACAACACCAAGGAGCTGAGGGAGAGAAGACAGAGAAACATCTCAATAAATAAAGTCCTGCAGCCTCCTCCTCTCTCCACACTGCTTACTGGCATAAAAACACCCTCCTCTCATCTCTGCCAATCCTATTTGTGTCCCGAATCATAGGACAGAAAAGAAGATTTGAAGTTAGACTGCGGGAGGTTTGGGAGCCGGTTAGTTTTGGGTGGTTTTTTAGACCAATGTCACCCCTGTGATGTTCTGCTGCAGCGGGCGAAGGCTGCAGCTCTGCTCGGATGAACAGGAAACTGGGAGGAGAGGGAGACGCTGCATCGCCCTCGGGAGATACCAGCGCTCGGCAGACGCCAGCCATGCCAAGACCACAAGCCCCCACTCCTCTATCTCTCCCCTCGTCTTCTCTTTCATCTCTGAGTCATTGTAAAGTGTAATGAAAGAAAGACGGATGAATAATTCAGCAGACACAGCGTTTAAGAACTCCCTTTTTGTGTTTTTGTGATCTTGCAGGACTTTAGCACACATGGAAGTTTGCAGCCCCATCAACAGCTCCTGCTTAATCATGTTCGCTTTCTGCAGAGGTTTGCTTAAAAGAGTCTGCTGCTCCAGTCTGATAACTACAGGGAGATTTAGCTGCAGCGTTAACTCTTCATTTCCAAAAGCGCCGGTCTGCAGGGTAGCGGGGCCTGATCCCTTTAGATCTTGTCAAACTGAAATGGGATTAGAGGTGTTGAGCATCTGCCCGCTCAATCTGGTTTTTAACCGAGTGGGAACAGGTGATCTGGTGGAGCTGAGTCCATTTACAGCACATGCAGCTGAGGGAACAGATTGATGTTTGTGTCAAGAAGTAAAGATCACAAACACGACACCGAAGAGATTAAGAGTCAGCGAGCACATTAAGGACCGACTTCAGTTGGAGAAAGTGAGGAATGTAGAAGGAAGCCAAACTCTGACACTGTTTGGGTAGTTACATTACTCAGAATTAAATATACAGTAAAGCTGGTAAAAAAAATATGGGGCTGTTAATTCTGCTCCGTTTTCAGCTTGAAACAGATACTGACTGTTAGCATGATTTTTTAGGTCTTGGATATATTTCTTTCAACTTACCTATGTCCAACTAAGTTTTTTTATCCATATTGAGGTCTTACACCAACATTTAGGCTTCCTCCCTTTATATTTAGTTCTTATACATTAAAGGTGTAGTCAGCGATCTTCTAATCTTCTAATCTTCTAATCTTCTAATCTAGTGCACTATTTGTCAAAATCACCGTATTTCTCCTCTCCATCCACAAGATGTCCCCACTGACAGCATGTTGAAATAAAAGTCTGGTTTCAATACACAGCCTTGGCTCTGAATACTGTGGCTCGGGCCGAGTTACCAAAACAGGGTACACCTCCCCACATCCAGGGGGCGATCATACTCATGCGTAGATCAGAGGGGGGAGGGGGAGTAGTAGGTTGCGTAGCGTGTGCAGTTAGCGTAAGAGAGAGATACAATATGTGCAGTAGCAATGGCTGACAAACAGCCCAAAAGAAAAAGGTCAGAGGGGTGAAAAGTGAAAAAGAAGGGCTATGACCATGAAAGAGCGAAGACCTGGGTCAACATTGGTGTTGCTTTCTGACAGTGGAGGGAACTCCACCAATTGAAAGACCTGAAAATGGATGTGGATGTCGCCGTCTTTCTGCTGGATAGTTAAGCAACATTAGCTTTGTGGTGCTTCACATAACAGTAACAGCCCTCGGGCATTCATCTTATTGTCTAATCTGCCAAAATGTACTGTTGTTGTGATGTTATCAATAATGTCAGTCGAGTTGTCTGAAGAGTCGGGGTTACCTTAGCTACGTTGGTCAGCTACGCAGTTTCTACGTCCGTTTCCATGACGATGCACGTCCATTAGCTTTCGAGGTATGAAGGGAGAGGTGGGTCTAAATTCGTTTATAAACAACCTCTGCACCTGTTTTCTCCCACATCGCTGATTACACCTTTAAGTTGCACATGTATTAGTCTCTCACGAGTGTCTTCACACAGACTAAGAGTCTAGCACAGACCCAAGCATAGCATGACAATGGAACATGTTGCATGGAGTTACACTGACCATATACAGGACCTGAACCATGTTTGTGAAATATGAAAAGCAAGAATAACATCTCGCTGTGTGTCAGTTCACCTGGACCGTGCCACAGCCATATAATAAACCATCCAGATAATCCCCAGTCACGTCACTCAAACAAAGAGAAAAGAAACTTGCTGTGATGGACAAGCAGCTGGGTGTATTGAACATGACTGTTTCTCATTGTTCATTTAAAAATTTAATCGCTTGTGGGAAAAAATACAATTTTGATCATTTCTGGTGAACAGAAGAGCAGAATAAAGAACAAAAAACATCCACAATGCTGGTCTGTTTTTAATACTATTTTTTTGTAAACGCACATCTTAATTATCTTCATTATCATTGCAGACACTGGGGTATAAAATAAATGTCATCAATGATGCAGGGAACATAATTTAAATAAAAAAACACTGAGTGGAAACTGGATTATTCTGCACATAATACTTTGGATACTTAAATCTAAAGATACTTTTAAGCGAAAAATTGTTGCGTTGATGTTTATAGCATCCCAACATATTGTGGAGGATTGAATCATGATAGTCTTTTTCTTACAAATATGATACATGTCAACATAATTGACTATTAACAGATATTAACTAGAAGTTAATTAATAAAAGAGACTTAATCATTGTAACAAAAATGTATCAAAAAGTTTTATGGTACAAAACATTTTCAAGCTCTAACATCCTACCTACACTTGGAGAAGCTTTAGGAGAAAAAAATAATGCATGTATGGTCCCAAAAAGAGCATAAACACAAGGATAGGGAGGGAGAGGAATCACTACAGATTTAAGGGGTAAAAGATAAAACATTGAGCACTTGGAAAAGGAGACTAAACTGTGTGAAGCAGCATTTAAAAAATGGTGTACAGTGAGATTAATACCAGAATTTTAAACCTGGTGAAATACTAGTGACTATTTAATGATATTATACATGTTCAGATACAAGGACAACAAAATAAAAGTCTTTGTCACTCAGTTAACTTCAACTTCCTTTTTTAATTCACAAAATTGTCTGCTAGGCTACGAGGTTGCTTCAATTGTGAGCGTTAAGACAGCAGGACTTTCCAAGCCATTTTTAGTGGCTTGCATCCTCTTTTACTCAAGAGTCTCGGATGTCATTTTCTGCAGCTTATTTTCAAACTGCTGGTCACTGAAAAAACTAGAAAAGCACTCGGAGAGTGCAGACCTCCACCAGCACCACAGTCCTCTCCCATATTGTGATTTTGACCATAAATATTAGTCCTACCTTTATTTCATCTAAATATTTAGATTCATTGACCATGAAAACATACCATTAGCAATCGGTTTAATAATGATATCTATTTTAGTTCAGTAGTTATTCACAGAAATCACATTTTTTGTCATGGCAGCCAGACGCTGATCTGGATCAACACCAAAATTGAATCACTTCTTCCTTTTCCCATGCTGAACATTTCCTGAAAATTTAATCAAAATCCATCCATAACTTTTTGAGTTATTTTGTTCACAGACAGACAGACAGACAAACTCTCCCGAAAACATAACCTCCTTGGCGGAGGTAATTAAGTACTGTTTTAAGACATGGCGTGAAAAACTATTCCCCCTCAGATCACGTTGTTACACCTGAAGGAGCAGGTGGAGGTTTGAAATCTGTGTCAGGATCATCAAAATGGCACCCCAGTGCTCAGGAGAGAAGAATAAATCAAAAGCACAGAGAGGGCCAGAGAGAAAAGACCCTAGAAACCTTTTTTTCTCAACATTTCATCACTTTCTCCAAACACTGTGGACCAAAGGGGTTTGGCGTAATGCGGCACATGAGGTGAATGAGGTTCATGGAATGAGGGCACAAAAAAATCAAAAGGCAACTCGGAGAGAAGACGAAGATGAAGTGCACAAAAGCTTCTTAAATCATGTCAGCCGCACTCTTGGGGATTTGGCACAGGCAGGACCGTCTCAGGATATGTCAACCAGCACCCTTTCCATCTGCCAGTCTGGTGAGGCGCAGATTGAAGTTCTCGCTGTGTAGGCAGAGCGAGAGGGCGGAGGACGTAAACAATGTGATGGAAAACTAAATCCATGCAAGGTCGAATTAAACCGGAATCAGGGAGGAGTGAACCTCTGCACCACCAGAGGAGGAGAATGTAGGCCAGAAAGTCTGCGTTTCTCTGCAGATGCGGTGCACCAGCGTGATTGTCTGCTTCATTAATAAAGATGCAGATAGATATCAAAGAGGAGGGGGGCGTGGGGGAGACAGAATCAGGCTGCCGGGCTCCCTCGGTGCCGTTTCCTGTCTGATGTTTGGCTGTTCACACCGAGACGAATCCTACACAAGCAATATTTGGGAGGAAGAGCGGAGAGTGAGGAGGTGGGGGAGGGGATGGAGCAGGAGAAGGGAGGAGGAGGAGGGGAGCTCCTTTCTCCAAAAAGGGCCTGAAAGGTTGGATGTTCGCCATGTATGTCTGAGAGTAATCAATGTGAGGGATGCTTCTGAGAGTGTGTGCCAGGCGACCTCCACACCCCGAGGAAACGCACCGCGGGTCGTCCGTCTCCGATACAACACGAGCTGTGTTTTTGTTTTATCGCACGTTTAACAACAAACATGTAAAGCCGCTTCATCCTCCGCCGCCGCCTCCTCCTCCTCCTCCAGCAGCAGCAGCGCACACTTGGCAGATTTATGACACATTGTTTGCTGCAACCAAAACAACGTGCCATCATTCTGAGTGGAGATAAAAACATAAAGCCAACAACCGCAACGCTGCTGTTCTCACATGTAAGCTAGCCGACAGTGCTAACCTGAAAACAAACAAAGAAACCAAATGATACCTGCTCCAGAGTCCTGTTAGTCTATTTATGCCACAATAAAACCACACAGAGAAAATGCTTACCCACTGCTTAACATTTAACCCTTTACAGCCGGAAAACACAAACTAAAGCAGGAAAACCCTCAATTTTTTGGAGCTGAAATGTTTGTTTCACTTTCAAATTAAAATTTCCATAAAATTTAACATAAATATTTTTGTATCTTATTTGATACATTAAGGTTTTTTTGGCAACTGATAATCCACTTCACATTTTTATCCCTTATCAGATTGTATTAGATGTATTTTAAGTAATTTATTAATAAAAAATCTGCACCACTACATATTGATCAGATAGAGGTATTCCAAAAGTATGTATCAAATATGAGGCAGCAGGTAGAGCACGTGCCTCAGAGCAAAAAGGTTCCTGGTTCAATTCCTGAGTCAGAAAGGGGCCTTTCTGTGTGAAGTTTGTATGTTCTTCCTGTGCATGTGCGGGTTCTCTCCAGGCACTCTGGCTTCCTCCCACAGACCAAAAACATGCTCATTAGATTAACTGATGACCCTAAATTGCCCTTAGGTATGAGTGTGACTGTGAATGGTTGTCTGTCTCTCTATGTTGCCCTGCGATTGACTGGTGACCGGTTCAGGGTGTACCCCGCCCCTCGCCATAGGTTCCAGTACCACCCCCCCCTGACCCCGAAAGGGATAAAGGGGTATAGAAAATGAATGAATGAATGTATCAAATATGATACAACAGGCTTTAAGAGGCTAAATATAGAAAATAAATGAGAAAATTTCTGCTTTGCTTTAGAAGAACAAGTTAAACACACTGTGTTTGAATCAGAAATGGACCAGCATTAACAGATTTACAAATCCATCTGTAGCGACTGCTTTCCTTCAACAAAAAAAGGCCGCTGGGAGTTTTAAGTGCGCTTGCATCTGTGACTCGTTCATCAGCTGATTCAATCCGCTTAGGTGTTTAAAGTAATTTATTATTCAAAAAATGAAAACTTACAGGCAGTTGCATCCAGGTCCAAACTATTGCATTCAAAAGTAAGGTAGTTTGATGAAATGACGAGAGAAAAAGGCGTGAAATGGTCAACAGAAAATATTATCAGAGCTCACTCAAAAACCTATTGTCTCTGTCTACACCTGTGTCAAAGTAACCCGCCAAGCACCATAAAACCACACCCATGTGTCCACCCCCGGAGGTGACGTACTTGTGACAAATAACAAAATTCAACAAATAAAATTTGTATCTTACACCATCCAACACTTGACCAACATCTTGAAGTCTCTTGAGTTCAATTCACGTCACAATCAAACCACATAAAACATGTATCCTTCTGAAATTAACTGATTATGAATCAGTGAAAACCACAAATGGGAAAAAAGGAGGCTGTACATAAACAGACCAGCTGCACTGGAAACTGAGAGACTCAATTGTAAGAGCACTGAAGGATGAAATATCTATGCATAGCTTATGAAGTGGTATTATTTACGACTGTTGTGTTGACTTTTGCTTTCATGAAAAAAATAAAAGGTAAACAATTTATTAGATCATATAGTTGCAATAAACTTGGAAAAATGCTGTAAAATCACAGAAGCTACATCAGCTGGAAGCATCAAATCAAAACTAACATGATTAACATGGTTCACAGGGCAGAACGGTGGCACAGCCGGTAGTGCACGCGCCTCACAGTGTGAAGATGCCGGTTCGATTTCCAGGGCAGGCCTGTCTGTGTGAAGTTTGCATGTTCTTCCTGTGCATGTGTGGGTTCTCTCCAGGCACTCTGGCTTCCTCCCACAGACCAAAAACATGCTCATTAGGTTGACTGGTGACTCTAAATTGCCCTTAGGTATGAGTGTGACTGTGAATGGTTGTCTGTCTCTCTGTGTGGCCCTGTGATTGGCTGGTGACTAGCTCAGGGTGTATTCTGCCTCTCGTCCAGTGATAGCTAGGAAACGCTCCAGTAACCCCCCGGCGACAAGGAAGTTTGTTTAAAATCCCACAACCAACAAGAATCATGGGGAAAATCACAGTAAACACTCAGAACACATCAACATTAAATCAGTACTTTTTGTTTTCATTCACCGGTGGGGGCCTGTTCACTGAAATTGAAATCTCATACATGTCGGTGAGAGGTTAGAGGTAAGTGCGTTTACAACACTTTTGCACACACACAAAAACAACTATTAATTAGAAAGAGAGCAGAAGGGCTCTTGTGTCAAATAAATTATCTTAAACTAGTGAAAAAAATGCATAAATTGCTCTATTTGGATTAAAAAAATAGCTATCAAAACAATGAAACTGAGAAAAATGCCCCAAAATTACCATGTCAGCTGTGTAAATCAATCTTTCTTCATACATTTATGTACATAACCTCATTTGACTCGCAACTTGTGGTCTCTTTAGTCATTTTATGTCACAACAAACTTTACAAAACACGGCTCCGTGCAGCAATTACTGTTGAATGCTGTTCAAGGAAAAATGGCTTTGTTTAAAGTCATCATAGCGTGACCCAGATAATGCAGGAAAGGCACAAAAGAGCATCTTTACTGAATTAAACCCATTTTAACGAATACTTTGACAGCTCTAAAGTCCATTTTTTACAATAGATCTAAATAAAACAACTCCCTTAATCTCATGTGAAGGTAAAATCTGCCTTCAGAAAATCAGCACCACCACAAGCACACACAGATTAAAATCCCAAAGAACAGTTTGGTGGTTTGGTGGAGTGGTTAGCAACCATACATATCCCATATACTTGCTTCTGCTGGTCCAGGTTCGAATCCAACCTTTGGCCAGTTTGCAGAGTGTCTTCCCTACTCTCTCTCCCCCCTTTCACAAGCCTATCCACTGTCTCTCTCCTATCAATAAAGGCACAAAATGCATCAAAAAAATCCCGAAGAACAGCAAACTCAATCTGAATTTACGTCTTTAGTGATTAACAATCAAGTCCTAAAATTCTGGTTTAAATCAAATCACACAAAAGTTAGACCCTCACTGCCACACGTCTGTCATAAACTAGCTTCCAACAGGCATAAAAATCACCACTACAATGAGGAATACCCAGGACAGACACCAGAAAATAACAGATCTGCTGAAAAAATATATACTAGTGTTACTGATGTGCAGTTGATATTTTTATTTGAGTCACATTTGAGGGTCTGTCCAGGTTATTCACCCTATGAAAGATCTCAAAACAACTGTAAAATTCAATCAATTCTCTTGTTTTGAGCATCAATTGTGGTCCAAACAAAACAAAATGGAAGAAAAGTCCAACAGAAGCTTCTCATTTGCAAAAAGTAAACCAGTTACCCCCTTAATGATCTGTTTGGAACATTAATGTCATTCCCAAAGCACACGCTCCCCCACTTTCACATCTTTTAATCCTCATGTGCAGGTTAATTCTGCTTCCTCTGGACAGAAAATGGACCAGAAGCAAAGAAATCCAAGAAAGATAATGAAACATGACACACATTCAACACAATCTGGTCAGGAAAGAGCCTGTCAACATCACATTTAACCTTTGATTGATACATTTCCCTGACGTAATGTTGGATATTTAACCTTTAATGTTCTGCAGGATTTAAATGCAGCACAGTCGCAAACATGTATTGTGACAAAACCAACCCCTGTTAAAATATAAACATACCTAAAAACATATTTTAGGTTTTTAAAGTCAGTACATGTCAAGATTGAACATCAGAGAGAAGATAAGGTCTCTTATTTTAACATTTATAGTTAAAACTTAACAACTTATCAGCCTAATTTGGACAAGGAGTGACTGCCAGAAAGTGAAAAACCAGTGGTCGAAACTTAAAAAGAAAACATATCAACTGCATAAATCAGTCAGTATCTATACTATAATTAATGTATCCTTCTATGAATCCACTTGTGTGATTTGTTCAATCAATCTAAGCAACATGAGAGCTCTAACAACATGGACTTTTATGGTAAATTCAGTAAAACTCTCAAGTTAAAAAAGGCAGAAAAATTAGAGAAAGATGTAGAAAAATTAGAGAAATCAACATTTTAACAGCAACAAATATCGTGTTTTACAGCTTTACAATTTCACCCTCCTTTCAGTCACACTTCAGGGTCTCTGTGGTCCATTTATGTCACTATAGATCCCCCAAAACACATGCTGTCACATCACGCAAACGTTGCAGGAAAGCCACAGGAAACACCCAATCTAATCAGTTAACGTAGGTGTCAGTTCATGTTGGTTACGATTAACCTTTAAGTCAACATATTCGTCTTTTTTAAAATCAAGAAAATGAGTAAAATATTAAATTCTGCTTAATTTTGCCTTTTGCAGGATTAGTTAAATCATAGACGTACAACAAAATGGCACAACTATAAATAAAAGCTGCAAAGCAAGACTTTATTTCAAGAAAAAACATTTATAACAATCACAAATTTGGGGTCTCTGGGGACTGTTAAAATCACATTTAGATCAAACAACAACAAAAAATAGGCCTTCACTGTCAAATTACTGGAAAAGTTGGCAAAAATCTACCTCATTTGGACAAAAATATGTATGCAACATCATCAAAATAGAGTGGACAAAGCCCAGGAAGTCCAGTTTTTTTATTCTTAAACAGAAAAATAATTAAAACTTGATATTCTGCTTAATTTTGCAGGATTACTGACATCATACATGTGCTACAAAATGCCATAAACATTCAATATATCCACAAATTTAAACGCAAAACCAGGAGTTTACTTTCGAATCAACTGGACCAAGCTGACAAAAATCTGCCTCTTTTGGATGAAAAATAGTTGATAAATGGATAATGGAAATATCATGCCAGCTGCATTATTAGTCAATATTTAAACAAGTATGAATTCATCGTCCTTTTACTCCAACTTTGGGGTCTTATAGTCCATCTATGTCTGAATACATTGGATGTATACTGACATTGTAATAACATTTTAAAAAAAGACCAGGAAAATTAAAGAGAAAGACACACAAACATCCAAGAAAGCAGCATTTACCAGCTACAAACATCAGCTTCACTGTTTCACCCTCCATTCAGTCACACTTCAGGGTCTCTGTGGTCCATTTATGTCACAGCAGACCCCCCCAAACACATGCTCCCTCGCTGTCACATCTTTTAAATCTCATGCACAGGTAAAATCCACCTCCTTTGGACACAGAATCCCCACTACAACACGGAAGCAGAGGCAGAAATCAGAAGAACAGCATATTAAACAGGAATAACTAATAAAAATATGAGAAAAGGGAATATTTTGTCCATTTATTTCGGATTTATTTCATCGCTGGGGTTCATTTATGTCACATTAGAGCTCCTCGGGAACATGCTCCCTTGTTGCATATCATTTACATCACTCAGGTAAAAATCAGAATTATTGGACAGGAGAAAAACAAGTCTGTTCATAATCAGTCTTTACGTATAAGCTTGTAACACCAGACTTAAAACATGTTTTTATTACAGTTTGTTCATTCTTAAATTTACTCCACAAAGCATGTGTCTTCCTGAAGTCCAATAAATCTCAAACAGGTAAGAATATCACTTTTGTCTTAGTTTGTGTCACAGGAAAGCCACGGAAATGACACACGTGATTCAAAAGTGTACAAATATTTTCATTTTTGTGAATCTATGTTCCTCTGACTAACATTTCAAGGCCTGTTATAAATTATCTCTTAATGTAAAAAATGTTTTTTGTAAATCAAAATGAAATTAATGGGGAAATTACAATTAAAATCAGTAATGTTTGAATAGAAAGAGTTTAAACAAAATTTCTTGGGGTTGCGACTGACAATAAGTTAACATGGAAACAACATATTGATTACATAAAAGGCAAAATTTCAAAGTCAGCTGCAATTCTTTCAAAATCGAGATACAGTATGTTTTAAACTGTTATTCGCTTATTTTTCCTTACACGTCTTACTGTATGGAACTGGGGATCTACATGTAAAACAAACATAAATTTAGTAGTTGTTTTACATAATAGAGCCACATGTATCATCAATAATACAGATTATTATGCTCACACTGATCTCTTATTTTCAAATTCACAGATTAAGAACTTTTCCTACTTGTTTTATTATAAAATAATGTTGATAGTCCCTTCCAAGTGCTGTGCAAAAGTTCTTCTCAATTCAGGAGCCTCAATATGAATTAGGAAGTCTTTGTAAGTTTTATTTTCAGAAAGCTAGATAAGGTATAAAAAGGAGAAGTGTTTCTGTTGTTGGGGTTAAACTATGGAATGATGCAAATATAAATTTTAAACTCCCTAATTCATGTTATATCTTCAGAAAAATGGTCTCTTAAGTTAGTTTTGAAAATAATAAGATTTTAGTTATGTAATGATGTTGTTAATGTTGTTGATTTCTTTATGTTTGGTTTTTAGTAGCTTAATTTAGTTAAATATGTGGGCTAGGCTCAAAGAAGCATTTTCTTTTGCTTATGCTTTTTCAGTCACTAACTAATATAAGAATTCTGGTTTGTTTAAAATGTCTATCTTGTGACAAATATTGGACAATGTATGATGAAAGAATAAAAATCCTACCTACCTATATAACCCAATAGTGTTGTAACAAGCCTCTCAACATGACTCCATACTCTTAATGAAATTTCACCTCATTAGGGGAAGTTTGGCCTTACTGTGCAGCAGAGCTTCAAGAGGAAAACTGCAGTAAAGGCTGGGAATGCATCATGTCAGCTGTTTAAATCAATTAGCAGCTAAAAACCTAAAAACAAATCTCTTGACTCACTGTAATGCAAATTTATGGGTCTTCAAATTCAGTCCATGTCACAATAAAACCTCAATCATTAGATCTTATTGTCTTCCTGCATAATATCAACACGCAGAAATCAGCTCTATTGTGACAAACATCATCCTCTTATCTCACAGTCGAGGGTCTCTACAGTCAAATCCCGTCACAACAGACCTTTAAACCCAGACTCCATCGCTGCTCAAATCTTAAACAAATAAAGAAACGGAACAAAGACGAGCAGAGAAAACACCAAAAGCCACAATACAACAGGCCAGCAGCCAAAATCAATCATGATTAAAAGATAAATATCCAAAATCTGGGGTCAAACCTGAACCACTATGAAGTAATAAAGGCCTTTACTGTCACATTAATAACCTTAAAATGCAATCATTGGCTTCATCTGAACACAAAACTGCTTCTACAACCAGGAAAAACAATGGAAAAGGGCAGAATGAAAAGAGCTGGTGATATAAATCTATCAGTATTTGTGGATACACATATTCTTCCTCATGTGACTCAGACTTTGGGGCCTTAACGGTCCATGTGTGTTACCACAGACCGCTCACTACACAAGCTCAGGGGTTTGTAACGTGGATCCTTGTTTAAGGTTCAATACTGTCAGACTTCATCTCAATAGATGTCCCAAAGCAAAAGCTCCCTTATTGTAACATCTTACATTATTACCTCTGCCAGGAGGTTAAGTTATTGCCGGCGTCTGTTTGTTTGTTTGTTTGTTTGTTTGTTTCTCTGTTAGCAACATAACTCAAAAAGTTATGGACGGATTTGGATGAAATTCTCGGGAAATGTCCGGAGTGGGACAAGGAACAAATGACTAGATTCTGGTGTTGATCCAGATCCCCATCTGGATTAGTAATGATGAAAAAGGTGATTTTAGCGAATAACTACTTAACTAAAATAGAAATCATGATGAATCCAATTGTTAATAGTATGTTTTCATGGTCAGCGAATCTAAATATTTAGATGACATAAAGGTAGGACTAATATTCATGGTGAAAATCACAATATGGGAGAGGACTGTGGCGCTGGCGGAGGTCTGTGCTCTCCGAGTGCTTTTCTACTTACAGGTTAAAATCAGACTTCTTTGCATGAAGAACTGCTAAAGAAAACCAAAAACAACATGTCTGCAGAAAAGATTCATTGTAATTTTCAGATAAAGACAAAAAATGTCAAAAAAGACAGGCTTTCATTGTCACTAAAGTGATCTTTAAATGGAAACACTCAATTTAATTAGACACAACTGCAGCTCTGACAAGAAGACATGGTGAAAAGAGGTCCTGAAACATCCAGTTGAAAAGTTATTCATTTTAAAATCTACAATTTCATCCTCATTTTACTCTGATGTGAGCGTCTCCAAAGTCCATTACCATTTCAGTACACCTCCTAAAACGCATGCCTGGTTGCTTTCGATCATAAAAGAAAAAAATTCATCTTCATTGGATGAAGAACTGCCAATAAAACCAAAAATTTTTTCAACATAATGTCTGCAGCACCAACAACTAATTGTTTGAGGACTGTGGGCTTTGTTCATGCCAAAAAAGAAAAAGTAAGGCTTTCACTGGCACAAAACTGATCTTCAGTTGGTACATTGGATTAATTTTGACACAAAACTGCAGAAAACAAATTCATCCTTATTTGACTCAAACTGAACAACCTCTACAGTCCATTTATGTCACAGCAGGTTGTTGAGGGAATGTTTGGATTAAACACTTTCAAAACAAAGGTCAGCACCAAGTTTTAATTACCTAATGATGAGAAAATAGAACAAAACTAAATAAATGAGGCCTTTGTCGTCTCATTAGTTATCTTCAAATAGAAAAATGTCTTTATTAAGACACAAAACTGCAGCTATAAAAGAAAAATGTTGGTTAAAAAAGACCAAGAAAACACCATGCTAGCAATTTTAATCAATTTATTTTAATTACAAATAAATTCCTCCTCTTTGACACAAATTCTAGGATCTCTATGGTTGATTTATGTCACGGATTTCCTAAAACAGTCGTTGAATCACATAAAGCAACAAATCTCCCACTGCCACTGAAATCCAACCAACAACAAGCCCCCAAAACAATATGTCTGCAGCAAAAAATCAATCATTGTTTACAGATTAAGACTAAAAAAATGGAGTCTGCAGGGTCTGTTTACATCAAAACAACCCACACACACAAAAGAGAGGCCTTTACTGCAGTTTCAGCCATCTTGGAATGGGGAAATTTGCTTTATTTAGACACAAACTGCAGCTTTAACAAGAAATATAAAGTCCTGGAAAACACAGCAATAGCAATGTTAAGCAATCATCAAAGTAGACAAATTCATCCGCATTAGACTCAAATGGGTCCTTAAACACGTGCCTTTTGCAGGCACTTCCTTTAAATCACATACAGCTGAAATCTTCCCTCTTTAAATAAAAAAACTGCTGATATAATCAGAATTTAACTGCCAACAACACAACATGTCAGCAGTGAAATCATCATTTTCACTGGAGACTTTAAGGTCTGCTATGTCAAGATAGAACATAGAAAAGAGGAGGATTTGATTGGATTTATTTGGGCACAAACTGCTGCTGTAGCTAGAAATAATACTGGAAAAGAGCCCAGAAAACACCATGTTAATTAATCACTGTTACAGCTCTATAAATCCATCCTTACATTATTCAAGTTTAGAGTCATTTTAGTATATTTATGCCACAGAAGACCTCCTGAAAAACTGCTTGTTTGCAGCAACATCCAGCTAAGAATCTACCTTGTTTGGATGAAAAGCTGTCAATGAAACTAAAATAAAAAAGCCTTCAAAGCATGTCAGCAGCAGACATATAATCAGTTTTTGAGGAGCTTGTGCTGTTTATGTCAAAATGGAAGAAGGAATTGGGGCACAAACCTGCAGCTAATACTTGAAAAAAATTTCAGAAAAGGGTGCAAAAAACCACACAGTTAATTCATCCTCACATGACTCAAAGGTGAGGATCTCTACTGTCTAATTATGTCACAACAGATATGCTATAACACATGCTGATGCAGTCACATCCAGGGAAAGAACTGTCTTCATTGGATGAAGAACTGCCAGTAAAACCAAAGCAAAAACATCTCTCCATGTCTGTAAAAATGGAAAAACACACAAAAAGAGGGCCCTTTAATGTCATAACACTTATTTAGTTCACTACTACAACAAGAAACATGGTGGAAAAGGGGGGCCAAAAACACTTTATTAGCAATTTTAATTAGTAATTTTAAAGCTGTACATGCTGATAATTTAACTTGCAAAACACATTCCTGTTTACTGTTAGATGCTTAAAACCTGCTTTCTTTTGGCACAAAATCATAATATGGAAACAGCCAAAAGAAGAAGAAGCTCAAATTGAAGCATTTTGTCAGTATAATTCATTTAGAACTTCAAAATTTGGAAATCTATCCTTCTTTGACTTAAAACATGGGGTCTCTATGGTTACAATGGACCTTCCCAAGCTTTAAATCACATGCAGGTAAAAATCTGTCTTCGTTGGATGAAGAACTGCCGATAACACCAAAGCAAAAACATCTCTCTGTATAGGTCCGAATGGAACAACACACAAAAAGAGGACCTTTACTGTCATAACAGTTATTAAGCTCTTATTTACAACAAGAAACATGGCAGAAAAAAGCCCAAAAATGCTATATTACCGATGTTAATTAGCTAGTTTTTAAGATATACGAATAAATCATCATTTAACTCCCAAACGCTTATTTAAAACTGCCTCCTTCAAACATGGAAACAGCCAAAAAAAGCTCAAATTGAATATCTGTATGATTCATTCAGAACTTGAAAATTGGAAATCTATCCTTCTTTGACTTAAACATGGGGTCACTATTGTTACAATGGACCTTCCCAAGCTTTATGTCACATCTTTAAATCACATCCAGGTAAAAATCTGTCTTTGTTGGATGAAGAACTACCAATAAAACCAAAGCTAAAACATCTCTCTGTTTAGGTCAAAATGGAACAACACACAAAAAGAGGACCTTTACTGTCAAATCAGTTTATAAGCTCTTACATACAACAAGAAACATGGCAGAAAAAAGCCCCAAAATGCTTTATTATCAGTGTTAATCAGTTATTTTTTAAGATATACAAATTAATAACCATTTAATTCCCAAAACACATTCCTGTTTACTGTCATATATTTAAAACCTGCCTTCTTTTGGTGCAAAATTCTAACACAAACAGCCAAAAAAGCTCAAACTGAAGCATTGTGACAGTGTAACTCAATCAGAACTTGTAGCTTTAGAAATCTGTCCTCCTTTGACTTAAAACATGGGGTCTCTATTGTCATGACAGACCATCCCAAGCTTACTCACATCTTTAAATCACATCCAGGTGAAAACTTAAGGCATAAATGTGCCATTGTAACAAGCCAACATTGTAAAAAAAAGCTCCAGAAAACAGCGTGTCAGCCTCATAAATCAACAACTACTGTCAGGTTTACAAATCCAGCCACCCTTAATTCACATTTCAGGTCAGCTCACCTTTCTCCTGCAGCCTTCTCAGTCATTCAGTCAGTGCGTCCACGCTCCCCTCACAGCAGAGTGAACTGTAAGGCACCAAAGGGAAGAGAGAAAATCGCAGAGGCACAGCGACAGAAAGGCCACAACCTTACATCTCTGTTTTCTGGCTGTGGAGGATCAGTTATTTTTAAGATATACAAATTAATAACCATTTAATTCCCAAAACACATTCCTGTTTACTGCATGTGCATTGTGCGTGTGTGTCTGTGCTGTCTGCAGAGGCTGCCATGTCTCCCAGCCCTCAAACTGAAGCATTGTGACAGTGCCTACTACAACAGCTGTGGACCAGCCCCCACCTCACTGCCGCTCTCCTTCTCCCACTCCCCTCCTCCTCCTCCTCCTCCTCTTCCTCCGCCTGCTACTACTCCTGCCTCTCTCTTCTGCTGCTGCTGCCTCTGCTGCTGCTAAACATTAACCCTGCAGCTGCTGGTGCAGGCCGTAAAGAGGTGGAGAGAGTGAAGGGAAGGGAGGAGGGGGTTGTGTTTCAAAAAGCGAGCCCACCACGCAGCGGACAAAGGAAGGTAACGGAGAGGATATCCGACAGGCCGGCGAAGTGACAGGAGTTTGTTCACGGAGACGTTCGGTCAGTGGCCTAGAAATAAAACAGGCTCTGCTGCTAAGAGGATTGTCTTTCTCAATCACAGCCGGTATAAGTGCTGGACTGCAGCCTGGGAGACCGCGCTGAGGAAAAAGAAAAGTCACTGGAAAGCAGATTTCATTCAGAGCAGAAGACGTGAGGCTGCAACAAACTTTGACTGCTCAACTATCCTAGAAACTGAGGGACTGTTTTCAAAAGGCCTAAAACAGTGGACTCCTGTTTACATGGGAACAGGGAGTGCTTAAATTTTTGAAACCAGGCTCCTCTCCATGCAGCGCCGTGTAAACCCATATCAGAGCGTTTCAGGGCGCAACGCTGACGTCACCCCATGCACAGTACTCTTCACATGAAGGCTGCGCGCGCGGACCAGGAACAACAACAACATCTTCGGCCATCTACCGAGTTAACATGTATGCCTCTAATGGCCCTTTTCCATTAGCCCTACTCTACTCTACTCGCCTTGTGCTGCTCTTCCATTAGCCCAAGTCACCTGCCCAAAGAGGTGCAGTGTCGCTGTAAACAGCTGAGCGGCACTGCGGTGATGTCATTTTGAGCGCGACACAACAATCTGTGGCTTTTTGTCACAAACTGAGTAAAAAAGGAAAGCAGAAGGCTGCAGGTGATAAGAAGAAATACCCCTTGAGAAGCACAGGAGAGTTTTGAAGCTATACAACAGAATGAAGCCGAGGACGAGAGCAATTGAGCTGCCAAGAAAAGACGTATGAGGGTAAGCTAATGGTACCTACTGCTAGCATGCTAGGTCGTTGCGCTCATGACTCGTCGATGATGACATTGTCTGACCAATCAGTAGCCGGCAGTTGGTGACATCATCTTGGAGTATCGACTCAGCTCGCTTGGAACCAGAGCGGAGTAGGTACTAAAACTAGCTTGTTTTAGGAGGTACCAGGCTAGTGGAAACACGCTGCAAATCGAGAAGGGCCGAGTAGAGTAGGGCCAAGGTGTGCTAGTGGAAAAGGGCCATTACTCCGCTGGGTTTGTTATCCAGACAAAACTATCCTGACTGATTTGTTGTCCAGACAAGAAACTTAATGCTCCTGCATTGTAGCAGCGCTGTTTATCTGCAAAACTACACCACCATCTACTGAACCGGCACGCATACTACAGCGGTTTCATTCGTCTCCAGCGTCTCCATCTGAACATGGACCGACTTTGAACACGCAAAGGATAAATCTTTGCCTGCCACTAAACTAGCTGCTATTATGCTACTAACAATTCTGCTAATCGATCCAATTCTTTAACGATTCCCTTATTGATTCCTGCAGATTTTCTGTGTGGGCAAATGTTGGCCTGTAGAGTTTCAGTGTCAACAATGTCAAACACATGTCACAGCATAACTGCTTCTGCAAATTTCTGGTGTTTCCACTTACTTAAGGTTGTGCAGTAGGCGCCTTTTTTTTTTAATTAAGCCACAATTCCGACGCTTCTGAACCCTGTCAGAGCAAAAAGACCCATGATATCGATTCTTTGATGAAACTGTTAACGATTCTCAACTGGAATTGGTTTTTCAATGCCCATCCCTACACTAAAGTAGTGTAGTTTTGCCAGAGTTGCTGCATAAATGATTGTGAAAGGGCTTTTGATACAGTTCTGGTGAAAGTCTTCCCATACTGATACCTGCTTAGAAACCTCTCTACGAAAAATGGAAGTCCTGGGCACCTGATACACGTCACCTCTTTATTCCAACCACCAGAACTATCAGTGTGGGTTTTCTTTGGGTAGTATCAAAAATGAATTAATTGTTGTAACAGTCCAGTTTTTCCTGCCCTTTTATTTCATTCAGCAGATAAATTAAATCAACCTGCAAAAACTGTCTCTAAAAACATTAATTGAAAGTTCCTGCTCTCAACATCTCATTTCAGACTAGAGCTGAATTTTGTTACAAAATATCCAGTTTTTCCTGCCCTTTTATTTCATTCAGCAGATAAATTAAATCAACATCACTGCTTATAAAAATGAGATTTAACCCAGTACTCTTATACAATCATTAAGCAGATAAAGAAACAGAAAAGAGATTCACTGAGACCAGAGATGTCCCATTGGATCACTACAAGAAAAGGGCGAAAAGAAAAAATGCAGTGTGTCTGAGACCAGAGTTAGCACATGTACAGCATGATACAGTTTAGGGCTGCAAATATTACTATTACAGCATTTGAAGTCATCACAGAATCATTCTTATGCATGAATTTAACCCAGGATTTACTTACAAATTTCAATCCAAATACAAATGAGAACCACTTCCACAAATATAAGCAGAATTTTTCTCCTATATGTTAAATTTTTATGGCTAATTTAAATCAGTGGTATTAATATTAATAATTAATAAACTCAATATAGATCCACAAACACAGTTACAGAATGAGGTGAAATCTGAAATAAACCATTTGTTACATTTTTTTTTAAATCTGCATAAAAACTGTCTCTGAAATCACATTAATTTGAAATATATTTTTGTTCCTGTCTGATTCTTTGGGAAGAGAAGGATTTAACTCTCTTGTATGTTTTGGATTTATGATGTGACATCTCATTATGACAAAAATACAGTATATAAAGATGAGACTGCATTTCAATGAAGCTTTGGACATATGTAGTTAGAACATGATGCTAGTAGTGAATATATTCCAAATATTTGTCCACTCTATTGAACATCATGCATGAAATGGTTAATTTGAAAAATGTAATGTGCATCTAATTTCATGTACCACTGATCATTTTAGAAGTGTATCGAGCAAAAATATTACTAAATATCTTCTTATTGCTTCCAAAATGTTATGTATTCTGTTTGTCTTTATTATAAAGTGATTATTTCTGTAGTTTTTGGGCTATGGGTGAACTAAATAGAAAACATTATTATGTCAGAAACTCCAGAGGATTATAATTAGCACCTTGTATAATTATCTACACAAATCAATCATCCTAAAAATCATTGGTTTCTGCCCTGGAGCGATTTGTTTATTATTTTGTCAATAAATTGATTCACTGTTTGACCCACAACCTTTGGAAAATTGGAAAACCATTCATTTAAACCAACAAGACTAAGGGATACAAAAATACAGCTGATGTTAAACCATTATTTAGAAATTTAAAAGTAAGGACAGAAGCTTCAGTGATGCATCTTGAATCTAAATGGTAATAAGTTTATCAGCTTTCATACATCAGTTTGATAATTACTATATTAATATTGCTTAAAGGCTCTGCATGTTGCAACCTGTTTACTTAATTTTCATGCTCTTTATTTATTTTCATTTTAGTTGTATTTATTCTATTTTCACTTTATTTTAATTCTACTTTATTTTAGTAAGCTAAATTAATGCTACTCTCTATTCTAATGTTTGATATTTTCAACTGTTATACTGTGTATAAGAGCAACTGAAACAACCAAATTTCACTTTGGGGGTTAAAAAAAAAATTCTGATTCTGATTATTGTCCCGAGCCAATATAATATACAATAAAGTCTTGTGTGGTAAAATTTTAGCAGTTCGATACTGTGAGCATTTATTACCTCCACCAAGGAGGTTATGTTGTTGTTGGCGTCTGTTTGTTTGTTTGTTTGTTTCTCTGTTAGCAACATAAAGCAAAAAGTTATGGACAGATTTCGATTAAATTTTCAGGAAATGTCCGGATTGGGAAAAGGAACAAATGATTAGATTTTGGGAGTGATCAGGATCATCGTCTGGAATGGATCCTGGAATTTTTTTAAAGATTCTTTAACATTGCGAGATAAGACCGTTTCTGTATTTGTGCATATTGTTATGTTTTCATGGTCAAGGAATCTAAATATTTAGATGAAATAAAGGTAGGATTAGGGCTGGGCGATATGGCCTAGAAATAAAATCCCTGATTTTTTTCCACAACACTCGATTTACGATTTGAATCGATTTTTCCCTCCCTAAAAGAAACAAAACTCCCAGTGACATAAAAATGAAACAAATCAAGTTTTGCCTTTATGTTGTCTAAATGTTTCCCTCTTAAAGTCAGAGTCTGGGTCATAAAAGGTTGATTATGTAGTATAAACGTAGGCAGGTTTGTCTACATAAACAATAAAAGGCTGAGGTAGTTTTACAGTATTAGCATGAAACTCTTTGACCAATATTTAATCTACTTAAATAATAAATACAAGCCTATAAAAGTGCTTATGCAAACCCTACAAGGCCAACCATCATGAAAATTGTAATTTTTTTCAAAAATTGCAATTACTTACAATTGGACAAAGGCAAGAAAAAAAATCTCAATTTTTAAATTTTTTAAATCCTCTGCAGAATAATTTGAATGAATTGATTTAATCCTATGAAGCCAATTGTATCATATTTGATACATACTTTTATACTACCTCTTTCTACTCAATATGATCAACAAATTACAAAAAAAAACATCTGAATACAATCAAATAAATGATAAAAATGTCCTCAAATGGATTATCAGTTGCCAAAAACACCTAATGTATCAAATGAGATACGAAAAATCTATATGTTGAATTTTATGGACATTTTGATTTTTATGGAATTTAGCAGAAAGTGATGCAAGCATTTCAGCTCCAAAAAATTAGAAATTTTCTGGCTATAATCTATGGTTTTGGGCCTAAAAGGGTTAATTGATTTTTTGCCCAGCTGTAGGTAGGGTTAATATTTTTGGTGAAAATTCATGCTCTCTAAGTGCTTTTCGAGTAACATTCGTTCTTCCTTTTTTTCTGTTAGCACTGACAGAAAAATGTAATTGATATTATTTTACTCCTGAGAGCTTTATACATCACCAAGCCTTCACATCTTCCATGAGAAGAATGACCTAAAGATTATCTGTGATTTACTTTGAGAAAATGACAGAAAGAATCCAAATGTTTGCACAAAAACCATCTGTGTCATCCATAACAAACTCATTCATGGACGGCAGAGGGATTTCTCAGTGAGTGATTAGTACAGCGTGTTTACACAGCGCTGTTTCGTGTCTGCACTGGTCAGCAGTATTAATGTTGTTAGTCTCAGCGTGGCTCATCCCTGCAGGTTTTTCACCCCAGTGTGACTCATCAGTCTCCTTATTAATGAAGCCACATCATCTTCATTCCCCCACAGACATACCAGACACGCTAAACCGAGTCTGAAGACAAAACGACCGGCTGCCAAGGCAACAACAACAGGATGAGGAAAACACCGGTTTCATGACATGACTGTGGGAGGATAATACAATAAAACAATACCAGGAGGCAGAGACACATCCAACTTAAAACGCTTCATAACAAAAAATGAGATCTATATAAGCGGGTCTGATTTCTTTATCAATTTGACCTTGATTTAGTGGACAACAGCCCTGACCTGAATTGACTTTGCCCCTCTCCACACTTCCTAACGTCAAAATAAAAGCCCTCGGGGTGCTCACACGAACGAGCATGTTTGAAGCTATTGTCAGTCAGATTTGACCAAAAACAGTCCAGCCAGTTTGGCCAGAAAACAAATGCCCCAGATTCTGAGCACAACTTCAATTTCTGTGTCTGAAAGCAGAGATCAATGAAAAAAAAAAAATGCACAAACTGATGAAAGCAATATGGAGGAAAATGAGGGGGAAACCCAGAGATAACATGAACCAAATGAGCTGAAAGAGAAACCGCACAGGTCAGCAAGAATCAACCACAACAAAGGCAGAAAACAAACAGACAACAGACGCTGAGCTCCACATCAGAAATCAGCCCATCAAAGATCTGGTGTCCACGCAGAGTTTATCCTCTTATTACTCAACACATATGGCAGGCCGGCCTCTAATCTGTGTCCACCTAGAGGATGAAATCACAGCCATGTGTGTGACAAACGTTACAGCTGACTTTAAAAATAACAGCTAAAGCCAGAGCTGGTTTGTGGTTATTGTTCTTCATTATGGAGGGGTGAGAGTGCCAAATTAGCAATGGCAATGTACTGCATACAGGAGCTTTTTCCTTTGCTTTTAGAAGTGACATTGTAATGCTGCGTTCACACCGCAAGCGAACCAGCTACCAAAATCGCCTCGCCTACTCACGTATCGTCGCACGTCCATAAATATCACGTCTGCTTGAGTTTCACCGCGATCATATCATAAATCATATAATAGGATGTATAGGCAGACATTATTCCAGCTGTATCCTTTTCATTCACTTATCAACCACAAAGCACTGTGAGTTTTACGCGAACTAATGTCCTCACTGACTAATGTTTCCCACATGGACATAAATTGTTCCTCTGTAGTCCAGATGAAAAGCTGTCTGTCACGGGCACCGTCACACACGAACACACCGCTGATTGGCTGTTGCCACACAGCAACACAGGACATCGTCTGAAAAGATCAATTTTTTTTTTACTTTCACATCGCGTGACAAGCTATGTTGTAGTGTGAGAAGCGGCAGTCGCATCGCGGGAGGGTTAGCCCCGCCCCATCACGGCTGTACACTGACTTTGCATGGAGAGTGATCGCCGAGGTAGTACAAGTAGCGTGCGGTGTGAACACAGCATAAGCGGTAAAAGAAACAAATGGCTCTTTTCCACGAGCACGCCTTGGCCCTACTCTACGCGGCTCTACTCGATTTGCAGCGTGTTTCCACTAGCCCGGTACCTCCTAAAACAAGCTAGTTTTAGTACCTACTCCGCTGTGGTTCCAAGCGAGCTGAGTCGATACTGAACGATGATGTCACCAACCGCCGGCTACTGATTATTCAGACAATGTTGTCCTTGATGAGTCATGAGCGCGACGACCTAGCACGCTAGCGGTAGCTACCATTAGCTTACCCTCATAAGTCTTTGATATGACACAACAGATTAATGCCTGAAAACTGCCAACCCATGGGCATTTACCGATGTTTGTCAAAGAGCCGTTGTCAGCTAATACTGATGTTGACCTGATGCTGATGTGCATCCTGTTTTTTTTGGGTACATTACTGCATCATAAGTAAACATCCACATCAGCATCAGCCCTGGTATTAACTATTGGTGCATCACTTTAATGTGCATTTACCAGCATAGTTGGTGGCTGAAGTTCCACCTCCGTGTGTCATTTGTTATGTGGTAACTTTAAATATTTCTAACATTCAAGTCAGAATCACATGAAATGCTGGAGGAGACAAAACATTGTATCCTAAAAAGAAGTGCAGTGGACTTATCTCTCATTGCTGCCTATCATAGAGAGGAGGACATGCCTCAGTCTATCAAACAGTCTTCACTTGAAGCTTGAATGAGGGATGAGAGCATCAGTCAAATTAAAAAACCTTATCAAGTGAAACCACGGCCCGTCTGGACTGAACTGCTGCAGCACTGTCGTCCCACAATGAACCCTACACGGCATCATTTTGTTTTCTCAGTGTGAGATTTAACGCAGCTTTATGGTGCTCTTTACAACCTGTAAACACTCAGCAGGAGCCTCACATAACCACACACTCAGAGACACTTACACAGCGCCGTCCCCGCCAATGGCTCCAATGTTGACACTGTCACCATTTTGAATTTGTTACACCTCCGTTACTGCTGCTGCTGGTTGCTAAGCAGAGAAGGATTCGACCACTTCATGCTCTCTGACATTTGCAGTTAGTGTCAGAGTTTTGTCTTGGTCAGGCATTAAAAATAGAGCTCAGATGTGTTATATGTCTATTTGGTCACTGTATGTTGCTCCAACCTTTGGATTGTTGTCTTAAATATTTGATTTCATTGCAATATCAGCAGATATGAACATTTTTGCAGATATTTATAGCAAATATTTTGACCATTCCAACTGGTTATCAAAATCCCACTTATTGGCTTTAATATTGGAAAAATGCACTATGGTTGTTTACCTAAACATCATGCATTGTCCACTTTTACAAATCCAAAACTGAAGTTATGTAAGAATAAAATATTTTTTTGCTTGAGTCACACCAATTCCAACACTAACTGATTGCAGTAATGGAAGAAAGAGGTCAATTTTAGCTAATTAGAGTCATCGTGCTCTTTACACAAAGTATCAGCATCAATACAGCAACAATAAATTTAGAAATATCAGCATATCAGATATCAGCAAAAGCCCAGTATTGTGCATCTCTTATTTAATTATGAGCATCACTTTGTTTCATTGAAGTTTTATTCTTTCTCATTGACGTTTTATCATTTTTTGGTATCACATTGTTTTGTTCTTTTAAAATTTAATCATTTATGTTTTCTTTTCATTTTTGTCACATTTTTTAATACATTCTTGGCTTTTTATTATCCTAGTCTGTTGATTCTTGGTTTTATTGCTTTGCATTTTCACATATTTGTCAGTTATCTTCATTTTATTGGGTTCCTTTTAGCTATTTTGCAGTGCATAAGTCCTCAGATCCTCTTAACTTCATACCTACGATCATTAAGATTACAGTGAAGTTGTACTTATGCTGTGTTCAATTTACATCTGAACTTAGGGGAGTGGGAATGATGTCGTATCACATAGGCCTGTGCTCATGTATCGATACAGTAAAATGTCGCCACACACTCTTTGGGATACGTGTATCGATTCAGATTCTACAGAATTGGCACAGCCTCAGTTTTTTGACAGTTGTTGTTGATACACTTTGGGTAATGTTAATAATGGCACAGCTCAAAGCAGAAGCCAAGATACATCATGAAGCACATGCTCCAAATTTAAACTAAGGCCTACCATCTTTAAGGTCCTGAATTAAAGTTTCTTAAGTTGTGGAATCATTTAAAACTCATCCTTGTTCTTTTTTTCCTATAAAGAAAAGCAAAATTGGTCTTGAGTTCTGTTAAAAGTGTAGTCAACGTTCACTATTTGGGTGCATCAGGATACATATCGTATTGTGGCCTCAGTACTAGGATACGTATCGTATCGTGAGGTTGCTGAAAATACCCAGCCCTAATATCTGAGTTATCAGTGTTACAGTTCCAAAGCTGGAAAAAATACTTCCTGATCCACCAGGCTATTTTCAGACATTGTTAGCACGCCCTACGCTGTAGTTCGTACCACATGAAGAATGTAAAAAACATTCTAGCAGTATTTCCATCCATAAACAAAGAACAATTCTATGTGATAGCTGATTTAGTGCGACAAACACTAGTCAGAAATGCTAATAAGGGGTGTCCCGACAACTTTTTCACCTCCGATACGATACCAATATTGCAGCCTTGAGTGTTGGCTGATACTGATATCCATCCGATACGATATCAACAGGAATCATACATGCTTTTATTACTTATTTTGTAGAATGGACTGTTAGAAAAGGCTTGATCGAGTGTGATTACTCAAACAGAGAACGGTAGTCAGCAATAGTAGGTATGAGAAAAACTGACCCATTTGTTCTTAATCAATGGGTTCAATGATTTTTAACATTAAACACAAGAATATTTGAATAAAAAAAAGAAAAATAAATATCAAGACCCTGGAAAGTAACCTCAAGAAATCCAGTAGAAACCAAAATATATATTATTAAAGAGCAAAATAACAACTGTGTTTAACTTAAACACAAGCATATTCTAAAACTGAATTAAATAAACAAGAAATAAGTTAGAATGGACTACTTGTATAGAAGTGCTTATATCAGAGATTTTAGATGCAGGCTGATATAATCCAAAATTTGTTTTTTGCTGATATCGGACTGATATCCAATATCAATTATCGGATTAGGACACCCCTAATAGCACCTTTGAAAACAGGTGTTTACAAAGGGCTTTAACAGACTAAAAGGTGGAAAAAAGTTCAATAAAATCAACAATCAGGTCAACAGAAACCAAGGAGGGTCATGTTAACTAAAGCAACAAAAGATATTGTCCACAGTTCACATTCTTTGTGTTTTTTTGTTTGTTTCTGTTGGTGGTACATGTATGTATTTGTTAATGGTGACCATCCATGTTTGTTTTTTACATGTTTGAAATAAAGCATTCAATTCAACACTGATCTGACTTTGAGAAATTGGATTTGCCGTTAAATTAACATTTTTATAATAATTTTAAACGTCTGTCTTGATTCAGGCTTTCACCATTCTGGGATTTTTTTTTTCACATCATGTAAATGAACTGAACGACCCGCTCCTATCAGCTGAATGAGGGCCTGTCAGAGGACTGTCATACCTCTGCTGTGTCAGACATTAACGCACACAGACTCCAGTGTGGCATGAATGGGACATTGAGGCACTCGTTTCCCCTCTAAGAGGGTCAAAGGCTGAACGGGCCGACATGACCTGAATGAGAGCCGGTCACATGGTCCCCCGGAGCGAACACAAGGGAACGAGGATAACTCTGGACAAATAAAAGGCCTATTGTCACCCTGCCTGACATCCACTCTGCCTCAAGTGAGGATCTCCTCCGCTGCTCTGAAAAGTCAAAGTAAAGAGGACATAAACACAGACGGACAAAACAATGTGGACAGGTCACAAAAGTTGAGCAGTGATGGAGGGAAATCTGCCTGGAAACAAACCACCCAGGAGGAGTTTAGCCTGCTCGTGGGCCGGCCGGGACATATGACTAAATTTAAATTCAATGCAAACATCATGTAAAGCAGCCAGAGTCACACCGCCGTCACACCGGCTGACACCTTTAAAACAAACAAGCAATTTACACACAAGTCCTGATTACATAAGAGAGACAGGAAGTCCTTTAACCCCCGAAAAAACAAACAACTCCATCCAAACAAACAAAACAAGAGCTTCACTGTTAGTCGATAAACTAATTAGTCAGTTTAAAGTATAAACTGTTTACAGAGCGATAGATTTTGATTTTTGAAGATTCTCAAGATTTGTCACATCACTCAATCTCAATCGTTTAAGCTTTATTTATACTGTGACAGTTCATGATAAATGTTATCTCACGACACTTTACTACAGAGCAGTCTGAAGCCAAACTCTTCATTTATATATACACATATATGCATTTATACAAATACATAATAAGTACGTCTGTATATACGCATATATACATGAAGAGATGTATGCAACCAGGCAGAGACCAAGAGACTATAACCACATTTGTTTAGTTGAATATAGACTCAATCAATCAATCTTTATTTATATATAACACCATGTTTGTCTTTGTTGAATATAAATTTGTTAAACGCATCGCATTTTTCAAGAAGAACCCTCATGTTTATATGGTTGTAAAAAAAGTTACGATGGATGAAAAATAAATATTCATGCAAACATAACAGGTGATATTTAAATATGTGCATATACTATACATGATATGTTTACGATGTATTCTGTATAGATATATATTTCATAAGTACAGTAATACTTTTCAAAGGTGCTTGTAAATTATTAATTAATAATAAATATTTTTTGGTTAGAATGTTTTTGTTGCTGCAATGGATCTGATTTATAATAATAAACAGAGTACTGTGTGACATAACTGTGTATGTACTCACATGTAGAAGTTTAGTTGTTGACATACAAATGTCTGATGTACATACGTTTTATGTTGCATTGACTAACTGTTGATTGTTCTTTTTTTTCCATTTATAATTTTGCGATGAATAAAAGAATAAATATTAGGGATGCAAACAATTAATCGATTATCGATTAATCGTTGATAAGAAATTACTCGATTAAAGTAAATTAATTGCAATTAATCGAAGAAGAAGAAGAAGAAGACGACAACAACAACACAAACGAGAAGTGGTAAGCTGGCAGGATGAAGAGTACAAGATGGAGTTCGGTATGGAACCACTTTAAGTTGGTTAATGATGACAAAGACGCCAAATGCACCATCTGTGGAAGTATTTTAAAGTACAACTCCTCCACAACTTTGCTAAATTATCACCTCAATACGTCACATTCTGTTAGGAATAAATCTTTTATTAAGGAATATGATTTGCATTTTCTCTTTCATAAGAAAGATAGCATTTTCATAGAAAGGAACCTTTTGATTCAGAGGGGAATTCAGCTTCGCAGAAAAATTGCCGCTTATCAATTAATCGATAAGATAAAACAACTATCGATTAATGAATTACTCGATAATTTGCATCCCTAATAAATATATTTGAAAAATCAATACAACCACAGATAGAGAGATCAATCTAATATTAAAATTAACATCTATAATGACTACAATATGGAGAGGAACAGGAAGGATTAAAAAAGCAGCATCTCACTATACTGCCAGTAAAATGGGTTTTAGTGGTCTAAAAGTATGAATTTATATATACAGAGCACATGGAGTTGAGCAGGTCCACAGCAGCAGGTCATTCATGACTTTTTGGCAAGGCCGTACTAATTGGGGTGGGAGAAAAAATTGATTCACACAAGTATCTGGATTTCTTTGTTTGACGCAGCATGCCTCATTTTAGTCTGTGTTAAAACTCACTTTTCACTGCAATCCAGGCTTTTGAAGTGAGTGTGTAAACAGCTGTTTAAAATATATTGATGAATAAATCCTAAAAACGGACTCACATGATGTGTATTTTTTTCTGATATAGTCTGTAGGCATCATCATTGTTCATCTTTCTCACTGGTGTAAAAAAAAGCCAAAGATTGTAAAAATCAACAATATTGTTGAATCGCGATTTAAATCGAATCGGCACCTTAAAAAATCGTAAAAAATCAAATTGGGAGAAAAGCGTATCATCCCAGCCCTAGTACTTACATATGTGTGCTGTTTACAGGAACTACCATGTACTTAATGAAGAAGTTTCATTTACTGGCACTGGAAGTTGCACAGTAATTTTAACAAGAGTGTACACAGAGAAATCAAATGACTAATCTCATTTATCCATTTATTGATCAGTCTATCAACATGGAAGTAATCCAGGAATATTAAATAAAGGTTCATGGCTTCCTATGAGGTCTATGCCCACTAAAGATTCTCACAAATTAACAGCGGAGGCCTCTATTGACACCACCGGAGTGTTTATGGCTCCAGCTGAACGCACCCTGAACATCTCCTCAGGCCTCGGTGTCACATTTCTTTAAGGCGGATTAGCTCCTCGTCCTCACATGGAGCTGTGCACATTAAACTGTCCGCCCCTAAAAGGGGGGTTTGTACCCCTCCGGTCTGATTTACAACTTTCATTCATAAGATCCTGAACGTTTCCCTCGCTCCAACCGCCATTTGAGCAGAAAACGATAATGGTGGACCATCTGCTAACAGATCCCTGCTTTATGTACGTTTACTGCTGCTGCTCGAGGTTATCGATTATTGGAGTGATCGGCTATTCTGCCAGTTGTTTCTCCTTTTAAGATCGAGTCCATAAAATAATGAAAAGATTACCATTTAAAGCATGTAATTGTCTCTATCTATGGGTTATATATTTTAGTCTAAAATCCAAAAGCACTAATTGACCACTGAGAATGTGAGGGGAAAGTCTGCTTAAAGCTGAGGCTAAAGTTTGGTCATCTTTTGGTATTTGATGCCTGAATATTCACCAAATCAATAATTTAATATCTTTTGGCTGCTTCATAAATCACTTAGGTATTCCACAGTATATATTACCCTTAATATTCTGATACAGCATCTTTAACTGTAACTTTTGACTCCAAACATGAGGAGCAGAATATCCTTAATTCAAGGTTAAGATTCAAGATTCTGTTTATTTTTTTATTTATCCGCACAATTAAACATGCTGTGTACAAGGTTATATTTCCAGCACTTTTGTTTTCATGTATCTTATTTGCAGGGCATCCAGAAGAAAGCTTAGTTCATCTTTCAAAAAACATTCCTGCTTTTCAGTTTATTTTGTTGTCCATGAAAATTTAAGTATTTTGACAGAAAAGGGTCAAATAATAGTGACGAATGTGCATTTATGTCTTTAATTCTATTAATTCAAAGAAGTTCAACATATGTCTGTGGTTGAAATCTTCATTTCATACTCATAAAAAGAATAATTCACATATTATGTAATTTTTCCACTATCTGTCTCCTAATAAAAAGCAATGACAAAAGATGTATTGTCATGATGATGTTTTGAAGTGATGAAGGATCATGGGAGTTGCTTTCATTCTTTTAAAAAAATGCCGTCATGCAACCTGCAACTCCTGACTCAAGGAGAGAAAAGGGATGTTTCCAGATGATAGACATTTAAGTTAAATCATCACAATATTTCTTTATATTTTCAATTTCAAGTAATGTTGGCCAAGAAACAAAGAAGAATTAACATTTACATTTCTGTGGTTAACAGAAGACAAATATGGATCCAGGAAGTTTTTTTTTTGAAAAGGTTTGTCAACATTGCAGAACAGGGCAGTTTCCACATTTTTAATCCTCTGCCAAGGATGAATAATAAATGTTTTTGCCATTGTATTTGTTTGGCTTTTTGTAAGCAAGATTACGCAGAAACTGCTAGGCGTATTTTTCCTGAAATTTTCAGGAGATGTTGGTAATCGCCTAATTTCAAAATGATTTGATTTTGATGGTGATCCAGACAACCGGCATTAGCGAAATATTGTTTTTGTTCAATAACTGTCAAACTAAAAATTATATCAAAATGATTCTGAGTGCTAGGTGTGGGTTTTCAGGGTCATGAATCATATTATGATGGTAACTTTATCATGGAACAATTGCTTAAAGATGAAACAGCAGGATGTGAGCTACCTTGGTGGCGGTTTGTGCTCTTCGGGTGCTTCTTATGGCCCTTTTCCATTAGCCCTACTCTACTCTACTCTACTCGACTCTACCCGGCTCTACTCTACTCGCCTTGTGCTGCCTTTCCTTTAGCTCAAGTCGCCTGCCTAACAGGGTGAGCGGTGACGTCATTTTGATCGCGACACAACAATCCGTGACTTTTTGCCACAAACCAAGTAAAAAAGGAAAGCAGAAGAAGGCTGCAGGTGATAAGAAGAAATACCCCTTGAGAAGCACAGGAGAGTTTTGGAAGCTATACAACAGAATGAAGCCGAGGACGAGAGCAATCGAGCAGCAAAGAAAAGACGTATGAGGGTAAGCTAATGGTAGCATGCTAGGTCGTCGTGCTCATGACTCATCGATGACGACATTGTCTGACCAGTCAGTAGCCGGCAGTCGGTGATGTCAGCTTTAGCATCGACTCTGCTCGCTTGGAACCAGAGCGGAGTAGGTACTAAAACTAGCTTGTTTTAGGAAGTACCAGGCTAGTGGAAACACGCTGCAAATCGAGTAGGGCCAAGTAGAGTAGGGCCAAGGCGTGCTAGTGGAAAAGGGCCATTAGTCAATAATAATTTAGATAAGAATGTCAGAAATGACTTGGTGGAGGTTTGCGCTCTCGAAGCTTCTACTTTGTTTAGCACTGGTTTGGCCCTCTTGAGTCCTTCAGCTCTCATCCCTCTCCACATAATATGGATGTTTAGTCCAAGAAAAAAATTACTTGTTTAGATTTCAGTCCATCTACCATGTAAGAAGCACATGTATATTTGCTAAGGGTGGTAGAAAAAATGGATTCGCATAAGTATCGGGATTTTTTGTTTGACGATCTTTAAATCTTTTTTTTGTTCAAAAACTGTTTTTTCCAAATTTAAATGCTTCATTTTAGCCTGTGCTAACAAGCCACTTTTAAAGGCTTTTGAAGAGAGAGTATAACAGCTAGTTTAAATATATTGCTGAATAAATCCTAAAAACGCACTCATGTGATGTGTTTTTTTCCTGATATAGTCTGTAGGCATCATCATTGTTCATCTTTTTCGCTGGTGTAAAAAAAGCTAACTAAAGATTCCAAAAATCAGCAATATCATAGAATCACAATTTAAATTGTATTGGCACTTGGGATGTAACGATATAAAAATTTTATATCACGATTATTGGGACCAAAATTATCACGGTTATCATTATTATCGTGGTATTGTTGCAGTGAGCTCAAAATGTTCAAAAAGTACTTTAACACACAACTGAAATCATTTGACCCCTTTAATATTATATTCATAACAGTTCTTTTTGTATTTTTGCCAATAATGTGTCAAGAAAGCTCTTTGAGTACACTTTTTGCCCTTCTTTCATGAGAAATAAAAGTAAACAATTCTAGCAAGTATTTGTCATTATGTTATAAATGCTTAAACAGTGTGTGATTATAAGAAAAGAAAAAAACAGATTTTAATTTTAACAGGATTCTCTTTATAAACAATTGAAAATGAACAACTTTTGCTCTGAGGCCAAACAATGCAAACTGCACATGCGCGTCCCCATGAAGCTGCTTCGAGTAACAGCCTCGTAGTTCAGACCTTTCGAGTCAAAGAGCAGCATCACTGAGCGTTACTGACACCCTGTGGTAATCAAACACGGTAAAACAGTAATTTTAATAGGACACAGCAATGATTATCGTGGGAAATTTTACTGCGGTTTACCATTTTTTCGGTAACCATTACATCCCTACTTGGCACCTAAAAAAATCTTAACATATCAAATCGGGAGAAAACAAAAAATAAGAAAACAATACTTATTTTATTTAAACAATACTTATTTAATTTTTTAAACTGTTTTTCTGTCTGTTGAAGGCCCTCTTGTTGGCTCTGTATTTTCTTGTTACCTGTTTTTTCTGGATATTATTTTTAATGTTTTTAATTTGTACTTTTATCCTTGTAAAGCGTCTCTGAGTTTTGAAAAGCGCTGTATAAATAAAATGTATTATCATTATTATTATTAAAAGCCCTAATATTTGTGATCAGAAATATACTTAAGAAATATCTTTAAAATTGTCAATAACATTGCTCCACCTTCATTTAAAAAATTTGTTCAACTTTACTCTGAGCAAACAACCCGAACATCTCGTTCGACAGTTCACAGAAACTGTGCTGTCCCAAAAAGATCCTCTGCCTTTGCTCAAACAGCTTTTTCATTCAAAACCATTAAACAATGGAATCAGCTCCCAGACAGTCTGAAATGTTCTGCAGATTTAAACATTTTCTCTAGAAATCTAAAGAAATATATTCTTGATAACCAACTGTGTCAGCATCAGTCCGGTTGGTTTTGTATATAGGATTTGACACTGATGTATATTCATTTTAAATGAGCTAATGTGTTGTGTTTTGTAATAGTTTTTAACATAAACAGTTATGTAATTGCATTGTGATTGTTGTGAACCTGCCCAGGGACTGCAGATGGAAATTAGCATTTGCTAAATCTGGTACAAAGCATCTTTTCTATTGAAAGATTAATGTATTTGTACATGGTCCCTGTCAAATAAATCAATAAACTAAACTAATAAACTAACTAGATTTCAGTCAGATTGGCACATTAATCCACTTCTTCAGTCTCCATGGAGACTTTATGCTGTTTTTTGTCTCTGCTGTTGCTGCTAAACTGCCATTTGCTGCTTTTATGACTATAAAAAACATGATCTATTTCATTCAGCAGAAACGTTTTAAATAAGATTAGCAGTCAAAGAAGCACTGAGAGAAGTCACTCCCCATGTCACAAAGAATGACGCCTCTAATCACTCTCATTTGATTGTACATCACTATGCAAAACGTTATCTCCACTCGCAGCTGAATGTCAGCTCAGAGTTTGGAGAACCGTGACAGGAACTTTAGACTATTTCTGGTTTCAATAATTTACCACTTAGTTTAGAGAAAATTGTCTGAGTAATGGATAATTAAAAGAAAAACGTATTGCTGCCCTTTGAGCAACTTTAGAGGTGACTTTCCTTCATTTTGTTCTCGTTCCAGAGGCTCAATCACCATAATAAATTCCTCACATATGAAAGGACTCAAGTACGCTGTGCACTTTATTTCTACGATCATAAAAGGCCCATAATGAAAGCCATTTGTCGTGGCCTCTATAAAGGCAGGTTTCATACTGCTGTAAATACTCCAGAGAGAGACCTGCTGTCCCTGCCAACCAGACTACTACAGCTCTACAACCAGATGGACTCTGTTTTTGTCCAGATCCTCGCTGTATTTCCATGTGTGTCAGCAAACCTCCTTAATACCTGATGCTCAGTGAGTCAGATTCGCACCAAACTGCTGAACTCTGACATGCCTGGAAAATATGTGGAGGCTGAACAAGACGAGCTGAAGAGGCCAGACGAGTAAATCCAGGTCATAAGCACCAATTATGTCCGCTCTATGGAGCTGCTGTAGTAGCACAAAAACACTGTAAAACAAAGGTGACCACAAAGACAAATTAGTGGGTAAGGCAGCTAGCTTCAGGCTTAACTCTTGTTTTTTGGTAACTTGACTCTGGCTCAGTTTAAAACTCTGCAACAGGAAGCAAAACACATAAACAACAAGCAGGCTACTCATCAATCAGCTCGCTGCAAAAACAAAACAAGACCTCTGAGACCACCAAGAGGCTGACATGTTTGCCCCTGGTGAAATGTCTTAGAAACTACTGGAAGGATGGACTTAACATTTACTGCTGCCATTAGTGTTTACCTGTAGAGCAGGAAAGAGCAACCCAACATTATCGAAGTGGCCAGTGAGTGAATTTCACAATCAAAACCTCGCCCTCCTCCTGTAAGTTTCCTTTAAAGCATTTTAACACGTGCATTGACTAAAGATAACTTTGCATTTTAAAGTGGCCTGCATTTGCATGTTTAAACATTTAACTTGATTTTGTCCGAACTATCCCAGTCATCCTCCTATCCTGCATCAACAATCAACAGAAATGACATAATTTATCATTAATTCATACTTGTAGACCAGTTAAACCCATTTTAATGGCAGTTCTGCACTATCCATCTCCATACTGTATTGATTATAGGTGTTAATTACCTACGCCAAGGAGTTTGTGTCATTGCCGGCGTATGTTTGTTTGCTTGTTTGTTTGTTTCTCTGTTGGCAACATAACTCAAAAAGTTACGGATCGATTTGGATGAAATTCTCAGGAAATGTCTGGATTGGGACAAGGAACAAATGGTTAGACTTTGGTAGTGATTCGGATCACTGTTTGAATCCGCCATGACGAAAAATGTGATTTTCGTGCATAACTACTGAACTAAAATAGATATCATTGTTAATCCAATTTCTAATGTTAGGTTTTCATGGTCAAGGAATCTAAATATTTCGATGAAATAAAGGTAGGACTAATATTTATGGTGAAAATCACAATAGGGTTGAGGACTGTGGTGCAGGTGGAAGTCTCTCTGAGTGCTTTTCTAGTTTTAATACTAGACTAATCTCTATCTTCACAGATTCACTTATTTAATACCAGACAGGTAAGTCAACTTCACCTTTCCTTTTATAAAACTGAACACGGTCAGTTCTCCAACAGATATCATGGTGTAATAACATGGAATGATAAAAGACATGTAGCTGAGAGCTCATCATCATTACACGTTTTTAAAAGGAAACTGTCTTAACATTTAATTCATGAAGCTTAGTTTCAATTTGTTTTTTCCTATGTCTTAAATTTTGTCCTTATTTTGTCAACTCTTTTATAGTCTTTATATTTTTGTTTGCTTGTTAAACCTGTTTGTTTGTGTTATTGTCGATTGTTATGATTTCTTTTTGTATGCATACACATGTATGCAAGTATTACTTTGTGTTCTTGCTGAAATCTTGACTGCACTTTGCTTTTTCTTCTTATAGAAAGGTTAGGTCCTTTGCATAAACCTCTTGGCTTCTTGACCTCTCCCGACATATTTCTTTGTTTTCTGAATATTTCTAGTTTTGACCTTTGATAGTGCAAAACTAATATACAAACAAACAAACAAATCTCTACATCTATATAGACATAAGGACCCTCTTGAATATGATATACTACATCTCAAGTGGCTTACCTTTAAAAATTTATATTCAACAACTATGGTGCTACACATAAGATTGATTGACTTTAGACAAATGTGATTTTAGTAACTTTGTCTCTACATCTCTTGATGTATGCATGTGCATATGAAAGTATATTTATGACATTTTTTGTTCATATGCATATGTGTGTATCTGTAAAATGAAGAGTATGTCTTCAGCCTGCTCTGTTGTAAAGTACCTTGAGATAGCACTTGAACACTTGAACTGACACTATAAAAATAAAGAATGATTGATTGATTGATTGAATTTAGTCTTGGAAAACAAGTAAACTAAGAAAGATTTCATGGATTTAAGAGTGAATCTATTCATAGTTCACAGCTATCAGGATCACTTGCACTCATGTTTCTAGTACAGAGCGACTGTGTTGGAGATTTAAATGGGAATTTAATACATCCCCATGTTACTCATCTCATCTCAAAACCTGATATTCTGTGGAATAATCGTCTGCTAAGTATGCAGTAAAGATGTGGAACTAAACTCAGAAAGGTCAACATTGCACATGCTGAGTTAACTACTAAAATAAAGGCTGATGATGTTTGCTTGGCTCCTGGTTAAGGGTCACTTGGTGGGAGCATTAGGTAGGGCTGTGTTATGACAGAAAAGATGAACAAGACATAAATCATCCTGTGATTTGTAAGTAAACATTTAAAAGCTGTCTGTTTCCACCACTTCCTGAACCTTGAGGTAAAAATAAACCAGGAAAGGTCTCCGAAGGTCCCACTTTAAGGGGTTAAAAATGACAAAATGGGTGCACCTGCAGCTGGAGGTTATGTCTGCACCGCTGTTCCTGAAGTGGACAATCACAAACTTGGTAAAGTGTTAAGAAACTTTCCCACTCACCTGTCCCACTAAAGTTTTTATTAGGGGTGTCCCGATATAACTTTTTAACCTCCAAATGATACCGATATTGTAGCCTTGAGTATTGGTCGATACCGATATCGATCCGTTACAATATCAGCAGGAATTAAACATACTTTTATTTATTTTTTAGGATGGACTGTAAGAAAAGGCTTGATCAAGTGAGATTACTCAAACATTACTTTACCTTAAAAATAGGAACATAGCACAATTAAATAAAATAAATGAAAAATAAATAAGAAGACCCTGAAAATTAACCTCAAGAAATCCAGTAAAAACCAAAACATATATTTTTAAATAGCAAAATAACCACTGTGTTTAACTGAAACATAAGCATATCCTACAACTGACTTAAATAAATAAAAAATAAATTAGAATAAATTAGAATAACTGCCTGTATCAGAGTGCTTATATCAGATATTTAGGATGCAGGATATAATTCGATGTTTGTTTTTTGCTCATATTGGACCAATATCTGATCGGGACACCCCTGGTTTTTATGTATACTTTTTTTGTCTTCCACTGGTACTAAATTAATACATTTTAAAATGGTGTCAGTTAACTATTCCTGGATCAGTTCTTTGTCGAGAAAAACAGAAACAGCAATGTTTAAACTTGAAGCAAAGGATCCGTCCCGTTTCTAAAGAAAGAGAGGAAACAGGATCGCTCGCAGAGCAGACAAGGAAGAGAAGGTCCAGCACCTTTAGCTCTAATATTCAGTGGCATCAAAGTGAAACTCCAAAATATGTTGTGATTCAGGTATCGCGGTCTTGGTACAAGTTAGGGCTGAAAGATTTATCGTTTATGGATTGAAATTACAACTTCAGTTCAAACAATGTAATATTGCGATCTTCAAAGCTGCAATTTTTGAAATACTGATCTGCTGTGTCTACTATTTTACAAATCTGTAGCAATTTACATTTAATGAAGTGCTGGTAAGCAGGTCAACAATACAAAGCCTTTGTATCGGAGTAGCAGTTTGAGTATCATCAACATTAGCTGATGAATAATGTGTAATGTGCTTTAATCACTGATTTTCTCACCGTTGTCTTTACTGTAAAAATAGTGACAATTGCACTGAAGCTTGATTTGAGTTCTGATAGATTTTTACTTCTTTATGGGAGGGGGATTAAGGGGGCATACAAGGTTCATTTGAGGCTGAAAATGTTTTGGAGATAATGAATTATGGAGGCAGTGACAGCTCTTTAAATGAATTTTGTGTTGAATCAGATATTTCTTGCCTCCAACTTTATTTAATTTTTCCTCTGTCATTAACTGTTTTCCTTTTCTTCTACTAAATTGAATGTACGTCTCACCAGTAAACCTCTCAATGAAAAGATTTAAAAAAGAGAAGCTTGATTTGAAGACATGAATCAAATTGAAATATCTGCCAGAAAAATCTTAATTAGATCTTTCCTAAAATCGTCCAGCCCTGATACAAGAACCAGTTTTTGTGCATCTCCGTTTGTGATAACTGCTCAACTCCGCTGGACTCAACAGCGTTTTGGTTCAACTTGCAGCATTTTCCATTTCAGTTTATACTTACACTGTACTTCTTTAAGGTCAGTGGGGTTCTTGTAGCATGGTTGCACCAAACAACCTTGACAGTCTCCCAACAAAGGAGGAAATACAGTCATCAGAGCCCCCCTTTGGTTTGTAGCTTTCTCTCACTGCTAGGCAACAAGTTTTATTCCAGGCACAACTGTAAGCAGCAAACAAACATACTATTAAAAGCAGTGGAGAGTTTACACGTTGTATCCAATAACCCTGTGGTCTGGACAATCCAAACATTCAGAAGTGTCTCCACAGCATGTTGAACCAAAGCCAATATGAATCCCTAAATCAGACTCAAAACAAGAAAGAATCCAGGAAGCTGCTACAATTTACAGGAAAGTTGGTGCTTGAATTAATGAAATATGAAGCATATATCTGACAATGACAGAGTGGAGACTGAGAAGATGGGCTTGACTTATGCTAGTTGCTGCCTTAATCTCTCTGATTTCATTTACTAGTCAAGACCAGATGTCTTAAAGCAGGACAAATTTTATTCTTGGACCGATCAATCACGGACTACAGACCACAGTTTGCCCCTGAGCCATAATTTGGACATTCCCTAATTTAGAGCATAAAAAAAACAAATATATCTTGAAGTTTAATAAAATGAAACAGCATTATTTTTTAGACTTGCTATTACATGATGCTTTTTTACTGTTCACATACTTTTTTATCAACCTTATTAGTTGTTTGTTTTATTTTATTCTATCTACATACTTAATGTACCATTACTTATTAAACTATTTTAATCTCTGTTCTTACTCTTGTTTTAGTCCTGTTTTAACCATCTTCTCATGCTGTAATTATACTCCCATTTCTATGATTATCCTCCATCTCCTCTTTTCTTTTCCATCTTCCTGATGCATCTATCAACTGTCATCAACTTATCTATGTATACATAAATCAATCATGTATTTATTGTCTTATCATCCCAACATTATATACAAAACAAAATACCTAAATGTTCTACATATGTACGTGCTGACATATTTAGCTTTACCAATTAAATACTGTATATTACTATAGTACTTTGGCCATTTCCAGCTTACCAGTTTACCATTTTCCTTCATTTTGTTGCTTTATTAACATGAACTTCGGTGGCTTTTTGTTTCACTATACTGGTCTTTGTTTGACCTGATTGTTTATTTATTGTCTCCAGAGTTTTGTCTTTGTTTTGTCTGTTAAAGTACACATCTGTTTTTCAGAATCAGAATCAGAAATAGAGAGACAGTGGATAGGCTTGAGAAAGGGGGGGAGAGAGTAGGGGAAGACACTCTGCAAACTGGTCACAGGCTGGATTTGAACCCAGACCGGCAGATGTATATGGGACGTGCATGGTTGCTAACCACTCCGCCACACCAGCACCCCCAGAAAACCTTTTTTTAATCCCCAAGGGGTAATTCGGTACACGTTTTCCAAGAAAAGATGGAAAAACGAGCAGGAGCAACTTCCACAGGCTGCTTGGGCACTTACATATTTATTCTATATTATATATATTTTTTATATATTTATATTTTCAAAGGTGCTATAGAAATTAAGTTATCATAAGTATTATTTTTATAGCCTACAGTTGTCATCCTAAATGCTGTTTGCCCTAAAATAAAATCTGAACAAGTGGATATCCTAAGTCAACAAATAAATGCAAATCAAAAACAGAACAGGACAAACACATCCATATTCATCCAAACAGTTTTCATCCCTTTCTTGGATAAAGAATCTTTCATTAAGCCATTTCCTTCACAGACTCAAGGCCTTCAGAGAACAATGCCACCAGACAAAAGACGATACCAGAGCAGCGTGAGTGATTCTGGAGACAGACAGCGTGTCCACATCTGGCCACCAGCCGCAGTGACTTAAAGTCAACCAAGACTCAAAGTCATCATCCACATCCTCTTCCCAAGGCCGGGCCAAGAGGAAGACCTATTTATGGTACAGAAATACAGATAATATGCGGAGGTTTACATATGAAGATCCTTGTTTAAGCCCCCAAACAATCTGTTCTCCATCACACGCTGACAAACACGACCTCCAGGGGAAGATGTTGTTTTAGAGGCCTATAGGTCGCTCTGGTGGAGAGGTTTGGAAACAGGAAGCTCCTGAGAAACACAGACCCACTAAGCACCTTGTGGGAGGGGGTTTAGGGACTGGACGCTCAGGGGGAGGGGGAGAGAGGCTCCTGAATAACATCTTTATTTTGAGACAAATGAAAATAAACTCCAGCAGTGTACAAAGGAGGGCTGTTGATGCAGGACGGCGTGAATGAAGACCAAACCTCCCACTGTCCCTGTTTTTCTTGATCCTCTCGTCTCCATCGGAGCTATCGCGGCTCATAACTCAGAGCGTCCTATAGATCGTGTCGTAATCCTTTTTTCGGCCAAACAGGACGTGGCGGAGACCCGGTTTGCTTGAATTGATTAAAGCTACATTCCAAGCCATATTTTCTTTGGCCGCTCTGATGAATTGAATGTTTGTTACAGCTGCGGTGGCTAAAGCAGTGTTTTGCCAACTCCAATGTTTGTATGAGCGCGGATTCCTCTGTAGGGTGGACTTTGAATGAGTCGCTCGCTGTGTGAGCTCTGCCTCTCACATACTATTGGGATTCTTTGAGCATATTCTATCATGCATATTTCAGAGGCCGTGCTTCAAGCAGCAGGCTCCAACACGGCTGATGGGAAACACAGGGATGAAGCTCAGAGTTTTTCAACTTAGAATCTGGAGCTGTTGTTGATCTTTGTAATCCCTGAAATGTAAAGCACCGCACATCGTTTTAAAGGGACTGTGAGGAGTTTCTAAGTAATTACAAAAAAGTCTCACTTTTAGATATATGCCTGATCGAAATACACACTTTAAGATGAGTTTTAAAGCATCAAAATAGGTTATCTATAAATGCTATTCCTTAGCTTTGCGGTCGGGTCAGACAGGGCTGGACTGGACTGGATACTCAACTTCGGGAACAAGACAATTAAAACTAGAGCAAATTTATATTATTTGGACACGTCTTAGAGCACCGGCCTGTTAGTAACGATATGTAGCCGGCTACAAAACTACGATACTAAGTATAAAAAAAAACGAAGAAAAAAGAAGTTGTAAAGCAATGCAGAGTTCAGAGGAAGATCCGAGCTACAACACAACAAACGCACGCTTTGGCTTGGGTCAAGTCTTTTGGTGCGTTCCAGTTGCAGTCAGAAGTAGGAATTTCTGAGTTCAGAGAAGGAAACTGCAACTGGAACGTCCCCCAAAGTCAGAATTACTGACTGGGAACTCTGTGAAACCTCGCCACCCCCGAGTTGGCAATCAAAGATGGATGCCCCCAGTATGAACAGTTATTTAGCTCCTGTAATAATCAATTTATTTGCACGTCTGACTGGGGTGTGTCGCTCTAGATCAGCTGTAAACATCGTATTGTTAGACTTATATTTACAAAAATGCTGCCGTAGTGCTAATCACATTCTTCATAGAACAATGCAGGGCATGCTAACAACAGCTAACAATAGCCTGGTAGATAAGCATGTTTTTTTCCGACTTCAACTGGAACGCCGATAAGTCGGAGATGATGTTACTTCCAGTTCCGAGGTTACTGGAACGCAGCATTACGACAGTCAGCGCGCATGCTCATGGGTAGCAGAGTCTTTATTTCGCCGGTAATAGATTCTCCTCATAGCACCTTTGAGTTCCATTGAATTATTATTTACAAACATTTCACTGATTTTGTCCCAAATTTTTGTGCATTTTTATTCATCACCTATAACTGTTACCCTTTAAAACCTTTAAATCCCGCACCTAAGAAATGTTCAGGTTTTTGTAGTTTTCTTTGTTCCCTGAAGTGTTAACGGAATCAAACAAGGATTTCATTTATTCCATTTTTTAAAACATTAAATATCCCTGAATTAATTGATGACCTCTGCCAAACAGTTGAGGTGGTAGTTAAAGGGTTAAGGTGGATTGCAGCAGCAATATCTTTAACATTTATGCAGGAAAAAAGCTGGACAAAAAAATGATAATGACCTTTAAGATTTATGCGAACAGGGGTGCTGGTTTGGCGTAGTGGTTAGCACCCCATGTACATGCATCTGCTGGTCCAGGTTCGAATCCCGCCTGTGACCAGTGTGCAGAGTGTCTTCCCCTGCTCTCTCTCCCCCTTTCACAAGCCTATCCACTGTGTCTCTCCTATCAATAAAGGCACAAAATGCCCCAAAAATATACATTTAAAAAAAAAAAAAAAAAAAAAAAAAGATTTATGCAAACAAGCAACATCCAAGGATTTTTTGCTTGCAAGTTCGTTTCTTTTAGAAAAATAAACAAGACAGCACTCGATGTATCATAAGGCTATAATTAGGAAATGATGCCTTTACTAATTAACAGAGATATAACACAGTGGTTAAAGTGTCATTTATGTGGTTACTGGAATAATAAGCACTGACTAAAATAAATAAATTTAAATAAAATAAATCATGCCACGCTACACGCCTTCAGATACATTTTTACAAGAGACGCTGTACCTAAAAAGACGAGTTGACAATTTTGCACACCAACTAATCAAACTGTCACGGGGGGCATGAAGTTAAGACTGTTTTTTATGTTTTGATACAACGAGGGCACTTACTTGTCACAACTGAGAATCTTTGAGAAAAGTGTTCATCTAAACTGAGAAGTCCTGACATTTTTTTCCAATTTTCTGAGCCTTGTGTTGCACTGTTTGTATTTTATTGCAGAGTTCAGTGAAGACATTGTTTGCATTAAAAAGGAAAGTTAGTGTTGACTTTTGTGTATTGGCTGTTAAGCATTCAAAGCCCATTTAGCAGAAGGCGTTGCTGATCAGCGGGTGATGAATGCTAATCGATTTACGTGTCACATACTCATCGGAGAACAAGTAAACATTGTATGAATTCATCATAAAGGCCGACTTATTTTCTCTGCATGGTAAGCTGCTCTTAGCAACTTTTTCTGAAAAATATTCATGCAGTGCAAAGAAAGCTGGAGTCAGAGCTCTGCGACTTGATGCAGTCAAAGCAGATAATCCCTCTGATGTAAATATCTGCATTGTGTGAGTAAACAGCGGCGGTGATGGTGATGATCGGTTGGCTAGGCCTCCTGCTGAGCACTCTGCTGTGGATCGCTCTGACTCTGCGGGGTAATTGATGAATATTTGGCTATGTTAATGCCGGCTGCAGAGATGCCTTTGGAGTATAACCATGGTAACTACAGTACCTGCGTGTATCAGACGGAGGGGGAGGGTGGGGGCGATAAAGGCCTGAACTGATAGCTGATAAGAAGGGGTCTCTGCCCTGGCCTAGTTTATCTTCAAAGCTTAGTCATTTATGCAGAAGGAAAGGGGAGGAGGGGGATAGTGGAGAGATAGAGAGACTGCAGGAGGCTCTGACCCATCTGCAAACCCCCCACCACACTTCAAACTGACTGAATTATTGTCCCGTCGCTCTTTCCTCGCTGTAAAACTGGTGAACCGCCACCTAACAGAGCAGTATTTCACAGACGCTCCGACCTTGAGAGTCTGAAGGTCCTTCAGCTCCATAAAACTCACATTCTGCCTCGAGATGCCTGAGTCACAGTCACAACGCTCTCTGCTAAGGAGATAAGTTACCGCTGAAGCACTCATTTGATAAGAAGTGGTCTTAAATCCATGCTTTCCTGATTCACGAGTTTCCTGTTTTACTCTATTAAAAATGGAACATATCTGGGGTGCAGGTTTTGTGGAGCTGTGCATGACCCACATACAAGCTTCTGCTGGACAGGGTTCAAGTCCAGCCTGGGGATGGGAATCGAAAACCAATTCCAGTTGAGAATCGTTAACAGCTCCATCAAAGTATCCATATCATGAGTCTTTCTGCTAATCAATTCCCTTATCAATTCCTTCCACTGACAGGGTTCAGAAGCATCAGAGCTGTGGCTTAATTATTTTACAAAAGGCGCCTACTGCTCAACCTTAAGTGAGTGGAAACACCAGCAACTTGCAAAAGCAGTTACTGTAATATACCAAATAAACGCCGATTTCCAATTAATCACCAGTTTCCAAATAAACGGCCGATGCAATTTATTCGGCGCAGCCTATGAGCTACGGTCGAAGTTACAGAACACACATGCGAACACTGAGCTCACAGCTGACAGTGCACGCTTGAAAAGAATCATGATCAGACTGAACCTTAACAGTCCACATGGTTTATTTGTTTCTCTGGACATCCTGTCAGCTCGCTTCTCCTCCCTCTGTATGTCAACAAAAGGCACATTGGTGTACAGCGCTCTGTTTCACGACAGTGCAGTTACACTCAACAACCACAGAGGGCACTAGAGTGCAAAAGCCTGAATCTTTCACACTAGGGCTTCACAAATCCAAAGAAGACGTTGCCGCTGCAGGTTATTTGCCCTTAACATCAGGAGGCCAAACACGTCAGTTAGCGGTACATTGCTGCTTATCCTCATGGCCCCGGTGCAGCCAAAAAACAGAAGTAAGACCTTAACTACTTACTACTGGTAAGGTACTTCCTTACCAGTAGTAACAGTGTTTAGAGAGAGCTGAGTTGCAAGAAGAAGACAAGAGTATAACTACAGTGCTGTAATCTTGCTCTGAGGGTGATATTCATACTGGTGTAATAAATAATTTGATTACATTTACCATATTTTTTCATTTTTTGCTAAGCAAGATTTTTGTGAGAAAGGAATTAAACGCCTGTCCCAAATTAACGCCTGATCTGCTCAGTAATTGAAACAAATAAACGCCCTGGCCATTATTTGGTATTTTACAGTATCTATGCTGTGACGTCTGTTTGACATTGTTGCCACTGAAAATCTACAGGCCAACATTTGCCCACATGGAAAATCAGCAGGAATCACTAAAGGAATCATTAAAGAATTGGATTGATTAGCAGGATTGTTAATAGCACTGGTATCAGTTTGCAGAGTGTCCTCCCCTCCTCTCCCACCCCCCTTCACAAGCCTATCCACTGCCTCTCTCCTATTAATAAGGCCACAAAATGACCAAAAAATTAGTCTTTAACGAAAAAGGAATACATTTTTTATTCTACCTCTATGCTCTTTCAAGTTCCAAGTGTCAAGTCAGATAAAAAAGGGTTTTGATCAGAAAAAACAGCAAAAATGGTGAGATGATTGTATGAGTGTACAATGTAATGATCTACCCTTTGAAGAGTGGGTCAAAATGTCGATGCTGTGTTGTCTCTGCCGTGTTGGTTAGGGCCTTTCTGAGTGGAGTTTTTACGTTCTCCCCATGCATGAGTGGGTTCTCTTCCTCTCATAGACCAAAAACACGCTCTTTAGGGTAGATTGGTGACTCTAAATTGCCCATAGATATGAGTGTGAGCATGAATGGTTGTCTGTTTCTCTGATACCACTTTCGCATTAAAATTACAGGTCAACGCAGGTTAACCCACTAACAATCGGCAAGTGACTCTTTTCCCACTGCCAGCAGACCTGAGTCGAATCAGCAGCAGATAAGCTGCGTGGCTGTTTCTCTCCTCTGGCACATCAAGCTGATGTCATCACGCTGATGATGTCATCAGCGCGACAAAGCACATCCATGTAAACAAGGGAAAGGATGTGGTTTTCTTTACTTCGTACTTTTGTCCCTCTTTAAAAATGTACAAACTCGGTGCTGATGATTCAAAGGCAGATGAAATTTATTGCTGAGATGGCAGAGAGACACGTAAGTTACAGGCGGGGACGTGCGTGATATTACGCAGTGAGGATGTTACACCAACATCATGATGTAAATTAGCAGGTCGACCTGGGTGTGACGATCCCACTGAAGCTGATCAGGGGCGAGCCAAATGAAACTCATGTCACTTACAGGGTCAGTCGGGTCGAAATGCCAATTAAACCCTTTCAAACTGCAGACAGGAGCCGATAGGTACCGGGTTTAAATGGCTTTACTGGCCAGTCTGAAAGGGGTATAAGTGGCCCTGCAATTGGCTGGTTGGTTCAGGGTGTACCCCAATCCCTGGCAATATCAGCTGGGACAGTTTGCAGCCCTCAAGCAGGATGGCCTAAAGAGAAGCCTTTAAATCAGGGAGGAGTTGGAGCTAAGAACAAGGACCAAGTTCTTCTTCAGGACCAACTCCGAGAATCCAGCCCTAAGATGCCATCATGATAGATTCTGATGTGAAAGTGGAAACTTTAAGGGCCACAGCTCACCAAACAAAAACTAGTTTGACTGAAATCCCACCAGCTCATCAGGCACATGATCACATAAAAGCAACGCACAAAAACATTTGCACATTATCTCTCCATCAACTAATCAGTGAGAGTGTAGTGGGCACCCCCTCTATGGGGAATCAGTGGCTTAATCAGGCCAAGTGACAGAGAGAAGCACCTTTTTCCTCCTAAAGTAACACATGCAGTGGTCCAGCAGAGGAGATTTTGGACAGACAAGAGCTCTTTAACAAAATTATCAACAGATGAGATTTTGGAGACAAGAGCTCTTTAACAAAATTATCAATGTTTTACGTTAGAAAAGCTAGAGCTGGGAAGATGTGTGTGTAAAGAGGGGCATAAAATAACTAGAAGTCCAATGTGGAAAGAGTTTGATGGAAACTAAATACTTCAGAGCCCCCTCTATGACCTACAAATTAAACAGTAGTAAAATTAACTTGTGTTGGAGGTAGTGTAATCAGGAAGGAGACACAACACACATATTTTAGCAGACCCTGTTTGTCTGTCTTAAGCATATTCACATCATTGGAATTCATGAACTACTCCTTACTATGAACTGTGATTACTTTATAGTCTTGGAATAATGTTTTAGAACCCCTATGTAACTAATAATGCACCTTTTTATGTCTGTTAATGTCCTTTTGTTCTTAATATTATTGATATGTTTGACTGGAAAACAATAGCAAAATTAAGTACAAAAAAGAAGCACTAAACGATCACTTCTGAGAAGCTTAAACACGATCATTTTCAACTATCAAAGGAGTAGTAAGTTTATTTCCTGCTAGCCAGATCCTCTGCTTGTTCATTATTGGCAGAATATGAAACAGGTTGTAGGAAAATGTGTTTCCTGTCAAAGCAGAAGAAGAATTTGCCTGTGATGCTGCTTCCTGCTTTCATTTCCTCTCTGACTCGGCCTGTTTGTCATCGAGCTTGTCTGCAGATTTTTACTTTGATCGGGCGTCAGGACATTTGAATAACTTTTCTGTCCATGAATCAAGAGCTGGACTTCTCCTTGTCCGCTGGATCGCGCTCGGTGGCGGGCTGAAGCGCCTAGTAAATAGTTCAATAACCGAAACCAGTTAGCAGAACCGGCAGCCAAATTAAACACTCACTCCGTGCCACGTTTCCTCTCTGTAATAAAGTCTGAGCACCGTCTGTGGCGTCTGTGCGAGCCGGCTCGAACAAGCTGTGGGACACAAAGGCGTGCAGAACATCTGTGAACAATTAAGAGGCGAACAGAGAGAACGAGAGAGCACTTATACTGCCCATTACACTTCGATTCAAGTCGCTGGCTCTGCTTTTCATGATGTAATGCAGCACAGCTCGAGTACACAGGCTGCAAAGTTTCAGTGGGACAGAGGAGCTCAAACACAGAGGACGTAAACCAGAGTGGAAACACATTTACCTGCAGCTCTGAGGAACATGTTCTGCACCGCTCCGTAATTAAGTTATTCACCAAAAAGCCTTTAAAATATCGCACATTAATCAACATTTATTCTCAAGGCCACAGCTGTTTAAATACAAGTTAAGTATCGGTTTTACCTTGAAAGAGAAGACTGAAATAAAAGCTATATTCCACCCAAAGTGAGGGATAACGTATCATTTAAACAGCTGCATTTCTTGGCTTTAGTTTGAGTTATCATTTCCTCAAATTACTATTTTACTGTAAGGGATGATATTAGAAATATGGCTGATGTCTGTGCTCAATGAAGTACACAATCACGCTTTTTTTGTGGCTTGTTCCACTCTATTTTCATGTTCAAAAGTTTGCGAAAAAAATGACTCATCAGGCTCTTTCCTGATTTGCCTGCTGGAGGATGAATGCTTGGTTGTCTTTTCCTTTAATTTTACTGTAAAATATGGTCACATGGGAAGCTCCTCTAAGATCACAACTTGCTTTTTCGCCAGTCTCGGTCCAAAAAAGAGAATCAAAACAGCTAAGAGGGGAAAATAAAGACTCATGAAGAGACATAGAGACTTGATTTTGGAGTTACATAATACTCTGGAGCTGTGCAATTAGGTGTTTTGTTTCCAAAATCACAATATGAAAATCTGCAATAAAAAGATTCAATTTTGAATTTTATAAATGAGAAAGATATTTTAGGTGTTTTCATAACTGTTCGTGTAAGCTTTACTGAGTAATATCAGTGTTTCTTGCAAGAAATCATCCAGCTTAGATTATATTTAAATATTTCAAAATGATTTTCATCCATAAACAGAATGAAATCTTAATGTTGGTGATCCACAATACTGGATTTTTGCCAGTACCCAATATGCCAGTGTTCCTGAGTCAAAACCAGCATAGAGTGATTGTACGCTGTTTTCAACATGCATACAATTTCTTACTTTTCTCATCAACAAACCACTTTGTTTTACTACTACTCTGGTAAATAGTACACCAGTTAATCTCTGTCACTATGGCTGATGTTAATACTACTGATATGTACCTAATACATAACCTTGCAGTGCAGCTGAATCCGCCTGATTCATAGTCTGTTATCAGACAGATTCATCTTGCTAAGCTCCAGTCTTTAACGACTGTTCGCTCCCGAGTGGCCTAATCAGCAGCTTCTAAATCTGTAAAGGTGCGTTCACACCACAAGCGACCCAGCTACCAAAGTCGCGTCGCCCACTGATGTAGCGTCGTGCATCCATAATGTAACCACTGCAGTCGCTCGGTGATGTCACGTCCGCTCGAGTTTCACTGCGATCATATCATATATCACATAATAGGATGTATAAGCGTACATTATTCCAGCTGTGTCCTTTTCACTCACTTATCAAACACTAAACACTGCAGCTGATGATGCAGCAGCACTATCTGGGAGTTTACCGCGGTCCGTCTAGGCGGAACTAATGTCCTCACTGAGATTAGTTCCGCCTAGACGGAACTCATCCGCCCTGTAGTGCGGATGAATAACTGCACCGTCACACGTACACACACCGCTGATTGACTGTTGCCGCACAGCCACACACGCCCTGCCTGAATAGATCAACTTTTTTTTAACTTTGACATCGCGCGACGAGTGAAGTGATCGTCTTGTACGCGGCTGTCGCATCGCGGGAGGGTTAGCCCCGCCCCATCGTGGCTGTACATTGACTTTGAATGGAGAGTGATCGCCGAGGTAGTACAAGTAGCATCCGGTGTGAACGCACCTTAAGAGGTATAAGATGCATAGATGCTAACAGCTTTAGTAGCAGTTATATTAGATCTGGACCAAATTTCTTTAATTAAAAACAAGAAAAGGCAGGAAGGATAGTTTTGCTCCACTTAGGATATGTTTTGGCAAGAGATTGGTTTCATCACGTTTTGTGCTTTACAACGAGGCAGTAGCGCCCACCTACCACTTTATCTGATTGACTCATAATGGATGTCTAAACACCTGCATTTGTCAGGTTCTGCACATTCCCTAACACTTTCAATGGGTTGTTTAGTAATATATACATTGAACAGCTCATCTGATGTGTCAGGTTACATTATAAAGTCCCTCTCCAAAAATCCTGGACTATCCCTTCAAAGTATCTGCTGGGGTGATCAGATCCAGAGAATCCCAAAGTGGGGCTTCAATGCCTTAAAAAAAAACAGGACAATTTTAAATGATTAATAAGAGTATAACTTAGACATCACAGTGAAAAAATGATTTACTTGAGCTCAATTTAAAGTAACATCACAGTTATTCTGTAAGGTTTAGGCTAAATGCAATCAGTTAATGTATAATGAAAAGTTAAAGGAAAAGTTCGGTTCCTGCAGCTTTTACATTGTTTATAGAATGAAGAACAACAATATACTCACCCAGAAGGCTTTCCTGATGCAAACGGTGCTTCGGGAGATATTTAGATCCAAAATCGAGCAGCGGACACCGATATAATGGTAGCCTGTAGGGCATAGATCGCCGCTCCTAAAAACTGCATTAATCGTCCAAAAACTCATGTTTTTCACCAATATTCCATCATGATTTGCTCCGAAAGGACCGCCATTGCAGCCTGTGTCTCTCCACACAGCGCTGTGTGGCTGGACTAACCTCTGAACTGACGAGCTGTTTACATGGCCTTTGCGCGTGCGCAGTACTCTCTGGAGCGTTGCGATCGCTTCATATCTGTATATCTGTATACTGTGGCTCCAAACTGTAAGGACGTCCATCATATTCAAAGTCCTCCTCCACAACATCTTCATCCCATAGACATTCGTCCATTTTGCACAAAACTGGAAGAAGAAAGTTGATTTGTAGCTGCCGATCTTCCCCTGAACCAATGAGCCGCACTGCGCATGCGCAAAGGGCATGTAAACAGCTCGTCAGTTCAGAGGTTAGTTCAGCCACACAGCGCTGTGTGGAGACACAGGCTGCAATGGCGGTCCTTTCGGAGCAAATCATGATGGAATATCAGTGAAAAACATGAGTTTTTGGACGATTAATGCAGTTTTTAGGAGCGGCGATCTATGCCCTACGGGCTACCATTATATCGGTGTCCGCTGCTCGATTTTGGATCTAAATATCTCCCGAAGCACCGTTTGCATCAGGAAAGCCTTCTGGGTGAGTATATTGTTGTTCTTCATTCTATAAACAATGTAAAAGCTGCAGGAACCGAACTTTTCCTTTAAGTTTGCATTTGTGCAACTGCAAAAAGTAAATGATTGGCGACCGACAGGGATAGTGTGCGTACTCTGACTATTGCACTTTTATTTTGGGAGGTCACAGGCTGATAAAATACAAAATATCATTTATAGATAATACGCATGAAATTACTTAAATCTATCTGAACTATGTGTCAACTGAATTAGGGGGAAATGGCAAGCTCATTATAAAAAACTATACATACTGCTGCTTGGATCTTGTAAATTGACCTTACTGAGAAAATCTTTTAACGTCAATAAGTGAGCCTCACAGACCTCTGTGACCTTGTGACATTGTCAGCAAGAGGCTACACTAGGTGCTACAAGCAAATGTGCTAAGTGCATAAATGTTGACGGATAATGCAGGCACAAAACTTAACAAGGAGGAAGGATGTGTGGATAATTTATTGGTTTTGGTTCTTCTGTAAAGATTATCATGTTTATTTGTTTGACACTGTTCATATTTTAAGAGCAAACTCAAGACTAGTGACACAAAAATGACATGAATCAAGTTCTACTTTTATGTTGTCAAAATATATTCCTAAATAAATCAGAATTCTTAAAATTAAAGTGTGTGTCATAAAATGTTAATATGTTGCAAAAGTGCACTTTATTGTTGCAAAAGTGCACTTTATTGTTGTTCATTACCTTATTAACATGTTTCTCTTTGACCAATACTAAATCTAACTTAAAAAAAATAATAATTAAAGCCTGTAAAAATGCTTGTGCAAAACCTGACAGGGCCACCATCATTAAAACTGAAAAGTTTCAGTATTTATATTTTTTCAAACTTTGCAACTACTTACAATTTAAGTAAGTGAATGAAAAAAAAAATCTCGATTTTTTAATCTTTAAATCTTCTGCAGAAAATAATTTGAATTAAGCGATTTAATCTATATATTTCCCATCCTTACAGATTCTATTTATCATTATTATTAGTTCATCTTATTCAATATTCACTTTAACCCTTTAATTTTTTATAGTATGCTTATTTATTTATTTTAATCTTATTTCTTATCAGGATTTTTTATTGTTATTTGTTATTCCTTAGCTCCAATGTTTCCATATTTTTATTTTTATTAAAGATGGCATCTCCTCAGTCCTCTTATTATTCTATATTATATAATATAATACTTATATTATACAATATAGTATGAAAAGTTCTATACAAATTAAGTTTGACTGATGATTGATTGACTATCATGCTTAGGAGGTAAAATAACATTTGCTGAATGAAGTTCTCTTTTTTTAACGTGTCTTAATTGTTCGACTGAATGTCCTCAAAATGCTTCCCAAAACAAACCTCATCATTCTTTTCCCGGAAACTACTCCATCACTTTATTCCATCATGAAGTCACTGTTATAATAAGTCTTTGTGCCATTAAATCTACAAGGATTTCTCACATGATATAATGTAAATGTCCAAAAATGCCAAAAACAACAAGTGCAGCATTACATCAACAGCAAGTTTGGAAATAAAACAATGGGTACGTCATTTCTCTTCAAAAGCACACTGAGGGGAAAAGCAGCCTTCAAACACTAAAAGATTCATCGAGCATTTCATAGAACATCGTCAGTGAAACTTAAATATTTTACAGCCTGAACTCTCGCCATCTCTGAGAGCCAGCAGTTCAGAGTGGTTCAAACAATCCCTCCATCGTCTCCGCTGACCCAGAGTTTGGTCTCTGCTCAGAAAACGATGAGACAATAAAAGCAGCATGAGCATAGATCTCTGGCCTCGGACCAACAGACACAGATCATTAAGCCTGGATGTTTCTCTTCAACAAAACCGCTCTGTAATGTCTGCACGGCCTTATCTTTAAAGTTTCAGTTCCTGTTTAATCTCCAAACAGGCCAACAACTTATTAAGATTGCTGGCACATGTTTTATTGCCAATAAAATCCTTCACAATGTGAAAACAAACAAGGACCAATCCGTTCCTCGTGACCGGAGCGCCGCTCGCTTAATGCGGAGGATATCACATCTCATAAAAAAGAGCATTGTTTAGATTTGGACCAAAAACATCCCACTCACTGCCAGAACTGCTCAGGAAAAGTTTATTTACAGGATTTAATAGGCAACGACTCAATAGATCACTTTAAAGTGGGGACCATTACAGGATTAATGGACTTGAGGAAATAATCAGTACCTTAGATGATGGCTGATTCATGACTGGGGTTATTTTTGTGTCAAAGGCCCAAACAAGCTTTATTACAGCTTCTATTAATTCACTGCTTTGCTCTGTTTTATTTATTAAAACTAAAATGCAATTTAAATTGAGTCCAAGCAGCTGGCCATGTGGCAGTTTGTGTAAAGCTGCTTAGCCCTGAGCATTTAGCCATTATCACTCATACTTGTATAAAAGTTTTGAAAAAAAAATGCAGGATGGTCAGCCCCACTTATACCGCTTTCACACTAAAATTAGTGGGTCAATGCAGGTCTTTTCAACCCGGGTTAGCCTGTTAACAATCGGCAAGTGACTCCTTTCCCACTCTGCCAGCAGACCCGGGTCTAATCAGCAGCAGACAAGCTGTGTGGCTGTTTTTTTTCCTCAGGCGCATCAAGCTGATGTCATCACGTTAATGACATCATCAGTGCGACAAAACACGATCACGTAAACAATGGAAAGGAGCAGTGAAGTTGTTGACATGGTTATATGTACTTTGTACTTTTGTCCCTCTTTAAAAATGTACAAACTCAGCACTGGTGATGCAAAGGCAGATTGAATTTGTAGCCGAGATGGCAAAAAGTCACATAAGTGGGGTTCTGGTTTGGCGAAAGGGTTAGCAACCATGCACGTCCCATAAACATACTTCTGCCGGCCAGGGTTCAAATCCAGCCTTTGGCCAGTTTGCAGAGTGTCTTTCCTTAATTTTTCACCCCCATCACAAGCCTATCCACCGTCATTCTATCCTATCAATAAAGGTACAAAATACAGAAAAAAAGTAGTTTATTATGCCGTGGGGACGTTACACTGACGTCATGATGTAAATTAGCAGGTGAACCCGGGTGTGATGTTCCCACTGAAGCTAATCAATGGTAAGCCAATAAAAACCAGCGTCGCTTCCAGGGTCAGTCGACCCGAGTAAAAATGCTGATCAAACCCTTTCAAACTGCTGACAGGAGTTAACTGTTACCGGGTTTAAACAGTTTTTTTGGCTAGTCTGAAAAGGGTATTACAGAGCTTCTCCCCAAACCCACCCTCGTCTTCCCGTCATATAGGAAAGGGACTTGATGAATGATCTCTTTGACCTTGAAAGTCAGAAACTGCAGATGCTAGTTGGATGCTTAACAAGAGAAATATTTTTCTGTATGGTCGTTTCTAGGGCCATAAAAAAATGAGTGTTATTTTTTTTTCCAAATTCCATTTTAATTTTTCCCATATTCCATGTTTTAGCTGTGACACTGGGCGTGAATCAAACTGTAGTGCAGTTTGATCCAGAATGAGAGCACCTCTTTAGGTCAAAACAAAGTTTGGTTAATCCAGAATATTGTTTTACACCCATCAGTTTGGCTAAATTAAACTGAATAGTCAGAGAGCCAAAGCTAGGTGTGGACTGGACCTTAAAGTCTGAGGATCCTAAGAAACCCTGAGTTTACAAGCTTGTAACTGGAACATATTAAACTCAGATGTGCTAAAATTCCAAGCTCCAACATCCAAGTTCCAAGCATCTGAAGGCAAGACATAATGTAGTGGTTATTTGTCAAACAGCCACAATGCACCATTCTGGTTGGTTCGTACGTAGGCAATAAGAAAATTCAATGTCTACTCAGGATTCAGCATTTTTGTCATTTACTTGAATCAAAAAGGATTAAAAAACATTTCAAGCCACGTCTCGTCGACCTGGTAAAAAAAAACGTCCCTTCCAACCCACCTCCTGCCTATGTGGGAATCCTGACGAATCACTGCCTGGCACAGTGCCTATTGCCCCCTGGTGTTTACAAGACAAAACCAACACAAAATACATTCCTTTTCAGTAATAACCTGAGAAAATAGCTCTGACACATAAAGTAAGGAAAGCATGAACATTTCCAAGATGGTGGACAAAAGCCATTTTTACATTGCATTTGTGCAAAAGCACTACAGCAACGCACCATAACTACATCACTGTGCTTTCAGACACTGATTCAATCATAACAGTCAAGTCAACTATGTTACAGTTTTGCCGATATACAGAGAAATGTGGAGGAAAAACAAGCAAACGAAGCACAGTGGGAGCTCCACAAACACACATATTTAACCACAAATAGCCCAGCTCGGTTCACCTCACCTCTGCTCCCGCCTACAAACCCAGAACAGAGTGAACACTTGGTTCCCTAATCGTTCATCAAGAGGTCGAAAAGTCACAGCGGTATAAAGCTGCATTTCAGACAGCAATGAGCGAGTCTGAGGCTATGTCAGCAACCACAGTGTTTTACTATTCATGCTAAGTATGCATCATCATAGAGTTTGTTTTACTAATCTTAATAATCTTCCCTTTTGACTGTGAGGGAAATACCCTCACATGAATGACCTGGCCCAGAATTGCCCAATCGTCACCAGGATGTGGTAGGATGTGCAATGATAGTCATTTGACCTGAAGCACAACATGCTGACTCTTCTGAGATGAATGATGAAAGACAAAACCGCAGATTTCTCTTTTTAGAAGTAATGATAAAAACTGTCAGATAGGATTATTCGGAAACTGAAACTGTGCTGCAGAGTCTGCCTGTCTCCTCTGTGCATGTTTAAGCTAAAGTAAATGCTTCTGCCGTCAAAGACACTCAAGGCTGACACTTAGGCTGCGTTTACACAATGCTGAAAACGGTCAAATCCGATAAGTTTTTAATGCGTTTTGGCCTTGCGTTTACATTGAAACGCTTTGTGTTTTGTCTGAAATAGTAACTTTTGAAAACGGGCTCCAGAGTGGAGAGTTTTCAAAACGCTCTCCATGCAGCACCGTATAAACTCATATCAGAACGTTTCAGGGTGAAACGTTCTCACGCATGTGCAGTACTCTTTCACATTGAAGCCTGCACGCACATACCTGGAACAACAACAGCTTCGGTCGTCTGCCGAGTAACGTGTGTGCCGCTTATCATGCTCAGTTTGTTATCCAGACAGAACTATCCAGATCCAGAAACTCCTGCCTCTCTGTGTGTCTATTCGCCATTGTTGTTTGTGAAAACTTTTTCTTCTTCGTACGTGTATTGTAGCAGCGCTGCCTCTCTGCAGACCTACGGCGCCATCTATTGAACCGGCATGCACACTACAGTGGATTCACTGCTCTCTGTCTGAACGCAGAAGAATTTGAAAACGCTAAGGAAAAATCTTTGCGTTTTCAAGTCAGGAGTTTCCATGTAAACGTAGCTTTAGTTACACAACTACAAGTTTCAGTGAGTGTAAAACTGTAATTAGCAGCACCTCATCCCCATGTTCATCAATGAACTGATCAAATATGTAGTTCGCTGATAGTATAGATGGGCTGCTTTGATAACTTATTACAGCTGTGTGGGCTTTGGTGTGTATGAGAGTCCCAGGCAGCTCTACAAGGTAAGCTTTCATATAAAGTATAAACTGCTAGGATGTCATGATGACAACACATTAATGGTACATTCAATTTACCTTAAAACGTGGAGCTGGGAAATGGGAATTATGTCCACAACTCATTTCCATACTTCATAAGCGAAAAGATGGTTGAAAATGCAAGCACTTTTAAGGACCCTGTCTCAAATTTAAGCACTGTCCAAACCTTAAAATGCAACAATACAATTGAAGTACTTCAAACATTTCAAGCACCCATAAGAACCCATATGAAGGGCTATTTACTTGAGTTGCAGAACATTCTTTTTGTTTTTACAATAAAAAAACATTATTCATAGTTCATAATCTATGCTTGACAGGATATGTATCGTATTGTAGCCTCAGTATTGGGACACATATCTATCGTGAGGTTGCATAAAATACCCAGCCCCAGTCCAAACCAGCAACCTTCTTGCTGTAAAGCTGCACCTCTGTGCCACCTTAAAGAAGATCAATTCTAGGTAATTTAAAAAGTAGCATTTTTTTTTTTTTTTATATGTATTTTTTGGGCATTTTGTGCCTTTATTGATAGGAGAGAGACAGTAGATAGGCTTGTGAAAGGGGGCGAGAGAGTGGGGGAAGACACTCTGCAAACTGGCCACAGGCGGGACTCGAACCTGGACCGGCAGAAGCAAGTACATGGGGTGCTAACCACTCCGCCAAACCAGCACCCCACTAAAAAGTAGCTTTTGACTATTTTGAGAGTGTAGCAATGCAAATAGTCTTTTCTGTCAGTCAGTCACAAGTTTGTCAAAAAACTGTCATATGTCTAGGGGTGCTGTAGAGTACTTTCTGATTAGTCTGATCAGTTATCACAATGACATGACATTAAAAGTAGTGTTGTTTTGGCACGGAAAAGACAAAAACACAAAAAATAGTATATAGAACATCACATATAACACTTTGATGCAGTTGCTCAGAGCAATTGATGCCAAAAGAGTACTCACAAAGTATTGATAAGTTGATACTTGATACTCCCATCCCTAATGCACATCCTCTATACTGGCCAATATTCAACTTTTAGGCCACTATCTGTCAATTGATACTGCACCAATAGTCTTGTGCATCCCTAGCTTTAAGTACACTGCAGCATTTGTTTAATAGACTCTGTTGACCTTCTTAATGCAGTGATCAAACTACTTTTACTCAAGTAAGAGCTGAAGAGTACTTTCCTGAGCACTGCAGCAGGATGAACCTTCAGCCACATTCACACCTTGATTCATTCAGAGCTGATTTAATCCTTCTGCTTTTACAGCTTTACCAGTCTGCAGCCACAGCCAGGGTGGGTTTTTAACTCTGGCTAATTAAAGCTCAGTTTATACACATCATTAATTAACCACCGTTCCTCTGCATAAGGACAAAACTGAACAGTTAGCAGCTTTAAAGCGCTGGAGTGACATGTTCCTCTTTTTAGGTTTCAGTTTATAGAGCAAAGCTACAACTGCGACATTTTCGCTAGCATGGAAATCAGTTTTAACAAACACTATATTACAGAAATGTATTTTTTTCTTGGGACAGGCCCTCAAAAAACCAAATGTGTCCCCTCCGGCTCCAGCACGGCTGTTACGCCCTTGTCCACCAACGGCCAGCATGTAACCGTTAACCGTTAATAAAAAGCATCAAACAAGCTAGCAGCGCATTTAGCTTTACATCCGCCGGTTGTTAAATCAATGAAAATCAAGCCAAAAAGCCTCCAAGCGGCTACGTTTGCCAGCAAAAACCCCGACAAAGCCAACACGAAGCGACATTTTCACCCACTCACCTCATTTGGTTGGTACCCGTCGACGTCTCATGGTTAATAAAGTACAGAAATGTGCTTTAACAGAAATAATGTTGTGCTCATTGTTGCAGCCGTGTCGTCCTCTCCCTGCAGCAGCTTTCCTCCTCTGCCTGCCTCGCCGTTTTTACTGTTTTGGGTTGAGGAAAAGTGATGTCATTGCATGAAATTGCATTACCCGCCCCGTTTTTTTCTTACAGAGGCTGTCCCCATGCTGCCAAACATAACTTCACCATATACTTAAAAAAAAAGCAGTCTCCATATAGTGGTCTTTCTGTTCCTAAAATACTGTAGCCATCATAAATCTGCTCACATTCTGGATTTGGTTATGAAAAGGTTCAACAAAAGTGTCAAAAATAGTTAATTTGTATGAAGGGGGTGAAAACTTTACAAACTGAATGAGAACTTCGTGGAAACTACATAAATGTAAACATAAAAAGTGCAGTCAATGAATGTATAGGGAAAAGCTGCATTTCCACAGCAAGAACTTTGACCTGGGACTAGGAACTTAATGTTTCCACCTCAAGAGCCAGGCTTCAAATTAGGAGCAAGGAGTTTTTCATACCTCCATATGTTTCTGCTTTCCTGGGTGAGGCTGACCACACATTACACTTTTTTTAAAGAGATTGTTGTTAAAGTTGGGCAGATCCTGAACACAAGCCAGAAGATCCCAGTGTGTGCCAAAACACTCCGGATGAAGGCTAGGGCAAAACATTGCTGATAATGGTGCCACATGATCCAAATCCACCTCATCTTAAGAATCGGTCTTCTCTAGGTGAAAAAAAAGCCACAAAACAGCATAGGGTGATTACATGATCTAGGCAGATTATTTACAACGGCCTACTTTTCCACTACAGGTCGCTTTCTCGTAGTAAGCATGTCCTTCCGCCAGCATTGCCCATCAGCTTGCTTCAAAAGAACTTACGGCTACCAAACTGGAAATATTGGTGGTTTTTGCAGCAAATACTATTTCATTAAATTGCTTGTTTGCAACCTCTATTGCTGTGACCAGATGGGCAAAGCTTAGAATGGCAGTACCTCGTACAACCCAATTTAAGGCATCCTGAACTTCTGAATCTTCAAGTTTATTTTGGGACAAATTAGTTGACCAAACATTCAGAAGAGAGTGACAAGGTTCAAAGTTGGTCACAGCAAATTATTTATCCTAGTAATCCTTTAAAGGTGCTAAGGAAATCTATTTCCGGCGACATAAAGACTCTGCTACCCATAAGCACGCGTGACGACTGTCGTAAAGACGTGACCCAAGCCAAAGTGTGTGTTTGTTGTGATGCTAATGAATGCAGCTCGGACCTTCCTTAGAACTCTGCACTGCTTTACAACTTCTTTTTTCAACAACTTACAGGATGCAAAGCGACGAGGTAATGTATCTCTTTCTAGTTACGTAGCGGTAGTTTTTGATGCGTGAAACAAGCAATTTTTGGAAAACTTACTATCGTAGTTTTGTAGACGGCTATATATGGCTACTTACAGCCCGGTGCTCTAACACGTGTCCGAATAATATAAATTTGCTCTACTTTTAATTGTCCTGTTCCCGAAGTTGAGTATCCAGGCCAGTCCAGCCCTGTCCGACCTGACCGCGAAGCTAAGGAATAGCATTTATAGATAACCTATTTTAATCCTATAAAACTCATCTTAAAGTGTTTATTTTGATCAGGCATATATCTAAACGTGAGACTTTTTTGTAATTACTTAGAAAATCCTCATAGCATCTTTAAGTATATGGAATATTAGGATAACAATTTTGTACTACTGATCAAGTAGGAGCCTCCTGTCTCAAACTCTGGAAACATGTTTCACATTTAGGATGTCAGATCAAGGTACTATTTAGCCACTCGCTTCATGCATACTTCTACAGCTCACAAACATGGCAATAAACATAAATACAACTCATTTGTTTTATGCTGTTAAACAGAACTGAAGACAGCCAAGTGACAAAAGCTACGTATGTTCAAGCCATAATACATACACACTGCCCTTAGCAAAAAGTAGTTTATTCAAGTGTACTAAGAGTATACTTATTGTATACTAAAACTGAGGCAATATACTTGAAGTTTACTTTTTATATAGTATATTTTATATATTTAAGCATAGTACAGTGAAGTATACTTGGAAAGTATAAAGTCTAAGACTAAGCACACCAATACTAAGACTTACACCGTAACACTAAAAATTATACTTTTATTTTTCTTTACTTTTTACTTCCTTCTGCCACAAAGTACTAACAAATTCTGAAAATGTAAGGGGAAAAATGTGCTGATTTCAAGGGTATCTTTTTGTCATTTATCTGGAGTGACTTCATGTTTGATCTGGTTTAAAGAACTTCACCTTTAAGTCAAAATCAGCCAGTAATGAAGGAGAAGTCCGAGTATTTAAGGCTCAAACCCAGTGATTCAAAACATTATAAAACAAGAGTGAAGTAGCCAAGATATCTTAATTGACTTCATGTGGCTGGCAGCCACATGGGTAACAAGGACTGATATCACTTTAAAAAGGCTAAGACATATTTATTATGGAAAAAATAGAAACAAGAAGATTAGATCAAATATCATATTTCTTATTTATTTGAAGTCTGGACCCTATAGCATGTGTCAAGAATGAAATGATCCTTGTATGAATGTAATTCATAATTCCTGATGTAGAGGGTAACTCACCCTACAGCGGCTGCTCTGATTGATTAATTGATCAACCAATCAGAGCAGCCGCTGTAAGGTTACACAGTCAAACACTTTCTGTGTAGGAAGAGTCTGGATTGAAGGATAAGTTCGGTTTCTACAGCTTTCACATTGTTTATAGAATGAAATAGAACAATATACTCACCCAGAAGGCTTTCCTGAACCAAACAGTGCTTCGGGAGATATTTAGATCCAAAATCGAGCGGCAGACATCTGTATAATGGTAGCACATAGGGCATGTATAGTGCCGCTGCTAAAACTGCATTAATCGTCCAGAAACTCATTAGTTTCACCAATATTTCATCATGGTCCGCTCACGCTACTCCTCCATTACAGTTTGTGTCACTCCAGACATGTCTTTGTGGCTGTGCTGACCTCTGAACTGAAGAAGAAGAAGGTTTGCCTCCGCCCATGCGCAGTACGGCTCATTGTTTCAGGGGAAGACCGCCGGCTACACAACGACTTTCTTCTTCCAGTTTTGTGCAAAATGGACGAATATCTATCGGATGAAGATGTTGTGGAGGAGAACTTTGAATATGATGGGTGTCCTTACAGTTTCAAGCCAGAGTTTACAGATGAGGAGCTCATCGAAAGGAGGACACGGAGGCAAAGAGAAGAACAGCTCTCCAGAGAGTACTGCACATGCGCGGAGGCAAACCTTCTTCTTCTTCAGTTCAGAGGTCAGCACAGTTACAAAATCATGTCTGGAGCGACACAGACTGTCGTGGAGGAGTAGCCCGAGCGGACCATGATGAAATATTGGTGAAACGAATGAGTTTTTGGACGATTAATGCAGTTTTAGGAGCGGCGCTATACATGCCCAGACTGCTACCATTATACAGATGTTCGCCGCTCGATTTTGGATCTAAATACACTATATTACCAAAAGTATTTGCTCACCTGCTGTGACTCACATATGAACTTAAAGGATAAGTTCAGTTTCTGCAGTTTTCACATTGCTTATAGAATGAAGAACAATATACTCACCCAGAAGGCTGATGGGTGTATGAGTATGAAGGCTCATGAGTATATTGTTCTACTTCATTCTATAAACAATGTGAAAGCTGTAGAAACCGAACTTATCCTTTAAGTTCTATTTTTAATCATTTTAAAAGATAAATCAATTATTTGATTTTTCTTAATATACTATTCTTTAGTGTTGTCTTTATTTTTTCACTAGAGCAAAACTTGACAAAGAATAAAATTAATTAATAAATATGAAAAAAAAGCTGGTCAAAAAGTTAATAAGTTCTTAATTGTTTCAAATGGGAGTGAGGTCAGCAGCAGTCTAACCACGTTACAGTAACTAAGGAGCTTGATAGAGGATTGCTTTTCCTGGAAACAAAGTTTGACAAAGGGTAAAACTGAAAATATGCTTAAACTGCACTTCTGTATGTGGTCTACCATATTTTCAAAACTGGTTATGATTTGAAAACTTTTTAGTATGTCGCAAGTCTGAGTATTTTCAAAACTCATCAGACTGGAGAACATAAGTCACGTGACTGACTTTGTGGTTCCAAGAGGCCAGTCATTCACCCATTAAGTCAGTGTAGATTCTCATTCATCCAGGTCATGGTTATCTTGAGGATTCAAATTTGAGGCAAGTGGACTGTGTTGAGTTTTGGGAAGATGTTTCACTTCTCATCCAAGAAGCTTCTTCAGTTTCAAAACCACAGTACTGGCAGTTCCAGAAACGTCTTCCCGAAACTAAGCACAGTCTAGTTACCTTGTTTTTGAATCTTCAAGACATTCACCCATTAAGTGCTGCTTTTTCCCCTGTTATGAATGAATTTAATTTGCTCTGTCTAATATTAGCTGTTTTGGCTGTTTGAATGAGGTCTCAAAGATGACAGGACAGGTTAAGATCTTGAGAAAACAGTCCAAATTTACTTATTACCATAAGACAGTAACAAATGTAAGAATGAGTGTCTGCTTAAGCTGCCAACTCTTTATTATTTTAAACAAGATGTCAAAACTTGTGTAAAAAAGACACATTTTTCATTAAAGCAGACTCATTTCAGGGTCTTCAAACCTCTCTGCTAATAGTCAACAGTGTGTTGAAGAAACCTTTGAATCTCCTTTGCAGCTCCTGTGATTGAATCCTGTCTTTTTTGGTAGAGAAGCAGGTTTATTGCCATCGTAGGTGTTCTTTCTTCTTCTTTAGTCAACGCCTCTGAGGTTCTTATCTCGGTGCATCGACTGCAGCTGCGTCGACTTCATGTAGAAAACTGTCAGAAGGATCTTCTTCACCTCCTATAATCTCTGACACCACCTGAGAATGAGAATGAGAAGGTTAGGGAGTTTTACAAAAGGGGCTTTTATCTTCAGAGCCACTTTAACTGTATTATTTAAAAAAGTGTGGAAATAGTTGATCATTTCTCCACTTTCATAAAACCACTTGGTATTGTTTTTTATATTGTTAGACAGCCTGATTAGTCACTTTTACAAGGAGTAGGGCAATTTGAGAAAATAATCTAATTGCATTTTTTTCCCCCAGTGTTGTGATTTACTCTACAATTGTTTTAATGTTCCTCATCTTATGTATTCCTAAACAAACATAAGCAGTAGATCTTTTTATAGTAAAACCAATATGACATTAAATTAATCTAAGGATAAAAGATTTGAGAAAAAGTGGAGAAGTGAAGAACAGAAGCAAAATAGGTATGAAATTGTAAAAACGGGGTCAAAATGGTATGAAAGCGGAAAAAGGTTAATAAATAGGTGCAAAATAGGTATGGAATTGCAAAAAAACTGGGAAAAATTGGCAAAGTAATCCAAAAGTGGCTTAGGAAAATTGATTATGGCAGCAAAATTGGGAATTAAATTTGAAATTAAATTTAAAAAACCATGCAAAAATTCCAAATTCCAGGGTGCTGGTTTGGTGGAGTGGTTAGCAACCAGGCATCCCATATACATGCTTTTGCCGGTACAGGTTCGAATCCCGCCTGTGACCAGTTTGCAGAGTGTCTTCCCCTTCTCTCTCACCCCCTTTCACAAGCCTATCCACTGTCTCTCTCCTATCAATAAAGGCACAAAATGCCCAATAAATACGTAAAAAAAAAAAAATCCAAATTCCAAAATTCCAGAAATGGTTCTGACAGTGGCCAAAAAAAGATGAATGGGGGCAAAATAGGCATAAAGTTTTAAAAACTGGGTTAAAAAAAGATAAAAATGGTTCAAAAGTGGGAAGAAAGTGTATGAATAGAGGTAAAAACTAGGCATGAAATTGCAAAAAACTACATCACAATGCCAAAATGTTCAACACATTTTGGGCAAAAAATATTGAACCTACTGCAATTTGAAAATTACAACAAGCCATATTGTGATTTAATTTAATTTGCAATTAATTGTTCAGCCCTAACAACGAGGTACCAAAAGTAAGGATCACGTTTTTAAGAAATGAGCAACACCGCTGAACATGTCGGTCGTAACAAACGTGCAAAAATCCCTCCTTTCCCACAACTGGAAGCTGGTGTCCCAGTACACAGAGTGGAATCTTGATCTGGCGTCAGCCCTGGTACCATTTCCAAACTTAAGACCAAGCTCTGTGAAACTGGTGAAGCCAAAGCCGGACCGAGAGGTGGGCATCCCAGGAAGACAACACCACAAGAAGACCTGTTCCCCATTTTTGTTTCACTGAAGAACTGTGGGATTTCTTTCTTGTCAAGACTGTTTGGTAAGGTGGACTAACTCAGGTGGATCCAACTGCTGCGCAAGGTTTCTTCACTCTCATGCCCCTTTCAAACTGGTAAAAAATTAACATCTACAACAATCAGTTTCTGTCAACAGTTTGAAAGAGTTTAATTGGCATTTCGACTTGGGTTGACTTACCCTACAAGAAACAGGTTTTTATTGGCTCACTTCAGATCGGCTTCAGTAGGAACATCACATTCAGGTAATCCTGCTAATTTACGCCATGACATTGGCGTAACATCGCACCCATTTCCTCCGTCTGTGACTTACATGACTCTCTGCTATCTCAGCAACAAATTCCATCCACCTTTGTATTACCAGCACTCGAATGTCGTTCAGTCTGTGCCGAGTTTGTACATTTTTTAAGAGGGACGAAAGTACAAGCTACAGAAAACAGTTGACCAACGTGTTTACGTTTTCCACACTCCATTCCATTGTTTACATGGACGTGTTTCGGGGCGTGGATGTTGTCATCAGCTTGATGCACCAGAGGAAAAGAACCTCCATGCAGCTCTGCTGTTGCCGATTAGACCCGGGTCTGCTGGCAGTGGGGAAGGAGTCTCGCAAATAGTTAGCAGGTTAACCTAGCATTGAAAAAACCTGCATTGACCTGCTAATTTTAGTGTGAAAGCGGTATCTGTTCACAGAGAAAAGTGCGATATTTCTTTAAAGAAAATGCCCCTTAAAACACCTTTTTTTCCACTTCCTGTGGTTTATGATGCCATAGCTGTACAGCCTCCACCTACATGTGTAACTGCCCACCCCTTCCTATCAGGCATAACTTCCGGCAGCCAATCAGCCTCCTGTGGCCTTCCCGCCATCTCGGATCAGATTGTTTCCAAAGGAGAGGGAAAAAGAGCTGCATCAGATCCTCTACTGAGCTGAAATTCTTAATTGTCCCAGCTAAAATAAAGTCCTTGCCTAACAGATACTCAAGACAAGACATTGAGGATCCAACACAGCAGGGACCTTTAAAACTCAACTGGTTTGAAACTTAGAAGACATTTTGTCTACTAAATGCTGTTCTTTACTACAAGAGTTGCACATAGAAAGTCCTTGCATGAATAGTTGTAAAATTTCAGCAATTATCTTTTTAATATCTTAAGTATTATGGAAAAGTGATGACAATGAATATGTAACCTTTCCATTTTATTGTAATTGAAATATGTCAAATGCAGTGTTACATTAATACACTTAACCTGAAACACAGAGTGGATCAAGTCACTTAAATTAATGTTGCAAAGAAGTTATTCTTGTTTTCCCCTTAAAGTGTTGAAAGCATCTTAACCTGCAGTGCAGCTCAAACTGTAACTGAACACATGGGGAACAAAGTGCTTTGAGTTACTGACAGAACAACAGTAAGTAAGTAAAAGTAAAAAAATCACATTTCTCTTGTCACTGTCTGAACTGACACCTGTGCACCTGTGCATTCATATTTATAAGTAGTATTTTGTTTCAAACTCTGATAAAATACGAGTTTTTATTTTTACAAAAATATCGATACTAAGATCTGAAATATCGATATTGTATCGGTAGTCAGAATATCGCGATATATTGCGATACCGATATTTTTTCACACCTCTACTAAATGCTGTTCTTTACTACAAGAGTTGCACATAGAAAGTCCTTGCGTGAATAGTTGTAAAATTTCAGCAATTATCTTTTTAATATCTTAAGTATTATGGAACAGTGATGCAGGCTTCTTTGGCCTGCAGCTATTTTATTTAAAGTTTTATGATGCATTTTGGTAATTAGTCTTGTAAAAGAGGAGCAGATCATATAAGATTATCTTCTGCTTATTTTCATTCAACATTTGCCTTTCGTTTTTGTATTTAAGTCTTTTTTTACTGATGAATTAAAAAAACAGTACAAACAATCAAATTAAGTGTTTCTTCCGTCTACATTAGGATTAATCTTATCTCTGTCACCTACATAATGTTGAGTGTAAAGGTAACATATTAAACCAGGTGATCCAGCTGTTATTTGTTCATACTTGAATTAAAAATTTTGAGAAGGAGCTCTGTTAACCAGGGGTCACCAGTCTTTTTGAGCATGAGGAGGGCTACCTGTTTGACATAATACAAATGTTATTACTTAAAGAAAAATAATAAATATTTTGCATTTGATAGGCTACACTGTACTGTATGTTTTTTTTAAACTTTTAATTATTCCAAACAATATTTTTTATTTTACCATGGATTATAACATTATATGAGAAAATTATACTTACATTAATTTTTAAGTATTTATTTTCCTGTGTCAGCATAAATGATAACTTCTACCCCATGCAGATCAAAGTTTAGAAAAATTAGGCTGTTTTAAAAGCTAATGATCATGTAAAACTTGTTACTTTTTTAATTATTAGGTCCGATTAATTAGCAAGCTATTCCACTGAAATTTAAAAAATGTATTTTTTAAGATCTGTGATGGTAGCTTAAAGGGACTGTGAGGAGTTTCTACGTAATTACAAAAAAGTGTCAATTTTAGATATATGCCTGATCGAAATACACACTTTAAGATACTCAACTTCGGGAACAAGACAATTAAAACTAGAGCAAATTTATATTATTTGGACACGTTTTAGAGCACCAGGCTGTAACAATATATATCCGGCTATAAAACTATGATACTAAGTTTTCCAAAAATTGCTTGTTGTCACACATCAAAAACTACCGCCACGTCACTAGAAAAAGACACATTACCTCGTCGCTTTGCATCCTGCAAGTTGTTGGAAAAAGAAGTTGTAAAGCAATGCAGAGTTCTGAGGAAGGTCCGAGGTGCATTTATTAGCATCACAACAAACACACGCTTTGGCTTGGGTCACGTCTTTTGGTGCGTTCCAGTTGTAGTCAGAAGTAGAAATTTCCGAGTTCCGAGTAGGAAACTGCAACTGGAACGTCCCCCGAAGTCGGAATTTCCTACTGGGAACTCGGTGAAACCTCGCCACCCCCGAGTTGACAATGGAAGATGGATGCCCCCAGTGTGAACAGTTATTTAGCTCCTGTAATAATCCATTTATTTGCACTTCTGACTGGGGTGTGTCGCTCTAGATCAGCTGTATACATAGTATTGTTAGACTTATATTTACAAAAATGCTGCCATAGTGATAATCAAATTCTTCATGTGATATTTGTAAACAACAACGAAGGGCGTGCTAACAACAGCTAACAATAGCCTGGTAGCTCCGCATGTTTTTTGTCTGACTTCAACTGGAACGCAGCATTACGACAGTCGCCGAGCATGCTCATGGGTAGCAGAGTCTTAATGTCGCCGGTAATAGATTCTCCTCATCGCACCTTTAAGTTACTTTTTAATATGTCTCTGTGAGCATCTCATTGGCTCCCAACAATCTGAGCTTGTGAATCACAAAAACAATATACAGTAATACCCCTTTCAGACTGGCTAATTTAGCAGTGATACTCTCACATAAGAAGTTGCATTTCCATCACTTGACCTACATTAGGCTAAGGTGTAAAGCTGTATAACTTTCCAGATGATTTGTATTTATCCTTCAGAAACATTCAAACACATCCTTTAATATATTAAACATACCATCCAGGTTAAAACAGTGAAATGCCCTTTAATAAAATATTCTGTAAGACTGTTCCTCAAAGAACCACATGAGCTGAAGATTTGTGTCTATGTCTAAAAACGTGTAATTTTCACCTCAAAACATGCTCTGATAATATGTGCTTCTGTCTCTTGCTGACATGTCGAACATATTTTGTCAGTCAACATTCAGGACAAGAATGTGGACACATGATCATTAGTTTGTGCATTGACCACTGTTCATGGTTTGTTTTTGTGACATCCTGCTTTTCAATGCTTTCTGACGCTACGTGATTAATGAAAAAACCCTGGCAACATTTTTAACTCTCAAACAAGCTGCTCCTTCACAGGTAAAAATGAAAAATATTATAATCATAATGACAAAAAGCTGAATTGTTCAGATATATCAGCAGCACACTCAGAGTTGTTTCCCTGCTGGAATGAGTGGGATGTATTTTACAGGTTTTTGAGGAATTCTCTGGACATGTGCAAAGTGAGAAAATGTTTTTCCATTACAGTTTGCATCGCTCGACCTCTTGCCTGTTTTCCATTAGGCTGTTGTAAACAAACCAAGCACACTACAGTTTGTAAGGCACAAAAGGGAATCAAATCATTTTTAAAGCAAATGGCCGAGGCGACAGAACCAGAAGAGACAGACTTGGGGATTTTTTTATCTGGTCTGCTTTTAATATGCATGATAAGAATAAGGAGGATTTAGTTGTGCATGCAGTTTAATTTGAGTGACAGACTTTAGGGTCATCCACACTGAAAAGCTTGTTTTACTTATATCATGTCATTCACCTGTCTCCGTTAAGTGGATTTCATTTTTCCTTCCTTTAACAGATTTGTGAGGTGCCATCTCCAGAAAACTTTTTGAGCTCTCTCAGATGTCAAATATAATCACTGACTGATGGTGTTGAGGCGCTTTAAAGGCTGCAGGTTTCACTGTAGTTTGGAAATAAAACCAACTGCTTGGTAAATAAAGACTGTTCTTTTTGAGTTTATATGCCCTCTAGTGTGTTTAATACAGGGGTGGGCAACTGGCCTACCGGGAGACATATGAGGCCCTCCACCTCCCTTAACCCTACAAAGCCAATTGTATCATATTTGATACATACTTTTATAATACCTCTTTCTACTCAATATGATCAACAAATTACAAAAAAAAAACATCTGAATACAATCAGATAAATGATAAAAATGTCCTCTAATGGATTATCAGTTGTCAAAAACACCTAATGTATCAAATGAGATACAAAAAATCTTCATGTTGAATTTAATGGACATTTTTATATTATTAGGATTTTAGCAGAAAGTGAAATAAACATTTCAGCTCCAAAAGTTTAGAATTTTCTGGCTATGATCTATGGTCTTGGGCCTTAAAGGGTTAATGCAGCCCATCAATCATTTCTAAAAAGAACCCTTAATTGTAAATATGAAGAAAAATGAACTTCTAAAGTGACTCATCATGAATTAGCAGTACTGCATTATTCACAAACTAGGACAGGTATGGATTGTTACTGGGCTTTTTTGCAAGTCATAGAGGAACCTACTTTGTTAATGATTGCGTCTCTAAATATCTTTAATGAGGCTTTTGAATATAACATACAGTGTTAGTCAAAACTATATTTTTAAAATAGTGGTAGAGGAAATATAATTGTGCTTTACAAATGGGTAAACACTCTTTAATTGCATTAAAAAGAATCTTAAATTGGCTTTAGTTTTGAAACATTAACTTGCTATTTTTTAATTGTGTTTGAGTGTAAATATATCAATGTTGGTACAATCCTTTTTTAAGGACAAGATATTCCTTTAGTAGACCCACACGGGGAAATTCCAGATTTACAGCAGCTGCAGGATACATGAGAAATATAAGAAAGAAAGTTACGAATAAAAAATTAAGTAATTAAAAATAACATAAAATAATATAAAGATTAAAAGAAGTAAAAAATATATATAGTAAGTGGTATATTTACAATGGTTGTGTACATGTTTGATTTTTCACATATGGAGATTTGAGATATAAATATAAAAATGGTTTTGTACATGTTCGATATTTACAAGTAAAACATTTGAGGTACTATACATATAGAGAGGTTTTTGTTGTAGACTGTAACAGGTGCAGGAAGGAAGGACCTGCTATTATCTCTCTGTCAGCTTTATATTTGCTATTAATACGTTTTTTTCCTCCTTTAGGGAACCTGACAAAATGTTACAGTCACTGAAAAAATTGTATGTGGCCCTCTTGATTATCAAAGTTGTCCACCCTGGTTTTATTTCTTCTCTGCACATAGAGCAACTCTATGAACAAGACAAAGTCTGCAGCACCTCCTTCCTTCTCTCTCTCAGAAGCTGCCTGAAACAGCTAAATCCCAAACAGACCTACCAGTGTGACATCACACCGGTGTTTCATCGTGAATTAAGCCTGTTGGAAGTCAAACAGCATGGCGCAGTGAAGAGCTGAACTGGTTAATTAAAACAGAGCTGCCCAGTCAATCAGTCAGAAAGGACAGGGGCCAAGTGAGAAAAGGAGTCTTAACAGGGCAGGAGCTTGAACAGAGCGTTTCAGACACAAGAGAAATCAGCTGTGTATTAAAACTAAACCATTTTTAAACACAGGTGATCCCACCTGAGCTCATCTGTCAGCAGGACTGTCCATCCTTTTTATGACCACAGTGTTTTGTGATGGCTACTTCCGGCAGGATCAAATCATCTCAAACCGGTTTCTTGAACATTAGGAGTCCCCCATACTCCACTGACCTCAATAGCCACTGGATCTCTATCTAATAGAGCACCATTAGAATGAGGTGGAACGGGAAATTAACATAATGAATGTACAGCCAAAAGGACTGCATCAACCGTGATGCTGTCAAGTCAATATGGCCTTAAACTCTTTGTTGATAAAGGATCATTTTCATAAAACAGTCTACCTTTGAACAGTGTAGAAATACATTTTGATTTTTGTTTTTCCAACAGAAATGGCTTCACGACATCTTTAGCCGGGTAACCGTTTTGAGAACATTGGTGATGTAGGAATTGGTGCAAGCAGGGATTTTCTTTCAAGAAGAAGGTCACAATCTGCCTGAAACAGATTTAATGTGCCTTTAATCAGAATTTAGATTGATGCAGGACAATATGAGATCTTCTCTTGACATGCCTCAGCTGTGAGATGGAGAACAATCACAGTCCTTACAGGGGAACAAAACGAGAGATTGTCCAGAGTTATTCTGATGTTCTGTCAGGAGTTATGCTCACCTTTAATGAAGTATCCAAACACTTTAAAGGTTATAAATCTTGCATGTCAAGACTCGAGACCCTATTTATCTAAACATAATACCTCTTTTTGTTTGTAGCTGATGGACGGATTAAGTTGACCAATAATTTTCAAAGGGGTATTCAATTCACCAAGGTCCTGTTAATAAAATTTCCTCCAATAAAAGGTCTGAACTTAAGTCCAGTTGTGTCTTAAAGCCTTACCCTATGCCCACATTTTCATGGTTTCAGCAATATTTATGGTCAATTTTTAATGCCGTATTTTTTTCATTGAGTGCACAGCTATCTTTTTTTTACCATAAATAAAAATAGTCCTAGGCAAATTAATTTAAAGCCTTTATTTTACTTCAGAAAATAATAAAATAAAAGGTGGCTCTTTTTAGGAAAAAGTGCATACAGAGCACCGACTAAATATTTGTCCTTTTTTGTTTCTTAAATATGAGAGGTCACAGCCTAAAAAACAAAGGCCTACACTTCCAGTAAAAAGTCAACATCTTGATAATTAAAGAAATTAACTCTTAAAAGTAAAATTGTCATCTGTAACTGCTTTTCTGTTGCGTTGTTGCAATGTAATGTAACAAGGAAGTGAAAGGAAGACAAATATTTTATTTGTGCAGGTTCCAGATTTTGCTGTAGCCTGTATCTGCGACTGTTGGTAAAAATGCTCAAATAAAATCTATTTTATCGGAGATCGGACACAGGTCTGGACAGAACCATCACTCGGTCCAGATCCGTACCGAAGTCCGCCATTTGGTGATGCCTGGTTTAAGGGTTTATTGACTATACATCCATAATAACTATCATTACAATAATACAGACATGAGGTCCATCTCCACAGGCTTGTCTGTAATGAATTTATACTCAGAAAACATGGTGTTAAATAAAGAGCGACAGATTAAATCTGTATTCAGCAAAGAAAAATATGAGGTTATGATCAGTGCATCCACAGGTCAGTCACTATCATAAACTATTATATTAAGTCTCATTGTCTCTGCCTGGATAGAAACATCAATGGACGTATGTATGTGTATATACAGATATATTTATATGTGTATACATGCTTATAAGTGTAAAACATCTAAAATGATGAGTATGGCTTTTGATCCACTGTGAACTGTCCTGAAATAACACTTAAGAACTGAGGCTATACAAATAAAGGCTGATTCATTCGATTGAGAGCGAAGGAGCACAAAAGGCACATTTTTGGTCAAAGGCAAACTGGTTATTTCATTGAAGAGCGAATAAACTGAATAAAGATTCCAAAGCCTTGTTATAATTTGATAAAAAGACCGAATTGAATGTTATTTTCCAACATTTTCACAGGAGGCATGCCAAGAAAAGATCCATCATCGCCCACTTCACCAGAGAATCAATCCAAAGGGAAAGATTCAGTTTTCTTATTTGCTTTTTTGTAAATGTTTCAAGACTAAATGTGAATCCATTTTTAGTTTCATGCTCTTATCTTCAGCGGCACAAGTCAGTGTTGCACATTTTAAAAACCATTTAGTAATGACACAGATTGAGACCAAGATTTTATTCAACCCGGCTTGCAGTGTGACATACAAAGAACTGTAGGATTGTTGTGATCGCAGTGTGCCGACACCAATGTTCAAGTGACTCAAGATGACGGAGCCTTTTATCAAGAGTTAACCTGGTCATCCATGATGGCCTCCACGTCTCTCTCCGACAGCTCCTGTCCTGAGGCGTCCAGGTCCACCTGGTCCGGGTCTTCGCCTGTCAGGATGTCCATGGGGGCCTCAGCGATGGCCCTGATGGTCTGGTCCTCCAGGGCAAGGGCCGTGTCAAACTGAAGAGGGGACGGGGGACCCTGCATGCCGTCCCCTTCAACATCCAAATCCTGCACGACAAAGAATATCCGTGAGATCCTGACACTAAGCTCACCTGAGGGTCACTGTTTGGATATTTATAGCTAGACTAGGCCTGGGCAGTATATTAGATTAAATTAGATAGTACTTTTTTAATCCCTTTGGGAAAACTCCCTCAGGGAAATAAAGAATCAGTTGCAGTAAATTATTACAAATAAAAATATATATAAAAGAAAAAAATAGATCAAATAAACCTATCAATAAATATACATAAGTAAAACCACAATCTAATAAAACAGAAATATACTGCTACAGGCTGGCTACTGCTCCTTCCCATCCTCTGTCTTCCTGTTAATCCTCCTCCCCTCTAGTGAGGAGTTGTACAGTCTGATGGCCTCAGGGACAAATAAGTTTATGGCCTCAAGATAAAATCTCTGATTTTTCTTCACAACACTTGATTTAAAATTTTAATCAATGTTTTTCTCGCCAAAAAAAGAAAATGTGACACAAAATTGTAATTGTAATTGTATAAATGTTGAAATATAATCCCAAAACCAAACAGAATCTCCCTCTTAAAGTTAAAGTGCATGTCATAACATGTTGATTATGTAATGTAGGCAGACGTGTCTAAATAAACACTGAAAGCTGGGCTATTTTTACAATATATGAACGCTGAACTATCTGATCAGTGTTTAATCTAATTTACCAAAAAAAAAGCCCAACATGTGCTTGTGCAAAATCTGACTGGGTCAACCATCATAAAAACTGTTCATGTTCAGTATTTAAATTTTCAAACACTGCAGCAGCTTACAAGCAAGTAAAGAAAAAATCTTGATTTTTAATTTTTAATCCGAACAACATATTGTTCAGCCCTTAATTAGACCTTTTGGTTGGACCGATTACAACATCCAGGATATCTGTGATAGATGCACAGAGGAAGACTGAGTAGGTTTCTGTCTTCGCTAACGCTCTGCTGAAGTTTGTGCTCATAACACTTCACATTACTGGAACAGAAATGTTGAGCTGTAAAGATGTGTGAGACATATGAGCTCCAGATCACCTATAAACTGTCTTTATTAAAGGCCCACATCACAGGTTAAGCTGTTTAGGGAGCCTCTTGGTGGCTTTTAAGTGAGCTAATCGTCACTGCCATGTAGTGGCTGCCCAAGGGTACTTTGACAGTTGTAGTTTTGGCTCATTTGTTCTCACATAAAAGACAAAACTTTCTCAAAGGTTCTGCCCTAAAAAAACAGTCCAGTAAACAACATTAAGTGTCCTGACTTAGAGCTACTCATAGGGGTGTGCGATATGAGGATATAAAATCGTTTAACGTGGGGATGATCTCATAAAGCAGAAAGATAGTCAGATCGCCTGTGCAGAGACGTTGACGCGCACCCGACTAACCAATCGTAGCACATTACGCGCAGTGCATGGTGGGATCTCCTGTTTGGTTATGTAGCATGAAGCCATGGTGGAAAGAGAAAAGGAGATAAAAGCTTGAACATGTCTGAACAAAAATCTGTTCTAAAGCAGCTGTATTATTCACTCAGATTATAGACATTGCAGTTAGATAACATTTGTTTTGAATTGTTGCACTTTAAGAGATAATGTTGATATTGGTGTTCATTACCTTTTATGTTTACATTTATTGCATTTTTATAAAAACAGCACTATTTAAATTAAAACCTGTTCAGAAAGTTTCTTTGGCTTTGTCATTTTTTTTCTTTTAGGGTTTTACATGTTTTATATGTTAAACATGGGGAAAAAATGGTCAAACATGCAAATTAGTTCAGGAAAAATCTAAGTAAAAAAGAATTGTGATAAAATCGTGATCGTGGTTGTATTTTTAAAATATCATGATATGATATTATTGCCATATTGCCCACCCCTAGCTACTCATAGATTTAGTTTCTCTGACGTCACACAAAAAAATGAGGCCTGCGTGACTGATATCTTAGGGATGGGAATCCCAAACCAATTCCTATTTAAAGTCGATAACAGCTAGCATGAGGAATCGATACCAACAGTGTTTATCCTGAACAGTTCCAGTTTGCCTTACAAATCAAGGGCATCCTGATCTGAACAGAGGCAGTCAGCATGAACAACAAAAAAGTTTTAAGGTGTGGTCATGGCAGACAGGAGACAAAATGTTTATAAAATTATCACATAATTTTAAACAAAATGTTAAAAACACATCCAGTGTCTGATTGAGTCTAAGCAAGGATGTAAACAGTAGAAACTTGTGGACACGTTTGTTACTGCAGCAAAGTAACTATATGTCAGGAGTGATATGTGTTTAATGCTGATACTTTAAATTATATAGGCCAACTTGTTTTCCACACTCAGAAAATCCACAGGAATTAATAAAAAATCAAATCAATAATGGCACTGATTAAGAAATCCCATCCCTACTTTTAACTATTTCATTTAAACGTTAATAATTAATGGATTATTTATATTTTCACCATCAGATAAAAAGCTTTAATATCCAAAATTACTTTTTCAGTGGATAAATGTTTTACATAAAAATTAACAACTTGTGACCAGTTTTAATACTTTAAACTACAAATAAATCTGTTAAGGTTCACACAGGAAACAACTGTTATGAATGTCATAGATGCAAAGTGATGATATGGACAATTAATTTACTGCTGCAGGATCCTTTAAAGTCATATAAGAAAGACTATTTAAAGATATTTTTAAAGTATCGTTTGTAACCAGCATTTTGCTGCTTTTCTGCCTGTTGAGTTGAAAGATGTGAACACAGCACTTGTGCTCTAACATAAAAGCAAAGAAACAAAATGTGACCATTTGGAGCAGGGATGGGAACAACAAGGGCGCCATTCATAAAACTATCACTGCCAGAGGGCAAACATGTTATGAACTGCTGGAAACACAATAAGACAATTTTAATAGCTTGCAATGTAACAAAACCACAAATCTTTAACATTGAATTCATATGATTTTATAATACAAGCAGAAATGTTCAAACTTAAAAGAAAATACGATTAAAGATTGAATAAGTCAAACACAGGACCAATTCAATTAGCTGACAGAATATTTATACATGTTATATTTTAGCTTTTTAATGCATTTAACAGCTACAGCTTCTAATAACTGCCATTTTTTGTTATTAAAAGCAGCTATTCTCATAATTAAAGATTATAGATGAAGGATTTTTGTTTTTTCTGTTATGATGGACAAAGTTATTTGGTTTTTTTGGTCTACCAGTCTGTTATTTATAAGATGTGAGGGGGTTAATCTCTGATAAATTTACATGGGGAGTCATGACATTACCGGTTGGTATCAACCGATATCAGCCTAAAAAGTTCAGTATTGTTATCAGTCGCTGTTGAAATCTTTACAGGTATTTACAGCTGATTTATCAGCCACACATATCATCCATATGTCGGCTGGAATAGCGGCAAATTACACAATTGTACAATACAGCATCATGTTTCATTTTTTACAAGTGTTAAATGCAGTTTTTCTTGTTTACATCTGTTCCTTGGAAAAACATACAATAAGAAACAAATCCATTTTTTAAGTACAGAGCTTGTGCTCTTGATCAGAATTATCAGCATCTGCGATAATAGGTTAAAAACTGACGGTATATTTCTATATCGGATATCTACAAAATCCAATAATGTGCACCCCTACCACCTTCAACTCTATCATTCCTTTGTTTCTGCCCACCTCCATTCCTTCAGTGGATAGCTTTTTAACATGAGACCGAATCTGCTCAAGATCTCCAACTCTTCTTTTTTCTGTGAGCCTCCTACAGATGTACTGCACTATAGGTTGGCTCAGTGCTCACAGTGGATTCATGCTAGGTTTGGATGTATATGTGTATTTTTTTTTATATGTTTCTATACATATACAGGGTGTCCATAAAGTCTCTTTACAATTTAAAAAAAATCATTACAAAGGCAGTCGATAAGGTACCTTTACCGGATTTGTTTTATTTTAACCAGTGTCTATTAAAGTTTTTATTCACATTAAAATATTGTGTTTCAGATATTCTGTTAATGGAAGGAAAGCTGTTTAATGAACCTCTATAAAATGGCTACTCCTCATGAGAAAGTATAAAGTGTATCCTGGTTTATTGAGACAAAATCGGATGTGCACTCCCTTAGACTTCTTTACCGTCTTGATGTGCAACTAGTGGTGCCTTTATAACGGAGTATTAAATTAGGTAAAAAAAAAAAAAAAAACTTTAATAAACACTGAATAAAATAAAACAAATCTGGTTAAGATATCTCATTAACTGCCTTTGTAAAAAAAATTTGTAAAGAGACTTTATGGACTCCCTGTATGTGCATGTATAGAAGTTTGTCTTCAGCCAGCTCTATTGTAAAGTATCTCAACACTTGTTATAAAATGGCACTGTACAAATATTGATTGATTGATAAAGTTATACAAATGATGCTGACTCACTCTGGCACAAGGAGACAACTTTAACAGGAAAACTGAGGAGTGGACTGGGATTCAATGTCAGCTGGACAGCAGTGACAGCCCTTTAAAAGACGGCGCCCTCTAGTGGATGCTTTTGTTAAAATTTACCCAGTGTAAGGGATTTGTTTGCATCTGGGCATTTTTGTTATATATCATAAAAAGAGAAGTATTATTGAGCCTTATCATGTTGCAGAGACTGTGAAAGCACCCTTACATCCAGTAAACGTGTAGAAAACTCTAACCGCAGATCATTCGAGTCAGAAGACATCACATCATTTCTACGTACATCACTGAACTCTAGAGGAAGGCTCTCCGTGGGCTGGAGCTCCGCTGCACTCAGGTACATGTCTCTGCTCATAGTGCTGATGGGCTCCTGTGGGGGGGCCTCCTGCTCGGGCTGGTACATGGGGGGAGGCAGGGTGAGGTGGAGCGGGCAGCGAGGGTCGTCAGACTGACCCAAGTGCACGGTGCGGTCACATGGGACTTCTTTAAGGCCTGGGCACATTTTGAAAAGCACCTGGTTGCTGTCCTGATAGATGTCTGAGGTGTGGCAGTCAAGGAAAAGACACGCAGCTCACACAGTAAAAATATATTTAAAACTCTTATGAACGACAAGAATGTTTGACTTATGATTACTAAATTACGTAGAGCAGTGCCTGCAGTTAACTCACTTTACAGCTGAACAGGACCAAAACTTTCAATTCAACTGAGCTAAAAGAGAGTCAGCATGTTTAAGGTAAAGCTGATCTTACTGCCTTATCAGCCTGCTGGACTGAACCTCTCCTGATCCTGTTGAAAGCCCCAGAGAGAGAGCTGATGGAGCATGTCCATTTCCTCTGCAGTTGGTGTCTATATGCCCTGTTTCAGCTAATTGCTGTTTATAAGACCTGAGAGTAGCACCTACTGTTCATATTTTTAAAAGAAAACTCAAGATCTACCTTTTTAATCTGGCTTTTAGCTGATTGTATTAAATATTATTTTACGTTATATTTTAACTTATTTTAACCCTTTCATTTTGTTTTATTACTACATTTTAGTTCAGATTTTTTATTTGGAATTTTATTCTTTGTTAAATGCTTTTCCTCTTATTATCCTAATTTCAGCTGATTTTATTATGCACCTGATGTTACACTTTCTCATTTTGCCATATTATTTATCTAACTTTTATTCTATACTGTAATATTATTTGATTTATTTATGTATTTACACATTTATTTATCTTACCCTCTAGTATTGAGTATTTTTAAGTTTTATTTTAGTTTTACCTCCTGTTTCCTTATTTTTAATATAAGATAGCGTTTCCTCAGTCCTCTAATTCTATTTTCTGTCAGAATTTCCTTTTTATGTCTTTGTGTGTTTGAGTAAGTGAGTGTGTATATTGAATGTGGTTTGGGGGAGGGGGGATTGTGGGGGTCTTATGTTTTCATTTTACGCAATTATGCAATTTTCTGCTTTTTATTCCACTTATTATTTTATTTTATCTTTTTCTCATATAAAGCACTTTGTGTTATAAAGTCCTGTATGAAAAGTGCTATACAAATAAAGTTTGATTGACTGATTGATAAGTTGATAGAAAAATACAGTTCATTAAACAGTATTAAATACGTCCTCTACTCTAAACCTTTAGCACAATGCATGCTATCGTCTAAACCAGAGGTTCCCTGAAATAAAGAGGAATAAAAATAATAAACTCCATTACTGAGTGGGTATTTTCTTTCAAAAGGATCATCGTATCCTCACATTTCATCTCTTAGACTTGACTGCACAGACTTAGCACACAAGCTCTCGGTTCCCGCCGTCGCTGTAATGGACAAAAACAAATGTTTTGAGATACACCCTTGGTTGAATCTTGTGCTCATGACTCTTTCACCTGTGCTCTGGACGTGGCTGTAAATATATCTGTCTCTACACAATGTGTGTAACTAAAGGACAGTTAAAACTTAGTGATTTGAGGTTGGGGTAAGCACTTATAAAATAACCATCAGTAATCAACAGACTCATCTGATCACTCAAGGTTCCACTATCAACAGAAAACCAATCATTAATTTCAAATGTTGATAATGGCCCAGCTTGAAAATGATTTGATTTTGGTGGTGATCCAGATAGTTGCCATTAGTGAACAACTGTTTTTGCTTTAAAAACTGTCTAATAATGATATTAACATGATTCTGAGTGCTAGGTGTGGGTTTTCAGGGTCAAGGAATCATATTGTGATGGTAACTTTATTATGGAACAATTGATTACAGATGTAACAGTAATATGTGAGCTACTCTGGTAACTGTGACAATTTGTCTGCCAACTACGTTGCTAAATGACATTTTAAGTCCCTGATAAAACAGAGTGAGTCCTCGTGAATGAGGTTTAGAAACAAGCTAAATAATTCCCTCTGGTCCCTCATTATACTGAGCTACAAAAGGGCACGTGTGTTGGTTTTACACTCCCATTCAAAATCTTATCACCAAATTGCAAGAATTTGCATGTTGCTCTGTTGGATCATAAGAAGTTTCAAAGTAGAGTTTCAAAATGCAAATAGAAGAAATAAGGCCGTCTTTCCCACTTGCTGTGAAGTGATCAACAAGAACGTTGTAGCTGCTCATTGCTGAGTCCCTTTTTTTACACTTTTATTTCTGATTTTAGTTTTTTTAGCTGTAGTCTTAAACTTTTTATCAGCTGATGAACAGCCTATTTCAGTTTGGGTTTTTTCCCCCAATATATTGTGTCAGGGCTCCAGACTAACTTTCTGCAATGACTGCAACAGTGCACCTAAAAATTTTTTAAGGTGCACCAGCACAAAAATTAGGTGCACCCAAGTTTTTTATAGAGTCACCTTTAATACCATAAGGTAACCCTTTTATCAATCTCCATAACTTTCATATAATATAAATGTTTTTAAAACAAGAATAAGAAGTAAAGAAATACTTGTCTTTATTTGATTCAAAATTATTTATCAAAAGAAAAAAAATGCATTTAAAGTGCTTCACTGAATGAAATATACAATTTCAAGCTAAAACATTAAACATCTCCAAAGTGCTTTACTGAACATTTTTTCTTGGGTGCACCAGTGCACCCAAGAAAAAATGTTAGGTGCACTCTTCCAAATTTTGGGTGCATGTGCGCCCAAAATGGTTGCACTCTAGAGCCCTGTTGCCTGCTCAAATTTTTGTCTTTTTTCTCCAATTTCTTCTTTTTCCATTTTGAGGCTCAATGTTAAACTGTGAAATGTGAATTTTTACATTTTTTTTAACAGATTTTGATTGGGTTGGACTAACACGATCAGATGTCTTTAAGAGTCCAATTAGATTTTTTGACTAACTGCATGTAAAATTACTGAACAAATTTGGGCAGAATCGTCCTCAAAAGAAAAATGGTGCAGTTCAATGACCAGAGGAAATAGTGGCATGCATGGGATCCACTGAGGGGATGAAGTGAAGGCAGGATGGAGAAGGGTTGTGCCTTCCAACTGAACTGATTAGCCCCTTTATGACTCTGGGAAAAATCAACAGACCACAGGAAGGAGTTCATGTAGGCTCCCTTTGAAACCAGCAGCTACTGCAAGCTGCTGGTCTTGATTGGGGCCGAGGTGAAGATGGGTCAAGAGACGAGGATAAAAGAGTTTGAGAGGGAAAAAGAACTCGCCACAGGAGGATCTGAACAAAGCAAATGTAAAAATGTTCTCACTCATTTCTAACAAGGACCTTGAGCTTTTTTTCTGAGTCTGAAACTGTGTGAAAAGCAAAAGGATACGAGAGACACAGTGGCGTGTCATCGGCAGGCAGGGGTTGGCACATCGAGTTCCATCTTCAAAAGAGATGCACTTCTCATACACTGTTCTCGTGTGAGGCTGAAAAGACAGACATTAAATATTAAAGTTTGAATTATGCATCAAAATATAAACAGTATTTCTTTTATGGCCATGAACGTCACTGGCATCATTCCTGTATACCACAAAATTGAGAGGGACATGGTCACAAACTTGCTCTATAAAAATGAAGAGAAGTTATTCAGGTTTCTTGTAAAGTGCTCTCTGATGAGCTCCATGTGATGGTTTTGAATTAGAACTAATTCATCTGCACACAAACACAAGAGACACAGTGACAAAAAAATCCCAAATTGTTTACGTTATCCACCCTCAGTGCAAAATGTACACAAGGACAGATCAGCCTGAAGTCTGGCAGATGGAAAGGTCCTTGTTTGAAGAGGATACAGTATGTTCTCACTAAATAATTGCAACAATTCAAATAAAGCACAAGATGACTCCTTTTTGTTCTTGATGCCTGTTCATAAAATGCAGCAGAATTGATTTTATGTTTGAGGCATCATTATATAGAGACAGAAAATCAAATCACCGAAACAAGTCCTCCTTCTTGTGGTTTCTAAACATGAAGGTCATTTTTTAAAGTGCTGTCCAATAAGTCTGGTTGAAAGATGTATTGTTATTGTATCTATTTTGAGACATGAACATTCAAGATATTAATATCAAAAAAACAATGATATAAACGATATAGATTTCCCCTGAGCTCGCCCTGCATGTACAGCTCTGGAAGTCACAACAAAATTCATTTTCACGATTGCCCTTGCGCTTAATTTTCACCAAACCTGTAGTCATATCGCATCGATATCTGGCCCGAATATCGAGATATAAAATTTTGTCCGTATCATTTAGCCCTATTAAAATGTCATGGGAAACTTATGTTGGAAACAACAACAGATACTGAAGTATGGGAGAAAATCTTACTTTTACCTTAAAAAAAATCACATTTAACAGAGATGGAACAAATACGATATAATATCTTACAAAAGCCAATATATATCCATATATGTAAAGTACATACAGCAGGAGCCTCTTCAAACTGCTCAAAATGTAAGACTATTTTAGGGACAAGACTTTACAGCCTTGGGGAATGGAAAAGGTTCAACAGTTTTGCCAAACCATAGGTGTTGAGATTAGTGTGGTGATGAACCAGCAATTACAGCTAAACACATCATTGTGTCTGTTAGGAGGAATCCCTTAATTACTAAAAACACAGAAGAACGCATTTCATTTTTTGTTTAAGTTTGGTTGAAAGGTTGTTATCAACAAATGAGAAGGAGATGAAGTCTTTAATAACAGACTGTGTTTCTCTGGAGAGACTAAAGGTGCGTTCACACCGCAAGCGACCCAGCTACCAAAGTCGCGTCGCCCACTGATGTAGCGTCGCGCGTCCATAAATACCTGCTTGGTCGCCGTTGGCGTCGGACGTCGGTCTGTGACGTCACGTCCGCTCGAGTTTTACCGCAATCATATCATATATCACATTATAGGATGTATAAGCGGACATTATTCCAGCTGTGTCCTTTTCACTCACTTATCAGACACAAAACTCTGCAGCTGATGATGCAGCAGCATCATCTGTGAGTTTACCGCGGTCCGTCTGCAAATGTCCTCACTGAGATTAGTTCGGCCTAGAAGAAAGTCATCCGCCCTGTAGTCCGGATGAATAACGGTACCGTCACACGTACACACACCGCTGATTGGCTGTTGCTGCACAGCCACACACGACATCGCCTGAATAGATCAACTTTTTTTTAACTTTGACATCGCGCGACGAGTGAAGTGGTCGTCTTGTCGCCGGCTGTGGTATCGCGGGACGGTTAGCCCCGCCCCATCGCGGCTGTACATTCACTTTGAATGGAGACTGATCGCCGAGGTAGTACAGGTAGCGTCCGGTGTGAACGCACCTTAAGATGTTGTATTAAAGGTCAGAAGGATCTCTTTGCAACAAAGTTTGGCAAAGTGTTGGAGTATCTGGAAACTCAGACTTAATACAGACTTCTGAGATCACTGATGTGAATGTTTTTTGGATTTTCTACATATTTAAAACAACCTATAAATGTGCTGAAATATGTGCTGTTATTATTTTGAAAATGTTCAATAAAAAGAAGCTAAGACATCTGCAGTATTACTCAAGGCTTCAATACTTTCTACAATCAGAGTTAAGACTTTCTAAGACCTTTTCAGACCCTGATGTAGAAAAAAAAGCCAAAACCAACAGAAATAGGTGACACGAGGTAGGGAGCATGATGTCCACACTTCACAATTTACTGTTATTGTGGGCTGAGAGCTGAACTACTGAATGGGAGGCTAACAGGATTACAAACCCCATACAGTGCTACAAGAGCAGCACAGTGGACTTTGTTTGACACAATGAAGTTCATAACTCATTTCCCTCTTGGAGATCCTCAAGAGTTGACTTTGTCTTAAGCGGGGTGCACACATAGAGATTATCGGGCAGGTTTTGTCCTGACTTTACCCATCCTAACCAAGGAAGGCAAACTCCAGATTATCTTAAGTGTTATAAGATTTTTCCATCAAAATTCCCACAACCACTATCATTTCCTCTTCTCATACGTCTTCATATGTTGCATGTTGTGTTTTAAGGTTGTTGCCATGTTTTATTCTTCTTCATTTTTGTTAGAATACCTTTGACCATGTGAGATTTCCGTCTTGGAGGACTAGATTCTAGATCAGTGGTGGAACAAAATGGTTATATGTGCGCTGTGCTGATACACCACACTCAGTACGATCAAAACTGTTCAATGCCTGATTTTTTTTCCTAATGTGTGGGGTCTCTTACAGATACATCTCTTCAGATTCAGAAAGTCATCATGTGTGGACCCTGCTTTTTACTCCGGTGCACCTTGTTCCAGATATTAGTTACTCAAAAGCCACTGGGCAGAGTTTGAGAGTAAGTTCACAGACGTAATCTCCTTTGCTTGAAACTGAGAAGATGGTGGTGAAACTATTTAAGACCAAATCAAATTTAAAAAGATGCCACACTCATTCCACATCAGTTACATCTGTGTAGATTCTCATTCATCCAGGTCAGGGTTATTTTGAATATTAAAAATCGAGGCAACTTAACACAGTCCAGTTGCCTCGATTTTGAATCTTCAAGATTGCACATCAGCTCATCTTGATCTATGACATTGTAAAACCACGTCCTGTGATGGAGGTCTCACCTGAGGAGCTCCCTCTGTCACCGCCTGCCTCCTCTCCCTGAGCTGTCGGTGCAGCAGAGCCTCCACACCGTACCGGCGACGGTATCGACGCAGAGCTTTGAGCTTCTTCAGATTCTCTCTCTCTTTCATGGACAAACCTTCAGGCCCCGTCAGCAGGCTGCTTCCTACAATCATTACAGAGCATTACTGTACAGGTGGCTTGTTAAGGGTGGAGAACAGAGATTTACTGTAAAGTGCTTCTACTGTTTACCAAGAGTTTCATGCTCCACTTTGCGGCTGTGCAGGTATCGACGCTTTTTCTCCTTGAGCAGGTGCTGCAGCCGTTTGAACTGGTCGATGTAGAGAGACTGAAGCCTGATGAGTTTTTCTCTTGTGATGAGTGCCACCTCCTCTGCTGTGTAGACTCCTGCATGTCTGCAGTAAATCAAAATTAAATGAGCAAGACTTAACTTCTGCTTGTTTTCACCTTTTTCAACCCATCAACTGGCTTTAGGCAAATCTTGCAGCAGGACTTTTGGCTGCAAACTGCAGAAAAAAGGTCTAAATATAGCCACCAAATGCTGGGCTCTCACAGAGAACAGGATTACTTTCAGGATTCTTTTTTGGCAGGATCTAAAACCACAGCAAACTTGATAATCTGAATTTAATTGCCTTCAAGCCATAACACAACTCAATTTTGGAACATTTCCTCAGAAAAGCTCCCAGAAACAAACAAAACATGGTTACAATAACTTTCTCATTCGCCTGATTAATCAAAATGTCTGAACATAATTACATTTCTAGATCCAATTAAGCAGGAAGATGACAGTCCAGGTTTGGATGAACATCTTTAAAATAGCTCTTTGATTCATCTTACTTCAGAGGATCTTCATGGTCACTGTCGATGCTGTCTGCATCACTGTCAGGGTCTCCTCTCCATGTCTGGTCGAGTACCAAAGGAACCTGCTCCTCTTCACTAAAACTGTCCTCATCTGTGCACAGAAGAGGAGGTCATACATTAAAATCACAAAGAAATAAAGAGAAATATGTGCATCAATTTATTTCAAAAAATTAAAAACAAGTGACTGCTCAAGACTGATTTGAATAAAGCGGGGTCCACAAACAGATTTTCTAAAACTGAAGAGATGTTTTATCTGTTGGAGACCTCACTCATGAAGATAAATATCAGACATTGATCAGTTTTGGTTGTGGTGTGCTCCAAAAATCTCAACACAACACAACACAAGCAGAACCATTCTGTACCACCACCAATCTAAAATCTAGTCCCTAAAGGCAGAAATCTGATCAAATGTGATCTCACAAATACAAAGAAGAAAACACACCAGGCAACGTGGAAGAGGACATACGAAAAGAGGGACTGATGGTGGTCTTGGGACTATTTTTGACAAAAAAATACAGAACTTAAAAAAAGAAAAGGCTGTGGAAAAAAACCTGGAGGCAGCGTGAACACATGAGCTGATCTTCTGAGGTTTACCGAACTTTATGTTTCAGTTAGGCCATTCTTGTTTTTGTTTTTTTTTAATGTATTTTTGGGGCATTTTGTGCCTTTATTGATAGGAGAGAGACATGGCATGGCCATGGCATGGTTGCCAACCAATTCACCAAACCAGCACTCCAAGCCATTCTTGTTTTTATTCACGCCTGCTTCCTTGTTCCTCAGTAAGCTCGCTTCTTGATTGGCTACATTCATGCCACAATTTATGGAGTCATGTCTCAGACAGTCGTCGGCTTTCCCCACACATATGAATACTTTTGGTAGTAAATATTGAAGAAGTTTAATATTTACAATCGTTTCTGAGCCGATTATCAGAACAAATTCCCTCTAACATCTCAGACCACAGGATAATGTGATAAAACAGAAGATAATCAGGAGTTTGCCGTCCTTGGTTGGGAAAGGAGGAAAATCAGGACAAGAACAGCCCGACAATCTTTATGTGTGTACTCTTTAGTTTTCAACAATCTGAAGACCTACCTAGAAGACGGCTGGTTTCAGAGCGGCTCCCGTCAGCGCTGTGCGACTCTGCTCTGTTGTAGCCACTAAGCTGGGACAGAAGCACCTCCGGGGACGGATTTGAGGACTGCTTTCTCATCTGAGCTCTGAGAGCCATGGCGTTCCTGCGAGCGTGCTCTGCGCAGAACGTCACTCTGAGGAAGAAGCAAAGTCAGAAAGAGAGAGGTCAGACAGCAACTTCAGGATTCCTTGTCTCCTGACTTTGACAACTTTGCCGGGAACACTGTGTTACGTAGATCAATTATTAACTCACCCATCTTTCCTCTCAACTTTTGGAGAGGCATTAGGGCAGCGCTTGCCGTTCTTGGCAGAGACGTAGCTGCACTGCTTGTACGGGGCGTTCTTGTCCTCCAGGATGTGCTTGATGCAGAACTCGTATCCCTCCAGACGAGGCTGAGAGCACGGCCGCTGCGTGAAGGAGCAGAACTGAGGCTCCTGAGGACGAGGTGTCTGGGAAACGCGGTTCCGACTTGAAGGCAGGACATGGATTCTTATCCTGTTCATTTTCAGTCTGTTAAATAGAGCTGGAAAAAGAAGAAAAAGTTCATCATTAGATAAGACAACCTTCAAAATGAACTATTAGGTAACTGATTCGTCATGTATTCTTAAAAACCTCTTTTTGTTTCTTCAATGTAAATATTTACCGTAATAGATCATGTGTTACAAGGACTAAAGCCAAGGACAAAACTCTTTAGCTATTGTAATGCTGCAATGTAAAACTTGAATTTATTCAACTATCATGATGTACAACATTTTCATGGTTTTTTTATATATTGTTTGGACATTAACACCAAGGAGGTTATGTTTTGCTGGCATATGTCTACGGGATGGATTTACATAAAAATTTACTAAAGATACGATATGACTGCGGGTTCAGTGAAAACCAAGCGTTTTTCAGAAAAACAAAGATATCATAATATAAAAGAATGTAGAAAATGCAGTTTTATTTATAGGAATTCTATATCGTTAATATTGTTGCTTTTTCAATATTTTTTTCTTGTTCATATCTCTATATATACTCAACAAAAATATAAACGCAACAATTTTGTTTTTGCTCCCATTTTTCATGAGATGGACTTAAAGATCTAAAATTCATTCCAGATAAACAATATAACCATTTCTCTCAAACATTGTTCACAAATCTGTCTAAATGTGTGATAGTGAGCACTTCTGCTTTGCTGAGATAATCCATCCCACCTCACAGGTGTGCCACATCAAGATGCTGATCTGACACCATGATTAGTGCACAGGTGTACCTTAGACTGCCCACAATAAAAGGCCACCCTGAAATGTGCATTTTTTTTGCTTTATTGGGGGTCTGGGGACTCAGAACCAGTCAGTATCTGGTGTGACCACCTTTGCCTCATGCAGTGCAACACATCTTCGCATAGAGTTTATCAGATTGTCAATTGTGGCCTGTGGAATGTTGTTGTGAGGCCGGTTGGATGTACTGCCATATTCTCTGAAACACCATTGGAGACGGCTTCTGGTGGAGAAATGAACATTCAATGCACGAGCAACAGATCTGGTTGACATTCCTGCTGTCAGTATGCCAATTGCACGCTCCCTCAATGCTTGCGACATCTGTGGCATTTTGCTGTAAGACAAAACTGCACATTTCAGGGTGGCCTTTTATTGTGGGCAGTCTAAGGTACACCTGTGCACTAATCATGATGTCAGTTCAGCATCTTGATGTGGCACACCTGTGAGGTGGGATGGATTATCTCGGCAGAGCAGAAGTGCTCACTATCAAACATTTAGACAGATTTGTCAACAACATTTGAAAGAAATGGTTATATTGTTTATCTGGAATGAATTTTAGATCTTTGAGTCCATCTCATGAATTATGGGAGCAAAAACAAAAGTGTTGCGTTTATATTTTTGTTGAGTGTAGATATAAACGATAATATATATGATGATATAATGTTCAGTCCTAGTTCGGTCCAAAGAAGAAACCATTAAACTTTGGTGGTGAGGCAGATATTGGTCTGGATGTAAAAAATTCCCATAATTAAAAAGAAACATAGGTTAACATTGGGCAGAATTTAAATGAAGTCATTAAGGTAATTTTCATCTGGATCCCATCCAGATTTACATCACAAAAAAATTGAACTTTATGGGAAATCCCATTGACAGCATCCAATAATTCATAAAAAAACACAATATTAAGTGACGTTCCCAAGCAAAACTGTATCTTTTACAGAGTTTGTGAATAAGGCCACTGCTGGGACAGAGCTTTATGACTGTTCGTGCTCTCTGTTTGCTTTTCTCGTGTTTATGTTGCTTCTTTAGCGCTAAATTGTAGGCTCTTTTTTTTCATTTTCTTGTGTCTGGACTCTTGTGTCTTTCAAAAGAATATTTCTACAAATAGCTCAAGCAGAAAGCACTTTGTAAATTGCTGCTTTAATATGGCACTTGGAGAGCACAGACCTCACCCATATTGCGATTTCACCATAAATATTAGTCCTATCTTTATTTCATCTAAATGTTTAGATTACTTGACCATGAAAACATACAAATATACACAAATGCCGAAAATGGTCCTATCTCACAATGTTAAAGAATCTTTGAAAAAATTTCTGGATCCAGGTGGGGATCTGGATCACTCCCAAAATCTAATCACTTGTTCCTTGTCCCAATCGAGACATTTCCTAAAAACTTCATCGAAATCCGTCCATAACTTTTGTGTTATCTTGCTAGACAGAGAAACAAACAAACAAAAATCAATCAGACGCCGGCAATAACATAACCTCCTTGGCAGAGGTAATAATGAACAGTTTGAAAAAAAAAAAAACTTTGCCTACCAGGCAATTTAGCGCAAGAAATCAAATGAAAGGCAGTACAATCAAAAACATTATCTCAGTTTCATAGTGTAACTGGTGTAATTATTTCATATTGCTAATAAAAAAACAAATTTCACTCACATTACCCATTATGTAGGTTTAGTCAATACCTTAATGTCTTTCTTTAAATTACATTTATAGACATAATATCAATCAAACTCCTTTTTGTATAGCACTTTTCATACAAAACTTTGTAGAACAAAGTGCTTCACATAAATAATAAAAACCAAAACTTGTGTACAAATGAAAATAATACACCCCGCCAACCTGAACAATTCACATACAACACACACACTAAATCAAACACAAAGACATAAAAAGGCATTTCTAAACTAAAAACAGAATTAAAAGACTGAGGAAATACTATTGTTAATTAAAAGTGAGGAAACCCATGAGCTTATACTTAAATTATAATTAAAAACCATAAGAAATTACATTTAACAAATACTCAAGGGAAATTAAGGTAAATAAATAAAGTACTTAATAAATATACCTGTATATCATAAAATATAATAAATATACCTGTCTTTATATTGTTGATTACAGCTGCTAGTTTCAATTATCCAATCACGTTGGAATATGAGTTAATATTAATGTGTTTGACTGATCAATGCACTTCAGGAGGGAACCAAAGAACCTGCAGAAAACCCACCAACACAAACATCCACACAGAAAGACCCCGTCTAACAAGGAAGCCTCTGTTTTGGTTAAAAGTGCTGACAATTTATAATTCATTCTTTCATAAGGAACATTAAATAATTTTCTAAAGTGACCAGGTTGTGTTATGGCAGTGTATTTGTGTCAGAGAAAGTTGTGAAGCCTAAATCAGTATTTCATTCTTCAATAAATTACACTTTTAATGTAATAAAAGGGGACATTCAATAATGATGTAGAGACTATAATGGAACATTTGTACATTCTGCCAATATTACAGCCAGTGAAGGGTAAATATGTGTCAAATCCAAAATATCAGCAATAACTACTGGCAAATTTTCAGATCCACCGACATTGATATCCCCCCTTTTAGGTAACTACCTGATACAAATACCAATTCAATAATATCACGCATCCCTAAAAGGAAGTCCCATTTAATTTATCAGAATGATTTTATTTAATTCTTTGATCCATGATCATGACTCCATGATAAAAACAAAATGTCAAGACATAACCTGTTCATAATCAGAAAAAGCCTCTTTAACATGTATATCTTAATAGCTTCTACATGTTAAGTAGTGGGCCTATCCTCTTATTCCTAATAAAAATGACCAGCCGTATTACTCATAACATGTTTAAGATATGAGAGATGCAAAGTTCTTATCAAAAGTGTATTATACTCTTCTGATTTGAAAAAGTCCAAAGTCAGCAGTGGATTATTTTTTGACAAGGGGAACCATGAAGTTAAGAATGATTTCTTTTGGTAAGGCAAAAAAGATGGGACATTTTGGTTTAATTTGATACTACATGTTGATACACTTGGACCTTGGGCTCTTATTGTACTATGATGAATATTTGTGCCCCCATGATATGATAACATACTGCCGTAACAGGACCAATGAGGCTCATAAATCAGTATAATTAAGCTAAAGCGTGCCATTCTATCAAAAAATGCTGTTTTGCAATTTATTTCAATATTACAGCTTTAAAATTCTCTTTGTATCGAATATCAAATGACTGAATTTCCAGCTGTTTACAGAGACAAAAGTAGATTTAATACCCGTTTAGAAACTCAAAACTCACTAACAGACGTCATATGGTTGCAGTAAAACTGTGTCCTGCCACACCATCTGAGAGCCACAGCGATAAACCCTGGTTATTATATAACGTTGTGGCACTGGGTTCTTGTAAATCAAGATTTAAAATTACTACATTAGCTGAAAAACACAAATATACACATACAACTGTGGCAAAATTTACTGTAACTACAAAAGGGGGTCTCATCATTTTTCAAGAACTTTAAATAACAAAAAGAACTTCAGATGTAAGTAATGTGCTAAGTAAAGATGAATACAAGATATAAGGGAAATCTTAAATCAGAAAAATGTCCTTGGGCATGGATATATTTACATATATGCTCATAATAAAGAACCGCATGGCGTTATCAGACCTTTAACAGACAAACCGGTCCAAAGGTTAGAGAAAATGTAGATAAGAGATTCACATATACAAAGAGCGCAACTATTACTGCAAAATACATTTACAATATGCATGTTTACAACTCTTAATACAATTTATATCAAAGTTAATGTTATCCTGTGTTATCATTCGCTTTACATCAGGCGTTGGCAGGTCAGGTGGCTTGTCAAATTCGCCTTCAGAACAATATCAGTTGCTTCAATCAATATAAACTTCGCACAAATATATCACTTTCAAGAAACAATGTAACTTTGACTGAACTAACGTTTAGTTAAAAGTTTAACTTGTGTGCATTACTGCATAGTACAGTGCATTTATGTCTAGTTAAACTCTAACCAGGCGCCACACCAAGCTTCAGCCCGCCTCTCTTCCTGCGTCACTCCTTCAGTTACGCGGTCGCCATCTTTGTTTCGCCGTTGCTAATACGAGCTAACTGCTTCTTTTTCACGATTTGCAGCTAAAATAACGAGTTTAGCTCAACTTGTTTGGCCAATTATCGCCCCTCGTTTTATCACTAATGAGCCTGATAGCTGGAATATCGACATATTTGTTTAACTTAGTCGTGGCGGCTTACCTTCTGCACTAACGTCTAACCAGGGTTTGGCTCCTTGGGATGCAACGTCGGTTTTCTTGTCTGTCCCACCAACTGCCACAGCCGCTGCGGACACTCAGACCCCGCCCACTAGATGCTCTGATTGGCTGGAGCTAAAGCCATTTCATTGGTCACTTCATCTGTCAATCAGCCCCCGCCAACATTTCTGCATATATCCTACACCCACAATTTTCCAACAGCTTCTTTATGTAAAAATAAAAACACATATTCCATTTTCTTAAAATATTTATTTTTTATTGAGAATAAAGCAACCACATTATATCAAAAAGAACAGTGTTCACATATAACCTTTAACAGAAAACAAAAATAAACCAAACATTTCATTTCCAGACCTGAGTGTCACTAAAAACACCAAGACATGAAAAACACGAAACTTATTGTAGGTGTGTGATTTTTGCATTGTAAGGTTGCATGAGTGTCTTCCGTTTTTTTCCTCACGTGGGTTTGTTAAGAAATGTGTCTTGTTTCATTTTGTCCTCACAGCTTTGAGTTAATACTTCAAATTGGAAGATTTGTCCAAACCAAATAAAATTTCTAAAGTATAATGATATATCAGACATCTACTCTAATAATCTAACCATTATACATGTAACACTTTGTCAATTGCATTGTAGGCAAAGCTACGGCGATAAATATTCAGTGCATTTACCATTTCCCTGTCACAACCAAGAGTTAATATCAAATAAATCCTCTGCTGCCTGAGCAAAGAGCTGCTTTTTTCAGCTTCCAAATAACTGTAGGATATTTTTTTTTTACAATTGTATGGCTGGTTTGTTGTACTGCATTACTGTGGACTGCCTTAAAAGTATAAGATTAGATTACAAACATTAAAGAAAGCAGATAAAAAGCAGTAATACTATACAATCAAAACCATATAAAGCTCATCATGAATTCAATGTACAGATGATACCCGATTCCCTTTCCAAAAAAAGACTCCAATCCCCCTTTTTTTTTGATCAAATATAAATCCAAGATTAATTCAGATTATTTAAACTGTCATGCTAGTTACCTTATAGTGGAGGTAAGCCTGCCTGATGTGTGATTTTACACAACAAAAAAAAACATGTACACACACTGTAAATGAGTCATGGCTTGTTCATGGATCATAAACAACAAATTCGACAGTGAAGCTCGAAACATTATGAAGTTAAAAAACAGCTTTAACATGATTAAACATCATTAACAGACAGGTGCACACAGAGGTTTAACACATTTAAAACACCCCCAGAAGGAAATGCATCAATGAAAGACAACCATAATAAGAACAAATGCTTATTCTTTGATATTGTATAATGTGAATACTTTGTACTATAAGCTCGATATGGTCACAAGGAAGAGAGCAGATCTTTTTCTTCAACAGCTTTAAGACAAACCCAGTATGATCAGGAGACAGTGGACAATATATATTTTTGTGTCATTTAGCCAGTCTTTGCTACAAGGTGCGATAAATCTAACACATCACAATGAAATATCCATGGAAAAACACCAACAAATTGTGGCTAAGAGCTCATTGGCTGTAAATCTTTTACAGCTTAAAGTGGCAAACAAAACAACTGTGGATTTATTTGAGTTTTAATTTCACTTAAAATATCAAAACATGATACTCAGGACTAGAAAAGCGTTCTGTGCCACATGTGGTGTTGGGCTAATTCTGTCCATAATTTCACGATGTGTGTCGAAAAAAGGCACAAAATATAAACCATAGCACTTTTTGAGCTGCCATTAAAAAAGCTAAACATGTACAGAATTTGTTGAAAGGTTTTGGTCACCCCTCAAGGCAAAATTCGATTTTTGTTATCATTTGAAGAGTATGTACAAAGTGGTAAAACAAAATTCATGAACTCAACATCTAAAATAATCACAATTGCCATTATTGAGCAGCCCTAGTATATGATACTTACATACCCATTTCATGAAACAAGAAGACAGCAAAAGTTGCACCCAAAATAACAGACACTCCTGTTGATTGTTTGCCTTCATTACAAAAGCTTTCTACACAATTTGGACCAGCAAAATTCAGAGAAACCTGAGAAATGATGAAATAAAAACAAAAATCTGCAGCTAAAGTCTACAGAGCTTAAATCTTCCTTTGTGGAAAACATCACCCTGCCACAAATATTACAGACAGAAGGATAAAAAAGGAATAAGTGACTCCAGGGAGAAGCAACACTGAGTGTTTACCTCAAAAATGAAGAGGATGATGGGTAATATTCTGTGGCTGGCTTCAGACTATGTTCCAATATGGTGTTTACTCTTGAGCTACAGGAAATAGACTTTTAGCCTAACGCTGTTCTACAATGACGCAGCTCTTCAGCCAAAGGAGGTCCAACAAAACATGATTCACAGACCTTGAAGTACGGGACAGAAACCAAACCTCTGAAGCAGTATATTTTTGGGAGGGTAGTTATCACAGATTCAGAGTATGGCCAAACATTAACACCTGGCTCACTCTGATCTTAAAGACACAATTCCCATGAATGTGCTTATGGGAATTCTTTCCTCAATAGAAGCCAACGTGAGAGCTAGAGAGAAGGCCTGATCGGAGAAAAGTGACGTCAAGCAGGGGCATTACAGCTTCAATGGTAACATCAGGGGCATAAGAATACCAGTATGCAAGATCACAATAGGATAAATAAGAAAATATTAATTATTGACACCATGGTGAAAAAGATGAGCAAAAGGAACCATGAACACGATCAGTTTTAAACATGTGCAGGAGTCTGGCTGCCATGTTTGATGGATTCTTTGCTCTTCTTCGCATCAGTCCAATGAAATGGACGTCATTTCTTTAAGTTCAAGTATTTGTGATCCAACACCCCAATTTTATTTTCTCTACCACAAAATGTGCAGGAGCCTCAGATGTCAAACTCAAGACCTGCAGGCCAACTCTTGCTCTGGATATTATAATTTAATATGTCTATTACAAATGGCCTTCTGTTAAATAGCACCCATACTACAAGTCCCATGATGCACTGCAACAGCTCCCGTGCAGGGCCTGTCCATCAACCCTCCTCCTGTTGCTTTAACATCACTCTGATCATCAGTAAACAGAAATGGCAGTTTTAACAAAGACTTTTAAAGTCTGCTTTAGACAGTTCAATAAATTTTGATCCTGTTTGCCCTGAATCTTAGACTGTAATTTAAATTTTGGCCCTTCTGTGACCGAGTTCAACACCCCTAATTATAGTAACGTTTCACCCTCAAGTCCTTAGGGTTCTATATTTTAGTTATTGTGGCATAAAAGAATAATGTCCTCAAAACAAATAGAACAAATTAAGATGGATATTGAATTTTAATATGGCTTACATTTTCTAGGCATGTGCTCTAAAGTTTACTTTAGTCGGTCTCTCATCTGGAGGAGGTAGAATACCCCATAACGACATCATCAGAAGGAAATACTATTTAAAAATGAGATTTCAGATTATTTCACATGATGTAGGACCTGGTACAGATGAAGCCAGGAGGGAAAAATAGTAACAGTGAAATAAGTCTGACCAAAAAGAGGAGAGGCCATCAGATCATCTAAAAAATATCTTTCATGGTGATACTACACAATAACTGCTTAAAACAGTGGTTTTCAAATGGTATGACATTTTTGACAGTGTAACACTCATTCACACATGTACAAAACCCTTAAAATGTTCTGAAGTAACCAGGGAGAGTCACACATATTACCGCAAACAACAGTTCATCTTAACACTAAAATGTATCTGCTGGCCCCCACTTATGTTTTCTCTTTTCCCTGAATTAACTGACAAGAAAGCAAAAAAGCGAAAATACTCTGTTGTGACAGACAAGTGTTAACACATCTGAGATATTTCTGGGCAGGTTACCTGTAAATTTTCAGATTTTTATGGCTGCATATGTGAAGAGATCTTAAGGTCAGATGTCCACTGACTTGGTCATACTGAGTCGGTCCATGCATGCCACTTAGTTCAATCTTTTTATTCAGTTTTATCAGCCAAAGAGACTTTTCTTGATTAAAGACTGATAAACACATGACCTTACAGAACAAAAACTCATTTATCCGGCAACTCTTCCACTGTGACCATACGGAGCAGATATGTCTGAGCTCTTTGATAAACCATAGTTTTATATCCTTGGTATGAACTTCATCCATTAGTGTAATGAGTAAAGAATCGTATATGAATATCTTACAACCATTTAAAACAATGACTGCAACACTCGAAAACTAAAAACATAAAAAGTACAAGCTTCCTTAATTTACAATTCTTTTTTTGCAATTTCCCATAACAAAATGTAAAAAATATTTCATGTTTGTTTTTAAACATTTTACAATCTTTTTACAATTTTTACCAAAGAATGCAGAAAATAAAGTCTTTATACAGCAGGGCTGGGGCGATTGACTTATGTTTCTTTTTAGTTTATGGTGTTAAAAACCAAAAAAAGTATATTAAAAAAAGAGAAAATATTGAAAAGTTGGCTTTGGAGACATGCACTCTCACACCAGCCTGTACAGTTATAATGAAGAAATTTCCCTCTGCTCAAAAATAACAAGAGGAAACCTTCAAAAAGGTAGAAAAGGACACTATGTTTTTTGTTAAAAGCATTCAGTTAATAAATAACATACTATAAAAACATTATAAAAGACAAGCTTGTAAGAGGATCGAACAGGTTTGTGATGTAAATCTTTCAGTTTCAACATGATTTCAGGGTGATAACTTCCTCTAAAGACCACAGAGATAAAATCACCCCATCCTGTCAACACATTTCATTTTAGTTCAAGCAAAGGGAGAATATTTTTTACACCTTCAAAAGGATTTTTGTGTTTTTTAAGTGGGGTTGTAGAGGTATATAGCAATGGCCTGGACTTTAGACAGTGATGTAGACCAGCTCTGCTTCTGTACAGAAAGAGCCGGCATGAACAGGACTGATATATCGCTTTTGGGTTGGATACCCTCAACCCAAAAGCCAATAAAACAGCGTAGGGTGATCACAGACTGTATTCAACACATTTACAACTACGTCCTTTTCAGATACCCAGCAGCAGTGTGCCAGCCAGCTACAGACTGCAGATCTGTCAAAGGAAACAACAGCTGCTAGACAAAATAAATGGGGTATTTCGTAGCCAATAGAGTCGTATACGTTTGAAAATTGGCATTTTTTTATGCACCGGAGTAAAAAGAGCAAACAGCTATGGGAACAATGCCAGATGTGGATGAAGTACAACAGTATATCCTAAAAGTGTGAAAACTTGTCGTCCACGCCTTCAAACATTTATGAGACGTGCAAAGTCAGAGAGGAATCCAACATATGGGACCCATGCAAAGGCGTATGTCAAATGTTTTGATTTCACATCCCTCACAACCATGCAATCAGGTAGAGTTGTTTCAATTCCAATACCAGTGTTGGAAATTGTTCCGATACTTCCGAAAATGCTGGCATCAGTATCGGCGACTACTGGAGTCCACGCACCATCCAAAACCAGGTAATTTATTAAATGAGTGACCTATTCACTGCTTAGCACCGTTAAACTCTAACACAGTTCTTCTTCGCCGCTCTTAAAACAGTAGCGCTGTGCTGCAACCTGCAGGGACCTGGAGGAATTGATCACGTGACACACACGTGTGTCAGAGCCGGTTGACGTGAGGCTTGGAGCTAAGCTAACAAGCATGATCATGCTGCATCATTGCTGCATTTATTTACAAAGGGTTTAACCTGGGCCAGGCCTTACCTCAATGATAATCATATCACAGCCATGCAGGTGTAGTATGATGTATTTTTAGAACATACTGGTGACGGATCGGTACTCGGTATCGGCACAGCACAAGTATTGATATCGAGAGGAAAAAATGGTATCGGGACAACTCTACATCTATGTCAAGCATAAAACAGGCAGCAGACTGTGCCGTGCAGCAAAGTCATGCCAAAACAAAGCTGCTACTTTGTGGCAGAGGAAGTTGTTGTGAAAGTGTTTTTGTGGCTTGTTTTTCATTCACCAAAAACTGAAGCAGTGTTGAGGTTGCCTAATCTGCAGCAATACATCCCTGTAGCTTCTGTGCCGGCTCTTTCTGTACAGAGGAAAAGATGATCTCCATCACTGTTGCAAATGTGCAGGTTAGTGCTATGTACCTTATACAGCTCTAAAAATCCTGACCCATCCCTTCAAGCCTTTTTTAAAAATCACATTTAAAAGCTTTTAAAGCATCTCATTATTGCCCCACATGTGAACTTTAAAAGGAAAAAACCTCACATTTCTCTGCTGTAAAAAATGCTGGGTGAGAATTTGTACAATACTTTATGTAACAACAGGGATGTCAAGTACACTGATTGAAGTCTCTCGCTCAGGAAATCATTTGGGTAAAGGCGGCAGGGGGGGAGGAGGTTCTGAAGGCAGGGGTGGGGGTCTGGAGTTACTCCCTCTGGAGCCTCCGCCGTACCTGAAGTCCCCGTACTGCGACCTGTAATCAAACATGGACGGCTGGGAGGGCTGGACCCCCTGTGCGCTCAGAAGTGAGTTCAACATTTCAAAAGTATCCTGGTACTCGTTCGACTGGGCCCCCGCCGCTGCTCCCCCGTGCCCATTTGTGTCCGTCTTGTCCCCTTTTGAGTGAGAGTAGCCCCCCTGGTGGTGAGGGAGGCTCAGCGCGGGGAGGATGTCCGCGCCGTGCCCCAGAGTTTGACCGGAGGAGGACGACAGGGGCGGCAGCTGGTAAGGGTTCCTGGAGGACTTGCTGACTTTGGCAGCAGGGTGAGAGCCCGCCGTGGGGTCTTGAGAGTGCGTCCTCTTACGTGAAGCAGACGAGGAGGAGGAGGAGGACGACGAGGAAGTTCTGGAGGAGTCGCTGGGGACCTTTTTGCTGCTCCCGGTCGCCCCGCTGGAGCCGGACGAGTGTTTGTGGGAGGAGGAGAGCGAGGCACCGCTGGAGGAAGAATGGTGGTGGTGGCCGTGGTGGCTGTGGTGGCTATGGTGGTGGTTGGAGCGCTCCCTGTGCTTGTCCCTGCTCTTCCCCTCCTCTCCTGAGCCCCCCCTCTGCTTCTCAGGCACTCGTATTCTCACTTTAATGTCCTGGTCTTGTCCGCGTGAGCTGCTGCTGTGCCCGCTGCTTCCTCCACCAGCGAGGGGGAAACGCATTTTTAGTGAGCTCCTGTCGTGCCTCTCTTTGTCCAGGGGGATTTTCAGAATGATAGGTGAAGGGTTGGAGACGTCAGAGGATGAGCTGGACTGCTGGTGGTGCTTCTCCTTCCTCTGCTGCTGTCCAATCAGAGCCTGAGCTGCGTTGGCGTAGTCCCTCTTCACACTCGCCTCCATGTTCTCCAGCTTCCTCTTCTGAGCGGCCAGGACGTCGGCGTTCTTGGCGCGGTACTCGCTCAGCGACACCTTGGCTGGAGCGTGGACTTCGTTATTGGGCTGCGGCGGCTCGGATCCCGCCTGCTGACTTTTGCCGCTCCAGGTCTGAGCGCTGCCCGGTGCTGCACGGTCCTTGTCGCTCCCAGCTGAAGACGAGGAGGCAGAGGGTGGAGCGGAGAGGCTCATGAGGCCCGCCACAGTGCTCTCTGAAGATGCCATGGAGATCATGTTCATCATGGTGTCCCTCTGGTCGCCCTCCTCCTGGACTTTGGGCTTGGCTTTTGGGGTCTGACCTCCAGCCTGTGAGCCACAGAGACAAGAAAAATACTTGAGCTGAACACAAAACAGGACATTTACCATTTGTACTTACTCTTACTTTCAGCATATTAACCCCCAAAACTCCTATAACAACCTATACAGGTCTAAACTTTCACCTTTTATTGGGTTTAAGCATTTAAGAAACTGTTGTTTCACAGATTAACTACTTTCTAGTGCATTTCTAATTGTTTCTATTATCACAGCCCTTTAAAGGCTTCCATAAAAAGGTCTAGAAACTTTCTGAAATCAGCTATTAGCTGCATAAATGAATGCAGATAGGAACTCAAGTCACTGCAGTAAAATCTGGAAATCTTTTGGAAGGATGAAAATGTTGTTTGAGGTTTTTAAGTTAGCAAGGCTGCTTGTTTTTCAGTTGTTTGTATTTACTTCTGTTACGGCTTTATTTTTATTTCTTTTTAAAGTATGTATTTTTCTCTTCTTTTGATTTTTTGATAGCTTTGTTGCAGAATACTTTCATACATTATTGCTATTACTTGTATGGTTTGTATATAAATAAAAAAATAGTGATAGACAACCTGATTTCTCTAAGCCAGTCCCACATGGTCTTGCACACCCTAACTTGTCTCTTTTTATCATTTTATCGTCTCACCTCTGTTGATGTTCCTTGTAGGCTGAGCTGAGACTAAAATGTGCCACTGTTAAGCAAGAACTGGTCAGAGTACCACTTAAATGGAAAGAAAGTTCTTTGGCAACATTCAGCTCCTCCTGTCAACTTTGCAAGAGTCTCTCCTTGCAGCACTAAAAGCCACAAACCAAAATACAGCTACTTCATCACTTATTATGGAAAATAAGATGCCTTGTAGCAAAATAAGTTGAGTGGTGCAGGAATAAATCTAAAAATGAGCTTTTTTCACCTATAGAGTGGCTAGTAGGAAAGATCAGTTCTCCTCGCCGAGTTGTTGGATATAAAGAAAGACACTACCTTTTTTTTGTTGCGTGATCTATGTTTTGTAGTGTAGGTCTGGCTTGATCTGTACATTGTTGCTGGACTGCAGATGCCTTTATATTGAGGTTTTTATTTTATTTTGTTTGTAAGAAAGAAGAACAAAAAACACTGGGCTGATACTAAAGAAAGACACAATATATGTAACTCTTATTCATGCTGTACTAATGTAACAGTAATTTCTTTGTATTTGTCCGACCACAACATTGATAGAAAAAAAGGAGTCCAAAAACACAAAGTCAGTTAGCATTTCGCACCGTCTTATTTCCACGGCTGAAGGAATATGGGATTTAGTTTACCTGTTTCAGTTTTCAGACTAAGGCCCCATCCACACGAAGACAAAACACCTAACAGTTTCTAAAACGATCGTCATAAAGACAAAGGCATCTCAGAAAATGTGTGCATCTACATGATTGCACTCGATACGCATCAAAACGCTGTAAAACACATTCCAGACTTCTCGGGAGGCTGTAACGATATGACGGAAACAAGCAGAAACAGACGAAAAACAGTGGGCATGCGCACTTGCGGCAAAAGTTGTAAACAGAGATTGTGATAAAGTGATCATAAAGTGCCGTTATGTGTCCTTGATAATAGTTTGTTCAACTCGGTGGTGATTGAGAAGGAGATTTTGCTGCAACAGGGATAGTAGGGTCACTAGCTTCATCAGCACATATGCTTCACGTATGCCGCCATTGTCGTTGCCGTGTGCGGTGCATGCGTGTCAATGAAGATATGAAACTATGACGTAAGCGTATCTGAAAACTTGCGGAGAGCCAGAAATCACGGAGCTGCGTATACGGCATTTCAAAATCTTTCCACTCTGGAACCTGGTTTCAAAAATGATCGTTTACAGATCCCCAAGCCGTCTTCTTGATACGCAGATTCGGCAAAAAACGTATGCTTTTAGACCTCGGTTTGGCTTCTTGTGGATGGGCCCTAAGCCTCAAACCACCTGAACAGTTTCTTTCCTTATGCTGTCAGTATCATTATCTGACCCCACCAAACCTTAGCGTATCATATTTATACTCTTAAAGTTTAAACCTCCTCATCTGAACAGCACCTTCTGTATATAATATTAGGTTGTGTTTTTGGTGCCTATTGTATATTTTGTACATTTTTATACATACCTAATTTCATAATGCACTGTTTTCTACCTATTTTATACTTTACTTCTATTCCTCCTGACTCTTTTTTTTCATTCTGATTATATGTCGACTGTTTATGCACCGATTTACCAAGTCATTTAGACCAAGTACCAGGTCTAAATGAAGAAATAGACTTTTCTCCCTTTCTATAATGCATTTTTCTTATCCTTGCTTGGTGCAGGCTGTTCATGGTTGTGCAGCCTGGCCTTGTGTGTTTTTTCTTAATATGTGTTTTTTCTAAATACGTCTTTTCTTAATGTCTGATGTCATGTGAGGGCGTCCCGTGACACAATCACAAGACTCCTCCTACGTAATTTAAACACCTGTTTCGTGTTGCTCATCATGTCCTGATGAAGACTCGGATTTTTAACTTTATTGGAGTGCCTCTGATTTTATGTTGTTTTCAAAAATTCAAAATTTTATGTTCTGAAAAGAAGTATCTGATGTTTCCAACTTTTAAACTTTGAAGCGCTGATGTGTGACTTCAAGTACAGTTGTCACGAACTTCTATGAAGAACTGGATAACTTGCAAAAGTCGTCCTCAACTTTAAACTTCTAATTTACTTTCAGCAGCCAACACTTGAGCAGGGAGAATTTGAGTACCTTCCAGTTGCGAATCCGTTTCAACCGGCTGGGAGTTTTCTCCAAAATCTGCAGGAACTCATGTGTGAGCTCTGAAAAAATTACAGTAGCGTTGATAAACTTCAAGGGCTTTTCATAAAACCATGTTCTTGATATAACAGAAATACTCATAACCCACCATCCAGCAGCTCCAGGGTAACCGTGGGGTCCACATACTCCCACCAGTGTTTGCCGTCTGTAGACTCCGGGATCTCCCAGTTTGACCATTTACAGGCCAGATGGATGCACACGCAGGCCACGACGGGCGGACTGTACTGCAGGCAGAAAGTGGTCAAGTGCAGACTATGTGGCAGGATACGTCCAGGAAGAAACACAAACAGAAGAGAAGAAGAGAGAGCAGACATTCAGTATATTGAGTTTAAAGTTTATACACAGAATGAGGAAGGACACTGTGGGTCTATTTACGATCCAAGTCAAAACAAGAAGTTTTGTTGCAGTGAACTGTGAATATACCTGTTTGTGGCCATAAAGTATGATGTTTGAGCCAAATCCTTACTCGCTGGAACAACAACAGAACAAAAAAACAAACTTAAAACCTGGAAGCAGACCATCAACCTGGACATCAAGCTTAAAATATTAATGACGCACAACAAACAAACCAACAGAAAATCAATGAGTTGGTGCTCACCTCTGACCAGCTGAGTGCACTTGACAACATGAGTGTGAGGATGGTCGATGGTGATCTCAAACGCTGCAATAAGAGAGAGGAAAGAGAGATCAGGCACGAGGAATATATAGAGGAATTTTAGCTACCTTGTAGATTTCACTCATGCAGTTTTCCATGACATTTATAAACACTGTAAAGTAAAGATTTGGAAAAGATCATGAATACCAGAGGGTGGACAGTTATTGTGTTTTAAAGCCACTATTACTATTTTAGTTCAGTTGTGCGATATGATGTGTGAAAAAAAAATACTTGAGATGTTTTTTTTCATCACATCAAACAAAGACTGTAATGATGCTTGGACTGTAGTGCCTCACACTAACTTAAGCTTATTAACTCATGCATGTACATAAACTCTGCCATAGGACCAATGATGTTTTCATCTATATGTGTCAGCATCACTGCCAAATTGCCTAACATAAATGCTAATTGTTAAATGCTAAAATGTTCTGCTTGTTTGTGTTCAAGAAAACATGGCCAAAGAGATGGAGCACATATTATTGAGATAAAGAGCTGATAAATATTGAGCAGCCTTGACTAGAATGTGTGAAACAGTAAAGAAAGGAGAAATCAGAGGAGCTGAAATGTATGGCTGCTGAATCAGTTGAGGTAAAATAGTTTATTTGTCTATTTTTTTTAATTTTTTGCCTTTTTGAATTGAGATGTTAATGATATATTCCACTTCTCATGTATCTGCATGTGAATTAGACGCATTGGTTTGTCTTCTCTTTCAATTTCATTGTATTTTAGTACACAAATTGTGCCTCAGGTTTGCTTGAAGACTGCTGATTGTTGATAGGAGTAGAAGTTTTCAATGAGAAGTTTTATAAATAATGGGGTGAGACCCGTGTGTATGCTTCTGTCAGCCCAGGTTTGAATCCAGCCTGAGGCCAGTTTGCTGATGCATGGTTCCAGTTGTGCTGGGAAGTCGGGATTTCGGAGTTCTGAGTGGGAAATTTCATTTGGAAGTTGGCAGATCCTCACCACCTGAGACAATCAGAGATGGCTGCCCAGATGTAAACAGCTCTTTAGCTACTATAAAATTCTGTTTATTAGTACTTTTGACGAGTGTTTATCCCACTATATCGGCTGCATACATAGTATTGTTCGACGTATATACATAAAAATGCTGCTATAATATTGTTTACATTTACATGTTATGTGCAAACACTTAAAGCTGGGGTTGGCGATTTGATTTAGATACACTTTTTGTAATACTGGTTAAAATGGTCTTTATGACCCGATGGTAATCAACTCATAATGTGTTCTTAAAACAGCGAAAAATATCCGCTATCTACAGCAGGAGTAAAACAGGGAAAACCCCAACCAATAATCATGCCGGGAAACCTGTTTTTAAACCAATCAAATCCCGTCGCCATTCTGCCCGCCTACTGCGCATGCATTTTCCCGGCGTGCACTGACTCGGTACGTGTGGCCGAGCTCATACGTATCAGAGTCCGTGGGAGAAAGCTTGCCTTTCAAGTTTTGTCTTTGAAAATAAGGGAAGCCCGCCGTGAGCCGTTCCACAACCCCAACCAAGCTCCTGTATCCCTCACATTTTAAGACAAATTTACAAGAAATCTAAAATAAACTCTTTGTTTTTCTAAGTTTGTTCTGCTGCTCCAATCTCGCGATAGCTGCCACCCAGGCTGCTGCAGGTGGATGTTCTCGCAAGGCTTTTTCTTCTTCAGTTTTACGGCGGTTGGCATCCATCATTTTGGAGTGTTACCGCCCCCTTCAGGCTAGAGACAGAGCTCAGTTTGGAGAGGCAGAGGAATATTTTTATTATTATATCGTCACACGGGAGATTTACGGGAGAATACTGATACAGGAGGACGGCGGGAAAGAGGAGAAAATACAGAAAATACAGTAGTTTCATGGCCAAAACGGGAGATTTGACAGCTATGTGGAGAATGTCAGAGGAACTAGCTATACCCCGATCAAAATCGGCTGTGAGTACTAACTTTACATGTTTGTTTGGTGTTTTCCTACCGCTGACTGAGACATGACTTGGGGGGGGTTAGGCGGAGCCCTGAGGAGATGCTACTTTCAAATTCATGCTAGTTTTCCAAAATCGCCAACCCCAGCTTTAACAGCAGCCTGGTAGATTGGCAAATTTTTTCTAACTTTGTAACTGGAATAGTGATTACTCGGATACAACGTCATTCCCACTCCCCTCTTCCCAGTTCAGAAGTAAATGGGACGCAGATGAGTGTGACAGGACTATCCACTGCCTGTCTCTCCTGTCAATAACGGCACAAATAGTCCAAAAAATAATATTTAAAAAGAAAAAAAATAAATTTAAATAAAAAATCCTGAGTCAACAGAAGATTGGCAAACTGATGAAAGACAACCTCTGAAATAAAGTCAATGAAGTAATGAAACATGGCATGGAAGCGGCTTTCTTCTCTATAACTGAAGAACTTGTCCTTTGGCAACATTTGCACATTTTTTCTTGATATTTGAATAAATCTTCAATCTGGTTGACAACAAAACAATAAGTCAATGCTCTCATGAAGTCACTACTGAAAATGCCTATACATGTGTGAAAAAGATCAGTGATGATTAAAAGAACGACAAAAAATGAAACTAGATGTTTTACAGCATGACTCTGGTTGTCCTGAAAACTTCAAATAGTCAATAGTTATTAGAGGATTATTTCTGAAACACATCATGACGTAATCTTGCACTAAGGTGCATATTTGCACCTGTGAAAGCATTAGGACAAAAAGGAATCCAGTGTGTGATGATGCAGCAATTAATCATGTCGTCATGGGAAATGGCTCTGATAAATCTAGACGGCAGAAAACAAAGTAAGAGAAAGTTACAGACACGGTGAAGAGACATCAGAAAAGATGGAAATGCAACAGCAGAGTAATTCTGCTAAAATGAAGCGTGGCTTTCTCTGTCCATTCCTGCACTCTGTGAATGTAAAGATGTCAAACAGGAAAAGACTTTTTAACAATCACATGTTCCTGGAGGGAAGGGGACCCCGATCTTCTTTCCAAACTTACCCAAGGTCTGGAGTATTATGCTCTCAAGAATGACCAGGTCTTGGGCTTGTTGCAGGTAGGCCTGAGGTTGAAAGGACAGGCAGGTTACTCACTGGGAGGCCTCTATCCTTTGTCATACATAGCAAACCCACCTTTTCTCATTTACAACAAGTGAAATATTTGGAACATCAATGCTTTGCACAAGTGTTCACCCCTCTTGGACTTTGACATATTCTGCAGTGTTACAACCTGGAAGTAATAAGTGACTTTTTGCTGCTAAAGTAACAAAAAGGGAAGAAAAAATTGCAACTTAACCCAATCTTTGTTAAGGTGTCATCACAGGGAGCTCAATAATGTCCAGTTATATTTTTTAACAACTGTCCAAACAATTTTAATCACCACTCTGCATTGTTTACAGAAAAGTGGAATTACTACAACCCCAAGAAAATCCTTTAAGTTGCTGTAAAACAATGAAAATGGGAAAAGTCCAAGGCAGGCGAGTGTACAGGCAAGACATCAAAAAGTATTGTCTCTGTTTACAAATCTTACAAATAAAAAAAAACACAGAGCAAAAACTCTCTCATTTGACCAAAACATCCACCTGACTAAAAATCAAAAGTAGAATCATCTTGTTACACAAATTGAAGTCAGAGAGAAAGGAAAGAAATAATCATACATGGATTTACGTCACGTAAATATAGTTCAAATCTTTAATCTTTGGTTGTGGCAATGCTATCAGAAATTGTTAACACAAGGAGAAAGAAGTAAACATTAAAGTCTTCTGATACATATCGTAGAAGTTGAATCATCACCTGTGAAGGAAAATTAATATTTAGAAACACTTTAAAGCCAGTACTTACATCGCTGCGTATGTCCGGTGAAGGCTCCTGAGGGTTGAGACATGCGTGGGCCACCTTGATAACGTGCTCCAGTTTCCTCGGCTGCTCTTCAACCTTCGCAGCCAGAAAGAGCGCAGCGGGAGAAATGACCTGGAGACATACATGTTCAGATAAGTCACAGCTCTCCATCGTCATTGAAACTAAATGAATATACCGGTATAGACTAATACTTACATTTCTGTGAAATCTGGTGAAAGACTGGACCATGTAGAATCGGTGCATGTACACAATGGCTGTATTAATAGTGAGTTGGGACCTGAGGCAGGTCAGTTAAGGGCAGTGCAGTGAACAACAGTACAAGATCAAAACAAAAGCAGTCAATCTTCAGGCTTCCTAACATCTGATACTTTTAAAATGTTAAACACGTCTGTGATTGTTTTAATTTGATCTTTAAACTTAACATATCACAAATAACATCTTTACTAAATAAAGTTTCAAAGAGAGAAACATGTAAACAGTTTTTATATATTCATTAGCATCGTTTAGATGTGCATCTTCTTTAGAGAAGAAGCCAAGATATTGAGTGATCATAGATTACATTATGGATGCCATGTTTAAATAGGGATAAATTTGTTTTTAATATGTATTACTACAGGAATGGATATTCTGTTAAATAAGACAACATGGTGTTTCTAATATATAAAGAAACATAACCTTTGAGAAAATCTGCTGTAGTCAGTGGCGTTTTCAGATTTGCAAAACTTAATATCATATTAGCTGAAGAACAGAGCAGCTGAACAAGATGGCATACACCTCAGGTATCATATATGTATCACAGAATTGGTGTGAAGAAAGGTCAAAATGTACAAAACTATGATACTTTTCAATCCTAGACACTAAGTAATACAACGTCTTATATTGCACTGCTAGATTGTATTGATCGTGAACTTGACTAATAAAAATCAACTATGCATTTCTATTCTTTACTACCATCTACATCACTGTGGTAGAGCTTGATATAAAGCAAACCGCACTGAACCGCACTATTCATACTCTATGGAACTCCAGACCTTTTGTCTCAGCATTCAACATTTCTTTCAAATCAACTGAAAGGCAGAATCGCCCAATATCAGGGGCCTTGCTCTCATGTTTGGATCATGTCATCTAAGTAAACGTCATATTGGCAAAGCTAAAAATCACGTCTGCTTTAGAACAAAACAGTTCACAACAGAGTTGATGCTTTAAGCAACAAATACATGAATAGTGGATTGACCTAAAGATATGTCATCAATATTGGATCATTTTCAAACTACCAAACATATACCAAAACTTTAAAACCAATGTCATTACACTGGTCGAAGGTTAGGCACAATCTAAATAAAAAAAAATCCATGGCTAGTGACCATTTTCCATGCAATTTAAGCACTTTATAGTATTTTGTCTGCAATTTTCACAAGTTTATTTCAGGGTACTGCAGTTTTACTCAACATATAACGCTTCAAGCCGAATTTGACAGAAATTATCCAACATTGGGGATCTTCGTCTTCTGTTATTGTTTGCATAAGTTCATAGCATCAAAGTCAACCTAACCTTGGCATAGAAGAATACTATCTAAACTTTGGAGCAACAGCTGAACAAAATGGGTGACACCTTGAGTATTTTACATATTGATCAGGAAATGGTGTAAAGAAAGGTAATTAATTTCCAATTCTATGATCCCAGATGATTGACATTAAGAACAAGACTGATGCTATAAAGATCAATCGCTTCAAAAGTGTTACAAAGCTATAAAAACTATAACGACATTACAACTATCAAAAAACACATGCATTAGAGGTTGAAAGCACAAACCAAAACAAAACAGTGCATGGACAATGACTGTTTCGCACGATGTAAGCAATGATATAGTATTTTTCCTGCAATTTTACCATATTTATAGCATACTTAGACGGGTTTTCCCCCAGCACTGAGCTGTCATTGCCGATCAATGACAAGAAAACAGCCAGATAACCTGGACCTTGTTCTCCTATTCTTGTTTTTGTGGTGTCTCCAGGTGATCATATCGTTTAATTTTGAACTCAAGTCGTCTTGATCAGCACAGTAAAGACACTACTCTAAATACGACAGTTTTAAGAAAACATCATTATAATGGGTTCCTTTGTTAATTAACAAATACATGGATGTCAGTCAGAGAACGTGGGGTACACAAACAGCCTTTAAAACAAAGGTTATATCTGCTCCCTGCCTTTCAACCACAACACACAATGCTAATGCTAATGCTAATGTCCTGAAGGCCCGCCGACCACACAGGCCTACCTGCCCCGGCGTAGCCTCATTGCCATGGGACAGCTTTAGCTTTCGGGTTTTACTATCGTTACGTGCCAAACTACCGAGTTAAACATATGTCAAACACAAGCACAAACACAATGTCTCCGAACAAAGCAGACAAACCGTCAGCAGCTGCATTATCGTGAGAGCCGGCTTCACAAGAAGCTAAAGCGGAGCTAGCCGCCATGCTAACGCAGGCTCGGGGAGACGCACCGACAAAAGATACACATTGAGCCGCTGTCCCATGTCCTGGAGCAGGTTCGCCGCCTGTTGCCTGTAGGACAGCTCCTTGTCCGGGTCTAGTCCAGCTCTCCTGGATGGGCTGTTGTCGATCTGCTGCCGTGTGTAGTACCATTTGTTGTTACAGCTTACAGGGAGAGAACGAGACGAAGCCGCCATCACTGAGAAGGACGAGAGTTTAAAATTTCTGCGCGTCACAGGAACCGACGTCACGCTGTAGTAACGTGAGTGCAGTTCCGTGTTTACACCAGCAGGGCGGCGCTGCACCATATTTAATTCATATCACCTACACAGAATACACGACCTGGACTGCATCAAAACAACAGCTACGATACGTTTTTGACCGGAGAAGTTCACTAAAAGATATCTTTAACTTATTTGAAAGCTTGATAAAAATTATAATGTACTCTCTGACTTTTACTACAGGCTTTTTCTGCCTGTATTTCTATATATGAACTCATTTGACCCCTTTACCAACACCACACCACCAGGGGTCTCTGAAGTTTATAGAAAAATAAATTGATTTCATTCAGAAACTACAGGCTCTTCAGAGAATGACGATGTACTATCACTTACATCCCAGTATAATTAACTGAAAATGAAATAATGCAGCAGGAAATTTATGCCCTCATTTTATCTACCGAATTGGATTTATTTTGGCCCTAAAAAAATATTTACTATGATATGGTAGATGCCACACTGAAGATGTGGGACAGGATATGTTTGCAATTTTACTTTGATGTTGAAATACAAAACACTAAAGCTAAGATGTAGAAGATGAAACATATTTGTTCCCAATGTATGATTTTCATTATTTATATTGCCGTTTGTTTTTATAATCCTAGAAAATCCTAGTTTTACATAGTTTTTTCAATGTTTTTTTTCTTTTTCTTCTTGCAAATAATGCCAATTAAAAGATTTCCAATGATTCTCTGATATTCAAAAGTAAGATAGAAACATGAGTGATCATCCCATGTCCATCGAATAATTTTTTATAGGTATATTTGACATCAAACTGTAAGGGCAGTTAAATATATCAGGCAGAAATCTTGATCACAGATGACTAAATGTGAACATAATCTATGCAAATTTATATATATTATCTATGGCTTCTAATATTTCATTATTACATCATTGATGAGGATGAAAAGATAAATGGTGAAATAAATAACAAAAAATGGGATGAAATCAGAGTGAATGTATTGTCCCTTTTTTTAAATCATGTATCCAGTTGATGAAATCACAAGAAATGTTGCTTGTCTGATGCTTCTGAATTTTGTACATGATATCATTTCAACAGAAACTTAATGCATATTTCTTAAAAAAATATGTATATACATATATATGTATTTTTTTCCTAATTAAAAAATGAAATCTCATATTTTCTACTGGCTGTCCCAAATGTATCTCCATAAAAACATAGTATCTGTTTGACATTTATAAAAGCACTTAGACTAAGGGAAAACAAGGGACATACAAGCAAATATTGTATTAATTATCAGTATTATTTTCTATCCCTGGATTAAATCTGTCTATTTTGAGAGAAAACATGAAGATATACATTTAAAAAAACAACAATAAGACAATTCAGATATCAAAAAATTGAAAACAGTTTTATTTTAAATCACAAAACCTTATAAAATGGACAGAAAACTGAATCTGACTTTGATGAAACACTTAAAAGATAAGAACAGGCCGTCTGACAAATCAACAGTACAATTAAATACGGTCAGTAAAGACACAGCAGTGAGAACAAACAGATTAATGGAAAACCAGCGGAAAGTTTATCATCATATATCCCTTTAACTAAAACATGTTTTAATCCGATTCAATCTTTGTCTTGCTATTGTAGCCCTTGTCATTTGTTTTTGTGTGTTTCTAGTGTCAAATCTGTTTTCCTTTTGATGTTAAATTATAATAATACAAATATATGCTGGGATTAAATCAGTGAAATAAATGAATTAAAAAAATCTGCTCCCATGAAACACACACGTTTTATGATGACAGCTTTTTTTAACAGTCTATTGGAACTAATAAAACTCACTGAACAAACACATAAAACCTGATTAATTCTGTTTTTCTCTGTTAATGGCCAAGTTTTTCTGTTAATTCAACTCTTCTTGCTTGACTTGATTTATGTTTAAATCAGAAGATGAGGAAGGCTTCATCGCATACCCAGATTACACTTTAGTTATCAGCTTGATTATGACTTGATTATGAAGCAGCTGACGGGAAAACAGATTTTATTGCAGTATTCAGAAGAGAAAAATGGGAGTTATCTGTTTGATGAACACCTAATAAAAGCAAAAGAACTACAAAACTAATGTACATAAAAACAGAATATGCCCAAAGAGCTAGAAAACAGATTTTCTGATTTATTTTTAACAGGTGATTATATCAAAAGCATATTGAATATAAACAATTATTCACTTCCAACATCTACTTCAACCATCTGTTTGTTGTTTTTAATTGTACCTTTGATTCACGGGGATTGGTAGAAATTAGTAACTTGTGTCGCCTTCAGGGGAAAATGTGTTGTGCAGCCATAAAAATGCTTTACAAAAAAAAAAGAAGTGAAACATCCTTCAAATGTTCCCAAATCTCTCAGCTCGCTTCAGTTTCTTTGCCTGCAGAAAAAGACACAAAAGCAACATGGAATAAGATTTTTATCCTTATATGAGCATTTTAGAAGTTGAACAGAAAATATGACTTAAAGGTGCTGTGAGGAGAATCTATTACCGGCGAACTAAAGACTCTGCTACCCATGAGCACGTGCGGCGACTGTCGTAATGCTGCGTTCCAGTAACCTCGGAACTGGGAGTGACATCATCTCCGACTTATTGGCGTTCCAGTTGAAGTCGGAAAAAAACATGCCGATCTACCAGGCTATTGTTAGCTGTTGTTAGCACACCCTGTGTTGTTGTATGAAGAATGTGATTATCACTATGGCAGCATTTTTGTAAATATAAGTCTAACAATACCATGTATACAGCTGATCTAGAGCGACACACCCCAGGCAGAAGTGCAAATAAATTGATTATTACAGGAGCTAAATAACTGTTCACACTGGGGGCATCCATCTTCGATTGTCAACTCGGGGGTGGCAAGGTTTCACCAAGTTCCCAGTAGGAAATTCCGACTTCAGGGAATGTTCCAGTTGCAGTTTTCTACTCGGAACACAGAAATTCCTACTTCTGACTACAACTGGAACGCACCACAGACGTGACTGAAGCCAAAGCGTGTGTTTGTTGTGGTAAATGCAGCTCGGACCTTCCTCAGAACTCTGCATTGCTTTACAACTTCTTTTTTCAACAACTTACAGGATGCAAAATGACGAGGTAATGTATCTCTTTCTAGTTACGTAGCGGTAGTTTTTGATGTGTGACAACAAGCAATTTTAGGAAAACCTATTATCGTAGTTGTAGCCAGCTATATATGGCTACTTACAGCCCAGTGCTCTAAGACGTGTAATATAAATAATATAAATTTGCTCTAGTTTTAATTGTCTTGTTCCTGAAGTTGAGTATCCAGGCCAGTCCGGCTCTGTACGACCCGACCGGAAGGCTAAGGAATAGCATTTATAGATAATCTATGTTGATGCTACAAAACATATCTTAAAGTGCGTATTTCCATCAGCCATATATCTAAAAGTGAGACTTTTTTGTAATTACTTAGAAACTCCTCACAGTCTCTTTAATAAAAACATAAATGTATAAAACACACCTCAACATCAGCTGCTCCGGCTGAACCTGCAGACGTGAGGACTCCAAACCTCTCCTTCCTCTTTTTCAGCTTCTCGTCCTCCTCGAGCTGAAAAACAACACGTCAGGGTCACTCGGAGCAGAAAGAGGAGAGAAAACAAATCCAAACAAAAACAAAAAAAATATGTGTGTGTGGCTGCACAGTGAGGATGTGACTCGAGGGCAGAGCCTAAGAGTTTGCAGCGTCCTGTGGTCAACTGATATCAGAATTCTTTTGGTCTTCTTGTTTCCCCCTCAGTAATTTGAGCAGCTTGTCAGCAGAACCATCAGGATGAAGAGGAAAACGTCTTCAGTCCAGTTCAAGCAAAATTTGTAATGTATAAAATTTAACATGTTTCCCCTCTGAGGTTTAAAGGAACTGAGAAGCCAATGAAACAAATGATGGGACTTTTGTTCTTAGACCAGATGTTAGTGACAGAGGTGTGTGTTAGCAAGAGTCTGGTTACATGATATTAAATACGTATCTGTTATATCATGATATAATAGATACGTACAGTACAGGCCAAAAGTTTGGACACACCTTCTCATTCAATGTGTTTCTTTATTTTCATCTCTATTTACATTGTAGATCCTCACTGAAGGTATCAAAACTATGAATGAACACATGTGGAATTATGAACTTAATTAAAAAGTGTGAAATAAATGAAAACATGTCTTATATTCTAGTTTCTTCAAAGTATCCACCCTTTGCTCTGATTACTGCTTTGCAGACTTTTGTCATTCTCTTTATGAGCTTCAACAGGTAGCCACCTGAAATGGTTTTCACTTCTCAGGTGTGCCTTTCCAGGGTTAATTAATGGAATTTCTTGCCTTATAAACGGGGTTGGACCATCAGTTGTGTTGTGCAGTAGTCAGGCTGATGCACAGCCGACAGCCCTATTAGACAACTGTTAGAATTAATATTATGGCAAAAACCAATCAGCTAAGTTAAGAGAAACAAGTGGCCATCATTACTTTAAGAAATGAAGGTCAGTCAATCCGAAAAATTGCAGAAACTTTGAATGTGTCCCCAAGGGCAGTCGTAAAAACTACCAAGGGCTACAACGAAACTGGCTCACGAGGACTGCTCGAGGAAAGTAAGACCAAGAGTCACCTCTGCTGCTGAGAAAGAGTTCATCTGAGTCACCAGCCTCAGAAATCGCAAGTTAACAGCAGCTCAGATTAGAGACCAGATGAATACAACACAGAGCCCCAGCAGCAGAAACTTCTCTACAACAACTGTTGAGAGGAGACTGCGTGAATCAGGCCTTCACGGTCAAACAGTTGCTAGGAAACCACTGCTGAGGAGAGGCAACAAGCATGAGAGATGTGTTTGGGTCAAGAAACACAAGGAATGGACATTAGACCAGTGAAAACCTGTGCTTTGGTCTGATGAGTCCAAATTTGAGATCTTTGGTTCCAACCGCCGTGTATTTGTGCCATGCAGAAAAGGTGAGCAGATGGATTTTGCATGCCTGGTTCCCATTGTGAAGCATGGAGTCTACGGTGTGATGGTGTGGGGCTGCTTTGCTGGTGACACTGTTGGGGATTTATTCAAAATTGAAGGCATACTGAACCAGCATGGCTACCACAGCAGCCTGCAGCGACATGCTATCCCATCTGGTTTGCATGTAGTTGGACCATCATTTATTTTTCAACAGGACAATGACCCCAAACACACCTCCAGGCTGTGTAAGGGCTATTTGACCAAGAAGGAGTGTGACAGAGTGCTACTCCAGAGGACTGGCCTCCACAATCACCGGACCTGAGCCAAATCGAGATGGTTTGGGGTGACCTAGACCGCAGAGTGAAGGCAAAAGGGCCAACAAGTGCTCAGCATCTCTGGGAACTCCTTTAAGACTGTTGGAAACCATTTCAGGTGACTACCTGTTGAAGCTCATCAAAAGAATGCCAAGAGTGTGCAAAGCAGTAATCAGAGCAAAGATTGGGTAATTTGAAGAAACTAGAATATAAGACATGTTTTCATTTATTTCACACTTTCTTGTGAAGTACATAATTCCACACATGTTCATTCATAGTTTTGATACCTTCAGTGAGAATCTACAATGTAAATAGTGATGAAAATAAAGAAAACACACTGAATGAGAAGGTGTGTCCAAACTTTTGGCCTGTACTGTATGTAGGACTGGGTGATATGGCTTAAAATTTAAATCCTATTGTTCCACCAAACCCAATTTACAATATTATAGCAATATTTTCCCTCTCAAAAAATAAAACCCTCCAAGTTAAACACAAATTGTTTCAAGTTTTGCCTTAACGTTTTCAAAATATCCCAAAACTTGCAGACTCTCCATCTTACGGTTAAAATAAATGCTGGATTTTTTCCATAAAATGTTGATAAAGTAGTTCAAACATATGCAGGCTTATCAGAATGAAATCTTAAGGATGAGCTATTTTCACAGTATATTAAAATGTAGCTTTATTGAAATCTAATTTAAGGACCAAATAAAAGCCTAAACGTGTGCTTGTGCAAAACCTGAAAAGGCCTTCCACCATGAAAACTACACATTTTCTATATTTATTTTTTCAAACACTGCAACAACTTATGATTGGAGTTAAAGTTGACATAAAAACATCTCAATTTTTCATCTTTAAATCATGTGCAGAATGTAATTTGATATGTTACATTGTCCAAATTATATGTATGTATGTATGGATTTCTGGGACATTTTAAAGCTTTATTGAAACAGGCGAGACAGTGGATAGACCAGAGCGAACAATGCCAACCAAATAAAGACTCTTTTTTTATTATTCTCTTTCTACAACGAATAACAAGTCACTTATCAGGCCTGTTCCGCACCTCATATACTTCATAATTATGAAAAATAAAGTTGTTATTTTAATCATGTGGCAATCAGCTGCATGTTATGCTCCAAAAGAAACTGTTCAAATCTTGTTTACATGTGTTCACAACGGGCCTTAATTCACTTATTTATCTGAAGAAGCTATTCTACCAGCCAAAAGACTTCAAGACATTGGAAAGTGCTAAATGCTGACTCGCATCATAATAATTCTGATTAATAATGTTCCTGTTATACCAGGTATTTAGCCAACTTCACCATGAAGAAAAGCTTAGTCACCTTCTGTGAAACAGACGAGACGTTTATGCCAAACCGCTCTGCTCTCTTCTTCAACTGGTCGAGGTTCACCTTCACGAAACAAACAAAAAGAGGATCTCTTATTATCACCTCTTTACGCGGATAAATATAGAACTGTGTCCACAGGACAGGAAAGTTTAATTATACTTACAGGAGCTTTACTGTTGGCTGTGAGACCTGTTTGTGGAGGACAGAGGAGAAAATTGATGTATTAATATAGATCAGAAGATAAAAACACTCAGACTTTAAACGTTGAATCAGAATCCATTATCACAGATCTTGGGTTAAGAGTTGAAAATGCGAACAAACATCTTCTGACCATTTCATATAGAGCAGATTTTAATTGTAAAAACAAAAAAAACGTTTTACCAAAGATTTTAAGCTTTTTTTTGCAAGTAGGAGGAGGACAGAAACGAGACAAAAACACAGATTGGACTTTTGTTACTTTGTGAAAAAAATCAAAATTCTGAGAACAGAATCAGAATCAGCTTTAACAGCCAGAGGTGTTAGAGGTACAAGGAATCTGACAGCTGTTAACTTCACTCCAAGTATAGACCAGATATACACTCGAGTGTATAAACATACACAGAACAGAAGCAGAAAACTGAAGAGAAGGGGAATCAAACTTTAAACACAAATTACAATTAGAGGTAAGAATAGAATGACTAATATGTACATATTGATAATAAATGACAAGATTCAATTATTTTCTCAGAATTTAACCTTTTGTCAGATTTCTGACTTTATTTTTAAAACTCTGACTCCATTCTCAGGATTCTGAATTTTTAACAAACTTGAAAGAATCTGATCTCTTTTTTTATTAGTAGGTTAATGAAACTAAAACAGGATCAGTTTTGAAGGAGTCCTGGTCAAGGCATCAACATAAAAGGTTGAATAAACAATAGACAACGGATATGTACAGACTCTGTAATTTATTAGGGATGTCCCAATCCGATACGGATATTGAATATCGGTCCAATATCAGCCAAAAAACAAATATCAGATTATATCGGCCTCCATCTAAAATCTCAAATATTAAAACTCCAATACAAGCAGTCTATCTTATTTGATTTATTTAATTAAGTTGTAGAATATGCTTATGTTTAAGTTAAACACAATGGTTATTTTGCAGTTTAAAAATATGTTTTTGTTTTTATTGGATTTATTGAGGTTACTTTTCAGCATCTTCTAATTCTTTTTTATTTATTTTATTTAACTGTTGTATAATCTTATGTTCAATGTTAAATTTATTGAACCATTTGGTTAATAACGGGTCCGTTTTTTTCATACCTACTATTGCTGACTACTGTTCTCTAATCTATCTCACCTGATCAAGCCTATTCTTACAGTCCATACTAAAAAATAAGTAATAAAAGTCTGTATGATTCCTGCTGATATCGTATCAGATCGATATCAGTATCGGCCAATACTCAAGGCTGCAATATCAGTATTGTATCGAAGATGAAAAAGTTGTATAGTGACACCCCTATAATTTACTGAAGGTTTTGACCACCATTTATGTCACTTACAGTTTATGTGGTGTTAAATATCATCTTTAAATTACAATTGTACAATTGTAATTCTTAAAACAATGATCAATGTCATTTCACAGCTTGGTGTAAAAGGACTTTTGTTGAGGCTTGAAAACAAGGACAAAGATGGATGGAATTCAGAGAGAGGAGTTAACACCACATTCATGAACACACACAGCAGATAAACAGAGTTCAGTTCAAGTTAATTAAAATGAAAACAGACCTGAGGAGGGAGTGGAAGAGTTGGTCGCGCCAAACCTGAAGAACAAGAGGAACATGAACTCAACATTGGAGCGAGGAAGTATTCCAAACTAAGAGTAAAGATGCTTTGTAATTTAATCGAGGGTTTGATCATTTGAAATTGATCATCACAGAATTTAATACATAGTGTTTGTATATTTTTGCAGCTTTATTGCCACCTGTCTCAGTCTAACCTGCTATTATTATCCCTCTTTTATCCATGTTTTTATTCTTCTCATCATTATTCTGTATTTTACCTTGCTTCTACTTATTTTCACTTCTTATCGTAACGAGCACTGCACTTTAACCTCCGTGTGCAATAACTACTGACCTTGCTTGTCGCCAACCTCTTGCTGATGTAACTGTTGTATGTTGTCTAGTGTTTTGCTATTTATATACAGTGTATCGTGCCCTTAGCCAGTAGCACTGCTGTTTAAGACAAATTTCCTGCAAGGGACAATAAATAAATATATATTTCATTCAGCTATTATCTATGTTCTAAAGGTAAGTTTATGTTCATTGTATTTCATATTTATATATTTACATGATATTTAGAGGGAGAAGAACAACTCTGTGAACTGATTGTACGTTAATGTGTGAACTGTAGAGTGTATAAATATTTGTGTAGAAAGGGTTGTCTTCATTTATTAGTTCACCTACTTTTTGAATTTGGCTTTATAACAAGGAGATCTCTGCAGTACTGCACACTTTGTGAGTTACTTATGTATGTAAATATATATTTCTATTTTTCTTTCTCCCTTTCCTGTTTAGTCTTGAAACTGTTTTCATTCTGTAATTCACCTTTTATCAGTAAATAAAATGGATACACTCTGTGAGAAATAAAAATAATAAAATAACTATTATGTTCAATGTATTTTGAAGTCTTTGTGCTGCACTCCCTCATAAATCTTTTGATTAAACAGCTTTTGTGTTTCCCTCACTCAAGTTCAGATATTCAATATCAACGGTTGCCAGCGTAGGTTTACAATCACTAATGCTAAAAAATGAAATTTCAATTTTCATATGTAACGTACCCCTGATCCACCTCTATTCTTAAGCCCTCCTCACACAAGGACTGCCCTGAATTGTCTTGGCGTCGGCATCAAAACATGCATCGCTGTTTACACATCGCATGGTACATAGGCTTGTGCATTTACGTGACAACGCAAAATCTACGCAAAATCCTGTCGGGTTGCCCGTCTGGTTCTGCTCTGAGGTGGATTCCACGTCAACAAGTGCTCATGCACGCATAACATGCTGTGTCTCTGCATGAGCACTTGTTGCTGTTGTTGCCGTAGCTGGTGTTCTGTTGGTGTTCTGTGAGCAAATGTTGGTACAAAAGTCGCTGCTGGAACAAGATCAGAATCAGCGCGGCTGCCGCCATTGTTGTTGTTGTTGGTGTGTGTGACAACAATGGTTGGGGGGCGGGGAGGAGGAGGGGCGCAATGAGGTCTCCGTCTTTCTCGGACCTATCTGTTCATACCAACTACGGCGTGAAGACGAATACGCAGATATCCACTTGCAGACCCGTTTTCAAAAAAGATAAGGAGTCATGGACAAATACGTGTCTCCGTGTGTCAGTATCACCAGATCGATAGTTTATTTTACTGGAGTCTTACAAATTTGTACTCGTGTAAAGCCCACCTTAGGCTCTTGGGGGCTCTGAAGCCTCTATTCTTATGTCCACATGGAGGGCAGTTGTTTTTAAAACTGAGAATTGTTGCATGTGTTGGTGTGCATCAGTCCACCTTTAAATTCTATGTTGGTTTCAGGTCATTTCATGTATTTTGCCTTCTTCATTCAGTTTTGAGTGTACTGAATGTATTCTGATTTTGATGTTTTGGTAATCTTGTTACACGTATGAATTAATGTTCCTGTCTGTAATTGTATTTCTTATAATTAAATTTTTGTCCAGTGTGATCTTTGGCTTCTTTTGTCTTAAATAAGGAGGTCAGTTTTTGAAGTGTTGCTACTTCAACAAACGATTTTAATAGAACACTTGAACAAGTCACTTTTGTTTATTTAATCCTTCTGCTAACAAAGGTCTGTTTGAGTACTCTACTTTAGTTTCACTGTCTGTGCTTCTGGATCACATGAACTCACATTAACTAAGGAAAAACCTAATGACATTCCTGAAGGAGGGTCTTTATGACCAAAACAGTGACTTAAATGCTGAAAAATTCTGAAAAAGACAAATCCTGATGAAGTCTTACCTCGCTGCACGCATGGCCTTTTTGCTTTCAGGAGTTGCAGGCAGGTTGAAACGTTCAGCTCTCTTCTGTAGCCTCTGAGTAACAGAAGTTGAAATTAGAATAAGAACATGAGCTGCTGCTGCAGATGAATATATGCAGCAGAACTGAACTCTTTATTTACACAGTTTGGAGAGACAGGTGTTTGATCTAGGCTAAGATCCTGCTGGTGCCTGTGTTCATAGAATGTTCACAAGAGGCCTGAAGAAGTTCGGTTTATCAAAATAACAGGATCAAACTTTTTAGCTGAAACACCAGTGAATACAAACATGTCAGACTTACTTCACTGGCTGATGATGGAGGTGTAATCTTCACCACCTTCTTCTCATCATCAGGTCTGGAAGAAAATATGAACACAACAGGGATGAGCAAAAGATTTAGTTCTTTTTAAGGTTAAATTTAAGAGCAAATTGAACTGAACTGTGGACTAATGTAGGACACTAGAGTGAGGTCAACATATAGGGATTTTCTAAATCTGATAATATGCTTTTTCTGTTAAGAGAGCCCACACATGAAGATAAAAATCAGGCATTGAACAGTTTTAATCATATCGTGTGTGGTGTGCTCCGATAATCTCAAAAACCACACCACACACATAATGATGATGGGGGTCTCGGGACTATTTTTGAAAGGAAAATCCAGAACAACAAAAAAAAGACTGTGGAAAAAAACCTGGAGACAGCTTTAACACATGAGCTCGTCCTCTGTTTCTGGGGTTCACCAAACTTTATGTTTCAGGTCGGCCATGCTTGTTTTTTGGACGACTACTTCCTTGTTCTTCAGTCAGCCGCTACTTGATTGGCTACATTAACGCCACAGTTCAGAGTCATGACCCGGGAGTCGTCTGCTTTCCCCACACACGAAGATCTTTGGCCTTAAATATATACGATTGTCAGCCCAGCTTGTTTTGGAGCAGATTATCGGGACAACTTCACTCATAACAAACCTCAAACCACAGGATAAACTTTTAGGATAAGCTTACAAGACATAAAATAATCTGGTGTTTGCATCCTTGGCCAGGAAGGGGAAAATCAGGACAAAAAACAACCGATAATCTTTGAGTTTGCACCCCGTTTTGGTTGAAAGAGCAGAATAGTATAGTGTAGCAGTGACTCCGACCATAAATGTACAACACTTGGAAGACAGTTCACTCACGGTGCAGTCTCAGGTTCAGCTTCCTTGGTAGCTTTCACGTTGTTGGCACTTTCAACTTTTGAGAAGTCCTGAAGGGGAATAAACATCACAACTGAGTGATCCAATGTTAAACGGCCTAAAAATGAATATATAATAAGAAATAAATAGCTTGCCTCTGCGTCCTCTGCAAGCACATCATCAACATCGACATCCTCTTCTGTGGTTTGAGGGAAAACACATCAAGAACAGAGACGTTAAAGCAGTGACGATAAAAGTCATGGTACAGAAATAAAAATAGACCGCATAATATTCTATATAGCACATGTCAGAGAAGTCATTAGACTCATTCTGGTAATAATGGAGAGCGCTGTCTCACCGTGCTCATCCAGGTAGGCCTGCAGCCGTGCGATGAGTTCTCCCTTGTTTCCTTTTGTGTCCAGACCTCGGGCCTCACACTCCTGCCTCAGCTCAGCGAGCTGCAAGGACATTTCCTTTTTGTTAAAGCTTTTTATTGACTCCAGTTTGATAATTGTGATAGAAAAAGTGGAGTCTTTCAACAATAATAAAAAATAACTTACGGTAGTTTTTTAACTGTGCTGATGCAAAGATTTTAAATCCTATTTGCAAGTTTAGAAAGAAAAGAAGGGGCACTGGACTTAAATATTAAACCACCATAGCTTTCTTTACAACAATACAGACACAAGGACAGTCTTAAAACTGAGATTCCATGCTAACAGGCTAAGCTCTAATAAATGTGTTCAGCAGAGACAAATATGAAGAGGACAGATTTACAATTGATCCATGGCTCTGCCACTACCATGAATTCTTACTTTGGTACTTCCTCTCTGCTGTCTCAGCCTTCAGTGGAAGGCTGTTCAACATGAGACTGGTTCCACCTGAGATCTGCAACCTGACTGTTACTGTGAGTCTCCTATAAATGCACCGCACTGTAGGTGCTGCTCATGGTGGATTCATGTCGGGTTTGGATGTATAAACGTGTACAAATGTGAATTTTATACATATGCATATGTGTATGAATATGTGTGTAAATTTCTGGAGATAACACCTGTTATGACTTTGTGCTGTACAGGATTGACTGATATTAAAATAGACGACTCTCCAAGTTCCTTATGTTCACAGCACGGTCAGTCAATATTAACAAATTTATCTATCTGTCTATCTACCTATACAAAGACTGCTTTCTCCCAACTGCAGGACAAACACACTGAGAAAATCATTTGTCCCTCAGGCCATCAGACTATACAAGTTCCCACTTGGGTGAGAAGGAGTAGCAGGAAGACAGAGGATGCGAAGGAGCAGTAGCCAGCCAGTAGCCATGTTTTAATTTCAAGTTATTTCTATCCATCTTATTTATATATCCTTTTATCTGTTACATAATGCTGCTGCTGCTGGAATCTTAATTTCCCTAAGAAAGTCTTCCCAATGGATCAATTAAGTTCTACGTAATCTAATCTAATCTGTATATTCAGCTTTCCATCCATCCATTTTAGTATCTATCTATCTTCCTGCCTATCCATCCATCCAGCTATACATGTGTGAATCTTTCAGTTTAGCTTCCTATCCACCTATCTGTACATATGTTTAGGTATCCCTTTATCTATCCATCTTATATCAATAAACTGCTAAAGACACCCCCCTTGAAGGTTTTAGAGGTTGATAAAGGTCGTCGTATGCATACACTAATACACTTGAAAGAGAATATTAACATTTATAATCAGTTGATGGTCAAATTCCTGAGGCACACCCAAATCTGCCTGAAGGCGCTGCAGTGAGCCTCACCCACCAAGAAGAAGCACAGGTTTAGGAGCTTAAAACACAAACATGTGTAACTACATTCATACAAACACAGTGTTTGAGTTCACATGGATTCAGAGAAGAGTTTTTTAGGTGAAGTAATAAGTAAACATTTAGATCATGTCCGTTTTAAATACGGATGTTCAGCAGATATTAGTCATGAATCAGATGAATACTAAACAATCTATTTAATACAAATCAGAAAAACGTTCCAGAATAAAAGTGCATGATTACTACAGACATCTGAATAAGCCCTTAAATCACCTTTGAGTATCATTTCCCCTCTCTCAGTTTTGGAGCTTCGTTGAATGAAAAACGTGAACACACGCCGGTGTTAGCTAACAGAGAGAGAAACTCTTTTAATCATCTCTATACTTTAGTTAACCGTAACCACGCGGAGAGATGTTACAAATAACACATAAAACAACAAGATTCTCGCTCATGAACGGGTTTAATCCGCGAAATAATTTCATATTTAAAGAATCACAAACCTTCAGCTTCTGTAGCTCCACCACTTCGGCCATCTTTCTTTGTTGATGTATCACTTCCTCCAATCAAAGAGCAGCAGCTAGGCGCACGAGCGCCTCAGTAAGTGACTTTATTAGCCACAGCGACACCCCGCGGACGGACGGTGGAACTACAGGAGCCTGTGAGGTACTGCATGATGCAGGGGGCGACATTATTGTTATTATCCGTGTCAAAGGGCCAAATCATTATAAAAACGGACACATACATTTGTGTCAAACTTAAAAAACTCAAATAACAGGACCTGGTTGACTTCAGGACAAGAAAAATCACGTAAAAAGTACAGTATTCAAAAGTTTTTCCATTTTAGGGAGAGTACACATAATCTCAGAGGGACAGGGAAGACCAATGCTGTTTTTGATTTCTTTATTCAGTTAGCATGAACTTTGGATCTTTCCTCTGATGAATGGAATAAAATGTTGATTAATTTCATGAGACATACTAACGGAGTGCACCGACAATAAAGCAAAAAAAACAAAAAAAATAGTAATGTTAATTATTTATTTTTTAACCATCAAAGTATGCTATTGTGACAACCTGTTAAATAGGAAGATTAAAGAGAGCTTACACTTTCTTGCTAAATTTAGCATTCTTTTTAGCAAAAAAAGTTTGGTAAAGGCCAAAGACTCAAGATTTAGCCATTAAATGAACAAAATTTGGAACAGATTTCAACATATTGTCTATTTCTTAAAGACTAATTTATTTGAAAAAAAGAACAAAAAAATCATTTACATGGTGACACAGAGAAATTAAGTAGCTTTTAACGGATAAGAATAGACAGAACTTTTTTTATCCCTTGGGAAGGCTTTTTCAGGGACATTCAGATTTCAGTAGCATTGTAATGCACAAGGTTTGAAATAACACAGGATATCATAAAGTAAAAAATAATAAGCAGATATAAAATCTCTCTCTTTCTCTCTCTCTCTTTACTTGGACAGATATACATATGTATATGTTTGCTTACTGGGAAGACACGACGCGACCACATCACACCTGTCCTGCTTCAGGATCCAGTTTAAAATTGCCCTGTTAGTTTTTAAAAGTTTAGATGGATTAGCACCCCCATACTTGAGGGAGTGTTTGACACTGCATGCTCCAGTCAGAGCACTCAGGTCAACACACCAGGTCCTCCTAGATGTCCCAAGAGTGAGGCTAAAAACTAGAGGCGACAGAGCGTTCGCGGTGGCTGCTCCCACTCTCTGGAACAGTTTGCCTTTTAATATCAGAACTGCTCAGACTATTGAGAGCTTTAAGTCTCTACTTAAAACACACCTCTTTGCACTGGCTTTTAATAGGAGCTGAGCAGGACATACAGATTTTAACTTTTCCTATTTATTATTCTTTTTTCTGATATCTACTGTTCTTATTGTAGTTGTTGCTTTTAATAATTTTTAATATATTTTTTAGCCATTTGTTTTTTACTTGTTTGTGTTTTAAACTGTACAGCACTTTGGTCAACTATGGTTGTTTAAAATGTGCTATATAAATAAAGTTTGACTTTGACTTTCTGTATATATGCACACTAATAAATCTAAATTAAAATAATAAAAAGAAAAGGTAATACAAGAAAATGCATAAAAATAAATACAAAATATCAACAACTATTAAATAAAAAAAAAGATACATAATTTTCAGTAAAAAAATAACAATAATATTAATAACAATAATAATGATAAAGAAAAAGCAACGAAATAAAATAAATAAAAATAAAAATGAAATATAATATGGCAACTGACTGGCTGTTACTACCACTCATCCATAACAAAGACTTGTCAATTCTAAAATGCCACCATATTTGGTACTCTGAGCTAATCGGTCCATCTCTTGGTTCATGCTTCGCTAAACCAATCTAGGCCAAATTTATCTCCTGACACCAGGTTTTATTTCATATAAAAAGCCATGAATGTGATCTGAGTACATCCCAGTTATCACTTTGTAAATATGACTAATTGGCTTTTTGCATGGCACTGATGTTCTGTTTCTGAGGTCTACTCTTCGCCTTGTATTTACAATCATAACTCTAGCTTTAAATCTCTTGTTCACTGTACTTATTGACTTGTTCTACCCTCCTGCTTACTCCACTTTTCTGTCGTGCGGCCATATTAAGGTCCGAAAGGAGTTAAAGGGTCCACGTTAACCGCAGATGAAACAGGTTTTAGCAGGATTTACTGTGAATGCTTACATTGTTTAAAAAAAAGAGGTTTAACCAATGTGTCACATTTCGGCATATGATAAGGACACAAAAAAATGTTTTAACAAAGTCACTTTAAAGTTCTCGGGGTACGACGACAAAGCCGGATGAATTTAGGGAGTCACAAGTGTTTCAATAATCCTCATTATCGTTGCATTCCTCCTTTTTCCTGGCCTCTTTTAGCAGCACAACTGACCTCTGCTGTGCTAATGACACAGAAACGTACAAATCATGTTTACAGTTCAATAATTAAGGGCTTTTATTTCATCCAAGTGAATCAAACTATAAGACAAAGATGAGAGAGAAGCACAGATCAGACCTGCAGGATGATGGTGATGATGGATTTACGGAGTGGCTTTAATTACTAACATGAACTTCAGAGTAAATCCTCACAGTTTATGGTCATTAAGACGTGCAGCTGAAAATGGGTCAGATGACTTTAGCACAGAATTTAAGTAGTGACTCAACAAGCTGTATGGAAAAGCACATGCTCTGCAGAATTAACGTTAAAATGAATATCAACGGCACTCATGATCTTGGTACTGATCTCTAATATCAACTCCAATACACAATGTCAAGAAATCAGCACAGAAAAAAGGACAAACACATTTTTTTTACATTGTAAAATTTTCATTCTGCTATGTAAGAAAGGACATTTTAAGTAAATTTCTCTTTGCAGTTCACTTTGCTATTTTATCCTTATTTACTGTAACATTTTTTGTTAACAAGAAAATAAAGAGACTTATAATAATTATTAGTTTTCCTATGAAGAAGATGTCAGGAAGATACACTCCAAACAGATTGTGTTGAACCAGATTTATTTGTGTTTATTTTCATTTCCTTTTTTTTTTTTTTAATGTATTTTTTGGGCATTTTGTGCCTTTATTGATAGGAGAGAGACAGTGGATAGGCTTGTGAAAGAGGGAGAGAGAGCAGGGGAAGACACTCTGCAAACTGGTCACAGGCGGGATTCGAACCTGGACCAGCAGAAGGAAGTACATGGGGTGCTAACCACTACGCCAAACCAGCACCCCAATTTTCATTTCCTTTGATATAGAGACACCGTGTTCTGTGGTGGCTGTGTGTTTTCAAAATGTGCAAATAATCAATAAAAATTGGGCGGTCTTTAGCTCAGTTGGTAGAGCGTCCGCCCATGCATGGGGGCTGCCGACCCCCAGTTGAAGTAATAAAACATGTTTTTTTTGTTAATATAGCAATGTTAGTGGCAATTTATGCATGTAATGTACATCTGTTAATGTGTCTGTTTTTTAATATACATATGTAATTATTACTGATCTATCTACCTGATTTATTGTATTTATTTTATTTTATTATTATCTTTTTATTTTATTATTATTATAATTTTTATTTATTTATTTATTGTTTTGTGTTATATTTTATTTTTATTTTTATATCTGTAATACTGTCTGGCTGTTAATTCAAAGTTGGGGGTGTTTTCTGCTCTGTGTTATGTAAAAAAAAAAAACAATAAAAAATACCTTGTTCAAAAAAATATAGCAATGTTAACTTTTGACTCGGCCTCAATTTCTTAAAACCAATATGTGAAAATAAACAAAAATATTAACAATATTGCTTAGGCATGCCTGTTTTATAATGCATTACAATCACATTATAAGCATGTTTATAAGACATTATAATGTGTTTTACTGCACTTTGATCACAGCACTGGTGATAATTTCTGATGTATTATAACAGTAATTATTATAAAAGTGTTTCTGATGAGTTATTAATATACCATGTAGTGCCTTATGTTTTGCTTTTAATTATATATAACATGTTCAAAATGCTTCATGACATTAAATCTCTTACATTTTTAAGCAGGGTGATCATCAACATAAATGCAGGTCACTGACTGTATGTAATATATTACAGTCCTTTTTAATTTGATTATTAGTCACGTTTTGTGCCCGTTAAATTCACGGCATAAAATGACAAAACTCTGATTTCCAAGTTTAAGACCAACAGACTGAGAAGCTCATCACTGGAGGGGAGGAGGAGGAACAGGAAGACAGAGGATGGGAAGGAACAGTAGCCAGCCTGTAGCAGTATATTATTATGACATATATTTTTAATTTATGTTTTATTTCTTATTTATATTTATGTTTATTTACACCAAGGATGTTATGTTACTGTTTGTTTTTTTGTTTATTTGTTTCTCTGTTAGCAACATAACTCGAAAAGTTTGACGAATCTCAATGAAATCTTCAGGAATTGACCCGATTGGGACAACAAATGATTTGATTTTGGGAGTGATCTGGATCACCGTCTGGATCCACCATGATAAAAAATGCGATTTTAATGAATAACTACTAAACTAAAATAGATATCATAATGAATCCAGTTGCTAATGGTATGTTTTCATGGTCAAGGAATCTAAATATTCAGATGAAATAAAGATAGGACAAATATTTATGGTAAAAATCACAATATAGGTGAGGACTGTGGCGCTGGCAGAGGTCTGCGCTCTTCGAGTGCTTTTCTAGTTATGTTTCTATTTGTTAATAGTTTTATTAAAGGAGACATATCATGCTGATGCATGATTTAATTTTCAAAATGAGATATTGTATTTTTTCTGATATCCTAGAACGAGATTTGATGCCTCTGAAAATAGGTCATTGCGAGATGTCTGCGAGATTTAAATCATCGTGACGACACGAGGTACCTTTCTTTTTACTGGAGTAATCTGATAAAACACTTCCTCCTCTGTGATGTCCGTTAGCCACAAAACCGTCACCGAGGAACACATCCACCAGCAGCAGCATATAGATCCCTAGCTCACACTCACTCATGACCAGCTCTGGCCTGTAGGGGGACTCAATACGCGGTCGCTGCTTTGAGCCTGCCGGAAAATACAGTAGAAGAAGGACAGGCTGGCTCAAGCTCTGATAGAACTGACCAATCAGAGCACAAAGGGCTGTGACGTTGCGAGGTAACTGTAGGTCATCCTGAGATCCGAGTGTTTCAACGAGAGCTTGATAAAGGCCTAAAATGAGGATTTTGAGAACGCTATTGTGGGGCAATGAAGGAACTAAATGACTTGTACTGAGGGCAGAAATGCTTTACAGGCATCCTAGTCTGGCATAGTGAAAAGGAGAAACAAGCATGATATGTCTCCTTTAAGATCTGTTTTTCTTCTTTTATATATATATCTTTTTATCCATAATAATCAACTGCTACTGATTCTCAATTTCCCTGAGGGAGTTTTCCCAAAGGGATTAAGAAAGTACTCCATCTCCTCTAATTTAATCTAAGTAGATTTTTTTACATGAAAATAATAAGATTAACTTAAAGTAAGAAAAGCAAACAGTGTGCTTGTTCTTACTTAAATGGAATAAAGTACAACATGGCACACTCTAATATAAAAACATTTTAGAAAGTATTTAGAAGTATTTGGATCCTAAATGGAGGGAAACACTCACTGACTGTAATGGTGAAGTGTTGTAGTATGTGCACATGGTATCCGCTAAACGGTTGTGAGACCCACACGTCTCTGTCTAAATTAATTTTGTTGTTATAATCAAAGTCGTTTGTTCATCAGGTGCCTTTATGAAATCTGTCTTTCTGTTGTTTCAGTGTCAGATTTTTGTCACCACTGTTTTATTCTCTTATTGCTGTATTAACAGTTTGTACATATAAATATAAAAAACAAAAAAGTGAAAGCTTGTTCTCGGTCCACTTTGACTGAGCTGATTGTGTCCTACATGTTTTAAGTATATCTGAGTGAAATGAATCCTCCCCTGTGTCTTTCAGTCTGTGTTTAAGTACTGTAATATTCACTGTAAAAATGTCAACAAAGGTTCTTTTGTCATGTTTGCTGTAAATGGCTTTGTCATAATCTGACCCCGTGCCAGAGGTAACAGGCTTTAAGTTCTCCACATACATGTACTCATGTTTGAGCTGGACCAGGATCTTATGTGCTTTTGTGGGTCAACACGGAGACACCAACATCAAGTCACAACAAAAGATTAGAAACTCATCACAGCTGCAGACAGGAAGCTAAAAGAATGAATGATGCTGCATGTTGATGGAGTTACATATATATTCCTTTTTAAATAAATAAAATAAATAATAATAATTATTATTATTATTATCTTTTTTATTTTTATTATTACTATTATTATCATTATTTCATCATGATATTTTATTTATGTATTATTATACTTTATTATAATTATTATTATATTTTATTATAATTATTATTTTATTATCATCTTCATTATTACGTTTTATTTGTCTATTTGTCTTTATCATTATTATAAATAGTATTATTATTATTATTATCAATAACATTATTATTACTCATTCTTATTTATTTATTAATACTCATTTTTTATTTATTTATTATTATTCATTTTATTTGTCTATTTATCATTGTTATTTTTGTTATTTTTTATTACATTTTTATACATTTTTTATTATTATCATTATTATTATTAATATTACTATTATCATTATTATTGTTACTATTATCATTGTCATTATTATTGTTATTATTATCTTTTTTATTTTGATTATTATTATTATTATCATTATTTCATCATGACATTTTATTTATGTATTATTATTACTATTATTATTATTATATTTTATTAGAATTATTATTATATTTTATAAGAATTATTTTATTATCATCTTAATTATTACATTTTATTTGTCTATGTGTCTTTATCATTATTATAAATAGTATTATTATTATCAATAATATTATGATTACTCATTCTTATTTATTTATTAATACTCATTTTTATTAATTTATTATTATTCATTTTATTTGTCTATTTATCATTTTTATTTTTGTTATTTCTTATTACATTTTTATACATTTTTTATTATTATCATTATTATTATTATCATTGTTATTATTATTGCTATTATTATCATTATTTATTTTATTTATCATCACAGTTATTTATTTTGATATTCTTTTGGAAGATGTAATGACCTGTGTTTTATTCATTTGTATTTGTGTGAAATTGTTTCTGTAAACTGGTCAAATCTTTTTTTCATGCAAACTCATGAGGAGAATTTTTATTATCATTATCATTATCATCACTATTATATTTTTTTTAGTATTATTAAGACCTTATTTAAGTCATGTAAAAATGTCAAACAGACCATGTGGGTTGCAGACTAAGATGTGAAAATGGTATTGACTGTTAGAAAATATTAAATAAAGTTTTAATTATAAAAAAACACCTCATCATAGCAGGTTAAATGTGAGACATAACATCTAAAAAATCATATTTTCACATCTTATTGTTTACAGTCTGGTGCCAATAAAATAAGGTCAATAAAACTTTAAAACTACATTATTCACTGACATGAAAAATGGTATTTTGTTGCATTCAGGCATAAAACTGATCTGCTGGGGTACTTGTCTAAGATACCTCGACTGTAAACTGAATGCTTGTAAGTAATAATAAGTTAATACATTTCACACTCACAGGATAAGTTATTCCTTTTGTTCGATTTATGTTCACTCGAGCTCTTCTCGTGATTCTCCCTGTAACCGTGCATGAAGAACATGTGGAGTTTTTTTGCATATCTTACGTGATTAGGAGCTTTTTGTCCGCTGTATGTGTGACTGTAATCCTCCCGGCGTGCTTCTACTGTAAATACACAAACTGCAATTATTCCTGGAGCCCCTAAATCTCAGAGAAGGAGGGTCTGTCTGCGGGCTCTGCCGGGGGGCGTTTCGAGTCTCATGCCCGCTGTGAGGTCAAACGTCAGGGAGTTTATAAAGCCGGCGCTCTCCTCCCCTGAGCTCACTAAAGGGATTTTTTCTTAAAGAAGAGGTGCACTGACAATGCGGACGACTGTTGTGTTGTTGGTGTTGCTGGCTGCAGCTTCACAGACGGCAGCAAGTAAGTAGAGATGCTGAATCTTCAAACTTAACTCCAGGGTTAGTTTAAGACAGAAGAGGCAGCAGTTTCATTCACCTTCTTAGATTTTAATTAAGAGTGAGTGGATGGTCAGCCAGAGGAGGAAAAGACTTCTGCAGTGCTTAAAGAAGACCTAGAGTATCAGAAAGTGCAGTTTAACACACTTTAATGTAAGAAAAAGTCCAGAGATTGTAAATAAAAGTTGTTCAAACAGTTCATTATTAAGTATTTGGATCCTTAGTGGAGGTAAAACTCAAAAGTATCTTTTTTATATATTGTGCAAAAGTCCTAGTAAGCTGGAAAAATGGAAAATTGATATTGATAATCTTAATCAATGTATAAGAAAGTTTACTTATTCAGCACCTTTTCCAACAAAAGTGATAAAGTGCCTCAAATAATCACAGGACCCACAAAATAAAAGCTATAAATACAAGACTTAGAGTGCAAAAACACAGAATAGTGGATAATAGTTGGATTTTAGCATTGTAATATTACTTTCAGGTTAATTTATGAATTACTAAAGGTATGATTGAAGCATCTGTAAGAAATGTTGCGTGACAATTGTTTAGATATTTAAGATAACCGACCTTTCATTATTAACACACTATTGTGCAAGTATCAATTTTATGTTGTTTTTGGTCAAAATACTCAAATTTTCTAATAGTAGATGCATCAAATTCTATTTGAGGATGCTGTCTGTTTGCAAAAACTCTTCCTTCTTAGAAACTTGTGGAAAAGTAAAGTGTAACTTAAGTGTAACAAAAAGGTTTTATAAAAAGAAATAATACTGTAAATAGTCAAAACTGATAATTTTGAAGGTATTTTGTTGCACATCATTTCAGTAACGTTAATATTTCTTTCCATTTTTGGTTTTAACTGCCTTTGTTTTCTTAGCTGGTTATTTTATATCTTTGTTAAGGTTTTGGTGATTTGATTTACTGGTGTCCTTTTAAGTAGAAACTTGAATAATTAGATGTGAAATACTAAATACTAAAAAATAAACTACTAAATACTGTTTACTGTACTTAATACTTAAGGTTGCTCCCTGGTTTATATATTTAAGATACCTACAGGAAGTCAACTGTTCACATATTTGGGCGCAACACATAGGTGCTGACCCATGAAAATGGTAATAAAGTAAATAAAAAAAGAAAAAATTTCCTTTTGGCTAAGGTATAAATTGAAAGTAAACACTAAATCTGTCAAGAGCTGATAATGTATTGAGTTTTTTGCAGAATATTCCATAAAATAAAGTTTGTATTTTTTTCTTTTTGCTTTAACTACCAATGTTATGGTGCAAGTAAGTCGGTTAGTAAGTTTGCAATTTTTTTTTTTTTTAATTTAAAGGTTTTGTTGATTTGATTTTTGGTGTCCCTTTGAGAAGAAAAATGAAAAAAAAAACAAACAATAATTTAATGTGTATCTATAGAAAGTCCATGTGCACATATTTACAAGCAGCACATGACTGAAAGTATTTTAAAAAAATCCAATCCAAAGCATAATCATCCAAAAGAGGGTGCTTTTATAATAATTAATATTCAATGTCACAAGGCGTAAAAATCAAATCAGGATCAGATTCGAGTTTACCGGCATGTGGTTTTTCCCAGCCGAGGAATTTGTGGCATTTCATTGCATAACAGCCAAACTGAAGGTTGTGAGAGATAAGAAGACCACGAGTTACATCGTCGTTCATGTCAAGAATCACTGGGACGGTAAAATCTCCAATAAAAATATGAATTATGTTTAATATCATAAGATGAAAAGAGCTGCTAAGTGTTTGTCTCCATTGGGTGGAATGTGCGTTTGTGCTCGTTATCGAAGATTAAGAAAATGTGCAGCCCAAATAATCCAAGTCATGTGAGTTAATGTAAATCATGGTGGTCTGAATCTGAGAATCAAAAAAAGGTTCGAATATTTCTGCGACTTGGTCCTGGTTTCTCTGAAACTGCGGCTCTCGGAATTCTTCAGTGCTCCCTCATAGATGGTTATTTGATAGGGGTGATGCTATTTTTCCTGAATAACAAGATAGTTAAGGTAAATTTAATTACATTTTCTTTTCTAGTTCTCAGATAGCTTTCTCAATATTATGAGAGCAAACACTTGTTCTAGTAAAACGGGACATTTTTATATTTTTGGTATCGATTAAATGTATCTGCTTTTGTAAGTCTGGGCTGAGTGGAGGTATAGAGCTGTAATTTCATCTTTTTATCACACGTTCTTGTTATGAATATAAATATGCCTCTTTTTTATGGTTTATTTGAAGTATATTATCACTCTAGTCTGTATTTTTAATCAACAGCTCTGACAAAAGTTTGATTCATGACACCATCATCAAAACTTCAACAAAGTCTGATCATAGCAGCTCAGATTTGAAGGTTTATTTTTCATGAATAAAACTTATAAAACCATCACATGTTCCTGAAGGTCGGAGCCCAGACGAGGATCCAGCTCTTAGTCTCTTTCCCGCGACCTCTTTAGTCAGCCATGCATGAACTTATGAACTTTAGGTGAGATGTGACCTTTGTGCAGGAATCCTGATTATGTATTTTAATCCTTTTATTTTCTAAAACAACAAGGTTAGCATCCCTTTCAAGCTGCTCTCAGTGAGATTACTTACAAGTTCAAAAATAAGCGGTGGTGTAGGAGGTATTCATTGATGAGGGGAGGGGTACAGGTGTGTTTTTATCACTTTATTCCCATTAAAGAGGCTTTAAAATAATTATTTCAGGACTTTTTGTTGAGAGAAGAACAATTTCCGCAACAGCTTCCTGCTCTCTTTTTCAACAAACTGCTTTTTTAGACTGACTTTATTAATGTGATCTTTGCTGTAATCATAAAAAAGGAAGCTGCTGGTATTAAATGTGCCAAAACAAAATAATATAAGATACAATATCTAACTTTTCAGGCATTAAAACATCATAATTTCAGCCTCTCTTCTGATTTTCTGTCAGGAAAGGCAACAAACAAAACCAAATTTATACCATATGGGAAATAAAGGGGGGATTAAATGAGACTGACATCATAACGTCAGATTTATCTTGTTTATCGTGGTGTTGTGTAATCCTAATTCAGCCCTGTGACAGTTAATCTGAGACGGACTCATGCAAACGCTCAGCTGAGCATCACATGAGAGGGATTGGACGGATGAGGGAGCTGCACCGGCAGCGGTTTGGGCTTCAGTGAGCATCTTTAGCTGTAGATTCACCACTTTGATACATGCTTAAAAAGTTAAATATGAGAAGAGCTTATTGTGAGAAACTGATAATCTTGAATCAAAACCTAACACTTAAAGTTTTTAATGAACAAATTGGGCTCTAAAATGTGCAGCTTTTCTGTTTTTTATTGTGTTTTTCTGTAAGTTTCCAGATGAAAAATGCTGCTGACAGAATTTATTCACTTATTAAATCAGCTGATCATTCATTCTCTGCACAAAAGTCTTCATGATTTAAATAAGATCAGGATTACACTGCTCTTTTTCCTGAGGTTATAGAAAACAACAGATCATTTCAGCCTCTATATGAAGCATTGACAAAGAATACGTGACTATAGGATGTGTTTAACTAAAAATATTGTTCATTTCTTCCTTTCAGAGCCCAAAAACCGCTTCACTCGCTATCCATCATGGAACAATAAGATGTACCCTGTCTGGAAAGATGGAGACCCGCGATACAAAGAAGCCTGGAAAGGTTGGTCCAACTTAACACAGACAGCACAAGTATTCAGACACATATTGTCCTTTTTAAAGATTATTTTTTGCCTTTACCTGAAGACGTAAGGACAGTAGGTAGAGTTGGACAGAGAAGGTGGAACGACGGGGAGAAAAAGGTGCTTTGACAACTAATCAGTTTTCCATCATCCACATTATTTTCTAATTTCAGTAATTCATGCTTTAGTTTGTGGTTTGGAAAATCTGGGGGTCAACAGATACGTATACTATACAGCAACACTGTTTCACCTTGAGAATGCATATGGTCATAATTATTGTATTTTTGTGAATAGAGCTTTATTTTTACATTTTAAATGTTGTATTTTTAAAACTGTACATTCAAAATCCCAACTACAGACGAGAGTTGGATATCAGCAGCAGCTCTATGTGCAGCACATTAGCTTCATGTCTTCTACTAAACCTGTGTTGAACTGCATCATTCCTGTCAAATAAATACATAAAACATTCAATTTAACTTTTTAAAGTTATTTTTGGGCATTTTGTGCCTTTGTTAAAAGGAGAAAGAGTGGATAGGCTTCTAAACGGGGCAAGAGAGAGCGGAAAAGACTCTCTGCAGGTATATGGGTTAGGGTTGAACGATTTGAGAAAATAATCAAATTGCGATTCTTTTCCCAAATATTGCGATTTACTCTGCAATTGTTTTAATGTTCCTCATCTAATGTATTCTTAAACAAACATAAGCAGTAGATCTTTTTATAGTAAAACCAATATGACATTAAATTAATCTAAGGATAAAAGATTTGAGAAAAAGTGGAGAAGTGAAGAACAGAAGCAAAATAGGTATGAAATTGCAAAAAAATTGGGAAAAACTGGCAAAAAAGTTGCCTGGGAAAATTGATTATGGCAGCAAAATTGGGAATTAAATTTGAAATTAAATTTCAAAAACCACGTAAAAATTCCCAAAATGGTTCTGACAGTGGCCAAAAAAAGATGAATGGGGGCAAAATAGGCATAAAGTTGTAACAACAGGGTTAAAAAAAGGTAAGAATGGTCCAAAAGTGGGGAAAAAGTGTATGAATAGAGGAAAAAAAAAAAAAAAATAGGCATAAAACTACATCACAATGCCAAAATGTTCAACACATTTTGGGCTAAAATATTGAACCTTCTGCGATTTCAAAATGGCAACAAGACATATTGCAATTTAATCTAATTTGCAATTAATTGTTCAGACCTAATATGGGTTGTGCCTGGTTACTCATCACTCCATCAATCCAGCACCCACATCCAATTTGATAAAAATATTCTTGTTTTTCTTTAATAAGAAGTTGACTTTCATAAAAAACTTCTGAGCAGCTTTTGAGTTTTCATATAATACTGTTTCCTGATTCCAACATGACTCTTAATTATATGAGAGCAAAACATTCACAGCACAAATTTAATATAGCATGGGACATTCTTGTATTTTGGTTTTGATTAAATGTATCTGCTGCTGTAAGACTGGGTTGAGTGGGAGTATGGAGTTATAATTTCAGATTTTTTCACACATTCTTGTTTTACTGTCAAGCCACCAGGACGACTTTTTACACCTTTAAAAAAAAGTCAAAATACAAAGTCTGATCTTCATGTTCAGGCTGATTTACATGAATAAATGTGTTTTTGAGGCCTCAGGCTTCTACACTTTGAGTTTATTTATGCTTGTGTGTCTCCCTTTAGGTGGAAGAGTGACCTTCAACGTAGGAAATGACTCACCAACACTGACCGGAGCCAAAGTCACCTTCACCATAGAGCTGGAGTTCCCGAAGACCCAGAAGGTTCTTCCAGACGGAGAGGTGGTTTGGGCAGAGGACTGCACGGTCAACGGTAACTCACTATAGACAGAAACATACAAAAACAGCGTGAAGTTTAGTGCATGTAAGGTTCTTAATTCACTCTGTGTTTGGACATAATGTACAATTTGGAGCAGAGAGTCCCAGAAAAAAGATTAAACCTGGAAGTTTGAGTAATTCTCTGATCTTTTTCTCCAGGGTTACTATCAGGTCATTACTTGGCTCACGTTGTAATTTTCTTTGCTTATCTAACTGCAACTTTATTATCATCCAGTGGGAAAATTGTTTTTCAGCAGGAAGGTATCAGCACACCAGTACACAATAAAACACAAAACATAAAACAAACATGCATTAGGAAAATCAGGAAAAATCCTGAGCACAATTGAAAAAGGACGACACTTAAATAATAAAATGCCAAAGACTAAGAATCAGACAAAACCTATGAAGTGCATTCAGTCATCAGAGCGCTGTGCAGTAGTTAAATAAACAGTATTGATGAACATACATGTCATGGCAAGGTGGTTCATGTTCCTTACAAATATCTTTAGGAAACATCCTAAATCTTCTTCCTATTTTCTTTTTAATCAGGCTAAAAACTCCTTCCCTCCTGCTGATACTCTCTTCACTCTTATCTAAAGTTTTTTTTGGTAATGTTAGCATGTTAAGTCGAGATGATACACCTGTTTTGAATTTGTTTATTGCTCAGTTATTGTTAGAATGTCAGCAAAGTGACTTTTGGTTGAATATACAGCATGAATGTTGAATAGATGTGACCATGGTAAAGTCCCTTATTGGTCATTGGAATATATTATCACACTTAATTTTAAAGATGCAGTGATGTCTCTTTAAAATGCATGCAAATTATGGGCAAGTAAAATCTATTGAAAAAAAAAAGTACATTTTATCAGCAGATGGCACAATTTAACATTAACATACTTTAATATCTTCATACATATAGTCTGAATCCTTTTTCATCTTGTTTATATCTGGACTTTTTGCTGCTATTTTTTTGGTATTATTAAGTATTATTTAGTATCCTTTGTACTTCTATTTATGTCTATTATTATTTTGATACCTCTAACAAGAGTAGGAATTTCATTGTGCAGAGAAACATGTTTCTCAAAGGTGCAAATGACAATAAATGCTTAGAATCTTGAATCTTAACTTTGCTGTTTTAACCTTTTTCATGTTAAAATTAAAAAATGTCACTGAAGCTGAAATAAAGCTTAAGAAAGTAAGGTTATTTGGCATCTTTATATTTACTTCAATCTGCAAGAGAACTATAATAAACAGATAATTTTTTCAAAACTGACTTTAGCCTTGTGTTTTTACAGAAAAAAAGATAATTGTGCGACATCTTCTATAAATTTGCAACAGGAACCTAATGTTATTCAACAAACTGCACCATAAACTAAATGGATTGTTACATTATTGATGCTGGTAAATTGGATCTTAATTTTGTCAAGCCTGAAATGGCTTCATTCTAAACAACTTCTTAAACAACTTAATTGGACTAAAACAGGGAGATAACATTATATGACACTGCAGAAGATTTTTGGTTCAGGAATAAGCACAAAAACTAGTTTAGAAAATTTATAATGAGTTGAAAATTCCAGTTTTAAACGGAGTATTTCCTCAGGGACAGCTGTGTTTGTAACGTAACTGCCTTTTTGGCTCCATGGTGGTAAATAAAACAATTCAAGTTAAACCAAACTTCACTTTCACTAATGTGTTTGCTGTTAAACTGTGAACCCAGGACCCCTCACAGACTCTGAGTCTACAGCTCTAGCATGTCTACATCTTCTATGTCTGTAGACTCTCTTTCTTCTGACTTGTTTTTGTGACACCCTCTAACAGTCTCACTTCTGTCTCGTGCTTCAGGAACAAAGTACTTCGAGTCTGAGCCAGTGTACCCAGCCCCGAGTGCAGAATGGGAGGCCGTTTTCCCCGACGGTTCTCCGATTAAGAAGGACAAGAAGCCGGCCTACGTGTTCGTCTGGAAGACCTGGGGTGAGGGGGTCAGCAGACCCTGAATAAAAACTTTTAACTATGTTTCTTTCCTGGGTCAAAGAGTTTTTCAAAGCTCGTGCCAGGGCGTGAAATATGACCTGGCATGGATTAATATGAGCTTAATCATATGATCAGGTTGTGCCCCTTGTACAAAAAAATCAAGACTTTACATTTTTAATGAGACCTTTTATGTCATGAGGCACGAGGCTTCAATAATATCAAATCAAGGGTCTTACCAAGAACACAAGTCTGTAGGAGTGCACATGCTCTCTGTACAATTAACTAGGATAATTCTGGATGTTTGTAGTTCAATGGCAGTACAGTGTGTCTCACACTCACAGGCTCTGTGTCCTTGTTCAGGTCAGTACTGGCAGGTCGCAGACGGCCCCTCGTCCTCCCTCACCATCAGCACAGACGACATCCCACTGGGCTCCTACATCGTGGACATTGTCATCTATCACTTCAGGAGCAAAGAGAAGTTCATTCCTCTGGGATACGCCTCCACGCAGTTCTCCATCACCGGTATGTCCCAGTAAAGAGAAAAACCTGATGTTAGTCCTGATGTAGACTTCAGACTGGTAAAACATATTAACTGACAGAAAAAGAGAAATGTATATATCTGGCTTAGTAATGGAATATCATCTCTTCAGGATCTCTTTATATATCATACCTTTGCATCTTTTGAGCAATTGAGAAGTAAATTTGGTATCCCTAGATCTCATTTCTATAGATATCTACAATTGCGAAGCTTTGTTGCCTCACACTTTGATGGTTTTCCCCTATACTCTTCAACACTCAATTTTTAAGCTAAGAACAGACTTGAAGCAGGTGATCGGTAAGGTATATAACCTTCTCAATAGTCATAATTCAGCAAATTTGATTGAGCTTAAGAGCAAGTGGAAGGGGGACTTAAATGAGCGGATCGCAGAAGAAACTTGGGCAAAAATGATACAAAGAATTTACACATCCTTCATCTGCCAAAGACATGTTGTTGTTCAATTTAAAATTGTCCATAGATTCCATTGGTCAAAGGTCAGACTGTCTAAAATCAGGCCAGACCTGGACCCATCTGCAGACTTACTCCATATGCTCTGGGCCTGTCCAAGACTACACACATTTTGGGAATCCATTTTTGATACTCTTTCCAAAATATTAGAAGTGCCAGTAGATCCATCCCGTCTCACTGCCTTATTTGATATCATACCGCCTGGTGTACGTCTAAATAACTTTAAGAGTAACATGCTAGCCTTCTGTACTTTGTTGGCCAGGGGCCTTATACTGTTCAGGTGGAAAGACCCTCTTCCTCTTAAATATTCTCACTGGATTAAGGAGATCATGCAATATGTCAAGCTTGAGAAGATCAGGTACTCTCTTAGAGGGTCTGTCTTAAGATTTTATGAAACCTGGAACCCCTTCTTGATGTTTGTTGAGAAGCTAGGAGTGGAAAGTATAATCCCATAATGTTTTACACTTCCTTCTGTGCTGGCTAGTGGTAATGTGCGATGACTGATTATTTTGGTTTATTATCTGTCCAGTGGGTGTGTTAATTGGTGGGACTTTTTCTTTTGTCTGTTCTTGTTTTTATTTTTGACTGTTTGTATGTTTCTTCTATACACTTCTCTTATTATTTTTTATTTTGTATATTGAAAAACTTTCAATAAAGACACCTTGATTAAAAAAGAGAAATGTATAAAGAAGAATAGTTATGGAAAAAAACTACAATATAATAAATCTTTGGAAATAATTCTGGTGTATATCACAAACATAAAAGTGAAATTTGAAAGACAAAAAAAATATTTCTTCATGTGAAAACAAAGCAACAAAGCAATGCTGGGAAATGTCTTTAACACACCTAAAGAAACTGGAACAAACATACAAAATAAGAAAATTAAACACAAATTAATGGCAACTAAAATTATGGCTAAAAATGATATTTGGTTCGGGCTAAATTAAGCATCTAAGCAGGAAGAACCCTTTAGCTTCCTATATTTGCATGTGGCAAAATCAAGCTCATAAAAGCTATTTTATAAATATATTTAACAAAGATAGAGCAGATTATGAACTATTTCTATCTAGATGTCAATATTATCCATTAGTTCTGTCTGTGTTTTTAGCTTTTTTTCTTTCAAATATCTACTCATGAGCATAGCAGAAACAACAAAAGCAAGAATATACATTTTAAAATGTAAAAAAAAGTTTAAAAAAAAAAGAGAGAAGTGAGACAAAAAGTGCCTTTAAAACAACCATCTTAAGGCCATTTTAAGGTGGAAAAGTAACAAATTATCTCTTAAAAATAACTACTTTCCCTCTATAATACTTAAAGATTCTTACTGTCTCCTTTGAACGTGTCATTTAACCTTATCATTATTTTGTTTTTCCAGATCAAATCCCCTTTGCTGTCTCTCTGGACCAAGTGAACGACATCGTAGCCGGGGACATGCGCTTCGTCCAGAACAGAGCCATCGCCTTCACCATCAGCCTCCACGACCCCAGCGGTTACCTCAGCAACGCAGACATCACCTTCAACTGGGACTTTGGGGATGAGAGCGGAGCCCTCATATCCAGAGAGCTGACCGTCACCCACACCTACGTCAACACCGGACACTTCAAGCCCCAGGTGGTGATCCAGGCCATGATCCCGGACCGGGCCTGCGACCCCATCGAGAGCCCGACCAAGGCCCCTGCTCCACCTGCTGATCAGGGGACTACAGGTGAGACAAGGGGAGGAGTTAGGGGACAAAACCAACCATAGATGAGAAATTTCTTACTTTGGTTGAAGGACATTTGTATCAATGAGAATTTGAGAAGCGAATAACAGGATTTAGTGCTGATTCAATAAGCAGCAAATACAACTAAATAAAAAATAATTAAGTACTTAAAACAACAATGGTTAGCTCAACTTATCTCTTAATGCACATACTTACATACACAGCATTTTTTAAGTTTTTGTTCATTTATATTTCTTTTCAGTCTTATTCTTTTTATATTAAACTCTATTTATACATTTGCCTTATTTTTATTTTGTCTTTTTTTAACCTCCTTGTACTAAAGAAAACAACTGCCAGAGTCAAATTCCTTGTATGTGTCTCATACTTGGCAAAAAAAAAAAGATTCTGATTCTGACCAAACAACAACCGAGATAACTGTGGAAGAAAGTTGTTTTTTTTAACGATAAAACTTACTATCACAGTTATCCACTGTATTGCAAAGTACCAAAATTTTGAGAAAATGTAATTTATTTCATAAGAGAGCTACTAATAAGAGGAATAAAGCCGTCATACACAGCAAGCATTGCTCATGTAAAACTGCACAAATAGGGAATTTAGAGAGCATGCAGATGGTTGATATGTTTGATAATCAAAAGCATGAAAATATATCATTTTAATAAAAAAGACTTGGATGTTTTTTGTTGTGTTGGTGTTGAAACAGGAATCAGAATCAATGGATATTATCATACAGATAAACATTGAAACTAGTGATGAATTAAGAGCAATAATAAAATAAAATAAAAGTAATAAAAAACGCCTAAATAAGGGAATGAAGTAAATAATAGAGGATAACATTAACATTAAAGCGCAAGTATAAACCAGTAAACAAATAAAACAAGCGTTGGGTGATAAAAGACTTCTAAATCTGACACTATAAATTGTAATTTTACAAAATAAATAGATTGAGATGAATAATAATATATGGTTAGAATTATAAAGTCAACACAGCTAAAATATCTTATTCCAGACACAATATCACTCAAAAGTGATAATTAGAATTACCTATAGTAAACTAAAGATCAGACAAAAGCAAGACTAAAATGGTGGGTCTTTGGTTTGCTTTTAAGTGTTTAAGTAACAAAAGTAAAGAACAATTTCAGCACTAAGTATTAAAATAGACTCTGCCAACTGTGCTCTCTGATTCTTATTGGTTGGTCAGTGGACCAATCAGAGAGCCAACAAAGGGTCAATTAGTTTTAATTTGATATTATTCTTTCATATTATGTACCTCTGTGATAAGATTAAGGAAACTGAATTAATCTTTAAGGGCACATCAGCAGTGTGAGTAAAATTAATATTTAATGTATAGCAAACTCCTCACTCTTCCATCCTCCCTGTGTGTAGTGAAAGCTCCTGCCCTGATGTCGGCCATGCCTTTAATGGTCACCACCAAGTCAGCCAGCCTGAACGTCAACATGGTTCCTTCAGACACTGAAGAGGACAACACCGAGGATGAGGCCTCCACCGCCTCCAACGCTCAGCCCGCTCAGGAGGCTCCTCCAGTGGCCAAAACCCCAACGCCCGACAGCCAGGACCTGCCAAATGACAGTGAGGCACAGACTGGACTGGTTACAGGTAAAATCACATTTAATTAGTTTGTTTAGAGTATGATATTATGAGGGGATCAGTGATTACTTTGACAAAAGACAAAACAGCATCAGTTTCTCCTGATGTCATCTAAAGTTATAACAGCTGATTGCCTACCTGATACAAGGAAGGACTGATTTGCTGATATGTAAATGTTTTATCAGGAAAACACAGACTGACATTATTTAAAACAGGAAATTCAGTCACCTTTAGATGAGATCTCTCTGATGTTCTTCCTCATTTGAATGTGCATTTGCCTGTTGATATGGTGCAGGCAGCTCACATCCCACTTTTAGACGAATTTCTCTGTAGGGAAAGAGAAATATGTTCATCTAATACGTTTAATGCCGGGAGATACACTGAGTTTTCAAAGTTTATGAGGTCATCTTTAAAATCAGAATAGGTGTTATGAAAAATAGCGTGTCTTTGTTTTCAACCTCTCAGATGAGCAGTAGAATTATATTTGTAGTGAAAATGCCAAAACAGGTTGCAAAAATGTTTAGCGTGAATTTTCTCCATCTCTTACATTTGCAAAACAAAGTAAAATATGATGACTGTGAAATGTTAAACTGCAGCCTTTGCACGATCCTTGGTAATTAAACAATCCCTTCTTAGAGCTTCATTAACTTTTTTTCTGGAAGAAATATTGATATTGAATATCACTATAGGCTACAGCTAAAAAATACTGAGATTTGTTTATTTTCCCTATTGCCCTGCTCTGATAATTTTATTATTTTAGTTATTATTGTAAACTGCAGAAAACTGGTACATAATTCTACAGGTTAGATATAAGGAATATGTAAAAGGGATAGTGGCAAGATTTTTTATGAAATTTAACACATAAATACCCACTGGCATGGTTTTCCAAAGTGTAATAGCTACTGAATAAAACATAAACATTTTTATATTTTTGACCTTTCATTTGAGTCTGAGTGGAATATGCCACTCTGTAATCTCAAAATATAAAGTCAAAGCTCTATTACAGTAGAATTATCAAATGCTTATTCCAAATACCAAACAAAAATTACATTAAATTTTGAAAGAAATATACTCACTGTGGTTGAGATGTCCTTGGTTAGGTCACTTGCTAAATCATAGCATTGCAAGCTAGCTAGTGTAGCAACATACTGTATTTGTAGATCAAAAAAAAGATTAATTACAGGGGTTTAATAGGCCTGTTTTTTTTATTAGATAGCAGTTTATTAATTATTGTGTCAGATATTTAAAAAGCAACCGAGACAGAAACAGCTAAACGGTTGATAGTAGTTAGCCTGGTAACTTTAGCTTTCTTGCTAGCTACATGCATCTGTTACAATTAAATATCAAGTCGTCAAGAATATCAAAGATGTATTTAAAGAAAACAGTTGGAGTAAAAGCAGACGTATTTCGTTTACCAAATTCTATGCTAATAAGAATCTACATACCTTAAATTTCCTCTGAAAAGCTGTCTACGGAAGCTAACATTACAGGATGTGGGCCACCAACACAAAATACATAGACAGCTACAAATTATATTTTTGTAGGAAATCTGATAGAGACTGGAATACTTGAAAGCACCTCAAAAAAGGTTAAAAAGGAAATATAGAAGTGACAGTTTGCCCATTGTGTAAAAAGTTAACTCATTTTATAATTTAACATGAAGTGTTAGCCGTTAGCAGTTTGTTAGCCAACTGCACAATTGTTTTGTGTAAAAAATATATGAATATGGATTCTAATATGCTTGTAAATTTACCAGATGTCAAATTATGATTTAATCTGCTGTCTAAAGTAGCACAGTAACCACAACAGATCCATACGGTGTATCTAGCTTACAGTTAGCTGGTTAACACTAATGCTAACTGCCATTTTCAACATGAGTAAACAGACTTTGTATCTTATTTTTAACAGCTTATTAGTGTCATATAGTGCACATGGTCTGGCTAGATTGTTGATTTGAGCCAAAAAACAGGATATAACCTTAACAATAGCCTTTTCTCTTAACATCTAAAACTATATTTAAAAAACAACAACACATTCTACAGCCCATTAGGCACTTTAGGCTATCCAAATTAGTTGTGAGCCTTCACAAAAGTGTCTAACAGGAGTGATCTTATAAATTAAACTTCTCTGATTTAACATTTAACATGGAAGGCCATTTAACAATTATTTTATCTGGTAGCCAACATTAGTAGTTGAAAGCTCATTTAGCTGCTAGTTATCTAAATGCAGCATAGAGTGGTTGTTTGGTTGAAACTTTGAAGTATTGCATTTTGTCCCTCAGTTACACCCAACATTGTTTTTGAGAGCCAGACCAGTCACCAAGTCACTAAAAAAGTCATAAAATTATAAATAAATGTAACATTTTCTTTATCAATGCTATATTAATAGCCAAATTAACTTGTAGGCCTTAAGGTATGCTATGACCTTGGAGTGAAGTTACTGCTGTGTTGTTATGTCTAAAGTATCTGTAAAGAAAATACCTTGAACAGTAATTATACATTCAATTGTATATTACATTATATTCCATGTTTTTTTCACACCAGGTGAGAAGAAACCAGTGATACTGACAGGCCAGGCCCAGGTTGTCTTGGTTTCTAAGAGGGATGTTGCTGACAAACCATCTGATGATGACTGTGTGATTTATCGTTATGGATCCTTCTGCACTGGCATTGAAATCTGTGGTAAGAAACTTTTTTTTAAAGTTTATCAGCATACAATTTAGTTCTGTGAAAAATAGGGATGCACAAACTTGTTGGAACAATATCAGCACTGGCAAATAATTGCCAAAGAAGCTGATTATCAGTATAAAATTTGTGATTTTTTTGCACATATTTACAGGTGATAGATCAGCTGTACAAATTAAACTTGAATATATAATATTGGTTGTAATATTGGCAGAATGTGCAAATGTACTATAGCTAATGGTTGACCTCATTATCACTGAATGCTCTCTTTTATCAAAATATAATTTATTAAACAATAAAATGTTATTTATCTTTCTTCAGATTTGTTTAGTTAGCTGGGGGCTTTGTGCTCTAACATATAAGGTCAGTATCAATATCTGCATCAGTGATTAGGAGTTTTTTTATATTCGCATATCCAATATCTGCAAAAATCCAATGTGCATCTTTTGTCCAAACTGAGATGACTGCATGTTGACTCCTCCTTTTCTCTTTGTTTCCAGAGGGCATTGAGAAAGTGGAGATTGTTCAAATGAGCAACGCCATGATGGTCGCCCCTCAGCTGGACAAAAATGTTCTGGACATCACCGTCACCTGCCAGGGAAGGTAAATTATCCAGCATTTTATGGAATCACCCAAAGCCATGTTTTGCTGTTTGTTTTGCTCATTGGATCACTTTCTGTTCCAGCCTTCCTAAAGAAGTGTGCAGTGTGATCCTGGATGCTCAGTGCCTGAAGCCCATTCACACTGTGTGCAACATGGTGGAGCCCTCTGGAGACTGCCAGCTGGTACTCCGCCACTTCTTCAATGACTCTGGCGTCTACTGTATCAACGTATCCATGGCTAATGACGTCAGCTTGGCTGCAACCAGTGCAAAAGTCAATGTTGACCTGGGTATGCCACTATACTCAAATTTGACGATACAGTTGGACAGTAGGTTTGGTGCTTCTGCTCTCTACTTATCAGTATGTTGTGATGTTTGCTTCAGTTTCAGATCTGTCCCCCTCCGGCACCATTGCCATGGTTTTGGGTGTCCTGTTCCTTGTTCTCGCAGTAGGAGTTGTGGCATATTCTTACAAGTAAGAGCCAGTCATCAGTTTTCTATTAATAACATGCAGTACAATCTATTTTTTTTACATTAAGGACTTTGTTTCTGTATGTTTTATAAGCCAAACTAACACAGACAAAGATGTTCCTAATATTTTGTCCATTTCATTTAGATGCATGAGAGACTTCAAATAATAGGAACACCTCTCTGTTCACCACCACAAACTATGACTTCAGTTATTGAAGCTTTGTGAAATTCAGTATTGGATTAACTATGTGACCACAATGTTACAGCAGATTGGTTTTAATTGTAAGGCTCAACATTATCATATTCATGTTTTTAATATGTTACTACAGATATTTATTAAGATAACTGCATTACAGACAGATTAATCCATAAATATTCTAGGCAACAAAGTGTTTTCTAGCATTAGACAATTTGTAGAGATTTAATGGAATTTTTTATTAGAAAAAAGGAAATGATTTAATATTAGTTTTTTTTTTTTTTAATCTATATTTTTGGGCATTTTATGCCTTTATTGATAGTAGAGAGACAGTGGATAGGCTTGTGAAAGGGGGAGAGAGAGCAGGGGAAGACACTCTGCAAACTGGTCACAGGCGGGATTCAAACCTGGACCGGCAGAAGCATGTACATGGGGTGCTAACCACTACACCATACCAGCACCCCATTTAATATTAGTTAAACAGAATTTCTATATTTGTTGGTATTCAAACATGATTTGATATTGATTTTCACAAGCATCATATTGTTATTGTAACTGCCCTTGAATGTTTGACCCACTTTTGACTTCTCAACTTTTCGAGCGTTGATTCAATGACAAACTGGAAACATTATTCTGAGGTTCTGGTCTATAAAGGAAAGCATCACACAGATGCTGTAAATTTGTTGCACCACCAGCCTTCTCTGTTGACAAAGCAGGATGGATCCATGACCTCATGATGTTTACACCAAACTCAGAGCCCTTTGAACAATGCAGCAGAAATCGAGGCTCATCAGACCAAGAAGTGTTTTTCAATCTTTTGTTGAACCTGTGTGAATTGAAGAATGGGAATCAGGTTTATTGCCATTAGATTTTTTATACTTAAAAGGAATTTGCTCTGGTGCTATTGGTGCAACGTGCAAACAGACAATAAGTAAAAAGATAATAATAAAGGTCAATAATAAAAGTAAAGGTGCGTACATTGTTAATAGAAATAATCACATTTGTCAACTCATTTTCTTCTAGAGTCAAAGTGTTGCAGAAACATGGTCCTTTGCATACTTGTATTTCGTGGTTATTGGAGGAACTTGCTTTTTTGTTATCTTGAACCACTCATCAAAGCTTTTTTACAAGACAACTGCCAAGCACTGGATATTTTCTCCTTTTTGGACCATCTTTTGTAAACACTGGAGATGCTTGAGAATGAACATTCCAGTAGTTTTTAATGCTAAGACCAGCCATCATTCATCATCTTTCTTCCCCACTTTGATGCTCAGTTTGAGCTTCAGCAGGTTGTTCAGACCACATCTGCAGGCCTAAATGCATGTAGTTGCTGCCATGTGATTGGCTGATCAGCTCTTTGTGTTTTTGCTTAGTTGAACAGGCACACCTAATAAGTGGCCACTGACTGTACTGAATGAATCACACTGGAGAGCTGATACATTTTGAGTAACTTGTCTCTGGATCATGTGTTTTGCCCTCCAGGCGCTTTAAGTCCTACGACCCGCTGAAGGAGGACATGATCGTGTCCGCGGTCCCTCAGCCCAGTCGGGCCCACAGCTGCTCCGGGACCTCAATGTTCTGGAACCTTCTGAACAGACGGGGAGCTGTAGACAACTGCCCCCTGCTGCAGGAGAGGCCGGTGTGAATCATCACCAACGTTACATAACCTTATGCAAAACCAAACATTTGCAGCGTGTCAGCAAGAAAGCCACTGGCAACTTTTTGTACTTTTTTTTTTTTTTACTTTTTTCTACAACAAACTTCATGAGTGTGTAATATTTGAATCAGTTCAAATCAATCACAGTTTTACTGCAATCACACCTTAGACATGCCCTGATCTTTTGTACCAACTGTTAAAGGAAATCTGATAGAAATGATGTGTGCTTTTACTTGGACAAAACTGAATCTGAATGTTTTTCCAATAAACTTTGCTCAGTACGGAGGAGTCTTCGTTTTTTTTTTTTTTTTTCTGAATAACAAGACTATAAATCCATTTACACGCAGAAAAACACTGAAAATGCCTTGAATTTAATTGGCTAAGTTGCATGTTTAAGCCACACCCTGCATTTCCCCTTAGACCAGAGATGGGCAACTTAAGTGACATTGTTGGTCTAACTTTCAGAGGGCAAAACCTTTACAAATTGAAGTAATTTTTCATAAAGATGAACTATAATTTCTATGAAAATTAAATTAATTTTTCATACAAATTAACTTTAAACGAAATAATTTATTTTATATCATGTATCCCCTGCTAAGTATAAACTGGGACAGCATATGCTAATTGACTTTTGGCTACCTGGTGTAATTAAATCTAATTGTGCTCTCCCCCTATAAAAATAACAAGAAATAAATTAATAACTGTAATCCAACCAAAATAAAAACTCAGAAACCACATATCTACATTTTTTGATCAACCTTTAAAGCTAAGAGGGAATTTGCAAAAAAAAAAATATGTACCTGGATTCAGATCACCACCAAAATCTGATTACTTCTTCTTGATCCATGACAAAGATTCTCATTTATACGTGTAGGCTGTTGTCCCTGAAGTGGCCTGTGGCTCCTTTACTACATGTCATTCCACACGCTCTCCCAAACTTTCAATGCTATCCACTGCAGTGTCACTCAATTAAAGCAGCGCAAAGCTAAAATACTAAAATACATGCAAAAAGATTACAAAATCATCAAAATGTAAATGTTGGGCCGTTGTGCTGGAAGCACTCGTCCCACCGGTGTTACAAGGCGTTTACTGTTTACTACAGTTAAATTACATCAACACCACAAAAATTGCAATTTTACAATTTTAGGAAGATGGGGTTGACAATCAAAAGCAGGCTGTGACAAATCAACAGTTTTTCAACTTTAATAAGAAATGGTGTGCATTTAGGTTTAAGATAATAAGAAATTAACTAAATTTAGGACAGACCATGTTTCTGCAGACCCTCATGGGCCATGACATGCCTTGGGTCCCCAGAAAGCTGTTCCTTGTATACTTTAAGCTAAAAAACAAAAATAAAACTTTATATATAGTTAGCTAAACATGAGATTAAAGCCAATGAAAGATATTTTTTCAATTCACTGAATCACTGAGGTTTAATAAGCAGTACTTTTCCTACATGCATTCAGCAATGCTTCTTACAAACATCACAGAAAGAATTACAATAAAACATACCTATTGTCTTGTAAAAAACAAATCATTTACTAGATTTATTTAATGAGGAGGGCTGCCAGTTGCCCATCTGTGTCCAGAAAACATTCTGAAAGTGTGAATGGAAATTTAAGTATATATTATGGCTGTTCATCAAAAAGAGCTCTTAAGTCAACCTATGAAAGTGGTGCAGATCAGTCGGCTGCCTGATGCTTGATTAATGTTTTATTAAAAATAAAGAGAAGTGCCTCACACTGTGGCTCATGAGTCATGAACAAGAAGCTAAGGTAGTTGCATTTCTAGAGTAATTTTAAAACTGAAACTTATACAAATGTGGCTCTAAATAAATGTTTAAAGGTGATGATTTAAGATAAATATACGTTTAAATATCTGACCTTGTGCTGCATAAAGTAAGACTCATTCATCCTGGTTATGTCAGCATATCAACTTAAAAGAATACTTAAACATAGACCACAATTACCTGCATTACAAACACACTACAGAAGAACGACAGACAAACCAGCTCACAGGTGACAGGAATTTTATTTAGAACAGAGCCAAAATTGACATTTCAGGTTTTTTTTAGTCTGAACAGCAAAACGTTTAATTGACAAACATTTCTGTTTGGAATGCATTTGAGAACACATTTCAATCAATTTAATTTATTTCCTGTTAAACTAAAGCCTTGTTCCAATTTAATATTCCTCTCCTTCCTCCTCACCCTCGCCCTCGATGGAGTCGACTCCCACCTCCTCGTAATCCTTCTCCAGAGCAGCCATGTCCTCTCTGGCCTCAGAGAACTCTCCCTCCTCCATCCCCTCACCCACGTACCAGTGAACAAAGGCACGCTTAGCGTACATCAGGTCAAACTTGTGGTCCAGGCGAGCCCAGGCCTCTGCAATAGCAGTGGTGTTGCTCAGCATGCACACGGCCCTCTGGACCTTGGCCAGGTCTCCACCAGGAACCACAGTGGGGGGCTGGTAGTTGATGCCCACCTTGAAACCAGTGGGACACCAGTCCACAAACTGGATGGTGCGCTTGGTTTTGATGGTGGCAATGGCAGCGTTCACATCTTTGGGCACCACATCACCACGGAACAGCAGGCAGCAGGCCATGTATTTACCGTGGCGAGGGTCACATTTGACCATCTGATTGGCCGGCTCAAAGCAGGCGTTTGTGATCTCAGCCACTGAGAGCTGCTCGTGATATGCCTTCTCCGCAGAGATGACAGGGGCGTAGGTGGCCAGAGGGAAGTGGATACGGGGGTATGGCACCAAGTTGGTCTGGAACTCTGTCAGATCAACATTCAGGGCACCATCGAAGCGGAGGGACGCAGTGATGGAGGACACGATCTGACTGATCAACCTGTTCAGGTTGGTGTAAGTGGGACGCTCGATATCGAGGTTTCTACGGCAGATGTCGTAGATGGCCTCGTTGTCCACCATGAAGGCACAGTCAGAGTGCTCCAGGGTGGTGTGGGTGGTCAGGATGGAGTTGTAGGGCTCCACCACAGCGGTGGACACCTGGGGAGCTGGGTAGATGGAGAACTCCAGCTTGGACTTCTTGCCGTAGTCGACGGACAGACGCTCCATCAGCAGGGAGGTGAAACCAGAGCCGGTACCACCTCCAAAGCTGTGGAAGACCAGGAAGCCCTGGAGACCGGTGCACTGATCAGCCTGAGGATGGAGACGGGGAGAGACAGATGTCACGAGAAAAGAACGCCATCTCTAGAAATGTTCTGCTTATGGTAATAGTTGAAATGCAGATATCATTGGTAATGTTACAAGGTGATAACTTATTGGTGGTTTAACATTGAATCTTTCCATCTTATTTGAAGTTACCCACCAGCTTGCGGATTCTGTCCAGCACCAGGTCGATGATCTCCTTCCCGATGGTGTAGTGTCCACGGGCGTAGTTGTTGGCAGCATCCTCCTTACCAGTGATCAGCTGCTCAGGGTGGAAAAGCTGGCGGTATGTGCCAGTGCGCACTTCATCTGAAAAGACAAAAACACATTCAATTAGAGACCATAAGAAAACTCTAATGCTCCCCCTGATTTCACGTGAAGCTTCTGTTTCATGAACGTACCGATGACAGTGGGCTCCAGGTCGACAAAAACTGCTCTGGGGACGTGCTTTCCTGCTCCAGTCTCACTGAAGAAGGTGTTGAAGGAATCGTCTCCACCCCCGAGTGTCTTGTCACTGGGCATCTGTCCGTCCGGCTGGATGCCATGTTCCAGGCAGTAAAGCTCCCAGCAGGCATTGCCAATCTGGACGCCAGCCTGACCAACGTGGATGGAGATGCACTCACGCTGTGGAGAGAAAGCAGCACGCGGTTAGCCTTTCCTTTGCTTATTTATGCTCAAATTTGATAGTAAACCACATTTTGCTGCAGTAGCCATTGCATGAATGCATCTGGAAATGGTAGACATGCACTGCCCCCTCTGTCTGACATAAGGAGCAGTGCAGCAGGAGGCACCTCCCTCCCTGCACCACAAAACCGCAGGGGGACAGAAATGCCTGACAGCAGCCCCCACCAGAGAGGCTTTTCTTTCTGTTTCCTCCAGCCCTTCTCTCTCTTTCTTTTATTTGTCGTATGCGAATGTGTCCCCCCCTTTGCCTTTTCATCCCACATTCTCCCTCTCATGCAAACCTGAGCACCAATGCAAATTCAGCTGCCTTTGCATGGGCGCAATCTGGAATATTCCACTTGCTGTGGAGGCTGATCCATCCTTTCTGGGTGTATTAAATCTGATTTTAGCAGAATTTTTGACAGAAAATGTGGTATTAATTGGCTTATTAGCTGCGGATTGAATTAACCCTTCATGAGTCAAATCGTGATTCTCACAGAGAGCATGTCTTGCATCAAATTATAAATTCATCAATCCTGGATGTGTTTAAAAATTAATACCCTCCTGGTGTAATGAATTAAACATGATACCTGCAATCTCCATCCTTACCCCCACCCAGTCCGCCCCTCCCCGCTTTGAAGCAGATTATGGCATATGCAAGGTGCTTGTTTTAAGGATTTAAGGTGATGAATATGTTTTAAAATGAGAGGTAAATAGAAAATGGAGGCGCTGTTTGACTCAGAAAAGGTCTTTTATGAGTCTGAAAGCAGGAAGACTGAAGTACGCCATTCATTGCATTGTTCTCATCCCTACACAATGACAATCACATCGAGCCACTGCTGCAGAACAATCACCCCCACAAGACAAAATAATTAATTTTACCTTTTAAGACAATAAACTGATTTATCATATATGACACAGCCTGATTGTGGATCTACTTAAGATAGATTTTAACATTAAGTGAAGGAAAATCCCCAATACGACGTCGTGTACCAGCAGACACCCGGCTAAATCTAACCTGTAATGTAACCTGAATAAATCCTGTAATAAAAGCAGAAAGATGAGAGAAAGTAACTCACCATGTTTCCGTTTGAGGTGCAGAGGAGGAGAGGAGAAAGAGAGGAGAAAAGGCTTATTAAAAGCGGGGGGTTTGCGTCGCGTGTTGTACCCAACGGGGTCGATGCAACAACTGCTGAATGGGAGGGCGGCGCTCTCAGATTTATACACGCAGGGCAGGGATTTGCTCCTGTGCGCCGAGCAGAAAAAAAGCCTTTTCTGCCTCCATTTGGATGATTTTGGACCTGATTTGGCAGCCAAATCTGGACAAAGAAATACTGTACAGCCTGCTCTTAAAACACACCGGGGTAATACACAGAATTGTTCATTTTAAGGCTTTTACTTCAATGTGATTAAAAGAGTAATTGATTTGATTAGGCTGCTGTGAGGTTTATTTTTAGATTTGCTGCTCTTTCTTCTGTATTGTACCAACAGGGGCGACTTTAGGGTGTGACTTTAGGGGGGCTCAGCTCTTACAGAAAATAGAATATAAAAATAAACGTATTCATCAAAAGAGCTCCATCCCTACAAATCACTTAGGAACATATTTAATCACAAAGCAGACTTTATCAGCAACTAGAAAAGCACTCAGACCTCCGCCAGCGCCACAGTCCTCACCCATATTGTGATTTTCACCATAAATATTAGTCCTACCTTTATTTCATCTAAATATTTAGATTCCTTGACCATGAAAACATACCATTAGCAGTTGGATTCACAATATCTATTTTAGTTCAGTAGTTATTCACAAAAATCACATTTTTCGTCATGGCGTCCAGACGCTGATCCGGATCAACACCAAAATCGATTCAGTTCTTCCTTTTCCCATGCTGAACATTTCCTGAAAATTTCATCAAAATCCATCCATTACTTTTTGAGTTATTTTGTTCACAGATGGACGGACGGACAAACAAACTCTCCCGAAAACATAACCTCCTTGGCGGAGGTAATAAAGTAGAGTATGAATAAATATCGGCAATACTATATAATAACAATTTGGTGATAAAAGCCAAAATGATGAGATTAAAGTTAAAATGTCGAGAAAAAAGACAAAAGCTGAGAATAAAGTGGCCACACAATGAATTTCCACTTTATTTTTGGCGTTAATCTTGACCTGCTGAAAAAGTGGAAGTGCCGGAAAATCTTGACACTTCCACTTTTTTCCTCGACATTTCCACTTTTATCACAAAACTGTTTTTCGTCTTTATCCTTGTCATTTCAATTTTCATTCCGATATTTCAACTTTAAACTCGATTTCACTGTAAAAAAATGTCTCCATTTTCCATACAGCAACAATATCATCAATCAATCTTTATTTTTATAGCTCTAAATCAAAGTAAATGTTATCTCAAGACACTTTACAATCGAGCAGGCCAAAGCTAAGTCAGAATACACATATATACTTACATATTCTGTATATAAAGTGCTTAACAAATTTACTAGACCACCTGACAAAAAAGAGAAAATCATATTTTGGAAATAACATGGTTTAAAATGAAAGTTTTGTTGTTATTGGACAAACATTTTGAACAGGATGAGAAATTTCAAACTGAATTCACATTTTAATTCAGATCTGAGCAGCTCTCTGTACTTCTCTAAGAAGTCAAAAATTAATCAAGCATCACATTCAATTTTTCTGCTCAAGAATTTTAAGCCTTTTTCACCAAACGCCAAATGACCCAAGCTGCTTTACTCCCATGTTTTACTTTTTTTTAAAGATTGTGTTTTACCCCTACTTTTATTCCTTTATTGTCCTTTATTATATCTCTGTTTTTATTCTGTCTAATATGTATTTTTATGTATGGCAATGTTTGTACTTTAGTGCTGACTGTCTCATGTGCAGGTGAGCCATAGAAAATTTTCCACTTTGGCGGACAATAAACATTTATTCTATTCTGTTCTACAGTAAGTAACTAAAATGTGACATCATAAAGGAGTAATAATGTCCTTTACTGTTTTTTGTGTCAAACAGTGAATTTCAAATAAATGAATAACCATAGTAATTGTATTTTAGCATGAAAAATACAATTTTGGTTAAAGAGTGCAGCACTGGGTCGCAGCAGGTAGTGCCTCACAGCAACAAGGCTGCTGGTTCGATTCCCGTGTCAGTACGGGGCCTTTATGTGTGCAGTCTGCATGTTCTCCCTGTGCATGCGTGGGTTTATCCTTTTGCACTCCAACTTCCTCCCTCGGATCTAAAACATGCTCATTAGGTCAATTGGTGACTCCAAATTGCCCTTGGCTATTATTGTGCGAGTTAATGGTTGTCTGTCTCTCTATGTGGCCCTGCAGTTGGCTCAGGGTGGACCCCACCTCTAGCCCAGTGTCAGCTGTGATAGGCTCCAGCCCTGGCAACCCTGACAGGGATAAAAGATGATGGTTGGATTTTAGTTAAAGATATTCTACATATTTGTGTATAAACCATAACAGAAATATAAAAAGAAGATTTTGGTCATTATCTACGCTATTAGCTTAGGCTAACTGTGGCATAAACCTTGTTTTGGGAGATGGTAAAAAAAATTATAGCATATATGTGTAAGTATATATATGATTATCACCTCTTAATGTTTGATCTGACTTTACATGTATTTGCAAAAATAAGAAAAAGAATTACACATATTGTCTCGTGTGCAGAAATTTCAGTCCATAATCAAACCAAAAAAAGAAAAAAATGCTTCAAACCTGCTATTACACACTTTTCCTGTGATGCAGATCCAATGTCGACAAAGTGGCTATTATAATGCTCACATACAGCATTATCAGCATTAAACTTTCTTTTATTTTGATCAAAATTTAATGTGATTCATGTAATTGTTGCATGGTTTTCACTTTGACTCTGAGCTTACAGTCTATATAAACCTAATTGACTGCAGGTACGTTTGTTATGCCAACGATTTGTCAAATTCTGCACAGACCTGCTCTTAAAATGCCCTGCAGCAGTGATCGTCTTCCCTACATACTTTCCACACATTCGAGGGCTTTTATATAAGTGAATTAAGGAATCGGGTTGACATACACTATTAAGGCTCTTGGATGGTTAAGTTTGAAAGCCTTAAGTCAGCTTCTTCATTTTTTGCATAAATATTGAGCTATAAATAAACACTTTTTACATCTTTTTCCAGCTTTTGTCTAAATAACATTTTGAAGAGTGTGCAGAAATCTTTGACTGTGGTTCAGCCAATTATGGCTCCTGTTTTAGAGTTAGAATGTGGTATTGCATGTTTTTTTGTCTGATTTTGAGTTCACATGTTCTTCTTGTGTGCATGCATCTTATGTCATGATCAAGCTGATTTACATTAACTACCTTTAAAACATGCTTTAAAAATGATGCAATCATTTAAATCAGTGCAACAAATGTAAAACAAAGGAGCATGAAAGCATAAAAACAAAACTACATTAAAATCTGTGTTAATAGGTTGGTGTGCAGGGTAAGCTTTCCAAAAAGAACTGTTTTTGTTTTTTTAGTTGTTTTTTTACTGTACTGTGGTCTTTTTGACGTGTTTCTGAGCTCCTCTCTGTGATTTTCAGATTGCTCTTTTGTGTGTTTAAATAGCAGTCCTTTATTAATAGGGATATAAAGGCTACCACAAACAAAGCCACTCAATTATGCAGACAAAAGGATGATTCAAGATTGCATTCATCCATTATTAAGGTGTGGCAGCCTGCAAATCAATAAAAGGGCTGTCTTCAGGAGCTGGACATCCTGGAGAGTGTTTGCATACTCTGGGTGTAATGAGTGCTTTTTTCTTTCTGTTGGAGCTTAATGCACCTGATGGATTTTAGAGAATGCAAACTGGCTGCATGCTTCTGCTGCATCAGATGCTGCTCCATCAGTCGGATGTCCATGTTGCAGCTCAGACCTGCCACGATGGTGAACGCCCGCCCGGCATGCCAGCTCCCTCCACCTCTCTCCAGCTCTCCTCTCCTCCTCCTCCCTCTTTGTCCTAGTTTCTCTGCAATGATGTCATTCAGTGGGCCGATCACGTGGCTGCATGTCTGCCTGTCTCTGAGTGCCTCCGCTGTTCAGCTGCACTGAAGGCTCGGGTGTGTTCCTCTTCTGCCGTGTTGGAGGAACTGAAAGAAACTGAATAGACAATATTCACGCAGTGGCCATTTTTGTCTGATGTAACAGACTCGGGTGGGGAGCTGGAACAGTGTTGTGATGTTTCAGTGCTGTGCATACATCTGTGAATCTTCCAAGATACTTACAATATCATCACATTAGCATTTCTTGATAGATACAAAAATTTATAAGAATGGTTGTTTGTTGAGATGCAGAAGCCCTATGATGACATACATTCACATATTGTAAATAAATATGTTTCAGTGTGGTGATAAGCAGTACTAAGAGCACAACTTATTCATGACATCATTTTAAGATACCAACTCTGGTTTTCCTGCAACTGTCTTAGATTCTTTATATAGAAAACTGACATTGTTTTCACAATAAAACCAAACATTACCCTGAGTACATGACAAAAATAAATAGAAATGTTGAGTAAAAGATCAAATGTGTGCAATACAATGGAAAAACTGAGGACATTTTTTTATATCCTCTTAGGGTTGACGTACAGACATTAGCCACTTCACTGAAACAAATTTTAATCATATCTTCAGTTACCTACTGTAAAAATCTATACAGTAAATTACTGTAAATGACAAGATTGTGGGAATACATATGGATTTTTGTTAAAAAAATAAATAAATAACAGCATTTAACTATAAAATCTAAAGTTACCTACTGTATAATGTCTATGGATTAAATGACCAAAAAGGGCAATGAATCAAGACAAATTTCAATTTTTACCCAGAATAATCGACCAATAGCAGGGAAGATTTCTTTGAGTAGGTGTTTCACATTTTTGATGAACCAATGTTTAAGTAAATATATTGTATGTGATAAAAATTATTATTATTTTGCTGCTGGGTACGAGCAGCAACAAAACGTTGTTTTGTGCACTCCATGAACAAAGGCTGAGACCGAAAAGTGGCGTGTTTCCAAACCTGTTTTTGGTTTCTGTATTGTATGCAATTCCCATCTCTGCCCACTTTGGAATTCTATTCACTGTCTATGAAATTTAAATTAAAACTTAAAGCTTTAAAAAAAATGTCAATATTTCACATAACCAAAGTGAAACTTCCTTGCATGCATAAATTTAGTCTTTTTTAATTGTCAGCGGGGCAGTTCTGCTTTATCTGTGCAGCTATTCAGCAGGTAACCTAACTATTCATAAAGCTTATAGCCTTACCCTGCAGAAGATATTGGTGAAACATTTAGGATTTTCTCCTTTCCTTTAATGTAACAGCAGCCATTTACACTGTAATGTGTAGCAGAATCCTAATCAGAATGATTTGATACTGAGATCATGATTATTAAGCTGAGTTATTGCTGCTGCACTGATGGACAAGTGAGAAATATTCTGTACACGCTGAAGGTCTATCACAGGGGTGGACAACTTAAATGACCAAGAGGGCCACATAAAACCATTTTTCCCAGCCTGAGGGCCACATTGTTACAAATTTTCAGAAACTCTTGATGAGGAAAAAGAATGTTGGATAAAAAAACATATGAGAAAACAAATTTGTCACAAAATAAGAATACCAGCATTCATATATTACCAGTTATTATGCATAATCAAATGAACTTGACGTAGAATTCAAGCAAATTCAGCTTACATACATGGAATTAAAGCCAATGAAGCTATTTTCAAATCAATAAAATGATAAGTGTTATTCAAATTTTTAAAGCTTAAATATTTTGCTGCTGCCATTATACATAAAAGTATTGAGTAATACTTGATATAATGTTCAAGGGCTTCATTAAAGAGATTTAGAGACACTATTATAGCAAAGTAAGCTAATAATCAACTTACATAAACCAATGAAACTATCAGTCTAGATTATATAGAATTATTTCTATTGGATATCTGAGTTTTCTTCTTATTTACAACTGCTGGTTTTTGGGAATGAATGGCGGGCCACATTTAGTGACGTGGAGTGGAGGGCCGCACTTGCCCACCCCTGGTCTACCAAGTGTGTCAGGTTATGAGTAATTAGAAAAATATGGAAAACAGATGTATCAGGCAATATAAACAAGTCATTAAAAAAATCCTGGATCTGCATCCAGTTTCAGATCACCAACAAAATCAAATCTCTTGCCATGTCCTGAAAATGTCATTATGATCTGTTATTGCCAAAAGTCAAACAGACAAACACCGGCACAAACATAACATCCTTGGCAGAGGTAATAAATGGCCACCATGTGAATTTGGCTGGATGCAGTTAAAATGACAGAATAAGTGCTTTCAGGCACTTGCATAGGATATGGGCCATCTTAATGATGTATTTCCGTCAGTTTCAACATCAAATCTCCTTGGAGCCATCAAATATCCTGCCGGGAATAACAGGAATAAACAGAAAGAGGTTTACACAGTGCCTCTGCTGTCAGAGTGGAAAAATCCATGATGTAATATGAACCCAAAACTCCATCTCTGTCTCAACATCAACCATTTAGTGTAAGTTCCCCTCATTTATCCAGCAGGGGAGTCTGGATTCATGATTTACAACCAGCTTTTTGTGGTTGTTGTACTTAATGTGAACTGCAGGGGATGAAAGAGCGGGACAGGAAGCAGCCGTGGCTCCCAGCCAGAGCTTCTTGAGGGAACATTCTCCATAATCCTCCCCCCGCCCTCGCCGGCGTCTCCTCCTCCGGCAGCTGTGACACAGGGCGGCTTTGAGCAGCTGCACACCAAGAGGAGAGAGGGAGGGAATGCAAGAGATGGGAGTGGTCCTCAATGGCATGAAACTGACCGCACTGCATCCTGAAAAAAACAGAATATGATACCCAACGAGTGACAAAGCATGTTTTCCATCTGTCAGAGGGGTGCCCCCATGGTAACAGATAAGAAAGAAAAGGTCGAAATGCCCTCTTCACTTGAAATAATGGAAGAGAAAACAGGAAATAATGCTGAATACAGTTTATTCTGATGGTTAGGTTGTAAGCTTAAGCAGCAATACCCATAATTCTTCATGTTCTTGTAGCTTCTGTTAATGTATCTATAATTTGATCATAGTGATATAAACACAAATCTCATGATACAGAAGTTTCTACACTATGACTATAACATGAGCAATCAATCAACAGATAAAGCTGCCTGATACTGTAGGTAATCCATGCACACAGGCTTAAACGAACGGAAGAGAAACGGAGGAGGGGAACATGGACGGAGATATGAGGCCAGGAAAAGGAAACAGCATATTATCCACTAACAGGATCAGTGATAAAAGAGGCAGCTGAGTCATCGAGAGGGGCAGAAGAAAACACTGTCATGAGAGCATCAACAGTTTTCCATCTCCTCACAGTCGGTCATTGATTTGACTCACATCAGATGTATGCAGCCTGCAGGATAGAGCACAGAGATGTGAATGTTTAAGTGGCAGCTTTTAAACACACTCTTTACAAAACTAAAACATATGTATTTGTCTAATATGTGGCCAACAATGTCTTGTTAAATTTATTCTAAGTCTCACTCAGCTCAGTTTTGTGATACAAGTAGAATGTACGTGATGCTTAAGAAGATATATTAACCTCCTCTGAGGAAGTTATGTGATTGCCTGCATCTGTTTGCTTCCCGGTTAGCAACATAACTCAAAAAGTTATGGATAGATTTCGATGAAATTTTCAGAAAATTTCCGGATTGGACAAGAAACAAATAATTACGCTCTTGGAGTGATCTGGATCACCGTCTGGATCCAGGAATTTATTTTAAGGATTCTTTAACATATTGAGGTAGGACCATTTTCGGCATTTGAGCATATTTGTATGTTTTCAAGGAATCTAAATATTTAGATGAAATAAAGTTAGGAATAATATTTATGGGGAAAATCACAATATGGGTGAAGACTGCTTTTCTAGTTTGTTAATAGCAGGCCTCACTTTACAGTTTTATATCCTTGTACTCTGCATAAAAAAGACACAAGAGTTTTAATATCAGCAGTATTTTAATAAATGAGCAGCAAGAAAAAATATAAATTTACTGTTTTACTTTCAGTGTTACGGGTGTTCCAAGTACAAGCTCTTAGACCCGTGCATATTGCATAAGCTTTTACACTTCAATGCAGTGGTGTAGCCAAAACAGGCGAGTGTAAGGGACTTTTCGTGCACTCTATTTACATTTGGACTTGATGGAACTGGCTCTTTCGAGCCTTTTGATTGGTTTGTGGACCCTCCAATAAGAGACCCCCCCTCACAAAGAAACTGTTGCTCAGGTTCTCTACTTGGACCAATTGTTCTCGATCAGGTCTTTTCATTAAGTTGCAGTAAAATGACAAATTTAACAGTTTTTCTTCATATGGTAAAAATGTGTGCTTGCAGTGTCAATAAGAAAAACTTAAAAATCTCTACACCATAATTCATCATAATGAAGGTGGACTATGAAGAATACATGTTTTTGATTTAACTCCGTGGGCAGCAACACAGGTATTTTGATGAAGAGGACATTCGTCTGCTACTTACAATATGTTATGATTTGATCATGTCAAGTATTAATAACGTGTTTTAATGGCAGACTTATATTGCTAGCTATATTATGATATTACTTTTCAAAGTTAGAGCTTACTATGAGCACAAGTTAGGTAAGAATATTATGATATAAAGTATGTCTTATTCAACTCTGAGTTTATCCACCACCTTGTTGGTGTGCTATGTTTGGTAAGCGAATGCTAACCGACATCAGAGGCATCAGAAACTGGCAACATTTCAAGCAATTTCAACTATTTTCTGAATTATGGTGTAATTGTCCCACAGTCTACTATAATTTTGTCTTCAGTCTTTCAAAAAGGCCCAAATATAAACCAATTGGAGTCAGTTAAATATTATTTAAAGTTAGTTAAAACAAGGGTTATTTTCAATTTGTATCATTTGTACCACTGGCTCCCAAACACAGACCGCATCCAAGACAAAATCCTGCTCTACACCTACATAGGCATCCACTACCTCGCCCCTCCATAACTCTGTCATTAACATTTCTGTACCTGCCTGTACCCTCCAATCCTCTTCCTCTGTCCATCCGTCTTTCCCCTCCGCTTGCCTCGTCACTATGGGGGGGCCAAGCGTTCAACCACTCGACTCCCCAGTTATGGAACTCACTCCCCCCTGACCTCCGCAACACTGAGTCCTTACTCCTCTTTAAAACGAGACTCAAACTACCAAGCTACCTGAACCAGGGTCTTCATCCCTTTCCTAACCTCCCCTCCACCTCCACTACCCGAACCAGGGTCTTCATCCCCCCCCCCCCAACCACACACGCACACACACACACACACACACACACACACACTCTACACATGAGCCACCCTCTTCATACACACCACATACTTCCAGTATGGATTTGCATCAGCACAGCACTCTAACTGTCTTAAACTAGCTACAATACCTGTTTGTTCTTCTCCCAGTTGTCTTGTCTTGTCTTGTCTTGTCATGTCTTGTCTGTCACTATTTCCCCTTCTTTCACACTGTGGTGTGGCACGGCCCTCCCCTTCAGCTCCCATCAGGGGTTAAATAAAGTTTTATATGATGGAGTAGCCTACGGGGAGGGCTGGTGATCGTCACAATAGCAGTGAATCATATTTAAAAAAAATAATACTAAATAAATAAATAAATAAATAAAACGAGACTCAAAACCCTCAAACTGTTCCAGCTCTCCTACTCCCTCTGACATTTTGCACTGTCTATTGTATTGTTTTGTTTGTTTTAATACCTGTTTTTATGCCTATTTTAATGCACTTTTTATCTTCTGTAAGGTGACTTTGAGTGTCCATCTTAACCTAGGAGGGCGTGGCCTGATGAGGATTACTTCCTGCGAAGGCAGGGCTTGACTAAGAGCTGCCATTTCCAGGCAGACGAAGACTAGACTAAGATTAGTACTTAACATCATTTTCAAAAGAAATACATAAAAAAATAAACCACAGGGTATGTGTGCAACATGCTTTATTTTGTTGACCTACTCACAGGCACATCTGTGGTGGTTTGTGCACAACAAGCACACTGGACCGTTTAGAGTTGCTGAAGAGTTTATTTGATGACTGTAGGCAGAGGCAGGCTAATGCTATCCATTGACTCCCACCACTAATGAGCTAAGCTATTAGTGGTCGGTGAGCTCTGCCCGTCTCTTCCTTTTCCACGGCCAAAAGAATGGCGTCTAACTGCTTGCAAGACACGAAAACCCAAAAATTTGAAATAAAGAGAAGGAAAACAGGAAATAATGCTAAATGCAGTTTATTCTGCTAGCTAGGTTGTAAGCTAAAGTAGCAATAAACATAATTTAAAGCAGTTCTGAGGTTCTTGTAGCTTCTGTTACTGTATGTATTTGATCATAGCGATATAAACACAAATGTCATAATACAGGGCTTTTAATAATGTGCTTACTGCAACGTTTCACATTAAATAAATTTTAGGGCCTCAACTTAAGGAGGTGGTGGTGAGATGACAGCCTCTGATTCACATGACTCATCACTACTTGATTCTACATTGTCTGTGGCTGCAGGTGGTAAACAGCAGCAGTGTCTATATACAGAATAGTTAGTCTTGCCTCTGCATGTCAGAGTTCCTGGTTGATTCAAGCAGCCTGACGTCCAATAAAACTTCATTCCTTAGACAGCCGTTGTCATAGAGGTTTCTTTGTTGATAGCAACCAGGCTACTAAACTGTCTGCTAGTTTGTTCTGCAATTCTTTAGGCCCACTGGAGAATAACTTAAAGCTTTTGTCGTTGAACTTCAAAGTTGGAGACAGACACAAACAGAGCTGCTACACACATCCACTTACATTACTGTCTGGATGCTTTTGTGTGAACAACTGCCTGGATGTGTTACATGAACAAAGGAGCTGACCCACATTGATGCATCTCTGTGCTGCAGAGCCGCGCCCCACCCGCCTCATCATGGTGTTTCTTCTCCAGTCATCAGATTTACAGAGGGACGCGTGCACCTTAAGGCAAGAGCAAGTGCAGGTCTATACAGAGGAAAGGCGTGTGGGCTTTCAGAAGTGAGCGAGTGCAGGTTATTTATCTGCAAGACAACATGGAGGATGAGTTTATGGAAGAGGAGGAGGCTGATGCACCAAAAATCCCCCCACAGAAGCAGCTGCTCTGCTGCCCGTTAATGCTGCCATTTAAGCAAGGTCACGTGGCCCCCAGATAAAGGCGGTCTATGTGGGTACTCAGCGGTATCCAGGCAACTCCGTTATTCATTTCCAAGCAACGGTTAAACCTTGGGAGGAGGGCTGGGGGTTGGGCGTCCGCTGCTCGCTGCAGTCCCTCATGTATGACTGGGCACACTGACCTCTTTTATCTTTCCAAGAGACTTGAAATAAAGTCAGAATACAGTATGAAATTAAAATAAAATGAAATGAAAAATACTTTATCAATCCCAGAAGGGAAAATTCAACATTGCAGTACTTTTTTTTATAATTACAACAGAAATAATTCTCAACAAGTCTCTCTTGAGGGTGATGGCTGCTGGCAGAATGATCTTCTGTATCTTTCTGTCCTGCAACAGACCTGATGAAGCCTCTCCCTGCATAAACTCTGTTCTTTCTTTACAGTGATGTGGAGAGGGGTGTGAAGAGTCCTCCATTATTTTCAGCAGCTTGTGCAGCTTTCTTTTCTGGACAATCAGCTCCAGCAGCACAGAACCAGCTTTCATGATCAGCTTGTTTAGTCTTTTAAAGTCTCTGGCTCCAATGCTACTGCCCCAGCAGATGGCTGACAGCACTTTGTATATAGTATATAGAATAAATATCAATCTATTCTCAATATAAACCAGGCCTGTGCTTTTCAATATGTGTTTGAATTACATGACAGAGGACTGTTATTATGTACGATGAAGCTAGAGCAGGATTGAAGGATTTTGAAGAGCAAACATGTCAGCACAAGTGCAAAAATAACACCAAAATGTCCACAATGGATGAACATTAACACATCTGTAACATCTTATATGTACTATAAACTATTTTCTTCTTAATATACGTCCAAGCAGACCAAGATCAGACAGAGGATGGGAAGGAGCAGTAGCCAGCCAGTAGCCGAATTTTTATTTTTAATTTATATTCATTTATATATTTGTTTATATCTACTTTTTTTAAAATACCTTTATCAATTTCCCAAAGGGATTCATTAAATTCTATCAAATCTAATCCAATCTGTAATATCTTACTTGTACTATAAGCTATTTTTTTTCTTGATAATACTTCAAAGCAGCACAAAAACATACTACAAACTCTACATCAAACTTATGCTGGTGATTTTTGCCAAAAGGAGAAGCTATTCTATGCCAAAATTTGTGAAAAGAGGAACCAAATGTCAGTCCAGTTCTTTCTTCAAACACATGCTAAGTCATCGATCACATTATTGATGCATGGAGGCTGACCAAGAAATAATCAATATGTAAATGGCCAAGGCAGGCATTTTTTAGTTTGGGAACACGGTGATTCACAAGATTATCAGAGAATGTTGGTCATGACACAACGAAGAAGTTATAACATTATGATGGTGATGCCAATCCAGATCTGGGATTTTTTCTAGAGATTTGATAAGTTTTCCACATCTTTGAGTTATATGACAGAAGATTGTTAAGCTGTGTGATGATGCTGAAGCAGGTTAAAAGGATTTTGGAGAGGGAACATGTCAGCAAGGACACCAAAAAGTCCACAATGGACAAACAGTAACACCATCTGTAACATCTTATATGTACTATAAATTATTTTTGTTTGATTAAACTTCAAAGCGGTACAAAAACATACCACTAAACCACCGCTACATCAAAATCATGTGATCTAAAGTATTTATGTTGGTGATTTTTTTAATTATACATATAAATATATATCTGGACGTCTATACAGTTCACAGTGTTTGACACAGACGGTCTTTTCTGTGGCACACCTCGCCTGCTACCTCTTTGTACAGTCTACCTGCTTGTACAATCATGAAGGAAGAGAAAAGAGAGGGACAGAAAGGAGAGAGTCCACAGAAGAAACGGCAGACAGTGTCCCAAGTGTGTGGTCACTACAAGAAGGGACAAAAAGAAAACACAGTGCAGTGTGTCTGATGTCAAACGGAGTGAGCTTAGCACGTAGCTTTGCATGATAGCACGTTGTTAGGGCTGCAACTATTACTATTACAGCATTTTAAATATGCTCATCACAGACATGTGTCCTCTTTCCATGGTGGAGGACACAGGATTTAAGAACATGATCAAGGATTTCAATCCAAACTACACAATGCCCTCCAGAACACACTTCACAAATATAATTGCAGAATTATATTACTGCTTTGTAAATCAGTATTGTCTTGGCTTTGTTTAAAGACAGTACTGGTTTAAACTTTGAAAGTTGTTGCATTGTATACAATTGATTTATTTTTTTAAAAACAAAAAAGTATATTTTGTTAGAGTACTCGAGTACTCGAAGAAATAATTGACAGAGTACTCGATTCCAAAAATACTCGATAGTTGCAGCTCTAATTAAACTTCCAAGCTGTACAAAAACATACCACTAAACTAATGTTCCATCAAAATCATGTGATCTAAAGTATTTATGTTGGTGATTTTTTCCCAAAAATGTTTTGATAAGTATCTTTTTTATGCAAAAGTTTGTGAAAAGATTAACCAAATGACAGCCTGATTCCTTTCTTGAACACATGCATGCTAAGTCATCCATCACATTAATTATGCATGGAGGCTGACAAAGAAATAATCAATAATACTTAAGTGGCCAAGGCAGGCATTTGTTAGTCTGTTTGTTAGGTTAATAACAGGGTGATTCAAAAAAGTATGAAGGGTTTCTTACGACATTTGTACAGAATGTGGGTCATCGTACAAGAAAGAAGTGATGAAATTTTGGTGGTGCTGCAAATCCAGATGAAGGATATTTCTAAAGATTTAGCTACATTGCAAGATAGGGTAATTTTCCACATATCTTCTTGTAACCCAAAAAGGTCTTAAATGATTCTGATTACTTTTTCATTGAACATTGTTCATGGCACAATAAAGACTTGACCAAATACAGATGCGGATCCAGGGTTTTTTAAAAAGAGTTTAAAACATTGCAGAATAGGGCACTTTGGACATTTTCCAAATTTTTGCTAATAAGTCAACAAATCCTTGGCAGATTTTGATGGCATTTTCAGGTAATGTCAGAAATGGCACAAGGAAAAAGTGATTAGAATTTGGTGATACAAATAGGTATGCATTTTTTCTAGGATTTTTAAAATTTGAAAGAAAGTTTTTATCATTTAAAAACCATTTGAAATATTCAGAAAAAACAAGATTCAGAACTAAGCTGTAGGAGTGCTGCTTTACAGTGAGATTAATCCGTTTTTGGAACAATTTGACCAAAGAAATAAACGATAGCTTAATCAAATTTTATCTAAAAGAAATCAAAAGGCAGTACGTTGAGTAAATACAGGGAAATGTGTTACTATGAGTCTGACTGTGTTTGTTTTGTGGCTGAATGTGAATAAACATGTGGTCTTCTTTGTTTGTTTGTTTTGTTGGTTGTTTAAGAAAACAGAAAATAATGAGATACAAAAGGGCATGTTGGCCTGCAGCTTTTGTTAATTAAGATTGTGTTTTTAGTTAATATCTCATGATAGAAGGGCAAAAGATTTTGCTTCTCTCTGCTCCTTTCATTCACGTTTGAAATTTTTTTGTCAGTTTTGAAAGTTTTATATCATAACAAACTGTATAAAATCCCGAAACTAAACTTCAACCAACTAAATATTGCAAGATAGAGCATTTATCCAAAATTTTGACAAGAACTCAATTGGAAATTGGAAATGCCTTGGTGGGGGTTTGTGCTCATGGAGGATTCTGGTTAGATTTCCCTGTGTATTCATGCTGCCTAAATGTACAGGTCTTAAATTCTGACTCCTTATACATCTCTATACATATTTCTGATAGCCTTCATTTATCTTTAAGTGCAATACTGGTGTCTAATAAATACCTACTGTTTGAACTCTGCATTTTATGTACATCTATAGTGTATATTTTTGTTACTATAGTTATTTCTTACTGCCTCTTACATAGTCTCACTTCTACTTATTAAATTATATTTTAAATTATGCTTTCTTGGTATAATTATATTATTTCTTAAAATATTCTACTCTTTTTTATTTCTATGTCAGTTTACAGTTAGATCTTGTTTTAAAGTCGACATCTTGATTTGATCTGACTAATAGGATAGTTTGTGTAAGAGCAACTTGATAAAACATAATCAGTACTCATTGAGGATTATCTCTGATTCTGAATATGAATTTGCTATTCAACCATATTATTCTGTGATCCAACTTACTTGAGGCAACATTACAAATTATTTCAGCAACAGATATGAGTTGGAAAGTTCTGGCATGATGGCTGCTCGGTCTGTCTATTACTAACATACTACAAATTACGCAGCATTTTCTTCCCAGAGAGTGGCGCCATGCTTGCGGCACAATACAGGGAGGATGTTGGGATTTGGGTGGGGTCTGGAAGGCGGGATTGTAACAACAGAGCGTCTCAGCCAATAGGAAGCGGTGGATGGGTTCGAAACAGCTGATTGACAGGAGTTGGACCAATAGCGTGAGGTCAGCCTCTGCCCCAGGCGCTGCACTTGCATATATACTGCTATCCATCCTCTCGTGCGCCATTGTCTCTTACATCGACCCCATAACTGTCGATTAGTAAGACTCCCCCTGTCAAGGAGCTTCTGCAGCCCTCTACCGTCTACTACAGAACAAAATGGTGAGATATGCTTACAGACTTTGATAAACTAACATGTTAGAGGTCTAGAAATGCTTATGTGCTGGGGAGAGATGCGCGAGAGGATGAGGAGGAGAGCCGTTAAGAAACGGTTGAGAGATGAGAGTTTGATGGAGTTTTAACGGTCGTTTACACAGTACGTTTTTTATATTTTATATTGTTATTCAGTGTTTATTGAGAAAAGATATTGTGTTGCATCTTTATTTATGGAGCTTAAGAGCAGTAAGGAGTTAAAATAGAGAAAAGTGTCTCCCTCAAGTGGAAACAATAACTGAAGAAAAGTCGGAGAATATTCTGGTACCCGGCTCGTCCTGACGTCATATCACTGAAAAAAATGGCGGACTAAAGTTAACGTGAACTCAACTGTCAGTTCTCTTTGCTAAAACCAAGAAAGAATCGTTCGTTCAAATCCAGACGCGTGGGCTTGTAACTTGAATGGAGTTTAAGCTCTCGGTCGGATTAGTTGAAGCATCCCTGAGCAGCACAGTACGTGGCGGGTTGGCCGAACAAGAGATGTTTTCAGCAGATTGCAGTGTGGACAGAATGAATAATGTTCGCTAGGCTCCGGTCCAGAGGCTAACTCTGCGGCAAATCATGCTCTCCAAGCCCTGTTCATCCTCCATGGTGACATATGGGCTGCCTAGTAACTTAAAGTTTATTCAATTTACTGTCAGAGAGATGTCGTCACACACCCTGAGAAACCCTATCCTTCTGGTAATAGATTAACTGCACCATTAGCACGACGTAAGGTATTAAAAATTCATGCTGCCAGTAATGGACACTCTTTCCTGAGAGCTGACAAACAGGATGCAGGAGCAAGGAAGGTGCAAACAAAAATCTACTGGCTTTTGCTTTATGATCACATAACTTTTTCTCCATATATTCAGATCTAGGTGGCATAGCTGTATTATTTACAGGGTATATTTGGCTACAGGCGAAATTGATGTGCTTTCCAACTTATAAATTCATGAATCAACAATCCGTAAAACTATAAAGAACCAATAAAATCTTGAAATAAATAATAAGCTATTCTATAAGACACATTACAGAACAATTGAACACCTTGAATGGAAATTCAAATCCTTCAAGCTTATTTATGAATGAGGGAAGAGTCAAGCTTTGGTTAGGGATGCACAATGTTAGATGTCTGCTGATATGCAGGTATTTCCACACTCACTATCAACACTGATGTTTTTTGACAAGAGCGCAAAGTCTTTATTTAACCACAATTGACCTGTTTCTTTCAATTTTAACAGTCCATTTGTGTTCAAAACAAACTTGGAGCTAGAGAATCAAATTTTGTTCTTTAATAAATTATATTTCTGATTATAAAAGAGGACATTGACTGATGATGAAGTAAATCATTTTGCCAATGTTACAGCCAATACATGGGATATTTATGGCTAATTTCTTTTGTCAAAATATTGGCTGTAAACAAAGATACGGATATTTAACTCCTGTAGTTTTTAAATAGAGATACATATTGGTATCAGCAGAAATTAGTCTAAAAAGTTAATTGTCTGTAATGGCAGATATAACATTATTTGTAGATATTCACAGTTGAGATTTGGCCTTAGAAATGGGCCTGAAATATTACATACACTGGCAAAATGTAATATTGTACCATCATATTTATGTTATAATCACTAGTTGTCCACTTTAATAAATGAAAACTGTCATTTGATAAAGAATAAAATGTTTTCTTTTTCACATCTGTTAAGTTGTTTTCGCTTTTGCTGTGGCACTTCAGTTTAGTTGACTATTAAAAAATGAAAGAGTTTTTAAAAGCTATGCAATTATACAGTGCCTAAACAAACATATTTTAACAGTTTAAGTGGAGTAAAACTTTGTGTTCTTGATACAAAATACAGAGATTGGTATCAGCGATGGTGTGTTTGGCAATATCAGCTAAAATCCAATATACCACATCCCTAGTCCTGAATGTTTAAACACATGTCATGGACCTTGGGTGAGCTGGTGTTATATTTCAAAGAAAGAACCCACAGGAACTAAAGGTCCCCTGTCCAGATTATGATCTAGGTGTCCTAAAAGGGATTTAATGGTAGCAAATGAAACAAACGTCATCCGATGCCTCAGTGAAGTGCCCTGTTGCCTAGCTACTGAGTGAGACAGAAAGTTGAGACTACTCGATCTTTAGTAAAGACCCCCCTGACTCATGTTAGTCAGTTAGTCTTAAAATGGTGACTCTAGGTGAAACCGCATACATTATTTCAACTCATATCAGCAACAGATCAAACGTGTAACAGGTGTAATGTTTTTAATTGGATGAAGTATGTCAATAGAGGGGCGAATTTCTGCTTCCAGCACCACTTAGAATGACTCCATCAACATTAAAGGGTATAACAAAACTTTTTGAAACCATTATTAGATATTCTTTGCAATTACATAAAGAAAAGAGGTGACTAACCTTTTTCTTGTCTTTTTCTCTCTACAGCGTGAGTGCATCTCCATCCACGTTGGTCAGGCTGGTGTCCAGATTGGCAATGCCTGCTGGGAACTCTACTGCCTGGAGCATGGGATCCAGCCGGACGGACAGATGCCCAGTGACAAGACCATTGGAGGAGGAGATGATTCCTTCAACACCTTCTTCAGTGAGACTGGAGCTGGAAAGCACGTCCCCAGAGCAGTTTTTGTCGACCTGGAGCCCACTGTCATCGGTACGTGTCATCAGCTCTGTAAATATTAACATAGTAAAAGTAAATATAGGATGTGTGACGGTGTTCTATCCTCTTATTTAATATTTTTCCCCTTCCTCAGATGAAGTGCGAACTGGCACATACCGCCAGCTCTTCCACCCTGAGCAGCTGATCACTGGTAAGGAGGATGCTGCCAACAACTACGCCCGTGGACACTACACCATCGGGAAGGAGATCATCGACCTGGTGCTGGACAGGATCCGCAAACTGGTGGGTAACTTCATCTGGAGAAATACTAACAACAAAATACCAAACTTGCAGACCATGTTGCTGTATCTCAGTCTCATATGAGCTCACACGTGCCACCTCTTTTTCCTCAGGCTGACCAGTGCACTGGTCTCCAGGGCTTCCTGGTCTTCCACAGCTTTGGAGGTGGTACCGGCTCTGGTTTCACCTCCCTGCTGATGGAGCGTCTGTCTGTCGACTACGGCAAGAAATCCAAGCTGGAGTTCTCCATCTACCCAGCTCCCCAGGTGTCCACCGCTGTGGTGGAGCCCTACAACTCCATCCTGACCACCCACACCACCCTGGAGCACTCTGACTGTGCCTTCATGGTGGACAACGAGGCCATCTACGACATCTGCCGTAGAAACCTCGATATCGAGCGTCCCACTTACACCAACCTGAACAGGCTAATTGGCCAAATCGTGTCCTCCATCACTGCGTCCCTCCGCTTTGATGGTGCCCTGAATGTTGATCTGACAGAGTTCCAGACCAACTTGGTGCCGTACCCCCGTATCCACTTCCCTCTGGCCACCTACGCCCCTGTCATCTCTGCGGAGAAGGCATATCACGAGCAGCTCTCAGTGGCTGAGATCACAAATGCCTGCTTTGAGCCGGCCAATCAGATGGTCAAATGTGACCCTCGCCACGGTAAATACATGGCCTGCTGCCTTTTGTACCGTGGTGACGTGGTGCCCAAAGATGTGAACGCTGCCATTGCCACCATCAAAACCAAGCGCACCATCCAGTTTGTGGACTGGTGTCCCACTGGTTTCAAGGTGGGCATCAACTACCAGCCCCCCACTGTGGTTCCTGGTGGAGATCTGGCCAAGGTCCAGAGGGCCGTGTGCATGCTGAGCAACACCACTGCTATTGCAGAGGCCTGGGCTCGCCTGGACCACAAGTTTGACCTGATGTACGCTAAGCGTGCCTTTGTTCACTGGTACGTGGGTGAGGGGATGGAGGAGGGAGAGTTCTCTGAGGCCAGAGAGGACATGGCTGCTCTGGAGAAGGATTACGAGGAGGTGGGAGTCGACTCCATGGACGGTGAAGGAGAGGAGGATGGAGAGGAGTATTAAATGGAACAAGACAGCTTTAGCTAACTCGTCATGTTTGTGATCATGAATACATTCCAAACAATAATGTTTGTGCTGAAACCAGTTTGGCTGTTCAGACTAAAAACCTTTTGGATCTGTTCTAAATAAAGTTCCTCTAATGTTCCCTGGTCTGTCTTTATTCATCAACACTGAGGAGTGAACGTGTCGTTAGTGTCTTCATTTAAGAGCTTTGACCTCGTCAGGTCAGTTTAACATCGAATGTGTGACAGCCTGTGTGCAGGATTACGGCTCACTTGTCGGGGTCACATTTAAGACTCATACACTAACAGGGAAAACAGGCTTTTATTTTCACTGCTGCAGAGGTATTGACTGCACAAGTGTGCTTTAAACTTTAGTTCATCATCAAAATTATCAGATAAATGCTCAAAGGCTGCAGCATCTTACTGTACAGTTCAGCTCTTGTTTTATATGTTGGGTGTTTTTGACAAAGACGAGCTTATAAAAGTGCCCTAAAGAGCACCTCATAAAAGCATTTTTGTTAATAAATTGCCTTAAATAAACCTTCAAATATCAAATGAAGTCATTTTTAAGAATCCACCAATATAATATTTGATTTGAGATTTGTTCTTAAAAATGGGACAATATGCATTAATAGGCATTTACATGTAAAATCATGGGATCTTAGTCGTGGCTATTTACATCTTCTGTCCCAGTTGCTTATTGATGTAGACAAAACAATAATAGGGATAAAACCCACAGAGCATATTAAAAGATAAGCAACAAACAAAAACCAAAGACAATCTAAATTACATACACCCTAAAATATAATAGGCAGGAGTTAGGGGACCAGGAATCATACACAATGAATTATAAAATGCTGGAGTGTTAAAGTGCAGAGTACGAGCTGTCTGGGATATCTGGTCATTATAATATTGCACAGAAATATAAAGTTTAGCCCATAGCACACACAGCTGCAGTGTGATATTTAGGGTTGGGAATTTATACGATTTTATTGATACCAACTAGGCCTGTGCTCAAAATATCAATACGACAAAATATCGTCATGCACACCATGGGGATACGTGTATCGATACTGATGCTACAGAATCGATACAGCCTCATTGTTTGGGTTGTTGTAAATACTCCCATGGGTAATATTAACAATGGTACCGTTCAAAGTAGAAGCCGAACTACATGATGAAGCACATGTTCAAAATTTAAACTTAGGTGTGTACCATCTTTGGAGACCTGAATTAAAATTCTTAAGTAGTAGAGTCATTAAAAACTCATCCTTGTTCTTTTTTTTTTCTTGTAATGAAAAACAAAAGTTGCTGGGAATTCTGTAAAAAGTGCAGTCAGTGTTCACAATTGATGTGTACCGGGATACATATCGTATCGTGGGGTTGCTGGAAATACCCAGCCCTAATACCAACGCTATTAACAATCCTGCTATCAATCCAATTCTTAACGATTCCCTTATTGATCCCTGCAGATTTTCCGAGTGGGCAAATAATCTGTAGATTTTCAGTGGCAACAATGTCAAACACACAGCATAGATAACTGCTTCTGCAAGTTGCTGATGTTTCCACTCAAGATTGTTAAGTTTTGGTTTTGCATGTTTGAAATTCATTTATTTATTTATGCATTCCTACAGTGGCAGAATTTGAGCTTTCCTACAGCAGGGTGATGCATTTATTACCTGCCATCATGACCAGTTTTTGCTCCCTTTAACTCTTAGATCAAGCATTTAGTCACAAAACCCGACATTTCCCCATGTCTCTGTAAAAAACTAGGTGGAACAGGTAACGATAGATCAAACTTGCAGTGCAGCTGGATCTGCACCTGATTTCATGTGTGAGTCAGACCTATCTTACCAGGCTCCAATCTAAAACAACTGAAAGAGATCAAACTTTTTAAATTCCTGTAAACATCGCCGTAAAGTCGTGGAAGACTTCTTGTGGGAAAATGTTGATCTGGCATTTTAAAGACCCAACAAACTGCAGCATGTCTGACCCAGATCACCCTGTCTACTCGCGTTAATCCTGTAACCAGCAGACATGGTCTCACACCAGCAGAGAGCAGAAAAGAACGGGGTCATGCTGCCCTCACGGAAGACAGATAAAAAGGCTTTTTATTGAAGAGAGGGAGAAAACACGGAGACTCCCTCGTGTCCTGTGGTTCATTTAGAGGTTATCCAACAGAAAAACTCTATTTCTGAGTTAAATGGCATACTTGTTCATAGATTTTCCGTGTCAAGTCAGCATCTCTGACAACAATGAAAGCTTTTGTTGTTAAAGTGCAGATGGCTCCAGGTTGTAAATAAAGCTGTAATCCAAATCTGCTTTGGCTGCTCCCCATTGTGAGTGAATCTCCTTCCACTTCGGTCAGGCCAGCGTCCAGATTTGGGACTCCTGCTGTGAACTTTACAGTGCATAAGAAGGAGGGATCCATACAGCGATCCAAACATATGGAGACCTCTAGTGGTGAGGTCTGGGGAGTAAAGAGGGGCAAACGCAGTTTAAGAAGGGCTTTATCCACAACAGAAGAATAAAGCATAGGGGTGGGAGGAAAAACGGATTCACAAAGGTATCTGGATTTTTGGTTTGATGATCTTTTTTATCAAATTTAAATGCTTCATTTTAGTCTGTGTAAATAAGCCACTTTTCAATGCAATCCAGGCTTTTGCAGAGAATATAAACAGCTGGTTAAAATATATTGATGAATAAATCCTAAAACTGGACTCACATGTGATGTGTATTTTTCCTGATATAGTCTGTAGGCATCATCATTGTTCATCTTTTTCACTGGTGTTTAAAAAGCTAAATAAAGATTGCAAAAATCAGCAATATCGTAGAATCGCTAATTAAAATCAAATCGGCACCTAAAAAAATTGTTAAAAAAAACTAATCTGGAGAAAAGCATATCATCACAGCCCTAATAAGGCAACACATTTAACTGCAGAAGACCTTAAAAGGATGAAATAAATCAGCAGGAGAGGAATCAAACTGTATTTATAAAGGCAAGGCAAGCTTATTTGTAGAGCACAATTCATACACAAGGCAATTCAAAGTGCTTTACAGAACAAGAAAAATGCATCAAATCACAATACAAAACTAGAAAAGCACTCGGAGAGCACAGACCTCCGCCAGCACCACGGTCCTCAGCCATATTGTGATTTTTCCATAAATATTAGTCCTACCTTTATTTCACGTAAATATTTAGATTCATTGACCATGACAACATACCATTAGCAATTGGTTTCATAATGATTTTTGTTTTAGTTCAGTAGTTATTCACGAAAATCACATTTTTCATCATGGCGGATCCAGACAGTGATCCGGATCAACACCAAAATTTAATCACTTCTTCTTTTTCCCATGCTGAACATTTCCTGAAAATTTCATCAAAATCCATCTATAACTTTTTGAGTTATTTTATTCACAGACAGATGGACAAACAGACTCTCCCGAAAACATAACCTCCTGGAGGAGGTAATAAAAACCATAATCATCATAAAATGAGCTTTAAAAAGAAGAGTGCAGATAAGATCCTGTCAGTCATATGCACAGTTAAATAGAGCTGTTTTTAGCCTAGATTTGATCGTTCTCAGAATAGAGGCCTGTCTCACATCTTTAGAGAGACTGTTCCAGATTTAAGCTGCATAAACCTGAAGCCCTGATTCCCCATGTTTAGCCCAGACTCTAGGCACCAGCAAGAGGCCGGACATGTGGGAGATAGACTTTGGTGCTCAGCTGTGGAGAGGCTTGTATACAAGCAGAGCTGCTTTAAAGTCTATTCTCTGAGCCGCATGAAGCCAGTGTAGAGACCTGAGCACAGGACTAATGTGCTCGTACTTCCTGGTTCTGGTCAGGACCCACAGCAGGGTTCTGGATGTTCTGCAGCTCTTACAGCTCGTTTAAGAAGTCTAACCTACTAGAGACAAATGCATGGATAAGTCTCTCCAACTCAGGTTAAGACACTACACCTTTGATTTTGGGAATATTTTTAGATGGTAAAAGGCTGCTGATGTTATTGATCAGATGTGGCTGTTAAAGTTCAAGTCTGAGTCCATTATAACCCAAAGATTTCTAACCCTTATTTATAGGTTTTAGAGAGACTGGAGGTGACTGCTGACACTTTCTCTTTGTTTCTGTGGACCAAACACAATGACTTCAGTCTTGTTTAAATAAAGCACTTCTCATACAAAAAAATGTAGCACTAAATGTTGTATATTTAAAAACAGAGGCAGATATGTGTTGAGGGATACAAAACCCCACTCACCCTCCCAACCCACATTCAACACATACAGTGTTGGGGCCAAAAGGAAATCTGATTTAAATAATGAATTTAATTTATGGTAAACTGAATTAGGAAAACAATATTAATTTAAATAATCTGTTGCTATGAATTTTCTTGCCTTCCTAATTGTTAATATTTTAGTTAACATTTATTTGAATTAATTTCTAAAAAAGTAAAAGGACTGAATTTTTGTTTGCTTATAATGACAAACTGACCACCGTTCTTCCCATCCCTATGTAGCTGAGTTACTGCTGCTTCAGGTGATTTAACGTGATTATGGACAGTTGGTTAAACGATTGAGAGTGGGAGCATAAAACTTTGTTGACTGCAAAGAGCAGTTCGGTAGAAGATAGTAACTTTTTCATTTAGTTTTTTTTCCATAAAGTGATGATTGTAAATCTTTTTTGTTTGGTAAATAAACCTTGTTAGTGACGCTGGATCCACGGCTGCTTTTTGTTTGGACTGTCTGCTCAGCAGTGGTTTTAGGAAGCTTGAAGCCACTACACACAACCACCCACACACACAGATGCACAGACAAGGACATTGAGTGAGGACTCTTCAAACAGCCACAGACGACTGAGCAAACAAAATCTTGAATTAAAAATGAGGTAACACAGGAGCCAAGACTAAATCGATGAAACCACAAGATAAAATAAAGATAAAAAAGTGTTGCAAGTTCAGTCTGAAAGCCAAACAAAAGAAAATAAATAAAAAGAGGTAATAAAACACAAAATAGTACCTCTGAAGCTAAAACAGGGTAAAAACACATAATGCCGGTTAAGAGACTAAAACAAAAATAATCTAAAAGCCAGACTAAAAGTGAAGTTTGAGGTTGCTTTTAAAATGTGAATAGCTGAGATATATATTCAAGAGGAGGAAAATAAACTATAGTTCAAAAATTAAATAGACTACGATCAAATATATCAAATTATATTAAGAGGCCTGAATGTAACTGATTTTATTTTAGTGTTTTTTGGAATTATTCTAAAAAGTCTACTTTTAAAAGCTAGTTTGTGATATCAGCAGTTAAAAATAGGTCAAATGAAAATAAATAACCATCAAAAAATTCTGCATAGTTTCTTTGTCTTCTGCCCAAGTGGTAAATGGACAGGTTCATAATCTTTTTAGGTATTTATATCAACACTTTCAAAAATATGAACCAGTCCGTTTGCCATTTTAATCAGTGTTGAATAACCATCATGTGTTGTATAACCCACATATGCACAGAATAATAACATATTCCACTGAAAGAGTGCCTTTTATTACATCTGATTTAATTCAACTAGCTAGTAAAAGTTCGTTTTTTTTTGTTTTTAAGCTTGGAAATATTAATTTAGACACGTATAAACGCTCTGTATTAGCGTTTTGGTTTAAAAAAGGGGAGGCTTGATTGTCTCATTTATTAATATTCATTATTTTTTTCCAGTTTTACCCTCTGTGTCGAGGAAAGCATCAAATACTGATCTGAGACGAACATTTGTTGGAGAGAGAGGTGGAACTGACGCATGCGCACATCTCCCTTCGATAGAGAAGCTCGTGCCGCTCTGGACAAATGAGATCCAGCTGCGCGTGCTCCCGCTTGTTGATGAGTATAAAAGCTCCGCCCGGCTTCAGTCTCATCAGGAGCTTCTCACAGGATTAATTGGAAATCGGAGTGAGACTTTAGTTTAATCTGAAATCATCCTCTTTCTGCGGCAGGAATCATGGTGAGTATATCAACACACTGTTGAACTGCGACACCATGCTAATGAAAAACGGCATATTGTTTCATTTTTGTTCGGATTTGTTGGTAAAATGTTAGCTAGTTATTGAAAACGTTACCACATTTGTCCTTCAGCGTGATCACGGGAGTTAATGATGCTACTTAAACCAAACTATGTCGGTATATTCTGTCACAACGCCAAGAAAAAGTCCTTAAAAATGCACAAAAAAACTGTTTTCAGCTCACAGAATTACAATCTCTGTTACTTTTGTCTAAACTAAACAGGCAACCAAACAAAACCATCCTGTATTAAAGTAATTTGTAAAATTGTGGCTCCTTATGTTACTAAAAATAACCAGGATTGCAAAGTAGTATTAAATATATTTAATGTATTGTAATTGAGTAGCTTTGTGTACCTTCACTTTCCTAAGTAGTCTTTTCTCTTTCTCCTTTTTTTGGTCTATGTTTGTGCATGTGTGAATTTTAGAAAGATTGTTTTTATTGATCTAAAGTTAGTCCAAAATACTGTGTAGACACAAGTGTTAAAATCCTATTAAGTATATATAACGTGCCACTGAAACCCCGTCCAACTGTAGTTTTGATTTTAATATCTGGATATAAACCTGTGATTTTTGCCTTGAATTGATTTAATTCTCTCCACAATGGTTTTGACTACGCAATTAATAAAATCATAGTTGATGCTAATCATCGAAGTATCCTCAGCTGCAATGATCAATACCAAAAAAATGTAATTAGTGTATCTATTTTTTTTTTTTTCTATCTAAAAACATGGTCCCATTATGGCAAACAAGTCATTTAAAGGGTTGCACTCTTAAAAAAAGACATTTAAATATAAATGATGTTTAAGGACTGTTTGGTGGTATGAGTGTGAGTATTTGACACTGCACAAAAATAATAATGCATAAGTTAGTTTTGCTGCAAATAATTGACATGCAGGCTCTAATATCTCACAGCAACAATCTACTTTATCCGTACTATATTGGAAATAACAAAATTTTAATTTTCACCTGAAAACATGGTGGCATCATGACAAAACTAGCATTCAAATGGTCACAATCTTAAATTCAATTTACATTTTTTATCAATTATGTTGAATATGGCTAAAAAAAACAGATTAAAGAATATAATGTTTGTTGTTGCTTTTTTAAAAGCACATTTAAGGTTTTCAGTATGTGTAATAGACCTTTCCACAAGTTGGAATTACAGCTTGTTTACAACATTACAATAAAAATGTACTTATTGTGGTAATGTGTTAATCAATACCCTTATTGTCATTTAATATCCTGTTAAATACACTTATGCTGACTGATTTGTAGCTTGAAAAATGCATTTTGACTTTTAATCAGGTTAAAATACTATCTGGGTATAATCATCTTGGATCAATATCTGCTTTACTATTTACTGAAACAAAAATATAACTGGCCCTTTTCACCTATTTTTACACAAAGTATACATAAGTGCATTTGGAACTATATTTTCATCTAGCAGATTTATTGTGCTGTTTAAACTTCACAGTTTGTCAGTTCACTAATGTGCAATGTTTCCTCATGTTGGAAGCCCTGAAAATTAATTGTAATGCAGATTTTAACAACCTTAAAGCTGCTTCAGGATGGCAAATACTATCATGATTTGATGTTAAACACAATTACTCATCAGTTTTCCAACATGCAGCCATTCAGCAGGACACCTTTGCTTGTTTTTAACACTGAAATAAAATAAGCAATCAATGGCATGAAGTGAAAAGTATGAAAATAACAGTCTCTGAAGCTTGTTTATCCTGTTTATGGCAGAGGAAGTCAGAAGTGATTGCACAGCACTTCCTCCACTTTAAGCTGCCTCATTCCTGGAGCTGCACAGCTGAGTCATTTCAGCAGTCTGATCACGTTCCTCTGCTCTGCAGTCTCCTGAAAGGCCTGGTGTCTGCCCCAGCTTTAAGATCAATGAATCACTCTGTCCCTTGGGTTGCTCTCGTCAGGTTTTATGTGTGCATTGATGCATCTAGACAGGACCACCCCCAGAAATGAAAGGGGCCCCTGATTCAGACCTGATTTTAAGACAAACCTAGCGAAGGCTGCGTCAGTAGTGCTAGGCTTCAGTCGAACAGCCCTTTTTTTGCTTTGGAAGGTTCCTGAGTGAAATGATCCAGAAGTAGTTTGTGATAAGAGCTGTTTGAGTAGTCTAAATGCTTAAGAAAGGTGGCTCAATGCTTCCTTATCTCCTTTAGCTTAGGAAACAATGAACCATCCTTTATAAAAGGAAAGAAGGAATGCCCCATAATATCTTGCGGCAGTAGACTTGTATAAAGTCAAACCGGCTGAACTTTTACATAGAGGATGGGTTTGTGGGCCTATTAAGATATGTAGGCTATATAATCCTACGTAAACATTTTTTTGCAGGTATAGAGGGGAAATAAAGCTATATGCTTCAAAGTCAGTGCTTTCAAAAATATCACATTCATTTCTAATGTGGTGGACGGATAAACGGTTAGGTGTTGTAATTTATAAAGCACTTAATTTAAAGCATTTCTTTTTGCCATAATGGCCTACAATGTTGATGAATAATAAAGAAACAATTGTGGTCGGCCTAATTGTTCACTATTAGCATGAGTCGATTTCCTCTTACTGCAGGTCTCCTTTACTTTCCTCTTTTTCCCTCTTTCTCTTGACCCTGTGACATTTTCCATCAGGGTTAAGGAGAAGTGGTTAGGAAAGGACTTAGGTGACCATTCCCTAGTGTTTGCCTTACTGGACAGCTGAGGGGAACAAATATGCAAACTTGTTCCTGTAATTCTTGATGTGCCATCATAACTTCTGTGCAGCTCCTGGAGAAACAACACTTTTTGATTTGGCTCTTAATTTTGGACTTTGCTGAATTTATGTTGACAGAATGCAAAACGGGCTTAACACTTTAAGACAAGGGGTTTAACAATTTAAAATTGGTTATATTTAGCTGAAATAACTAAACAAACATGAGTTTTGGGGAGTATTTATCCCCAACATGGGCATATAAAACAGTTCTGGCTTGTTAGGCTGCTTCAAGTTTGTCACATGCCTCAGCCAGAGTTTGATTTTATTCTCCCTTTTTAATATATTATGCAACAACAACTCAACCCAAATGTTTTTATCCTAAAATAGCAGCATGTGTCTGATGACTTGGTTATGATGATGTGGTGTTTATCTCCTCACAAAGCGCTTCTATCCCTGTTACCTTTAGGCCTTAACTTGTGACGACAAACCTGCAGCATCAATTAGACTTGGTGTTGTTTTTGTAAATGTCCTTGGAAAATTTTGGTCTCCTAATTACACAACTTGTCTCTGTTCTTTCAAGCGTGAGTGCATCTCGGTTCACGTTGGTCAGGCTGGCGTCCAGATTGGCAATGCCTGCTGGGAACTCTACTGCCTGGAGCATGGCATCCAGCCAGACGGACAGATGCCCAGTGACAAGACCATTGGAGGAGGAGATGATTCCTTCAACACCTTCTTCAGTGAGACTGGAGCTGGAAAGCACGTCCCCAGAGCAGTTTTTGTCGACCTGGAGCCCACCGTCATCGGTAAACGAAAATTAGTGAGAACTTATGATCATGTTCAAAATTTTTCTTCGTGGGATTAACAGTTTTTTATCTGTTAAGATGAAGTACGCACTGGCACATACCGCCAGCTCTTCCACCCTGAGCAGCTGATCACTGGTAAGGAGGATGCTGCCAACAACTACGCCCGTGGACACTACACCATTGGGAAGGAGCTCATTGACCTGGTGCTGGACAGGATCCGCAAACTTGTGAGTGGTTTGGCCATATACAACAGTTAAGAACATTTCTGTATCATAATGGCTCACTGTGTCCGCCTCCATCCTCAGGCTGACCAGTGCACCGGTCTCCAAGGCTTCCTGGTCTTCCACAGCTTTGGAGGTGGTACCGGCTCTGGTTTCACCTCCCTGCTGATGGAGCGTCTGTCCGTCGATTACGGCAAGAAATCCAAGCTGGAATTTTCAGTTTACCCAGCTCCCCAGGTGTCCACCGCTGTGGTGGAGCCCTACAACTCCATCCTGACCACCCACACCACCCTGGAGCACTCTGACTGTGCCTTCATGGTGGACAACGAGGCCATCTACGACATCTGCCGTAGAAACCTCGATATCGAGCGTCCTAGTTACACCAACCTGAACAGGTTGATCAGTCAGATCGTGTCCTCCATCACTGCGTCCCTCCGATTCGATGGTGCCCTGAATGTTGATCTGACAGAGTTCCAGACCAACTTGGTGCCGTACCCCCGTATCCACTTCCCTCTGGCCACCTACGCCCCTGTCATCTCTGCGGAGAAGGCATACCACGAGCAGTTAACGGTGTCCGAAATCACCAACGCCTGCTTTGAACCAGCTAACCAGTTGGTCAAATGTGACCCTCGCCACGGTAAATACATGGCCTGCTGCCTTTTGTACCGTGGTGACGTGGTGCCCAAAGATGTGAACGCTGCCATCGCCACCATCAAAACCAAGCGCACCATCCAGTTTGTGGACTGGTGTCCCACTGGTTTCAAGGTGGGCATCAACTACCAGCCCCCCACTGTGGTTCCTGGTGGAGACCTGGCCAAGGTCCAGAGGGCCGTGTGCATGCTGAGCAACACCACTGCTATTGCAGAGGCCTGGGCTCGCCTGGACCACAAGTTTGACCTGATGTACGCTAAGCGTGCCTTTGTTCACTGGTACGTGGGTGAGGGGATGGAGGAGGGAGAGTTCTCTGAGGCCAGAGAGGACATGGCTGCTCTGGAGAAGGATTACGAGGAGGTGGGAGCTGAGAGTGCGGAGTGCGAAGAGGAGGATGAAGGAGAAGAATACTAAGTGGCATGCGCAATCTAATGACTGTAAACTGTGCCTGATGTCAACAATAAAACTCAATCATATCTGCTGCACTTGTTGGTGTATTAATGCACTTTGGTTTTTTGATTCCTTGGAAATATTAATACTAAAGTTCTCCAGAACTTTTAGAGTGCTGTTGTGGTTTGAAACTTCATTAAATATTTACACTACCCTGTCTTGGATGAGAATTGGTTTAATGGGTGCTTCCAAAGCCAAGACATCCTGCTGTTGCGTAATCAAATTGCTCCATGATAACTTTTTCTCTTTGGCGATAACTTTGTTTGCTAAATGTTTTTGTCAAATGGATCCAAAATGTTACCTGTAAAAACTCAAGACTCAGGAATTTAGAAGAGCGTACCTTTTATAAACCTATCAGTAATTCACTGTGGCTCAGTTATTGCATACATGACCCCCTACATGGGGTGATAAACTAAGGGTGCGGTCGAATAGTCACCTCCTAAGCCCTTTCCCTTAACTCTGGAAAACGTCATGAGCTTAAGGAAAGGAGACTTCAGAAGGACTTGGGAAAGGAAAACTGCCATGCAGAGGGAATCCAACTATGCTGTCAACCTGTGACAGCAGATGTTAGTGCTGTGGTAAAACTACAATTTTCCAAAGGTGGACTACAGAAGGCACATCATGTATCATGACAATGTTGTTCCTTTCAGACAACATTGAACATAACCTAGTAAAATGACATCTGCATAATGATGTTGGAAGTGAGGATTTAAATTTGTCTAGTCATCAACATGAACACCAATCAGTGCATGAATATAAATGGTAACTGAATGAAAGGCATCAATTGTTAAGACTACAATCTCACGGTGTACACATTAATATTGAACCAAGTTTAAAACATCAAATCTCTCATATCCTACACTCTTCAGAAGATCAGACTACTGGAAAGTTAAGGCACGTTTTGGTAAACTTTAGAAAGATCAAACAGCAGTGTAACTTATATGGTCTGCGTGCTTTATTATTCGGTTGAATTTAGAAGCAGTCGGAATACGCGCTGTTTATAAAAGCTGTTGCCGCAGAGAATTGTGGGACATTGATGGTCCGGTGGATCCTATGCTAAAGGAGATAAAGGAAGCATTGAGCCACCTTTCCTAGGCATTTAAACTATTCGAACAGCTCTAATCATAAACAACTTCCGCATCATTTCACTCCTTTAGGAATCTTCCTAAGCAAAAATGTCTATTCGACCGCAGCCTAAATGTAGCTGCTGAAAATACACAAAGGTTTAGGATAGAAAAGAAATGTGCTAAAACAAGGCAAACACTTCACAGGGGTAAGAGAGGCAGTGCCCCCTGAAATGTTTGTCCCCCTCAAATCAGAAATTTAGAAGTTGAGAAACATTTTAATATACCTACCAAAGTTATAAGTTGACAAAAGTAACTGCAGTAGAGGAAAAATCTACCAAAAAAGGACAAGATACAGGAGCTTCCCCTCACTTCTGTCCCTCAGTAATCATCCAATCAGCTGTTAGTATGCAAATGAGCCCAGACTGAACCTGACTGTGGTGCCGGGTTTCAACAAAAGTTAAAAATAACATCTGTTCAGTCAGCTGAGGAATAGTCTTCCTGTTCAGAGGGTGTTTCTCAATCACACGAGCACAGAGATAACAGACTGAGCACAAACGCCCTGTTACTGACAAAGCTGAGCTGTAGAGTTGCAAACAAGGAACTAAATTAAAAATGAGCAGAAAAATGTTCTGCCCTTTATATGATGTGATTTAAAAATAACAGATTTTTTTTAAATATAATTTAAAAGACTACCTGTCAGTTTTGTCAATATTGACTTTAGTGAGAAAAGTCATTCCCCAACACACACAAACAAAAACCTTATTAAATCTTAACCCTATTATTGTGGTCAGGGGATTTCCCACTGAAGGGACCTTAAGAGTTAGAACTATACCAGCAGGACCTTAGTCTTCAGGTGGGACACCCAAGTTGGACAGGTCTTAAGGTGCAGTCCCCTTTGTCCAGGGGGGATTGGACACATGACTAATGGTGCGTTCCAGTTGTAGTCGGAGGTCGGAATTTCCCACTTCCGAGTAGGAAATTTTATCTGGAACGCCCCCCGAGGTCGGAATATCCTACTCGGAACTCGGGGAGACCTCACCACCCCCGAGTTGACAATCAAAGATGGCAGCCCCCAGTATGAACAGTTATTTAGCTTCTGTAATAATCAACTTATTTGCACTTCTGACTGGGGTGTGTCGCTCTAGATCAGCTGAATACATCGTATTGTTAGATTTATATTTGCAAAAATGCTGCCATAGTGATAATCACATTCTTCATGTGATATTTGTGAACAACAACACAGGGCGTGCTAACAACAGCTAACAATAGCCTGGTCGGTCGGCACGTTTTTTTTCCGACTTCAACTGGAATGCAGACAAGTCAGAGATGACGTCACGCCCATTTCCCAGCTCCCAGTTCCGAGGTTAATGGAACGCAGCATAACAACCTAATTCCGTGAAGATAACTGTTACTATAAACATTTTTTTATGTATTTTTTGGGCATTTTGTGCCTTTATTGATAGGAGAGAGAGGGTGGATTGGCTTTTTTGAAAGGGGGTGAGAGAGTAAGGGAAGACACTTTGCAAACTGGTCACAGGGGGGATTTGAAGAAGCAAGTACATGGGGTGCCTGGTTGCTAACCACTCCGCCAAACCAGCACCCCACTATAAACATTACTGACTGGTCCCTCATATGCCTGCCAGGAACAGACCCTGGGCTAAAATGTTGAACAGATTAGAGGATGTCAACGAATATTTTATTGAAGTATGGGGATGTGATAAAAGTACTTGCCTGTGTCCCAAGCAGTTAGTTGAAATAACACATTTACATTAGGGGCCTGGATAACTGTAAAGATCATAAATGACTGGAATACGGAGGCCCTAAAGGACATTGAGTAGATTCTTGCTGGTCTTTCTAGATATTGCCTCCCTCTTGTGTCTTCTCACTAGTTTTACCAGAAGTAATTATGGTGTGGGGGTGTTTTTCAGGTGCTGGGCTTGGCCCCTTAGTTCCAGTCAAAGGAACTCTGAATGCTTCAGCACACCAAGACATTTTGGACAATTCAATGCTCCAACTTTGTGATAACAGTTTGAAGCTGGCCCCTTCCTCTTCCAACATGACTGTGCACCAGAGCACAAAGCAGGTCCATAAAGACATGGATGACAGAGTCTGGTGTGAATGAACTAGACTGGCCTGCACAGAGTCCTGACCTCAACCTAATAGAACACCTTTGGGATGAATTAGAGCAGAGACTGACAGCCATGTCTTCTCATCCAACATCAGTGTGTGACCTCACAAATGCTCTTCTGGAAGAATGGTCAAAAATTCCCATAAACACTCCTAAACCTTGTGGACAGCCTTCCCAGAAGAGTTGAAGCTGTTGAAGCTGCAAAGGGTGGACCGACGTCATATTGAACCCTATGGATTAGGAATGGGATGTCACTTAAGTTCATATGCGAGTCAAGGCAAATGAGCGAATATTTTTGGCAGTATAGTGTATATTCAGGTATATTCATTCAGAATAGCTGACAAAGACAGAGCTCGAACAAGCCTCAGCTTCCATTTAATCCTAGACTGGTTCCACTAACATAACTCGGCTGTGCTAAGTCAGAGTCGACTTTGAAGCTTTAACAATCAGCATGTGTGCCCAGAACAGTCAATTTAAAGGTGCAGCGTGTAGAAATTGGCATTTAAGCGACATCTAGTGTCCAGATTTTGGAATGAGCCTGTCAGTCTCTAAAATATCACATCACTAAGCGACGAGAGCTGGCGAAGACTAAAAAGGATCGTGAACAGGGCATCAATTACAATAGTTACAAGGTAAGAGTTTTTTCATTCATATTTGTAACTATTATTTTGATAAATTATAGGTCAGTTAAGATGATTATTGTAGGTTTTGTAAACTTTTGCAGACTCTTATTCAAAAATCGCGTTTTGCTCTTTTTGTCCCCAAAACCCACCAGTAGACAACATGGTGGATCATTATGGGGACCCACGGTACATAGATATAAAGAGCTTTTTCTAACTTAATAAAAAGAAAACCAAAGTTTATGAGGATGATTGTACACCTATTTCGACGGACTTTACATACAAATAGAAACATTATATCCTATATTCACTGTTCCTGTTCGGCAAAATGCTGCAAACTAATACACACTACACCTTTAACAAGATGATGCAGTGTCTTAAAAGAGAGCTGAACTATTTTCTGGGACAACACACGGCAATAAAACTTTAAGGAATAAAATCTGTTTAACTTAACGAGGAATATAAGGCATTTTGCCTTGCAAAATGACATCCAAAAACAAAAAGCACATGGCATGAAAAAATATCAAAATGAATCCCTGATTAAAAAAACTACATATTCTCTTAAATTTAACGAGATACTCTTTTTTTTTTTTTACTTTTTATTTTGCACCTTTTTCTTTTTTGAACATACAGATGCATACACACACACACACACACACACACATATACATACATACATACATACATAGAAAAACAGCAGAAAGAGAGGTCAGTCTATACAAGTAAGCAAATATTTAAAATAAGATTATACCCAATGGGCATGCCTGTTCATACAATCTAAGCAATATATTTTTATTTATTCCTGGCTAAATGAATACACCATTTCTCCCATCGTTTTTCCCCCCAGGTCATTTTGAAGTCTTATAGAAAAGGTCATTTGTTCCAGAAGATGTAATTGTTTCACAATACTAATAAAAAAAACCTGCGGTGGGACATTTCTTCTGAAGCCAACATTTTGTAATGGCTTTTTTACTGGATGCTAACAAAATCTTTCGGAGATAGGTGTCACTTTTACTGAGTCCATCGGGTAGGTGCCCAAGGTAAAGAGAAATGAAAGTAAAAGGAACAGTGAAACTACGAGTGTTTGAAATAATTTTTGCTACCTCCTTCCAGAAAGGTTTGATATGGGGGCGAGACCAAAAAACGAGATACTCCTGATGTACGATTGTGGCTCTTGTTGGCCCAATGATGAGCTATGTAATAAAAATAAATACATCAAGAGTGACAAACTGAAGAATACGCTAAGGCTAAATGTGTGCTACAGCTGAAAGAGTCCCCCATGTACACCTGTAAATTGAAAGGGTCCTACCTTAGTGTTTTCCACAGTGAGGGTCCAGGTTATAGAGGGATGCTCGGAGGTTTGCAGAAACTTTGAGGGAAAAAGAAGGCAAATTAAACAGCAATAAAAAAATCAAAGAATTGCTGTTTGTGACTACATTTGTCTTATTAGTTATTAGTAATGAAGGCCTGACGTAAAAAGGCCCTGAATCCTGGAAACTTTGTGTATCACATATTTTATACAAGATTAAACAGACTTAGTTTTTATTTTTAGTTGTAATTTTTTAAAGTCTTTGTATTAACCATGTCATCCACATAAAGTAAGTATCTATTAAACTGACAGATATGATCAAACATTACATGACTTATGAATTATTTTTCCATAATCCAATTCACTGTGCATGGTGGTTTTAGCTGATTTCTCATCTACAGTCTTTTCTCCCTGTCTGTTCCTCCCACATTAGATATCGGTGTTGAATTTATTCTAGCTTAACTTTATATTTCTCAAACATCCTTAATTAGAAAAGATCAGACTTCATCGAACACAAGCTGTTTAGACTCTTTTGTAAATATGAAGTCTGTTTAAAGAAAAGAAGACGCAGGTCACTTTAGACTGCAGTGTGAGTGTATTCACAGTTAGCCAACACATCCTCAGCTTGTCAGAGAAAGCTTTTGTGCTTCTATTGAGACCTGCTTGATCTCTGGACCCCCTCTTTAAATTCTGCAGTGTTTTTCAGTACCTGCTCATTGTACTTTGGTTTTCCTGTGTGGCTTTACAGATGATCGAAATGACTGCCCCTTTGTTGAGGCCTCATGAGATGCTGTATTTAAAAACCCTGGCAGGAACACCTCTGATTTTTTTTCAGTCATTTAGGCATGCTATAAAACTATCACATTTACAAGAAGTTTTAAGGGAAATAATACGGGATAATTGTGACACTTTTAAGACATGTTATACAGTATGTCACCCAAACCCTATCAGCCAGTGTTGAGCTAAAATAGCACAGGAGAAATGCATGGCATTTTGCTGGAGAGACTCCAGCTCTGTTCACAGTAAAATGCCTTTATTAACAGCATTTAAAAACTAGACAAAGTTATAATGCTTTAACACCTAGAAGTGCTGAAGCCTAGTTTAACTTTAATATTTCTCAACCATCCTTGCTTGTTCTGTATTCATCAATGTAATGACAGATTTTCCTGTTCAGGCTGAGGTCACAGAGCACAAATATCTGACCAGTATGCTGCCTTGAATTCATCACAAGAGGGGTCCAACTCTTAATTTGAAAAGATCAGACAGAAGCTGTTAACACTATTTTGAAAATACAAGATCTGGGTTTAAAAAAAAAGAAAAAGATTTAATTAATTTCAGACTGCAATGTGAGTTTATTCCCTGTCAGAACGTTTAAGTGTTGGGCAGGGGAGATTCCACAGACTCTTCAATTTATACAAAAAATAAAGTCTTATCTGGTAACTAAATTCCTTTTTATTGCAAAATACACTTTATATATTAGTATATCAAAGAATACTTTAAAAGACACTTGTTTCAGGCTCCTGAGTAGCAGTTACAGGTTTGCACAAAGCACAGCCCACAACAAATAAAACAGAAAAAAGCTGTATCTTTGAGAACTAAGCTGGACAATCCACGATTTGTTGGTTCATTACCCTTACCAAAAAGTAGTTTATTCAAGTGCACTACGAGTAAAATAATGTTATACAAAAAACAGAGGCAGTATAACGTTTACTTTTTATACACTATAGGCTTATTTTATATTCTTAAGACTAGTTTAGTAAACTAATTTTATACAAAAAACAACTGAGTCAGCATAAAGTTTACGTTTAATACACTATGGATCTATTTTATAAACATAAGACTAGTTTAGTGAAGTACACTTGCCTTAAACTGAAAAGTATTAAGAAAAGTCTAATACTAAGTATTTAATATCAAGACTTAAACTTTAATACTAAAACTTGTACTTCAGTATACTTTTTGCTTCTTCCTGCCACAAAGTACTAACACTTAGTATATCTTGATCCAGCTACTCAATAAGGTCAAGTGATTGTGCTTACATTTTATTATGTAGATTGAAAAAGTTTTTCATTACACATATTTGTTTTGAAGTATTACCCCTGTTGTAAACTGACATGTTCAAGACCTTTAAACGTTTATAGTAAAAAGTATGTGCTCTATGCATTATCTGTTTTGTATCTTACAAACTCATAGGCTGCCTAAACTTTTGGGGTCTAAAGTACACTTCAATGAACTAAAATGTGACCTAGAAGAATATATCTAGAACACTAGTAGTGTAAAGATAAATGTTCTTGTTGTGTTCTTGAAAGTGTACTTTAGTAAACTTAAATTGACCTTATAAAGTAAATTAAAGTCCACTTCTATAAACTTAAAAATGTTCCAAATCAGCTTCAAGTACTACATTAGTATTAGTCATAGTATACTACAACTATATGGTCTGTGGTATACTTCATATGCTCGAGTATAGTAAATAAAATGAGCTTCAAGTATACAACTTTTTTGGATACCCTTTTTAAACACAAACGATAGAAATGCGTATAACAAAAGATTGAATTCTCAAAGGTTTCATGGACAAAATGTCCTCCGGTTATGGGATGACCCAGCTGCTTTTGAACGACAAATGCAGAAGGTCTTCAGTTAACACGGTCACGGTTTAAACCTTATCACCGGTGTCTGGTTACCTTTAACCACAGCTGGGTTCATCTTTCACCACTGTGAGCCGGTTTCGACATTAAGCAAAGTAGGCGGTATAAATAACTCTTCTAATGTAACAAAGACGTACTGTGAGTGATTGTTAGTGATATGTCAGTGTCGGTGAGGTGAAACAAAAGCTCTCCATTTTCAAAATACCTTTCAACTGCATTCACTTCCGGTCTGACTCAGGACTGACAGTTAGCGGGCACGCGGTATCAGCGCCCCACTTTTCATGCGCAGCTCGGTCCACGTCACGGTGAGGGAGAAAGGTTTGATTTCAGCCAATGGGAGTATGACCTCGTGACCCGCATAGCCAATCAGATCGCACGGAGCTTTTCCGCCGGTTCAGAAAGTATAAATGGCCCCGCCTAGTGAAAAGTCGGCAGTTACTTCTTACACAGGACACATAACGACCTGTCTGTGAGAGATAACTTCATCTGCTCCTCTTCTTTGTTCTTTCAACCACTAATTTAACTCCTCAAGAATCATGGTGAGTATGATTACATAGTTTTTCTTTATATTATTGCGAATATTTAACCATTTTTATTCCCTAAAGTGTATCACCACATGGCATTTGGCCCTCTAAGTGTTTCAGTAATGGCCGATTGGCCGAACTATATGTCGTTTTTTTGCTGAAATGTTCGCAGTTTCCGGGTAATCTCTCAAAATGGAGCTGCCTCAAATCGAGTCGAGTCATGATCGCTAGTTTCCGGGGTTTTCAGTCTGCTCAATGACCCACTTGGCAGGGATAAATGGTCTCCCAGCCCGGGGCATTTCCCTTTTACCGCCTGTTTGTTCGCCGGGGCTCAGCCTTTAAAATCAAAACTGTTCACTCAGTGAGTTTTCTATTAAATCCTCTAAACAATGTGTGACATCACTGTCTATTGAAAGGTTTTTTTTTATGAAACTGCAGCTGTGTTTGGTCAGCTAAATACACAACTGTTACTAAGATTGTTTCTTTAATTGGGATATTCATGGTATTAATACCTTAATCTTGCACCTTTTAAAGTGGGACATCTTTTACACAAGATTTGATGACACAGCAGCTAAAATCAGGACAATGAAAGGCGTAGGCCCACCTGATGGAAAATAAGCAAAAGCATGATATGAATATGGTCCCCAACAAAAGATCACTAGAGGTTTCAAGTTTCGCCATGATAGAAAACCAAAGTAGCATTCATGCTTGTTTTGAGCAATGGCAAAAAAGATTACCATTGATGATTAAGGTTCAAATTTAACCATGATGGGAATGGGTGATTGATTTTCAAATGTAACCATGATCGAAATAGTTTATTAAGTTACAAATTTAACCATGGCAGAAAACCAAAGTAGCATTATTGCTTGTTTCGACAAATGGCAAAGATTTTTATGCACCCGGTTTTGGGTTGTTTCCAATTGACAGGGGAAAAAAAACATTGCTGTCAAACTCAGACTGTCTAAAGCAGGGGTGTAGCCCCCTCTCTCTCTCTGACCCAGTGCAGCCCATCAGTTAATTTAAGCTCATAAAACTTGTTAAACAAAACTCTGATGTTCTGGTAAAACTTCACCAACATCTAAGGTACTTGAAGAATAAAGTCTCCCAAAGTAGTCAGAGAAGGTTCATTATGTCTACGTAGATAATTCATGGGTTACGATATGAGTTAAAAACCTAGCTTGTCTGTAAAAAAAGAAAGTATAAGCATACAGTTCCCCAAAGTTCTGCAAAAACTGCAAACAGAAGCATAAATCTGCAAAGAAATCTTACAGTATGATTGGCCACCAGAAGGCCACAAGCACAATGCATCACATAAGTTTTTTGTTTTCTTTTTAAAGATTATTTTTTGCCTTTATTGACAGGAGTGGGAGACAGTGGATAGGCTTATGAAAGGGGGTGAGCGAGAGAGAGAGAGAGACTCTGCAAATGGGCCAGAGGCTGGATTTGAACCACAAGCATGAATGTGGGTCATTAGACATAATGGTCTTAAATAACATGTTTTATTTTATGTTTAATGAATATAAATCAAATAAAAGGCATTTCTTTCATTTTTTTACATTGTAGTTTGATTAAAAACAGAATGGCAGTGATGTATCAATGATGGTGACCAATAAAGACATTGCAAATATGTTTAAGCAATTTGGACTGTGTTGGGACAGTAAACACTCTTCTCCTTAAAACAGCCTTTAAAAAACATTGACTTTTGGTACTGCTTAACACTGTATAACATTTAGAAGTACATCCTCCATGATCGGTACCAAAATTGAATTTCAGCACATTTCTTCGTAAAGCAGTTTGTATGTCTGAAAAGCTCTGTGATGTTTTCTTAAAGGGGATTTTATGTCCAGAGGGTGAACAAATGTAAGAACATGTCATCAGGTGATTCAGTCATGAATCTTGGGTGTCCTGGTCTTCACAAAAGCGCCTTTTTACTCCTCCTCGCGTCTTTCATTAGCTCTATGACCGACTCCGGCATGTGACGACTCGCCTAAAGTGTCTGATTAGTCACAAGAACTTAAAGGAAGGAATTCTCAGCCTGACCAGAAGTTTACTTTTAATAATATAGTAACGTTGTGAATGTTTTTTTCGCTCCACAGCGTGAGTGCATCTCTATCCACGTTGGTCAGGCTGGTGTCCAGATTGGCAATGCCTGCTGGGAACTCTACTGCCTGGAACACGGCATCCAGCCGGACGGACAGATGCCCAGTGACAAGACCATTGGAGGAGGAGATGATTCCTTCAACACCTTCTTCAGTGAGACTGGAGCTGGAAAGCACGTCCCCAGAGCAGTTTTTGTCGACCTGGAGCCCACTGTCATCGGTACGTGTCATCAGCACAGGCTAAAAAAAAAAACGAGAACATTAAGTTTGGAAGTTTATGAAATTGCAAACACTATACTTAACTTTTTTTCTCTTGATTTAATTAACAGATGAAGTGCGAACTGGCACATACCGCCAGCTCTTCCACCCTGAGCAGCTGATCACTGGTAAGGAGGATGCTGCCAACAACTACGCCCGTGGACACTACACCATCGGGAAGGAGATCATCGACCTGGTGCTGGACAGAATCCGCAAACTGGTGGGTAGCTTCATCTGGAGAAATACTAACAACAAAATACCAAACTTGCAGACCATGTTGCTGTATCTCAGTCTCATATGAGCTCACATGTGCCACCTCTTTGTCCTCAGGCTGACCAGTGCACCGGTCTCCAGGGCTTCCTGGTCTTCCACAGCTTTGGAGGTGGTACCGGTTCTGGTTTCACCTCCCTGCTGATGGAGCGTCTGTCCGTCGACTATGGCAAGAAGTCCAAGCTGGAGTTCTCCATCTACCCAGCTCCCCAGGTGTCCACCGCTGTGGTGGAGCCCTACAACTCCATCCTGACCACCCACACCACCCTGGAGCACTCTGACTGTGCCTTCATGGTGGACAACGAGGCCATCTACGACATCTGCCGTAGAAACCTCGATATCGAGCGTCCCACTTACACCAACCTGAACAGGTTGATCAGTCAGATCGTGTCCTCCATCACTGCGTCCCTCCGCTTCGATGGTGCCCTGAATGTTGATCTGACAGAGTTCCAGACCAACTTGGTGCCGTACCCCCGTATCCACTTCCCTCTGGCCACCTACGCCCCTGTCATCTCTGCAGAGAAGGCGTACCACGAGCAGTTAACTGTGTCCGAAATCACCAATGCCTGCTTTGAACCAGCTAACCAGTTAGTCAAATGTGACCCTCGCCACGGTAAATACATGGCCTGCTGCCTTTTGTACCGTGGTGACGTGGTGCCCAAAGATGTGAACGCTGCTATTGCAGCGATCAAAACCAAACGCTCCATCCAGTTTGTGGACTGGTGTCCCACTGGTTTCAAGGTGGGCATCAACTACCAGCCTCCCACTGTGGTTCCTGGTGGAGACCTGGCCAAGGTCCAGAGGGCCGTGTGCATGCTGAGCAACACCACTGCTATTGCAGAGGCCTGGGCTCGCCTGGACCACAAGTTTGACCTGATGTACGCTAAGCGTGCCTTTGTTCACTGGTACGTGGGTGAGGGGATGGAGGAGGGAGAGTTCTCTGAGGCCAGAGAGGACATGGCTGCTCTGGAGAAGGATTACGAGGAGGTGGGAGCTGAGAGTTTGGAGGAAGGAGAAGACGATGGAGAGGAGTATTAGATGATGACATTCCCCTGTGCTGATCTTTGGTCTGTGCCTTTTTACATGTCAAAATAAAGTGATTGCTGATGCAACTTGGTCTTTGGATTCATGTTGATCATCTTTGTCATGTCAGACGAATGTGTTTAATCAGTTTAGGTGGGTAGGACACCCTTTAAATATTTACCTCAAAGACAAATATACTTTTCACATTAAAATCTTTGATTTCATGCCATGAAGGCAACCTGTCAATACATTTGCAAATTATAAAATTGCTGTGGTTAAATGCAGGACCAACTTTTTTGCTCCAAGGCACACCTGAAATGAATACACGCCATGTTATGAAATCACCTAAAACACATAACAGTAACTTCAGTTTTAACTGATTATTTAATCCTAATAAAGTTTTCAGGCAGCTGTATTCAAATATGTACAAAACGAGTCAAGTAGACCGTTTAAGCCATTAAGTGGAAAAGACCAAAAAAACTTTCCTGGAAGGTTTGGAGATTAAGTGACAGAATTACAGACATTTGGAAAATCACTTAAAGTCAGGGGTCCCCAGCCTATTTTGATACGTGACCCCATTTTGACACCACAAATTTCCAGGGATCCAAGAGACATTTTTGATCCTAGCATTAGCTTTTCATCATCTTTGTTATACTGTGTTGGAAACAGGGTAGCCAGGATTAATGCGCAAAGTGACAATTTTATTTTCCATTATCAGGATATAGGCTTTATTGACAAGGCTGAAAATTAATACTAAACAAACGATCTTTTGTAGTTTTTAGTTTTGAGCTTCTTCCTCCCCAAGCATTTTTTTACTATTTCAATGGCAGTTGGGAATATTAATATATTGGCAATGGTATGCGGCTTCATAGACCTTGAAGTAAATTCGCTGCTTATTCAGCTCAGCGAATTCGTCGTTGAAAGAAGATGTTGGTTTGCCGACATGTTCTTTGTCTCAAAGTGTCAATTTGAGCTTGTTGGGTCAGTTGGTTGACAGGATATCACCACAGCAGAAATTTCAGCTTCTCATTGAATTGAATTTGTTTTTATTTCAAACATGTATGCAAAGAATTAAAAGAAAAAACAAATTCCATTCTCATACATGGAAATAGAAATGAAGTAGGAAGACGTACAAACGTTTTGAGTTCCTACCCCTCATTACTGTTCCTCATGGGTCTTATAAAAATAAGTTCTGCTTTCATTCCCGTCAATGACGCGAGTAAATCTATACAGAAGGAAAATTTGTCGCATTTTCTCTTTTGTTTCTCTATTTCTCATCTTTTTGTTGTGCGTCTCTGTTCCTCTTGGAGCTGTCTTTTTGGGTAATCAAATGAATCTTTCCATTTTGTTTGTTTTTTTGAATGTTTTTTCCTACTGAATGCAAGTTTGTGTGCTAAGTTGAAGCAGTGGTAACTGTAAAATCACGTGATCACGGCCTTTAATCAAGTTGCACCAGCTCAGTAATTTTTTTATGCTGCATTTTATTTAAACTAAATTTATATTTGAGAAAGGAACAGTAAAGAATACAGTTGTTTAAGATTATGTGTTGTGTTTTAATTTTAAAAATAATTATAATTAGTTAAAATATTTTTATCAGTAGCATAATCTTGTTTTTTTTATCAATTACTAGACATTTCTGGAGACCCCATTTGAATTCCAGGCGACCCTATGTGAGGTCCCAACCCAAAGGTTGAAAAACACTGCTTCAAATACAGACGGAATAAACGGAAAACCCATTCATGACAACTGGAGCTGAACTGAACTCTTTTCCTGCCTCTTTATTTGAGAATCTGCTGATCTGCAGTCAGTTTGGCCACAGGGAGGCAGCAACGTCCCACAGACATTTGAGCTCCACGCTGACGCTGAGGAGGCAAATTCCTCACATTTGGAAGTGTTGCTGTTAATCTGCACTTAAACGAGCAGCTCCACGTATCAGCATGAGGAGTTTTAGATTCATCATTCCATATTTTCAGGTTATCTTGTTAGTGCCTTACATGAGCGCAGGCCGAGAGGACGAGGCCTAACTCTGCCCCGGTTTAAAATAGGGTGTGGTATTCGGTGCGTCCCAGGGGAGGGATGGCGGGCGTCTCATGCTGGCAAACAGGTGGTGTTTAAAAATACTTATTCTGCTTTGACTAGACCGGATTTCTAGAAGTACCATTCATCAAGCAAATCAAGTCTAAGAAGGCAAAATAAACAGAAAGCTGCTCACATTGACGAGTGTTGTAAAAGTTTTTATTTAACTTCAGTGTTTTCATTTTGACCAGGTTTGGCTACATAAATGCATGTATTCAAACTCAGTGGTGTAGTTTAATTCATCTACTCAACAGACAAAACAGACTTTCAAATATCTGACCTATATAAATACTTTTTTTTTTAATTTACTGATCATTTCCCCTTAGTAGAATGAAGATATCTGCTGAAAATGAGATTATTTCACCCTCTTTTTGGCGCTGAGACAATGCACAAGTGGTCTGTGTGTTCATTTGCAAACTCAAAGGCAAAACAACTCCAGCTCAAACCTTTTTTTTAACCTTTAAACCAACATTTTCTCAGTGTAAGACATGGAGTTAAGAACAATCCACTTTTTTTTTTTCCTCCAGCTCACAATCACGAGGTAATCGGACGTCTTTGGGTAATAAATTAATTTAGGGCTGCATATATCTAGACAGAAATGACGAGAGTATTTTGAATGCTTCAAAGATGTGCACGTCAAAATGGTACAAAAATACAGACACAAACTCACAAAGTGCCCTCATGCGTACAAAAGTTGAACTCGTTGAAGCACAGCAGGCCCTGAATATAAAGCCGGGGGAGTGAAAGTTTCTAACCAGCAAAAAGTTCTGCTGCTTGATTTACAGTCTGGGAGTTTTTCTACATCTTACAGAATTTGTTCTAACTCATAAACCAAACCCTTCATTTTCTACAATCTCACTCTAATGCAAAACATCCACGACTCTCATTTTAAACCGCGCGGGTGCAGCACGACGAACATATGAACATAAACAGCAGTGACACTCATAAGCTCCTTTTTCTATATTTGGTTCATCAGCTCCTAAAATCAAAGCAGCAGGTCGACAATAAATGAATAAAAGTCCCAGTGAATATGAACATTTCACAGTGTAGTACAACACAGTCTCAAATACAAATATGTTTTTGCAGGATACGCTCAGCTTGAACGAAGTCTGTGAAGCTCTCGAGCACGGGCGGAGCGAGGGGGGGATCTTTTAGGTTATTGATTACTGATGTGGCCCTCATGGTTATTTGCATCTTTATTATAATGTACAGTTCCCCTTCGTTTCTGAAAAGGGCTCCAACAATAAACTTAAAAAAAACTTTAAACTGTTCTGTCTCCAGAAAGTCTTTCCTGGTGGGAAAATATGAAAAGACATTTAAGAAAAAGTCAAAGTATTGAAAAAAAACTTTTTAAAGCTTGTATAAATATGAGATAGACTCCTTTTAAATGTTCTTTTATCACATGGGCAGTCAGCCTATAGAATAAATCCATACCCAGGACAAGGCAGTCTGCTTTTGACTTTTTTTGAGACTAATGCTAAATAGGAGTTTATTTTTAATAATTATTATTATCTAATAAAGGTAGGAGTCTCAAGGCATCAGGTGGTGGACCAGTGCAGGTCCGTCGAACATTTGATCCCGAACTGTCAAGTGATATCAACAACTAATTAATAAAAATAAGTGAGGCCTGAAATAAACTCAGTGTTTAACCTCACAGACAAATCCTGTTTCATTAGCACAGTTGTGTTGTTGTGCTTGACTGAGCACAATATGCGTAACTGGAGGAAATCCAGGGCACACGAGGGAGCTCAGGCTGTAAACAACTAGCTGATGTGCAGATATGGAGGCAGTTTAGATATCACAGATGTCTCTGTGTAAAATTGTTTCATGATATGTCAAAATATCCTCATGAAATATTAAATAATTAAACGCACTTGTAGAAAAACAGCTACACAAGTAGGAAATAGTCATCAGTTTACACGGTGACTCACTGAAGATCATTTGTTACCTCTGCAAAGGAGGTTTTGTTTTGCAGGTTTGTTTGCGAGATAACCCAAAACTAGTTTTCAGGAGAATTTGGGAATGGCCCGACTTAAAGGTGCTATGAGGAGAATCTATCCCCGGGGACATAAAGACTCTGCTACCCATGAGCAGGCGTGGCGACTGTCTTAATGTCGACATCATCTCCAACTTATCAGCGTTCCAGTTGAAGTCTGAAAAAAACATGCTGATCTACCAGGCTATTGTTAGCTGTTGTAAGCACGCCCTGTGTTGTTGTATGAAGAATGTGATTATCACTATGGCAACATTTTTGTAAATACAAGTCTAACAATACTATGTATACAGCTGATGTAGAGCGACACACCCCAGTCAGAAGTGCAAATAAATTGATTATTACAGGAGCTAAATAACTGTTCACACTGGGGGCATCCATCTTCGATTGTCAACTCGGGGGTGGCGAGGTTTCAACGAGTTACCAGTAGGAAATTCTGACCTTGGGGGGTGTTCCAGCTGCAGTTTCCTACTCGGAACTTGGAAATTTCTACTTCTGACTACAACTGGAACGCACCAAAAGACGTGACCCAAGCCAAAGCGTGTGTTTGTTGTGATGCTAATAAATGCAGTTCGGACCTTCCTCAGAACTCTGCATTGCTTTACAACTTCTTTTTCAACAACTTATAGGACGCAAAGCGACAAGGTAATGTATCTCTTTATAGTTACGTAGCGGTAGTTTTTGATATGTGACAACAAGCAGTTTTTGGAAAACTTATTATCGTAGTTTTGTAGCTGGCTGTCCGGCCTGACCACTTAGCTAAGGAATAGCATTTATAGATAACCTATTTTGATGCTATAAAACTCATCTTAAAGTGTGTATTTCGATCAGGCATATATCTAAAAGTGAGACTTTTTTGTAATTACTTAGAAACTCCTCATAGCATCTTTAAAATTGATAGATTTATCAACATGATTCTGGGGGCTCGGTGTGAGTTTTCAGGGTCAGTGAATCATATTATGATGGAAACTTAATTATGGACCTATTGCTTATAGGTGTAACAGCAATATTGGTGGAGGTTTGCCTCTTTTCATGAAGCAAGAACCAAAGTTTTGATCTTTCACATGTTGTATTTTGGTTTTAAAAAGATGGAGACAGTTCGAGAAACATGACGTATAATGGTGATGCTGAGGGATTATTTTTCTGTTGGTTTGTTAAACTGTTTTTACATCAGATGTTTAATTGAAAAATATATATTAGCATAAGTATGGTTTGAAAATACAAAAGCCAAACAGAGACAACAAAGGGATCCTCCCCCGTTTGGGCTAAACCCAGAGTATTTCCCCCTCTAGCTCCGCCCCTAATCAGAGACTCGAAACAACAGATACAAACATGACTCTGGTTTACAGTAGAATTGCAGTTTTAAGCAGTATTTTCTTGCAGGCTTCTTGGTATAAACATTTCAGATAATTAAAGCAAAGATCCTAACACTCGATAATCTTTCACGCGTCTGCTGCAGGAGTCCAAACATTCAAGTTTAAGGCGTAGTGGAGAGATTATTCAGTCTGCATATGTTTTCAACATTCCTTCAGCCAACCATAATACAAACAAAGGTCATGTGACAAACATGATCATCTAAAGAAACTAGTCCGGCTAATTTGTTGTTGTAAGCCAATCAAATATGAAATGAAATCCCTTTTTGCTAAATGTTGACACACTTGTGACACACTGTGACAAAGCCAAACTGAGACTTCTCCAGTGCTGACATGCTCCGACTTCAAACATTCAAACATCATCGTATTCAGATTCACCGACTCTCTCCAGTCATTCATTGTCCTTCAGTTTGTCAAACCTCCTGACAGAGAGGAGCTTCACAGAGCTGCACACAGTCACACCAACACTAAACCTTCATCAGAGGAGCTGCTGCCGTCTGCACGGAGCTTCTTCAGATCCTCCGCCGTCGCTCTGATCGCTGGTCCAAACTGAGGAGGAGGAGGAGGCCGTCTCTCTCCAGCACTGCTGGTGACCTAAAAAAACAACATTTGTCTTTTAATGGACTCTGCTGACTGAACAGCAGACCAATATCACAGCTTTGTATGTTTTTAACTGTAGCACTTTCCCAGCTGGTTTCGACGTCACATCTACAGAATTATCAAATGTAACAGAGTCTTGGATCATTAAAGGTGCTATGAGGAGGATCTATGTCCGGCGACATAAAGACTCTGCTACCCATGAGCACTCGGGGTGACTGTCGTAAAGACGTGACCCAAGCCAAAGCAGTGTTTGTTGTGTTGTGTTGTTGCCCGGACCTTCCTCAGAACTCTGCATTGCTTTACAACTTCTTTTTTCAACAACTTACAGGATGCAAAGTGACGAGGTAATGTATCTCTTTCTAGTTACATAGCGGTGGTTTTTGATGTGTGACAACAAGCAATTTTTGGAAACTTATTGTAGTTTTGTAGCCGGCTATACATTGCTACTTACAGCCCGGTGCTCCAAGACGTGTCTGAATAATATAAATTTGCTCTAGATTTAATTGTCTTGTTCCCGAAGTTGAGTATCCAGGCCAGTCCAGCCCTGTCTGACCCGACCGTGAAGCTAAGGAATAACATTTATAGATAACCTATTTTGATGCTATAAAACTCATCTTAAAGTGCGTATTTCAATCAGGCATTTATGAGACTTTGTTGTAATTACTTAGAAACTCCTCATAGCATCTTTTAGACGTAATGGATATATTCTTTTTTACTTTTTCAGATCTATGTTAAACAACAAACACTGAAAATCAGATCAAGTTTTCAACATTAGATGGACATTCAATAGATGGACCAAAAAAGTAACAATTCTCTCCAACCATTAATTACAGTAACACAGAATCAAAGTTGTATTGTACTCTCGAACTGAAAAAGTACATTCAAAAACTATCCTTGGATTAGGGGTGTCCCAAAACAACTTTTTCACCTGCGATACAATACCGATATTGCAGCCTTGAGAAATGGCCGATACTGATATCGATCTGATACAATATCAGCAGAAATCATTCATACTTTTATTACTTATTTTGTAGTATGGACTGTAAGAAAAGGCTTGATTAAGTAAGATTACTCAAACAGAGAACAGCAGTCAGCAATAGTAGGTATGAGAAAAACTGACCCATTTGTCAATAACAAATGAGTTCAATACATTTTAACCTCAAACATAAGAATATAGTACAATTCAATAAAACAAATCAAAAATAAATTAGAAGACCCTGAAATGTCACCTCAAGAAATACAGTAAAAACAAAAACATATATTTTAAAACGGAAAAATAACCACTGTGTTAAACTGAAGCATAAGCATATTCTACAACTAAATTATATACAGTCAATAAAAAGTACATTTAAACAGACTGCTTGGAGTGCCTATATTGAATATTTTAGATGCAGGCCGATATGATCTGATATTTGTTTGTTGCTTATATCAGACCGATATCTGATATCAACATCGGATCGAAACACCCCTACTTTTTAAAAAATTATTATTTTATTTTAAAGCTTTTTTTTAAACATGACACAGAATAACAACCAGAAAAAACAACAGACAGACAGACAGACAGAGGAGTGTGTCCATGTCAGTCCAGTGATTAATAATGTCCATGTGCTAAACAGAGGCCAAAGGCAGAGTCCATCAAAACCGAGAAGTGAGTGCTTGAGCGAGACACAAGACAAAGACAAAAGGACCAAATACCAACATATTACCAAGTCAACCGCCCATGGCGATTATGTACAGGAAAGCATCAAAAGAAAGACAATCAATTACAAGTATGAGACCTTTCCTCCCTTATGTAGTCAATGAAAGGACCCCATATCTTAAGAAATTTTGGCTGCAAATTAGCCAGCGAATACCTGATTTCTTCAAGATACAGGAAAGAAATTATATCATTTAGCCAGGTTTTAAAACAAGGAGAAGTGGATTTCCATTCTTTCAAAACGATTCTTTTTGCGATAACCATACCAAAACTCAAGGATTGTTGCAAGAGACACCCCTACTTTAGTTGTTTATTCTTATAATATAAGTCATATAAGTCATAATTGTGGCAAAATACCGAGCTGCCCTCACACAATTTGTTTTAGAGCCTCATTCACTTGAAAATTCATTCATATTTTGCTATAATAAGAGACTCCAAACAAGGCCTGAATTATTTGTAGAGGGTAAAATCTACGGTGGCTGCCAAGGGCACATGGCCTACAGCAGCTCGATTCAGTTCAATACGAGGAAAACATCTGCAAGAGCATAAACTTGCAGCAAGTTAGAAACAAAACAGCCCAAAACGATCCAAACACAAAAAAACACCTGTAAGAGCAGCAATGCAGGAGCAGCTGGCTTGACTGCAGTCTGTCTGTCCGCCTGTCTCTTCCCTGTGCTCTCCTGGCCTGAACCACTTTTGTTGTTGTACTTGGTTTGGATTTAGGCCTTGTTTCATTTTGGCGTAATTCTCATGCACACATGCTCCAGGCACAGAGGCCTTTATCCCTGTGTTAACACACCAGCTTTACACCTCAGTCCCGCCCTCTGAGCTGGAATCAAAAATTCTGCTGGACTGCTGTGTTCTAGGCTTTTCTTTAATAAGAGCCCACATCATGCTTTATTTGGTTTGAAATGTCGTAGTGTGTTTACAATGTCTCCTCTGTGTGACAGCGCACTTCTATGAACAAGACAAAACATCTCCAGGATCAATACTTTTCCCCCTGGTGAATCTGGTGAATATCTTACCTGAGGTGGAGGAAAATGTCTCATGACAAGATGTGTACGAAGAGAATGGCCAGGCCGATATTCAGCATGATGACCATGCAGATCATGATGGTGTTGGGGCCCTGGAAAAGACAGGAGGTCATCTCATGTTAGTTTATGGACTTCAGTCAATTTATAAAGAATCACTAACATAAAATATAACACTCCTATCATTATCATATCAAATCCCACCAAATATCATCAACATTCAAGTTTTCTCACTCTGTTGACTAATTATTTTTGTCAACAACCTTTTTTCTCCTGTTGAAAACACGACAGTAACTAATAAAAACAAGTGCACACAGACAAAAACTAACTGACATTTTCATCAAATGAAACTAAAACTAATTTCATCATGTAAAAGTAGAGACAAGTTATGAATATATCCAATCACAGCTACTGTGGATGAGTGGAAAGGTTGGATGAGTTCAGAGGGACATCCAATCACAGCTGCCTTAGCTTGGTGGTGGTGGGATAAGTTGTGGAGTGATCCAATCAGAGCAGCTCTCTTTATGAATTGATATATTCATGTAGAGCAGGTTCACTGTTTGTTGTCAGTTCTGGTATTGTTACTGAGATGCTCTGCCAGGTAGACTAAATAAAGGTGACTTCATTTCACACAAAAGAACATTTGTTTCTGTTCATTTAGACATTCAAACTTTACTAGTGTTCAGTAAAGGGTCATCATATTATATGTATATTATTATATATTTCATTTTATCCAAGTGTAAAACATGACTTTAGAAATTCAAGGAAACAATTAATGCCTTACACTCTACGTTTCCTGTTTTAGTCGACTAAATTTACAGCAGATTTAATCGACTAAAATTGTGTGAAATTTCATTGACTTAAATTAGACTAAAATTGAAACAAATTATAGACTAAGTTATGACTAAAACTTGCATGCCCTCTACCAAAAACGTAAGAAAAAGTGAACTACTCATGTAGAAATATACTCATGCTACACATCAAATTAAAAAAAAACATGTAAGCCATATTTTTTCAATTTGTTTCTGTTCATTTATACATTTAAACTTTACTAGCATTTAGTAAAGGGTTATTAGATGTTTTGTTTTATCCAAGTGTAAAACATAACTTCAGAAATTCAAGGAAACATAAAAATGCCTTACACTTTACACTTTCATCAACTAAAATGTTGTGAAATTTTTTCAACTAAAACTAAACATAAAACAATTTGGTTGACTAAATTATGACTACAACATAAAGATATTTTAGGCAAAAGACTCAAACTGAAACTAAATTAAAACATGCTGTTAAATTTACACTGGTATGAGGATGACAACCCAACCCTTCCTTTAAAAGAGTCAACAGCAGGACTTAATATTTTATTTTTTTTGGAAAGATTTAGAAAAATTGATGGCATTGTAATCATGCTGTTATTTGTGTTTTCAGAAGGCAAAAACTCCTTCCTGCATAAAAATAAAAGTAACTTAAACCTAGATATATCCTCAGAAGACCACAACTCATGGCTAATATCTTAAAAAATGAAACTGGAAAACTTATTTTACTCTATATGACAACCTTAAATGGATTATTTAAACAAGACAAACACATGAAGGAGAGGATGATTGAATTAGCTGATGTAACATGGCACTCTATTCTATTTTATTCCATTTTATTTTAGTTTATAAGAGTTATTTTGTTTGTTTTTGTTATCACTATTATTATTTTCAGAATAATAGAATGTATTAAAGTTTTGTACATTGTACAGTACAGGCCAAATTTTGGACACATCTTCTGCATTTTCTTTATTTTTATCACTAATTCCATTGTAGATTCTCACTGAAGTAATGATGGCCACTCGTTTCTCTTAACTTAGCTGATTGGTTCTTACCATAATATTAATTCTAACAGTTGTCTAATAGGGCTGTCGGCTGTGCATCAGCCTGACTTCTGAACAACACAAACGATGGTCCAACCCCATTAAAAAGGCAAGAAATTCCATTAATTAACCCTGGAAAGGCACACCTGAGAAGTGAAAACCATTTCAGGTGACTACCTGTTGAAGCTCATAAAGAGAATGACAAAAGCCTGCAAAGCAGTAATCAGAGCAAGGGGTGGATACTTTGAAGAAACTAGAATATAAGACGTGTTTTTATTTATTTCACACTTTTTTTTTCAGTACATAATTCCACATGTGTTCATTCATAGTTTTGATACCTTCAGTGAGAATCTACAATGAAAATAGTGATGAAGATAAAGAAAACACATTGAATTAGAAGGTGTGTCCAAACTTTTGGCCTGTACTGTACATTTGTATATCTTTTTCTGTTTTGAGAACACAAACCCCCCAAAAATAATTTTGAAAAAACAAGTGTAACTGGAGGCCATCTGGTCTAAAGTCTGGATCAAGCTTTGCTGATGTGCTTGAAGAATCAAGACAAACTCTGTGTTTATGTTCCAGTCTCACCTCGAGCTCCTCTGTGGTCACCTCACTACTCGGGCTGGACACCACGGCCTTCAGCCTGGCCTCTGCCTTCGGATCAACCTTTGGTGCTGGTTTGGCAAGCACAGCTTTGGCCTCTGCTGGTTTTGGTACTGATTTGGGTTCGGGAGTGGGCGCAGGTTTGGGGGACGGCGCTGGGCTCGGCTGGCGTCTTAGCACGGCTTTCGTCTCTGCTTTGCTGGACGGCCTGCTGGCCTCTCTGGACTCTGGGACGGGTGTCGCTCGCTCCTGGACTGACGGGGCCCGCTCAGGTTTGACCTCCGCGGCTTTGGGCTCGGGGGTGACGGCTTTGGAGGAGACTCTGGAGACGGGACGGGGGGCTTCTTCTTCATCTGGAGCGATGAGGCTGTTCCTTACAGGGGCAGCAGGAGGAGGAGGAGGTTCTGGAGCTTTTACCTCTGAGTCAAACTTCTGCAGGGGCTTTATCTCCAGGTCGGACCCCTGCTCGATCTTGTTGCTCTGGCGGCTCGGGGTGCGGGAGGGCCCACGGCTGCTGGGGGCCCCTCCGCCTTCAGGAGCAGCTGCTGCAGGAGGGGCTGTGACAGCAGCTGCGGGTGTGGTGGGCCGACTGTTGGGCTTGCTGCTGGGTTTGCTGCCCCCTTTACTGCCACCTCCTTTGCTGGTTTTGTCTTCGTTCCAGCTCCCCGGGCCGAGGAGCTTGGGGTCTTCTTTGCTAAAGATGCCCGGGCTGGGGGAGGGGGTGCGACCGGGGGAAGAGCCGGGCATGAGGCTGTCTAATTCGTTCATGAGAGGGCTTTCGGGCGGGGTGGGCAGGGGCTCCTCCTCGGCTAACAGCGGCTCGTGCATGACGGTGTCGGTGTTCTCGCTGCCCTCGATCACCTCGTGCAGCACTCTCTTCTTCAGATACTCAGGACCTGCAGACAACAGTTAAATTTGACATTTTAGAGACTTAATCCCTCATTATGTCATAAATTATAATGTTATATTTGATTTCTAGAGCTGTTTGACTACTGTTAGTCATGATTCTACTAACATTGTGGGCACTATTTATTTTTAATTGTATCTTTATTTGGAGTGTATATAAGCTTGCACATCAAGAATGCATCAACAGAGAAACTAAAAATAAATAACACTCCACTTTTGTTTAGTTTGAGTCCAGAAAATGAGCAACACCGTAGCATCATGGTGTACAAGCCCAGAGATCGTTCAATCACCAGACCTGGATTAGACTTCATTTGTCCTTTACGAAATCCACTGTTCACTACAAACTTAAACATTCACAAACTTGTGAAAGACTGGCATTCGTGAGTATATCATTATCCTCTTAAAGGCCTGTGCTGTGAAATTACCTGACATAAACAGGGACAATGATGCCCACCAATCCACATTTAAGAAGCCATGACATCCCTTAAAGATGCTATGAGGAGTTTCTAAGTAATTACAAAAAAGTCTCACTTTTAGATATATGCCTGATCGAAATACACACTTCAAGATGAGTTTTATAGCATCAAAATAGGTTATCTATAAATGCTATTCCTTAGCTTCGTGGTCGGGTCGGACAGGGCTGGACTGGCCTGGATACTCAACTTCAGGAAAAAACTAGAGCAAATTTATGTTATTCAGACACGTCTTAGAGCACCGGGCTGTAAGTAGCGATATATAGCCGGCTACAAAACTACGATACTAAGTTTTCCAAAAATTGTCACGTCTTTTGGTGCGTTCCAGTTGAAGTCAGAAATAGGAATTTCCGAGTCCTGAGTAGGAAACTGCAACTGGAATGTTCCCCGAAGTTGGAATTTCCTACTGGGAAAGTTGACAATTGAAGATGGCTGTCCCCAGTGTGAACAGTTATTTAGCTCCTGTAATAATCCATTTATATGCACTTCTGACTGAGGTGTGTCGCTCTAGATCAGCTGCATACATAGTATTGTTAGACTTATATTTACAAAATGCTCCCATAGTGATAATCACATTCTTCATGTGATATTTGTGAACAACAACGCAGGGCGGGCTAACAACAGCTAACAATAGCCTGGTAGATCGGCATGTTTTTTTCTGACTTCAACTGGAACACCGATAAGTCAGAGATGATGTCACTCTCAGTTCCGAGGTTACTGGCATTACGACAGTCGCCGTGCGTGCTCATGGGTAGCAGAGTCTTTATGTCACTGGTCACAGATTCTCCTCATAGCACCTTTAAGTAAAGGTGTGGGCACTAAATTTAATATTCTGAATTATCCATTATTACACTGATAATCTGCTGTCTCTTTTTGTCCATTTGTCTTTCTTTCCCTCTGTCCTGCTGTCTGATGTTGGAGGATGGGGCAGATGAAAATCTAAAATATTGTCTTGTTTGGATCTTTGTTTCTGCCTGTTGAAAGATGATTTTGCATCAATTCGGGAGACTCAATATGATTTAAGGGGTGTTTGTACATTTTCTGTTCAGAAAGCTAGAAAACATATAAAGAGGAGATGTGTTTCTGTTGTTGGGGTTAAAATACAGAATGATGCAAATATACATTTAAAAGCTTGTAATTCATGTTATACAGTTGCATGAAAAAGTATTTAAACCCTTTGGGGTTACTTGGATTTCTGCTTAAATTGGTCATAAAATATGTTCTGATCTTCATCTAAGTCACATCACTAGACAAACACAGTCTGCTTAAACTAATACCGCACAAAAAATGATAAGTTTTCATGTTTCATGAGAAAAGCGTATCGTCCTAGCCTTAGTTAATTTCAGACAATATTTTAAATGTTGGTATTTGTGTTAACAAATACATTAAAAGTTCTAAAATCCTGAAAGAATAAAATCATTAAGACTTTATTTTTTCTTTCTTTTGTTTCAATTTTCTCCTCTCAACCTGCCTTTTACTTACAGCAACATAAATACAAAAGAAAGGAACACAAATGAAGCTTTGTTCTTTTATACTGCATACTATGGAGCCCCGGAGGTGTCAGGGTGTAGAAAATTTTATTAAGGCAAGGGATGACTTCTATAGTGTGGGCACGAGTTATTAAAGCATTCCCACGCTAAAATAAAGTGAGGGAACGCTATATTTATCCTGTCCCCTCACCCAGCGAGGTAACGTCAATTTATCCCATTCCCACATTATAATATAGCATGAGAATGCCTTATTTATCCAGTTCCCTTACTTTATTATAGTGAGGTAAAGCTTTAATAACGCATGCCCACACTATAGAAGGCGTTCCCTCGCCTTAATTAAATATTCTGCACCCTGACACCTCCGGGGCTCCGTAGTTTACAGTATAATTCTGCAGTATTTAAGTCTTAATCCAATATCAGGCTCTTCTGGTTTTAATCAAGCAAAATACTTGAAATTTCTGCTTCCAGGTTCTTCTGACGTTTCATGTAATGATTAAAGTAAATCTTTGGGATTTGTAGAGCTGCAGACAAAGAACAAATCCATCAGAAACTGCAAGTTTACTCCTGCACTCTGTTTCTATTTCACAACATGTTGGCAGCAGTGTGGAACTGAAATGTTTCCAGAGTATTTGTGCAATCCAGACAACGTGCAGGAGTTAACTTGTACTTTAAGATCTTTAAAAACAATAAATCACTCAATGAAAGGGGCTAAAGACTTTTATGGTTGTTGTAATAACTAAACATCTGTCATTATATAATTTTTAGTTTCATGTTTAGTTTAAATTCTGGCACCATGAAGAGGCTCCTTGTTGATCTTGTGAGTGTTTGCGTCAATGTGTCAAACTTTTGGATGATTTTGTGTAACTTCTTGATGAGATGAATCCTTTTTGGTCTTCCTATAAGATTTAATGCATTAAGAGAAAACAGAATATACTTTGAACTGTGACGTTAAAGTGTCTTCCCTTCACAGATGGTGCTCACACTGGCTCTGTATATGAGTGTTTGTTGTTTCGTCCTCTTTCATAAAAGAATTCCGAGCAGGACTGAGCCAGCACTCGTCCGTTTGTACTCTTACTCAGACAGAGTTTGGGAGGCCGCCCAGGAAAATTATTTTTCTGTGACGGAGTTCTTTAATCTCTCTGCTGGAGGAGAATCAGTGGGAACAGTCTCACACAGCTTCTGTGTGAATGTGTTTTTGCGGTCGACAGACTCACAATGAAACTGATACGATCCCCTCGACCCAATAAGACGCTCCTGTTTTTAGATCAGACGACTGTTACAGGCTGCAGCTGAGAGTCAAGATGGAGGACATGAAATAAACCAACATCAGTTTGTATTTGATGTTTCAGCCCAAATGTCAACAACTCTACCTTCATTCTACCGTCTCTGCTCTACAATGGACCGGCTACTGTGAGCCAGTGGGCTTAAACTGAAAATGAAACAATGAACAATAGTAGGCGTCACACTGTTACGTCTGTAAAAAACTTGGGCAAGAATGTCCACCAGAGGGCACCTTTTTCACAACGTCTATTAGCAGTGGAATTAAAGGGGGAGAAGGAGTCCTGACTTTTTGTCTTGCTCATAGAAGTCCTGTGATGCCAGGAGACATGTTAAACACACTAAAGGGTAGAGCTGGGAAATTCGTCAGGTATCAATCAGATATTAATGACAATTTCTGCCTCCAAATAATATGAAGATAACATAAGAGAAAATATTCCTTTATGAGTCCCAAAAGGGGGAATTCCAAATTTATAGCAGCAGCAGGATACAAGACAATTAAAAGAAAGTCCTTACCCATATTGTGATTTTCACCATAAATATTAGTCCTACCTTTATTTCATATAAATATTTAGATTCCTTGACCATGAAAACATACCATTAGCAATTGGATTCATAATGATATCTATTTTAGTTCAGTAGTTATTCACAAAAATCACATTTTTCGTAATGGTGGCCAGACGCTGATCCAGATCAACACCAAAATCGAATCAGTTCTTCCTTTTCCCATGCTGAACATTTCCTGAAAATTTCATCAAAATCCATCTATTACTTTTTGAGTTATTTTGTTCATGGACGGACGGACGGACGGACGGACAAACAAACTCTCCCGAAAACATAACCTCCTTGGCAGAGGTAATTAAAAATAAAAATAATCTATAACTAAAATAAAAATGAAATAAAATAAAAAATATATAGTATAAGGTAAGTGGTATCTACAGTGGTTATATACATGTCTGATATTTTACAGATGGGTAATTGAGATATTATAAATATGAAAATTGAAAAAAAAAAAAGAAAACAGTAATCAAGATTAAATAAATACTGTGCCACAGAACATACTGATTGTTTTTTTAAAAGTTCCTATTGGATTACATTAAATTAGATTAACCAGAACTTTAAAAATCCCTTGGGAAGACTCTTTCAGGAAAGTCAAATGTATTATTAAATAATAAATAAATAAATAAAATTAAATAAAATATGGGTACTGGCTAGCTACTACTGCTCATTGTCGCTCTCTGTCTTCCTGTTACTTATTACAGCCCATCCATGAGGATATATATATATTTTTTTTCATTTATTTATTCATTAATTTTTATTGAGTGTTTAGTTTTTCACTTTTGCTTGTTTGAAATGCCCATCCTCAAGTTCTTCAAATCATTGAAGCTCAATCATACCATGTGGTGCATGACGCAAAATAAGTGAGAAATCCTTTTAATTATCTTCGTCACTACATCTATTAAAATAATCCCCATTATAATTTATGCCATTATCAAGTAGCCCTACTGAAGGGCATTTTAAAAATAAAAAAAGCTGAAAATGTGCTCTTTAAATTAAACTAAATCATACAGTTATCAGAAAAACCTATTTTGCTTGATAATTGTAAAAACAGTGATGCCATATCACAATGTAATACGGTCTGTGTCTGTGTGAATGTTTCCCTAAATTCTGTCTTTTATTCTATAAAAACAAAACAGGAGAAAAAGAAAAACATTTCTAAAACAGAGTCTGGAGTCACGTAAAGAAGTCAGAAGTGGCTCATCGGTGTCAGGCTCAGCACTTTGGCCCTAAAGTGAAAACGTACTTATCACTTCAGCATTGTTCCTCTCGTGAGGCGTTCACTGACCTGGTTGGTAGAAAGATGGGGACAGTTCTTTGGCGACCAGTCGAGCGATGCTGGACTCACTGTTGGCGGCCTGAGCGGCCTGTTCAGCTCCATCTGACTTCGCCTTTGAATGAGTCGTCCTGCAAGAAACAAAAACATCTGGATTCACACATCTGGGATTTCTTTTGCAAACCTCTTCATAAACAGAAACTTTTTGAAACCTCGGGACTAAATTTGATGGCTGTTATGGCTCTAGAATCTATAGGCCGTATTTGGAAAGCGTGTCGGTCCATATTTTGCTATTTGGAGGGTCAATTTTAATCAGTGCAGTTGGATGGCTGGGGTTTTTCCGAGTTCACTGGTCTGATTTTCAGCTGGATCATCAGATTTCTCTCCTTTTATTGTGCCACTTCACTCAAAGAACACACAGAAGACTGAATGAAATATGTTGACGCTCAAATTAAAGTGTTTTTTTTTTTTACTGAGGCATTTGGAGCCTAAGAAATTCTCATAAATCTCATGAATTAATTACATCTCCAGCTAAAGGATTAGAGTTATATGTTATGATAGACTCATTTACTAAACACCAAATACCTGTTGGCTTTAAAACGTTTATTTCTCATTTTCCTGCATGAATCATGAATCCAGTCTGTAATGAGTGCTTAAAACACACTGGAGAGCCTGTTTTATTATCTGTGAGCATATTTTAGTGAGATTCATTGGGTTGTACTGAGATACTATAAACGTAGTTCCATGCTGAGTGACGGACTTTAATCCTGAGTGTGCTTTTTATTGTTTCTGGGAGTATAACTCCTGCTGGAGCGCACAGGAATAGCCCACTGATAAGCACTGCAAAAAAGTCAGGCTGTCATTCAGCTCTCTGTCCTGTTTTGACCTTCAAACCGAATTTTAACAAATGCTCTTATATTTATCTGTGGAGGCATGCTAATGTGCCTAATTTCTGAGTGAAACAAGCTCTGCAAAGTGTGTTTTGATCTTGTAGATGTGAGCTAGTCTCTCTAATATGTTCTCAACATAGCAGAAACTCTGAGTCACAGACTTCAGACTTCAGACTTCAGATCAGGAATAAGGAGGACTCATTTTTCTGCATCCTCGAGGCAGGAACACACCAGCTTTATGCCCGATCACTCCTCATTTTAAGACCAACACAACAATGGGTACAAACACAATCACTGCTAATTAAACAGTGTGAGCAAACAGCATAAAAATGACTCTTGTGAAGGAGAAAATAAGAGAAGACATGCGCCATGCAAATGATAAGACACTAAGACTTAAATATAAAGCTAGTAACAAGTTAACAGTAACAAATAAACAGTATCAGCAGCTATATCTTATTTTTTTTTAAATAACAAAAGATTGTCTACACTGCAGATTACTTCAATGTTTGCAACATTTTTATGCAGGTAGGATAGTACCTATGGATTTAACTGCAATTTCAATGGATTTACTTTTTTCCATTGCACCTTTTTAATAACCTTGATAATCATCATTAAACACGCTATCAAAAACTTCAATAACCTGACAACAGTAAAGCTTTATGGTCATTAGACAAACTATTCAAGGAAAGTAATTAATCAATTTATCAAAAAACAATTTTAATGGATTTACTTTTCTCCATTGCATCCTTTTAATAACCTTAATAATCATCATTCTCAAAAACTTAGACAAACCGACTACAGTAAAGCTTTATGGTAATTAGACAAACCATTTAAGAAAATGAATTAATTAATCAAAAACCAATTTTGATGAAAAATTCACTAGTCTCAGAATCTCAAATGGGAAGATTGCACCATTTTAAGAAAGCAACTCAGCCCAATACTTTGGGGTTAAAGGAAGATCATTACTAAAAGGTAGACGTGCCTCTAGATAAAAACAATACCTGTTAAAAAAAGCAGATGTATAAGGAACATGTCTAAAGGATTTGTTGTCAGAAAAAAAGACGAGCATGTGAATTTGTCAAACTGTTATTATTGTATGTTTGTGCTTAAATAAAAAAAGGTTAAATAAAAGCAGATGTATCAAAAACAGACTGTATTCTGATGAATTAGAGGGAAGGATGATTTAAGATTATACAGAAATATTAGAACATGCTTGCACTTTGCTGTGGCATGACCTGATCTATGTACACTGTGCTCTATGTTCTCACATCTAAATAAACTTTCTAATCCAACCTACAATTAAATATAAACCTTGAAGATGACGGCATGAACAGTTTAACACTGTCCCAGAATACTGGAGCACAGGGCGTGTTTATGATTCTCAATCATGTCAAAATGAAGGTTAGAGGTGGAGGCTGCTGCTGGCACGGTTCATTAGTATTATTAGATATAAAGAGAAAAGGGGTCCTCCTCTGCTGCAGGAGCGGGACAGAAATAAATCACAGTCTTTAGCCTTCAGTGAGATGAAGAGTTATTCGTCAAGGGTAGCCGAGGGCCCCATCTTTACATTTATTAGATTCCGACGTGACAATGAGACACTGGACGGTAAATTGAGGAGGAAAGGGGGATAATAATGAAAAGATAAAGAATGAAAGTGGAATTTGAGAAGAATGACCCATAATGCAACAGTACAGGGCAACAGATCTGCTAATTATGAAAACAATTGCATGGGGTGGTGCATGGGTTTTTGGAAAGGTTGAAAAATTGCTTGACAAAAATGTGTATCTCTCTGGTGCTCATCAGTAAAGAGATCCAACTTCAAGCTTTAAGGAAAACTGAGACACTCAGAAGTACTAATTAAAAAAGCCTTTATTCCATCAGGGCTACAAGATCATAAAAAACATGCCAACATGTTTCAGACATCTAGGCCTTCATCAGACCTGCTATTATCTTAGAAAAAGGTGTCGGAATTTCAGTGTCAATATGATCGAAAGTTTTTTTTAAAGGTGCTATGAGGAGAATCTATTCCCGGCGACATTAAGACTCTGCTACCCATGAGCACGCGCGGTGACTGTCTCCTTTTTAACATCACTTTTATCAGATATAGATATCCGATATCGGCCAGATATCAGCAAAAAAAACATCTGATTATATCGGCCTGCATTTAAAATATCAAACATAAAAACTCTATCCAAGCAGTCCATGTTAATTTGTTTTTTACTTCTTTAATTCAGTTGTAGAATATGCTTCTGTTAAAGTTAAACACAGTGGTTATTTTTATTTCCATTTAAAAATATATGTTTTTTTGTTTTAGTGTATTTATCGAGGTTACTTTTCAGGGTCTTGTAATTTGTTTTTTTTTCATTTTATTTAATTGTACCATATTCTTATGTTTAAGGTTAAATTGTATTGAACCCATTGGTTATGCCCCAGTCACACATTCCCGTTTCTCATAGCGATTGTGCACGACTGTACACGATTGACGAGGCTGGTGTGATCGCCATGATACGGGATGAAATGACTGTCTCACCTCTGGACACACCTCGTAAATACACCGTCAGTAGCGCTTGTACAGCGCTTTGGGGGCGTTCGTCCCGCTCCAGCTAGGCTAATACAGCAATACGACGAGGATTCCTTCAATTTCCATACCGCTGACACGTCAGTCCCGCTGGAGCTCAGTTTGCATCACGTAAGCCCCGACTGAGCTCCGTTACTTGTACTTGAACGGGACACAGTCGAGGCACAAACGGATACATCCTTGTCAGTCGTCCTCATAAAGCTTCAGGATTGAGCCACGATCGGCCCGATTGAGCTCCGTACATGCCACGATAATACCGTTCGCATTAGGACTGCAATAGGCTTCCATCCCGCTATACTGAGAGCGGCGATTCTCCACAACAATTTTGAACAGTTCAAAACTGTCGGGACCCTTCAACGTTCCCCGCCGTTCATCCACAACAATACAACGCTGATCCAGACCAAGCAGCGCATGCACCACGACTAAAGCACTCTTCATCAGGATTATGACGATCGTGCACAATCGGCATGAGAAACAGGAATGTGAAACTGGGGCTTTCATAACAAATGGGTCAGTTTTTCTCATACCTACTATTGCTGACTACTGTTCTCTGTTTGAGTAATCTCACCTGATCGTCTTTTCTTACAGTCCATACTAAAAAATAAGTAATAAAAGTATGTCTGATTTCTGCTGATATTGTATCAGATGGATGTCGGTATCAGCCAATATTTAAGGCTGCAATACTGGTATGGTATAGGAGGTGAAAATGTTGTATGGGGACACCCCTAATCACTTTAATGTTGTCTGAATCTCAAACCTCTGAGCTAAACCTTGAGCCTCTCCTCAGAGAAGAGGAGGGATAAATAATTGTGTAACAGAAACTGTTTGACCTGCTGGTGGCGACACATGAAAAGTCAGAGGGATCACCGTGTCAGTGGGTTTTATTTACCCGAGCGTTTAAACCTCTGAATGAAAAGTAAGAGTGGTCGGTAAATTTCAGTCTGGATCAAAGTGCAGGTCTGATTACTCCTCTGGATTAAGTTTTAGCCTCAGTGTGCTGTGAGCTGAAGGCCGAAGCAGTGGAGTGTGAGAATTACTGATTGTGATTACTCTGTGGATACTTGACATACTGAAACGTTACACTGAGCTGGAAATAGCCTCCTGCTTCACTTTAAGAAGACTCGGAGGGGAAGGTGCTTCCCGCTGGAACAATCAGAGCCTCCTGAGGGTTTCAGAGAGAGACGGATGAGCTCCACCTGTCGGCACACCGTCAGCACCTCCACCGGAGGAACCCAACCACCCTGATGGCTGAATCACATTCATTAAAGTTCACTGGAATCACTGAGGACTGACAGTAAACCAGCTGAACTCCTGCTATGAAAGACAAACAATGTTCATTCATTCATTCATTTTCTATACCCGGCTATCCCTTTCGGGGTTGCGGGGGGCTGGAGCCTATCCCAGCTATCACCGGGCGAGAGGCGGGGTACACCCTGAACCGGTCGCCAGTCGATCGCAGGGCAACATAGAGAGACAGACAACCATTTACACTCACACTCATACCTAAGGGCAATTTAGAGTCACCAATTAACCTAATATTACCTAATATTACAAATACAGTGTATACATAATCAAACCATTTAAATATCAACAGTATTCATAACAGAACATCTCATAATACTACATACAAACAACATTTTCTCCATAGTATATCTGTTCTAAACTACATTTTATGCTACTTACTATAATTACTTATGCCTGCTTTAATTTAAGAGCATAGTGTTATCGAGGAGTAAACATTGAAGATGTTCTGGCTGACATTCCCACCTCAACACGGAGAGGAACATTGTCGAGCTGTCTGAGACCTCCAAACATTTAACTGCTGCTGTAACGTCAGATCAGAGACGTCATCCTCAGACATGTGTTCTGGTTTATCACTCAGTCACCGAATTAACTGCTAAGACATCATTCCAAATACTGATTTACAACTAGAGCTGGGAAATTCATCAAAACATAATCAAAACCAACATTTAGACCCTCTAATTATGGACGGGAATTGAAAACCAATTCCAGTTGAGAATCGAGAACAGCTCAAACAAAGAGTCTTTTTGCTAATCAATTCCCTTATCAATTTCTTCCACTGACAGGGTTCAGAGGCATCAGAATTGTCGCTTAACTTTTTTACAAAAGGTGTCAGCAATTTGCAGAAGCAATGATCAATGCTGTGATGTGTGTTTGACATTGTTGACACTGAAAATCTACAGACCAACATTTGCCCACACAGAAAATCTGCAGGAATCAAAAAGAGAATCGTTAAAGAATTGGATCAATAAGCAGGATTGTTAATAGCATTGATAAAATCTTATCAATTCCCATCCATACCTCTAATTAAAGTAATTTTACTCATGTTGACAATTTTGATTATTTTCCCAGTGTAAGTCATGTGATCAGGCCCCCTCCATACAGTCTGCATTCACTTTAAAGTGTGGCCAAGGGCGAAGGACGCGCTGCCAATATGGAGACAAGTGCCAATCTATCAGAGGACCTTGTAGCCAAGAAAAATACCGTCTTCGTTGTTCAGGCACAGTGTTAGGGCTCCAGAGTGCACCCAATTTGGTCACACGTGCGCCTAAAATTTTTAAGAGTTTGCCTAACATTTTTTCTTGGTTGCACTAGTGCATTTCAATATACCTACAAAAGTAATATATTATAAGTTGACAAAAGTAACTGCAGTAGCGGAAAAATCCGCCAAAAACAGACAAGACACTGCATCTGCTTCCTCTCATTTCTCTGTCCCTCTGTTCTATCTTCACAGGCAGCAGGCCCACCCAAACACACACACACAGCCTTCAGTAATCATCCAATCAGCTGTTCGTATGTAAATGAGCCCAGACGGTGGTGTCAGGTTTCAGCACATAGCGGTAACTCTGAAGAAGCAGTGAAGCTCTGCCAAATTCATCTTAGTGACTGTCAGATAATTAATAATTTACAAAAACAATAAGTAAAACAAAGTAGGGGGTGCACCATTGCAACTAATGCAAAAAGTTAGTCTGGAGTCCTGAGTTTGGATTCTGTGCAGAGGACAGCGGTAACACCACCAATTTGTCCCATCAAACCATAGAACAGGGTTTTTTTTGGGCAGATGTGATGCCATGATGATGATTGACCACAGGTGTGATTGCCACTTCCTTTTTAAGACGTCCTGCCTTCTTTAACAAACTGTTTGACTGATGAAGGTCTGAGGCCCAAACATTACAAATAATGAATTTCTTGCAAGTTAGACAGAGTGCAGTTCATCTTCATCTTCATCATCATGTTACCAGCATAGCATAAAATAGACATTTACTAATCCTAACAGAGGTAAGAGCTTCAATTAATCGTGATACTGAGATTAGCTAATATCGCCCAGCCCTATTTTTTATTTATTTATTTATTTATTTATTTATCTCAAACTTAAAAAACAGAAAACAAAAGGAAATAAAGAAATAACAAACAACAACCAAATCCAACAATTAATATGTAAACCAAACTGTACTGCTACAGTATATTAACAAAATAAGCATGTGAATGCAAACACATGCACAGCAAACAGTTTGAGAAGGAACAGAAAGAAGCAAAAAAGCTTATCTAGTCCTGCCCCTTCCTTACACAATCAGATACCATACTAAATCATAACTCAAAACCCGCTGTCATTATGCATGGAAACAATGTGAATTTATGGGTAATAGTAACCCCCTTCTTCATAATAATCACCACGACAATAAACAAAACATCCTCAATATAAGTAAGCACTTCAGAGAACTCATTATATACATTATATGTTCATATAATAGGAATCCATATATTGTTTATACAGTGTTTATGTAATCAAACCATTTTAAATGTCAACAGTATTCATAAGCATCCATCTCATAATTACTATAAAATTCCCCGTAGTATATCTGTTCGAAACTACATTTTAAGTTACTGACTATAATTACTTACATATGTTAATAGTTATCAGAGTTTTGGTCCAAGGCCATGTTATAAATTACCTGTATGAGTTTAGTAGTACTTTTTTATATTGTAATTTAAATATTTGCATGTTACTGCACATTTTTAAAGTGACATCCAAGCTATTCCAGAGTTTTACTCCACAAACAGAAATGCACAAACTTTTAAGAGTTGAATGAATGATTGGAAAAATGAAAATATGTTCACCCCTTAGATTATAGCCCCCCTCTCTGGTTTTGAATTTTTTTTGTAAATTACCGGGTAAATTATTGTGCAATGCTTTATATAGCACTTGAGCTGTCATCAGATTAACTATGTCATAAAATTTTAGCAGTTTTGATTGTAAAAACAGAGGATTAGTGTGATCTCTGTATCCAGCATGATTTATGATCCGTATAACTCTTTTTTGTAATGTGCAGATCTTTTGTAGATTGGTCTTATATGTGTTACCCCAGACTTCAGCACAGTAGGAGAGGTATGGCAGGATCATCGAGCAGTAGAGGGTGCGTAGTGATTTTTGTGGCAGTAAATATTTTGTTTTGTTGATTATTCCAATACTTCTTGATATTTTTGAGCACAAATATTTTATGTATGGTTTCCAGCACAGCTTATGGTCAACCAGAATACCCAAGAACTTACTTTCATAGACTCTATCAATAAGTATGTCATCAATTGCCAACTCAATTATACCATCTGTCTTTCTATTTCCAAATACCATAAATTTTGTTTTAGTAATATTTAGTGATAATTTGTTTCTGTCAAACCAGCATTTCAGTTTACACAATTCATTCTTGACCATATCTAGCAGCTGCTCTATGTTATCTCCAGTACATAAAATATTGGTGTCATCAGCAAACACAATAAATTTTAATAAGTCAGACACTTTGTATATATCATTGATATATAAAATAAATAACTTAGGGCCCAGTACTGACCCTTGTGGGACACCACAGGTAATGTCTAAATAACTTGACCTGTGATGACCCACCTGAACAAACTGAACTCTGTTGCTGATGTAGCTCTTCAGCCAGTCTAGAGCCACCCCTTAAACCATACTTCTCCATCTTTTTCAGTAAAATGCCGTGGTCAATGGTGTCAAACGCCTTCTTTAAATCAACAAATATTCCAAGAGTGAATTTCTTTGAATCAAGACTAGTAGTTATGTCCTCGATTAATTCCATCAAGGCCAGGGAGGTGGATCTACCTGACCTGAACCCATACTGACTGTCCATTAAAATGTTGTTTTTTTCTATGAATTTGTCCAGTTTATTGTTGAAAAGTTTTTCCAGAACTTTTGAGAACTGTGACAACAGAGAGACCGGTCTATAGTTGGTGAATGAGTGTTTATCACCAGATTTAAAAAGTGGAATGACCTTTGCAACTTTCATCTTTTCTGGAAAGGCTCCTGTTCGGAAAGACAAATTAAATATGTAAGTAAGTGGATCTATGATGCAATTTATCGTATTTTTAACTAAAAACATGTCAATACCATCTTCGTCTGTTGAGAATTTGTTTTTACATAACTTAACAGTGTCAATGATCTCTTTTTGTGTCACTGCTCCCAGAAATACTGAATCCCTCACACTGTCAATACAGATGTCTGCATCAGCAACAGGCTGCCCAGCATTGTTAATTTCTCTCGCCAATTTTGGCCCCACTTCAACAAAGAAATTATTAAATCCCTCCACTATTTTAGATTTATCATAGACCTCTTTGCCATTTACAACAAAGTGGTCTGGGTGACCCACTTTATTTTCAGACTTAGTTAATCCATTCAATATATTCCATATTCCTTTAATATTATTTGTGTTTTCTTCAATTAATTTACCATAGTAAGTCTATTTAAAACTGTGAACATGAGTATGAGTAAAAGACATCAATTCATGACACTGCAATTTAGACGATAGAGCACCATTATTGCTTGCCAAAATCACAATAAAGTTACCTTCATATTATTCCTCGACCATAAAACCTATGCCTAGCACTCAGAATCATGTTGATTTAATTATTAGCTTGGCAATAACTGAGCAAAAAAATGTTCCCTGATGGTGCTTAACTGGATCATCACCAAAATCTAATCATTTATAAGTTTGGCCATTACCATCATCTCCTGAAAAGATCAGCCAAATCCATCCTGCAGTTTTTGCGTAATCTTGCAAAAAAATGCAGGTAAATGCATCACCTTCTTGGCTGAAGTAAAGGGAGAGGAATAAGAAAATGAGGGCATCAGACTGGTCCGTAACACTGATGGGAAGTTGTCACTTCCTCTAAGGCTCAAAACAGTGGTCTAATCACATTATTGCAACATTTTTTGTAAAGAAAATTTGATTTAAAAAACCACTTTTTATGGATTCTTGCAGTGGATCCACAGATGCAACATTTATAAAAAGTTAAAATAAAAGGATATATTTGACTTGGGGCCATTTCTTAATTGACAAAAGTCTGAACCTTCAGATACATTAACCTAACAAGAAAAGAACTCGGAGAGCACAGACCTCCAACAGCGCCACAGTCCTCACCCATATTGTGATTTTTACCTTAAATATTAGTGCTACCTTTATTTCATCTAAATATTTAGATTCCTTGACCATGAAAGCATACCATTAGCAATTGGATTCATAATGATATCTATTTTAGTTCAGTAGTTATTCATGAAAATCACATCTTTCTTTATGGCAGTTTGCTTCTGGATCTATCTCCAAAGTTTTTGAAGATACAACAAATCCAATATTTTTGCATTTGTTACAAGTCTATGCCTTTATTTGTCCCCTCACTACGACGAAAATTCCAAGGATATCTAAATTTTGCAAGGATCCAGAATAGACTTTGAAATCTTGTAGAACCTGTTGGAAACTTGTCCTGTATTTTTTTTCTCAAATGCCCTGATTATTTTTGGTGGAGTAATATGCACAAATGCCGAAAACGGTCCTTTCTCGCAATGTTAAAGAATCCTTTAAAAAATTCCAGGATCGAGACGGTGACCAGGATCGATCCCAAAATCTAATCATTGGTTCCTTGTCCCAATCCAGACACCTCCTGAAAATTTCATCAAAATCTGTCCATAACTTTTTGAGTTATGTTGCTAGCAGTAAAACAGTAACATAACCTCTTTGGTGGAGGTAATAATGATCAATACAGCATTTCTTGTGGCACAGTAATCTTGAATCTCCATTATTCAGTGTTTATAGTTGTGAGGGCGGGGATTATAATTACAATTGAGATTGAAACTTGATTAACTGCCCAGCTCTATCCAGATGTCAGCATCAAATTAGGATGACAGAACATAAACATCAGAAACTGATATCTGCTCCACATTCATCTGACGATGGCTGATGTTTGTAAAAAGGGCCGATATCAGCCCTCGTTCCCGGCTGTAAAAATGAAAAACGCTGTCAGACCTCGAGCGAATGTAAACACAGTGAATCTCCGTCCGCTGCTATAAACCGTCCTCTGCCTCAGAACAAAAGAATGGAGGTCAAAAGCTCAGAGTGCTTATTCTTTAAGATGTCCAAGTGCTGCAGCTCGTCTCTGCAACCAAACATGACATCTGACACTGTGACCTAAATACTCCTTACACTTTCAGGGCGGCCTTTAAGAGACGCTGCTTTACTCTGAGGAGAGACGTCAGCTGGGGGAGTAAGAGGCTCAGCTGTGAGGAGAAACTGTCCAACACCTAGAAGTACGAGCTCCAGAATATTCTGCACATTTAAGATCAACACAAAGCCCAAAGTGTGAGAGCCCCATCTTCTTTTTTTGCAGGTTTGTTAGGCTGCTGACAGGAGGATCTTCAGTCGTTTGGCCTATGACTTGATCTTTAAGACGGATCTTCTTTAACCAAGAGTGTTAGAGCGTGAAAGACTGATTAGGTTTCTATAAAAAGATGACTAAATGTTTCACAGTTTAATTAAATAACCCTGCCAAAACACACACACATTAAGAGCTAATTGCAGCCTTATTACAGCGACATTTCTAAGAGGTGAGAGAAGAAACATCTCACGCTGTTATTCGCTCTTCTGTCCGGATCATTTTCATGTTTCAATAAGAAAATATCAGAGGTTAGAGCTCGCGGTGTTTACAGATGTTACCTCGGGCTGTTTGTTCACAGGAGGAAAATGCATGTATCAGCAGTACAGTGTGTAATCCAAGCTGCACAACTAAAGCTAGGTGTGGTACATGTATACGCCAACCCTTTATACCCTTATGAGCTCTGTCATATTTATATCTGTGGGACCATTTGACACCCCTGCTGACGCAAGACGGAGCCGAGCTGTGAGGCTGAACTGTTGTCGAGCGGTCAGGGGAGTTAAATCACACGGAGGCGAGTAGAAACAGAATGAATCTATATCAAGCAGTACGTCACTCATGGGAGTTTCATCTGAAATAACAGGAACATTATAAACCTGGTCTAAAATATTTTGCAGGAGACACATTTAAAGCACCAGTGCTAACTAATTATTAAATTATCTAACTCTATTTCAATGCGTCTTGGATTGTCCAAGACAACAAAACTACAAGAAGTCAGACATACAAACTCTATTAAAGCTCACCGGAGTGAGTGTGGCTTTTCAAACAGGGCTATGTGTGTTGGGAATACACCCACAGAGCTGCACCTTTTACCTCAAGACAAATAAAACTCATCAGCTTTGGACTAAAATCACCAAATCCGGTCCCACATTTAAGGCAAAATGGAGAGACATGCCTTCTATATTTGGAGAGACGGCTTGGAGCAACATATTTTCTATGCAGGATCTTAAGTTGCATAGCTCTTGTTCGGTTACGCACCGTTAGAGAATTTAACTTTGTATCCAGAAAAGGCAGCAAACCAGGCAATACTCTGAATAAGCTGAGATACTGATACAGAGGGGTCCAGCATGAAAAGTAACACATCGACCCAGTACTACAAGAAATAATAAGGGCTTATTCAGGTGAGTCTAACAAAGGTATAATCTCACGACTGTATTAAGGTTTTTTAAGCAGGGAAGGGTCATTTTACAGACTACATTAAAAGCAAATGGGAAAAGGTGGGTGAGTGTGACATAACAAAAGAGGAGTGGCATAGTTGCTGTGAACTACACTCACTCTTACACATGGAAGGAATTCTCCTGGAAATATTTGATTAGATTCTTTGTTACCCCAAAACAAAAAAAACAGTATACTGGAATGGACCCTAGATGTTGGAGAGGGTGTGGAGGTCGGGAGGCAAACCACTACCATATATTTTGGGGCTGCTCAGGATTAAGACCTTTTTGGTCAAAGGTGTTTGAGTTAATGGAGGAAATACTCCAAACAAAACTACCAAATAATTTTAAAACATCTGTACTGGGTAGAGCCTGCTCCCTTAAGGGGAATGCTAATAGCCAATTATTTAGAATAATGATGACAGCAGCAAAGAAAAACATCACTCGTCGATGGTTGAACCCCGACCCTCCCACAGTAAAAGAATGGATAAATACAGTCAGTGACATTTACATGATGGAAAAAATCACCTGTTCAATTAATCAACAAATGGATAAATTTAATAAGATATGGTCTAAATGGTTGTCCTTCCTCAAAAAGACTCAATCTATCTGAGGAATGAAAAATAGTAGATTGTCTCCCCCTGACTCCATAATACAAATGAGATTACAGGTTTTCCACTGTACTATAATAACATTGTCTAAACTTATTTTAGAGCTCCTGGGTTCACCCTCCTGCTGAGGTGCAAAATCTCTCTCATGTTTTCTTTTGTTATATACATCCTGTTGTACATGTTTTGCAAAGTTTTTTTAATACTATTAACATTTTTTTGTTTGTTTTTTGATGTTCTTGACTAAATTTATCTTGTTAATAATGTTTACACAGGCTCTCCCTAAATGTGGATATAATGTAAATGTAACTGAATTGTTCTATTTTTTATCAGGTCTGCAGGGAGGGAGGGGGATTTATTTAAAGAGAAAAAAAAAGGGGTGCTGCATCAAAGAAGAACAATGAACACTGGAGATGGACAATGAGAGAAGACTGAAACAAGGACCATGTCAAAGAGAAAGAACACAATAAGGAAGAAATATGGAAAATAAGGATATTGACAGCAATCTGAAGTTTCCATAAGATGAAGCAAAGTTAAAAATGAAAAGCTTTTACTTCTGTTCTGCAACATGGAGGTGATGTGAATATTTGAATGTCAACTTGGATGCAATACTCTGAAAATAAAAAAAGAAAAGTAACACATCATCTGCATACAACATAATTTTATGAGATCTTCAGTCCGCATTCAATCCAGGCATTTAAGGGTCTCGTCTGATTGCTTCCACTAGAGTTCAACCCCTACCGCAAACAAAAGAGATGACAGATGACAGCCCTGTCTGTTTCCTCTGCCGATCATAAAATTTGCGGACCTAAGACCATTGGCTATGACTGCAGCCATCAGCTGATGATACAGGACCTTCACTCATTTAACAAAACCATCACCTAAGACAAAACATTCAAGTGTAAAAAAAAAAAAAGACTACACAACACAGTCAAGAGCTTTTCCTCGTCTAAGGAAATCACGAGACCAACTATTTCCTGCTGCTCAGAATATTTCTCCAAAAAAAATTATTTTTTATTACCTCCGCCAAGGAGGTTATGTTTTCGGGAGAGTTTGTTTGTCCGTCCGTCCGTCCGTCCGCGAACAAAATAACTCAAAAAGTAACAGATGGATTTTGATGAAATTTTCAGGACATGTTCAGCATGGGAAAAGGAAGAACTGATTCGATTTTGGTGTTGATCCAGATCAGCGTCTGGTGGCCATGACGAAAAATGTGATTTTTGTGAATAACTACTGAAGTAAAATAGATATCATGATGGAACTAGAAAAGCACTCGAAGAGCGCAGACCTCCACCAGCGCCACAGTCCTCACCCATGGTTATTTTTACCATAAATATTAGTCCTACCTTTCACAAAAATCACATTTTTCATCTCGGTGGCCAGACGCTGATCCGGATCAACACCAAAATCGAATCAGTTCTTCCTTTTCCCATGCTGAACATTTCCTGAAAATTTCATCCAAATCCATCCATTACTTTTTGAGTTATTTTGTTCACAGACGGACGGATGGACAAACAAACTCTCCCGAAAACATAACCTCCTTGGCGGAATCTAAATATTTCGATGAAATAAAGGTAGGACTAATATTTATGGTGAAAATCACAATATGGGTGAGGACTGTGGTGCTGGCGGAGGTCTGCGCTCTCCGAGTGCTTTTCTAGTCTTCTAATGTTGTTATAAGAATTACGGCCCTTAATTAAGCCGGTTTGATCCTCCCTCATTATAATTGGTAGAAGAGCTTCTAAGCGTCTTTCTTAAGACTTTGGAAATAATTTTTAAATCTACATTCAGTAGCGAGATTGGCCAATATGTGGCATGATCATCAGGACATTTCCCTTTTTTAGAATCAAAGAAATACTGGCTTCTCTAAATGACGGTGGGAGGGTGCCCCACTCAAAGGAGTGGTTGAACATGTTCATCATGGACTTTGAGATTCTTTGTAAAACTTGCTACCAGGACCGTCACTGCCTGGCGTTTTACCGGTCTGAAGAAGTTTGATGGCCTCACACAATTCAGCTGCTGAAATCAGGGCATTTAATTAAGATTTCTGATCTTGCGATACGGTCAGATCATGATAGTTGTATTTTTAACATAGTGCTGTGATAATGTTCAGTTTAATATTTCATCTTTAAAAACAAGTGAGAATCAACTTAAAGCATTAAAACAAGAAAATAAGGAGAAAATCTTATTTAGAACAAACAGTTTTTCATTGATTCCTGTTAAAGTTTCAAATGACTAAAGTTCATAATCACTGTGGTGGAGTTAGAAGTGCTTTAGTTCATCAGACAAAGAGACAGAGTTTATAAATGTGGGTTAATGATGTGGAGAGATAAAAAATAAATCCTTGGAGTGATTCAGTTGTTTAAGACAGCAGCGTGAGTGTTTGTGTCTGTGGGGCAGAGGAGTTGAGTTTAGGGGAGGGGGATAATCAGCTGTTGCATTCCCCACTGATTGTGATACAGCAAAGAGTGTGTGTGTCCATATTTAGTCAGGGCTCCTCTGTTACCACAGGGCCCCCGTGCGTGTGCGTCATTTACACCCTGTCCTGCCGCCGCAGGTCCTCCTCCAGACGTCCACAGAGAACAACAGAGGACCTGGAGAGGTTAGGTCTGCTGTCCCGCACGGTGCACAGGTTAGACGAGTATTTTTAACCACCGACTTCACCGCTGAAAGATCACAGAGCGAGGAAACGGCTGCCAGGAACAGACGTGTCATGTCTCCACTGCTTATATAATCACAGATTATCATTTTCAACACTCAACACAGGCTGTTTACTGAGGGAGATTACAAAAAGTATTCTGAACTCCAATACGGGATCAAAAATAACTTCTGTGAGACTCAAACTCTTTCACACTGCCGGTGAATTCAGGGCAAATACTCACTTTGCCTTGATTTCTCCCTCATGTTCTGTCATGTTTGACCTTAAGATCAGAGTTTGTCCAACACGGGGCTGCAGGTTTGGTAGAGTGTTAAGCAATCAGGCATGACCCATATACATGCTTCTGCCGGTCCAGGTTCAATCCAGCCTGTGTCCTCCCTTGACTCTCTCGCCCTCTTTTATAAGCCGATCAATAAAGCCAATATGAAGACGTAATGCTGCAGTTTATCCTCATTTCTGATTAATAAACTGGTTCATATCCATCAGACTGTTTGTATTTTTTATCTAAAAAGTAGCCTGTTGCAGTAACACGGAAAAGCAAGAATACTGCTCATGGCCTTGCAACGTGATGTCTCATGACATCAAATCGAACTGATTCAATAACTTAATAATCGTAATTAAATCCAATCATGACTCTAGTGAAGAAGCACAGCTCTAGTATAAACAGTCCAAAATTATTTATTCTTTGGATAGGATGCATTTAAAGCATCGAAGTTAAAGTAAAAATAAGCGCTAATGCTTGTTTTAGAATGATGAACATCAGGTTGTATTATAATTCTTTACTATTTCAAATAATCTAAAAAATGTCCTTAAAGTAAAACACAAACATTGCTTACTTCTTAAGAAATACAGACATTTTTCTTGAATTTGGTTTTGCAAAAACAATTTCTAAAGTAGCAGAAAAAACCCCCCGACATTATTGCTTTCACTGAAAGATTTGAGTCTTGTCCTCCATCTGCACAGAGTAAATGGGAAATAAACTAACAAAGTCACGACTGACAACAGCTCAGGCAGCAAAGAGAGTTAATTTTAAAGCAGGCAGTCTTATAAATAAAGGCAAAGTATGATTTAAAATTAGGGGTTTCCCAATCCAATATTGATATCAGATATCAGTCCAATATCAGCAAAAAAACAAATATGGGATTATACCAGCCTGCATCTAAAATGTCCGACATAAGCACTCTGATACAAGCAGTCAATTTTAATTTATTTATTATTTATTTAATTCAGTCCATTACAGTCCATACTACAAAATAAGTACTTAAAAGTCTGTTTGATTCTTGTTGATATCATATCGGATTGCTATCTGAACCGGCCAATACTCAAGGCTGCAATATTGATATCGTATTGGAGGTGAAAAGGTTGTAGCAGGACACTCCTATTTAAAATATAGTCAAAACAAGGAAAGTAGCTAATTTCAGCTACAATCCAAAACAATGAGCAATTTGTACTGATGTTAAATTAGTAAGCTGTCATTCTGTCCTATCAGTAAAGGCACAAAATGCCCCAAAAAGTGATTTAAAAAAAAGACTAGTCCAACACCTGGTAGAAGTCTCCTCTTTCATTCAGCAGTTAAATGATGCTGTTTGGATGACACAAGCTCAATACAACAGGAAAAACAACAATAACTGAAAGTGAAACTGTCACCGTATTGTACTTTGAATTATGGCTGTCACCTTCTTCTAAATATTTGAGTATCTGATATTTATCCATTTACAAAATGTAAACATACATTCAGATATAAATGTACCGTTTTGAAGCACCTGGAGCAGAGAGCCACCCGATCCAGTAGAGGGCGCTCCCAGCACAATTTGACTGTCAATTGTTTTCTCACCCTCAACAACAGGACGTACACCTCGAGAAAATAAAGACAGGCAGCACCACTCAACGGAAACACTTTGGGCTCCACATCACTGATGGCAAAATATACAAAGACCAGGCTGTGTGTCCACAAAGGACAAAAGCAGCTGGCCTACTCCTCATCTACAACAAATCCACATGCCCATTTTCAGCCTTCCTCTTACTGCAATCTCACCAAGCTGTCGTCCCCATGTGACTGTGTCCTCCTCGGCAGACTTCCTGCCAGAGGCGCAGACAAACATTGCAAGATTCATATATGGCCCACCGATGTGGCATCAGGAGAAGTAAACAATAAAATGATGGAAATGCCTTTTGTTGGTGTTGCAGCAGAGACACAACACAGCCGACCTGACTGTAACACAGCACACTTATTAGCATGTACGCTACAAAACTAATGAAATATTAATCTTTAATTATGGAGCACAATTTAAAGACAGAAATCAGCGTTTCCTCTTTTTAAATAAAAACAATGTTTTTACTTTTGAGCACTTTTGATGGCCACTTTGGTGATCCTGTCACAAATCATTTGTTGTCCTTCCTACATTACAGACTGATTTCTGCTCCTGCTTCCATTAAACAAAGAGAACTTTGACAAACTCAAATCCTTAACCAGCTGCTGATGTGTCTGAATGTCAGTTTTTGATCCAAACATCAAACCAGCAAAACCTGTTTTTTTACGTCTCCTGGAGCAGATCAATTTCCTGGTGCTGTGTTTTTATTTTCTCGAGGTGTTTCTGAAAAACTGCTCTACATGAAGTGGTTTCTTCTATTCTGAGCTGAGCACAGGAGCTGGTAGATTCACTGTAGGTGAACTTACAGCACGGATAAAACAAACAGCAGACCATAAATCATTTAAACTGCTTATCCTCACAGTACAATATTTGGATTATCATCGGCCGAGACGGGGGTCTGCGGTCCATCAGAGAGAGTCTCCCTGCTGTAAACACGGGGCTTATTTCAGGTACTGGAGACAAAAACACAGCAGAGCCTTGTACGGTCACAGACAAACTCTGATTTACTGACACTGATCTCTCCATCTCCACTGTGGCAGGTGTTCAGCTTGTGACTATGGACGTCCTAACTAGACGTCGCTAACTAGACGTCGCTAACTAGAGGTGTGCCAAGAGCACAAACCTGCACCAAGCATCTCCAACAGTGTTTGGCAAGATATTGTCAATAATGTGGAAAACTGCCCTATTTTGCAATGTAAACAAATCCTTTAAAAAATCCTAGACCACCATCAGGATTCAGATCCCCACCAAAATCTTATCACTTTTCTGTAGTGCCATGACCAACATTCCCTGAAAAATGAAATAAAAATCCATTATAAACATTTTGAGTTATCAACAAATATGTTAATCTGACAAGCTTGATTAACAGTTCCATATATCTGCCGCGGAAATATTTCAGTCATCCATCTGGGAAAGAGCCGTTCGAAAATGTTTTCAGAGGCAGAGCCTTCAAAAACGACTGCAGCTTGTGACTATGGTCGATCCTTCAGCTTGTCACACTCATCACAGGTCAATCCATACCAAGCAATGCCATTACGTATAACTTAACATACGTAACAGCTATACATAGTGGCTAAACGTAGCGGCTAACTAGCACAGTGTTAGCCTAAACTACCTTAGACTATCGTCTTACATTAAATTATACCACACAGATGTATCATTTAATACTTATAAGTGAAATCAACCTCTTCAAAGACAATCTCTACCAAGTTTTCCCAGTTTACTTCTGAGGAGATCAGAATAAATATGATGACCATTAGGGATGGGACGATACAGTTAAACTCACGATACGCTGCACCTCAATATGCCCGGGTCACGATACGATACGTAACGATACAATATCAAAAAAGTTAAAAAGAAAAAAATATTACTGTGTAAGTACAACTTATCTGTTTTTGTTTGAGTTGCACACAGGAAAACACAAGACCTAACAGGCCAAACACAAACAATAACACTCTCTCTAACCCCAAAGAGGTTAGAGAGAGTGTATGCTAACGAGCAGTAGGCTCGTTTTCGCCATCTTCGTCTTTTTTAATGAGAAAGCCAAAATACTGCCAGACAGTTGACTTGTATCCAGGCGAAGCGTCCTCAGTTTCGACCACATTCGACTCCATCATTCGGCTTTTTGGAGGCAAGGTAGTTGGTGCTAATGTTTGTTGTCGTCACTTCTGGTCACATGCACTATTACTGGACGTGACGTCTTAATTTTGTGATCCATTTTTTTCAAACTCGATGTGTATCGTCACGTACTGTATCGCGATATATTGCCAAAGGATATTTCATTCCATCCCTAATGACCATAGACTAACCATCATGTCCGTGGAGGATTTCTGCGTTCTCTCTCAGTTTCCCAGCAGTGACCACCGATCAGGAAAAGAGCAAAAAATGATTTCCCATAAGACAAGCTTCAAATGACATTCTTTCCTCCTCTTTTAAAGAATAAATTGAGTTTATTTCTGATAACAAAAAGCAGACATTGAGACCGCTTCAGAAGCTGTTTTCAAACACGCAGTCAAAATCAGGCAGGTCCGTCTGCTCTACAAGGCTACAAAAATGTTGTGTAATACTCAATTTTGCGAATGTTAAAAAGATCTGGGTCCCATCTGGATTAAGATCAACACTAAAATTTAAAGAGTGATTAACTTCATATTCATGTGATTTTCGTCCCTTGTCTCTGCTTGCTTACATCTCTGTATATATGTTTGTGTCTATTCGAATATATTTATTCTATGTATTTGTATATATGCAAATGTGTGTATCTATAAAGAGTATAGCTTTAGCCTGCTCTAAAGTCTCTATAGTCTTGAGATAAAACTTGCTATGAACTGGCACTACACAAATAAAGATTGATTGACTGATATATTAAAATCAAATCATTTTTCATTTATCTTGCTCAACCTTCTTGGCAGAGCTAATGTGGCGGTCTGTGTGCATTTAGCCAATGGCAGCGTGGAGCCAAATCAGCTGTTGGATCAGCTGTGATCTGGACTCCATGTTCTGCCTGAACTAATGTGACTGAGTTTCTGAAGACAGGAGCTTTGTACTAATAAAGTGGCCTGTGGGTGAAGTTCATGTGTAGAATAAAATGCATAAAGTAGGGTCTACAAAAGGAGCCATAACTGTCCTACATAGAGAACTTAAATAACGGTTAGAAAAACTCTTAAATCAATGCGGCCAGTCCATTATGCTCTGCTAAAAGTCTGTTTTATTGTTGATACGTGAAGCAGATCATGTGGATGATGGAGCTCATGAGACACATTTATTTGCCCTGGTCATAAAACATGATTTTCTAAAATGGGAGCATGTATTCCTAATGATTAAAAATACCTAAAATAAAAAAAATATTAGAGTCACAGTTAATTTCATTTGTCCAGTGAGGAAAGCAGCGAGCATTGTTTTCAAATGTAGAAATCATTTCACTTGAATGACCTGCTGAGTCATAAAAGCTTCATTTCAATTTAATTTGGAAAATCATCATGAGACTGAATGTTTGGTTAGCTGGATCACTGTAGGAATCCTGTGGTTCAAACTCTAAGAGACACTTAGTCTGAACAGTGATTATTAGTCAGTGTTATACAACCACAAAATTTATTTGTATTTCTTTAATTAAATGATTAGACAAGCAGGATAGAAGGGAATGGATCTGATTTAGTGCTTTTGTCTTCTTTAAAACTCCTACTGCACTTTCACTGTTACTGATACCTTCAAGGCATAACTAACAATTACTCCTTCAAAATAACAGTCTCCGATACAGTACTTTTGAAACACCAAGAAAGTATGAAGTATTAATGAATATTTATGCAGCTTTTAGTGGAATTTTCCTGTTCCTTAACAGTAGTAGGTAATGATATTAGTCCAAAGGCCGAAGATATACTTGCTGTTGTGCTTGAATTTTAGCATTTGTGTCCAGCATTATCAGTGCTCTTCCAAATATACTTGCCAATACAAACGTGTTGCTCAAGGATAACACACCAGAGAGCTCGGACTGCAAACAAGAACCTGTTGTGTAAGCAGTAAACTACAAACATGGCGACAATTATTCTGCAAGTAAAATCTACAAAGAAAACAGCAGTAATCAGTGTCATCAATTACCAATGTCCAGACCCCACCATCTGCACCAGATTCTCCTCCTCTTTAAATAGTATTTTGTCTTGCTACTTGCAACCGCCTTGGAACTACAGAAGTTCCGATGCGAAGTCTCCCCTCTCATTACCAATACTTGTGCTGTGGGTATTGACCAATACCGAGTACCAATCCGACAACAGTATGTTAGAAAAGAAAAATCATACTATGCCTGCATGACTATGATATGATTATCATTGTGGTATGTCCTGGCTCAGGTGAAATCCTTTTTAAAACATGAATAAATATAGCAATGATGCAGCATGATCGAGTTAGCTTAGCACCAAGCGTCACGTCAACTGGCTTTGCTGGCTGTGCCAGCTAGATTATCACTCCTGTTTCCTTAATAGTAGTTTTGTTTTTACGCCACAACAGTATTCCGACCAAGGGCTGTCGACATTGAGCCAAGCTGGTACCAGGAATGGAAAAGCAGCATCCGCAAACGCGTATTTAGAGCCTTGAATGAATTCAGGTTACAAGACGAACATGCCATGAAACAATTTTACAAATCGATCCCCAGAGAAAGTAATAATACCCCCTCCCAAACATAAAACATTACCCCCAGAAGAATTTAAGAATACTCTCGGTGAACAAAAAGTTGTTAGAGACTATACTAGTATTGTGCAAAATCCAGTGTTGAGAAAAAAAATAAAAAGTACAGTGCAAAAGCCTGTAATGTTCAAATACTAGTACAGAGATAAAATTAACAAGCACTGTGCGAAAAAACCTGTGCAGGGATGAAAGTAACAAGACTTGTACAAACTCTAAGTCGAGTGAAACCTGTCCTAAGTTTCTCCTTGCCTTCATTACATCGTGACAGACTGACCTTGAAGCAGCGATCTCTGCCTTCTGCTTGGCGATGGCAGCAGCCCTCTGAGCACCCTCCACCGCCCGCTCCACCTTCTGCTTGATCTTGGTTCCCTTCAGCTGGATCACTCTCTTCTTCATGGCCTTCACCAGCATGTTGTTCAGGTACTTTCCCTCCTCCTTCCCTCCCTCGGCGAAGGTTGTGCAGCCGTAGCCGTGCCTCTGGTTGTTGAGCCACTCGCCCTCGTACTTCAGCCCGCTGGACCTCTCGCTTATTCCATATCCTGAGCGTTTGTCGTTCTTCCACTCGCCCATGTAGACCTCGGTGGTGGTGGCGTCGATGTCGGCCTCGACTGGGGGGAAGTCCTCGGCTCCGGCCAGGCTCTCGTCCATGCTGATGGTGGAGTTGGTGTCGCTGGCGTTGGAGCTGAGCGCCGACTCCGTCCTCAGGAAGCTGATCTTGCTCTTCTGGCTGGACAGGGATGTGCTGGAGTCGGACTTCTTCAGTTTGCCCAGCAGGGAGCTTCTCCTGAAGAGGCCCTTCTTCTTTGGTTTCACAGCCTCTGGATCCACCTGCAGCGTGAGGGCGAAGCCTCCACGGGATGGTCCAAGCTGGGTGGGGGTGGACACAGGCGTCTCCTCACCTGAGGCGTTGGTGGTGGTGATGACGGGGATGTCCTGCTGCAGGACCGTGCCGTTACTGTGTTCACTACGAAGGGAAGTCAGGGAGGTACGGAGAGGAGATCGGACCACTGCTGCCATGCCATACGGGACGCTCTGACGGACACCATAACCATGTCGCATCCCACCAGTGAACTGACCCTGGAAAGTTCCTGAAACATCAGAAAATATGCATCAATTCTTTGTAACTGCAGCAAAGACACAGACAAACTGTGATCTGTCTTAGGGTCCATTTAAACACCAACGAAAACAGCCAAAAACAAAGAGTTTTTGTTGCATTTGCGCTTTTTCGTTTACACGAGAACAGTGCCGAGTGCCTGAATTCACACACTTTTTGAGCCAGGGTCCTGTGTGAATAGTTTAAAAACATTTTTGCTCGGTTTGTGCTCAGTTTGTTGTCGCTCCTCCAACAAACTGTGGATTTGCTGTGTCAATACTTTGACCAGCAGAGATGCATTTGTTATATTTTTTGCCAAGGACAATACAGCACCAGCTACTGGCCTGGCATGGACGCTACCACGGTAAAACCTCACCCATTTCTGTTGATAACACTGTCTTGTAATCAGGTCCTGAGCAACAACATCAAGGGACTGAATGCTCTGAGACCTGAGTAGTATTTAATTGTGGCCTCTCATTTTCATTCAGATATCAAAAACAATGCTGGTAGGTTCAGGTAGCAGTGTTGTAGGTGCAAGATAATGTGTTTTGTCAGTGTTGTTTACTACTGTACATGTTAGATTTAATTGTTATTGATCATGAGGGGATGTTGAGTGACATGGGGGCGATGTCAACAAGAAGAAGAAAAATCAGCTGTTGTTTCACCTGGCGTCTTTTTCTTTTATATGAGGGGTGAGGAAGTCTTACTTTTGCTGACCGTTGCCTTCACACGAACCATAATTGAGGATGTTACAGCTCTGAAACGCGTGCAATGAATCTACAAAATGCCACACAGCCTTTGGAGCGTTTTTTCTTGATCGGCCAACGCGTCCGGCAGGTAAAGTTTTTCCCCTACTTAGCCTCTCTGCGACTAATTTTTTTCTTTTTTTTTTAAATAGTCGCACTACAAGTGTGATCTTCAGCCCTTTTCAAAGATATAATAATAACTATACTCTGTGTTATCACCCTTTAGTAAAGTCTACATCCTTGTAAACATTATTCCACATGAACATTAGCTTGTCATCATAGAAGTTCTGAGCGTGAAAAAGTATTTTGATGTTAGCATTTAGCCTCCACTAGCATCAATGCCCATTTTCAAACATGGCGACCAAAGTAATGAAGCCATCCAGATTCACTGAATTAAAAAAATCTTCCTTCAACACGATTTCTGCCTGAATGTCACCGATATCTGAGGTGTTAAAACTTCTCCATTTTCACTCCCTTGACAGGATATTTAGAGTTCTGGTCTGAAGCTAAAATTGACCTGAGAGAGGATCGCTGCAGCAGCTCGTGAGGCCTGAGCCCGTGAGGCCTGAGCCCGTGAGGCCAGGAGGGCAGAGGGCTATTATTACATCCTGACATCTGGTGCTGCCCACCCCCCGGACCGCAACTTCCACTTGACTGAACTTAAAGCTGATGAGTCAGCTGTTAAAGAGGGAAACCACGGGGATTGTACAAGCAGAGATCACAGCAATCAATATCGACGTCTTACTTATTTTGTTTCCTCAACATGAGCAAATTAGAGAAAGGAAAACAAACACTGGAGACCCTGTGAGGACATCTGAGGACTGAAAAAACACCTCAAGTGTTCAGAAGCTGTTATATCGAACCTCATCTTGGTCCTGAATAACAGACTTCTAATGATTTTTAATTTTAGAGAAAAGCCTAAATAATTTTGCTTTGAGAATAATCATGTTAAAATGAGTCATATGCACTGATGATGGAGTATTGTTGTTTAACCCTTTCATGCATGAATTATTAATTCTCAAAGAAATGTTTATTTTAATTTTTACTTTCAACAAGTTAAAAGTCATGGCAATTTTTATGTTGTTTTTTTGTGGGAGTTATACATCTGTCCTTTACAGTAATAATTTAGTGGAACTTGAGTATCCACAAACACGTCTTCGACCAACATTTATTAAGAGTAAATAAAAAAAAAAAATCTAAAGTATATATATGTTTGCAGTAATCAAACTATTTACCTTTGACTTACAACAAATTTAAAATAAAAAATACAAAGTTATGTAAAACATGAATACAGAAAGGATACCAAATTTGTCTTTTGTTGGCTGTTTTGGATTTATGATGCAATATCTCTACAGGAAAAAAATATGCAAATATGATATTTTTATGAAATTTGAGACACAGGTTTGGGAATTTTCCACCAAGTAGTTGGACATGGTACTGCAACCTAAAGGGTATATTTATTTATTCCAAATGTTTGTCTACTGTAGTAACCACCATGCATGAAAGGGTTAAATCCACTATAATCTGATGTTAAAGCTGTTTCTTTTAAAGAAAATAAAACACATTCAGTTCTGTTTTAACTCTGAAATAATTTCTAAATGTTTGTCAAGTGGCAAGATTTTTTAAATTTTTGACACTGATATCAAATGTTATATTTGCTATCAGTTCTGGTAAATTATACAGTACAGGCCAAAAGTTTGGACACACCTTCTCATTCAATGTGTTTTATTTATTTTCATTACTATTCACATTGTAGATTCTCACTGAAGGTATCAAAACTATGAATGCACGTGTGGAATTATATACTTAACAAAAAAGTGTCAATAAATGAAAACATGTCTTATATTCTAGTTTCTTCGAAGTATCCACCCTTTGCTCTGATTACTGCTTTGCAGACTCTTTATGAGCTTCAAGAGGTAGTCACCTGAAATGGTTTTCTCTTCTCAGGTGTGCCTTTCCAGGGTTAATTAATGGAGTTTCTTGCCTTTTTAATGGGGTTGGGACCATCAGTTGTGTTGTTCAGAAGTCAGGCTGATGCACAACCCTATTAGACACTTTTAAAATTAATATTATGGCAAGAACCAATCAGCTAAGTTAAGAGAAACAAGTGTCCATCATTACTTGAATGAGAATCTACAATGTAATTATTGATAAAAATAAAGAAAACGCATTGAATGAGAAGGTGTGTCCAAACTTTTGGCCTGCACTGTATGTCACAATTTCAACACAAAAAACAAAAATATTTGTTTCAAAATATTGTCACACAATGTTAAACTACACCAGGGGTGGGCAACTGGCAGCCCGGGGGCCACGAACGGCTCTCTGCCTCACTAAACGTGGCCTGCCTGTCATTTTCAAATCAGCAGTTTTAAATATGAAGAAAACTCAAATATCTAATCAAAATAATTCTATGTAATCTTGGCTGATATTTATGATATTTATTGGCTTTTGTAAGTTATTTACGACCTTACTTTGCTATTATAGTGTCTCTAAATCTCTTTCATGAAGCATTGGAACATTATATCAAGTATTAGTCAAGACTTTATTCAAAATATGGCAGCAGTAAAATCTTTGAGCTTTAAAAATTTGGGAACACTCGTCATTTCATTGATTTGAAAATAGCTTTGTCGGCTTTAATTCCATATGTTTTGGCTAAATTTGCTTGAATTCTATGTCAAATTTATTTAATTATGTATAATAACTTTTATTTGTCATGCAACATATGAATATTGGTATACTAATATTAGGATTAATTAATATTCTCTTATGGTATTTATACAATATCCTTTTCCCCCTAGAGAATTTCGGAAAATTTGTAACAATGCTGCCCTCAGGCTGGGAAAAATGGTTTTATGTGGCCCTCTTGGTAATGAAAGTTGCCCACCCCTGGACTACATAATAAATAGCATTGGTTTATGATGATGAAAAGCAGCAACACAACTGTTTAACATACAACAGGGGTTTCATATTATAAACTAGATCCTCCACCAAGGTAGCTCACATGTTGTTTTTACATCTATAAACAACAGTACCGTGATAAAGTTACTATCTTAATATGATTTACTGACCCTAAAAACCCACAGCTAGCACTCAGATTCATGTTGATATCATTATTACTTCAACAGTTACTGAGCAAAAACGGTCATTCGCTAATGGTGGTTATCCAAGTCACTCCAAACTCTAACCATTTTTAAGTTGGGCCATTACCAACATCTCCTGAAAATTTTAGCAACATCCATCCATTAGTTTTTTTCTTAATCATGCAAACAAACAAACAAACAAACAAAACTATGCTTGCAAAAACAAAATCTCCTTGGTGGATGTAATTAGGACCAAAGGAACTTCTCTTGAGTTTGATAGTGAAGTGTCGTCTGACACCTTCTTCCACTTTCACGCAGCAGCGATGATCGTAATACTTCCTCCATCATGATCTACTCTCACAAATTAGAAAGATTCCTGAGCGCCTCCAGTCCAGCCGACTTTGACTGACAGCAGCAGGATGTTTTTTTCTTTTAATAACAGACAGACGACATCAATGAAGCTAAAGATATTCAGGCTGTTTGATTTATTTTTTCTTTATCTGTAGTTTGCCATGAAGTTGGTGCTGGAAATAAAATAGTATGTTAAGAGATTGCTGCATGATTTTAATAATCCTTTATATTAGTCTTTCTGCTGAATAGAGAAAATAAAGAAAGACCTTTAGAGCCTCCTTTACTCTTATGCATCCTTCTTTTCTATTAATACAGTTTGTTATTCTTTAACTTTCTTACTTCACCTGTTTTTATTTTCTACCATGAATAATTTTTCTGATAAAACTGTTGTAATTATGCAAATAATCCTGATTCAAATTTTAGATACTTGACCTTAAAAAGACTTTTTTAAAGTCAGAATCAAATATGAAAAATCAGCTTTAAGTAGGGCTGAACAATTTATAGTTTTCAGATCAAAATCGCATTTTCAGACAACACAATCCTGTGATCACCAAAGGAGCAATTTTGTTGCAGTTCACTTGGCTGACCCTATTTTACAAATTTGCGAGCAATTTGCAGGAACAAAAGTGAGCCTCTGTTCAGGAGTATAAGTTGGGAGTATCCCTCAAATAATGAAAACTGTAAACATGGTATATATTTCACTAAAACTTGACTTTAAGAAAATTGTGAATCAAATTGAAATTGCAATATCTGCCAGAAAAATCAAAATTAAATCTTTTCCGAAAATTTTTCAGCCCCAGCTTTAAATTTTTATTCTCTACAGAAAACTGCACGTCTGTTGAAGCTCTCAGTTCTTTTAAACGGACTCATTTGCTTACAGCTGCCTTTGATTAGATTTTATTTTCCAGTTTTTAATGACTGTTTTAAAATCACTGCACTATAACGATGTTAACTCTGCCTAATAATAAATCTTAATCGTTATTTTATTTACAACACTGCTTAGTAGTTCTTAAAAATGATTTGACTTTATTTTAACTTTTGTTTTAGCTCATCATTCTTTTTTTTACCACTTTAAGGGTCATGGGGACGCTGGACAATATACCAGCTCACACCCTGAACTAGCCGTCAGCCAACTGCAGGACCACATAGAGAGACAGACAACCATTCACTCTCACACTCAAACCTGAGGCCAATTTGGAGTCACCAATTAACCTAACGAGCATGTTTTTTGTGTGTAGGATGAGAAAAACCCAGGCAGAAAACCCATTTTACCATGAGGCACGTGCACTACCTGCTGCACCACCCTCCTCTCTTTATATATTTGTTGTTTTATTTTGTCCTTTATGTTTTATAGTGATTTGTTTTTTTCTTTTATTATTGTGTTCTAATGTTTTGTGAGAAGCTCTCTGTATTTCCTGGTTGCTTTAAGGAAATAAACTCGTCTATGTTATAATCATAGCCAATCATTTAACTATAATGAATATAAACCATCAAACAAATAGTCAATCAACATGTTCAGAAAAAATAGCAATGATTTGTTTACAACAGAGATCATCCACATTAGGCCCCTGGAATAATTTCAGATTCTGACAATGTGAGGCAGAAATATATGTTGAAGTTTTGAAAGTATCATTTGGTCATTACATCCCAAAAATGATAATGAAAACTCCAAAACTGTCGGGATTCAAACAGTCTACTCAGGAACATCTTCATGTTTGATCTGACAGCGTTTGCTATCCAATATTTAACCAGAAGAGAGTAAACTTAAAACCACTGAAAACATGACAGCTCTGGAGAGCAGAACACGAAACATCTTCATTGCTCCATGTAGCTGGCAGTGGTACGGGTTAGGGATGAAAGATATATCGTTATCATATGTATATTGAGATATGAACATTCAGGATATTAATAGTGAAAAAGCAATGATACAAACGATATAGATTTCTTATAAACTGCGCTTTCCACATTCTTTTGTGTGTTATGTTTTAATTTTACTGAAAAATGCATAGTTTTCACCGTACCCGTAGTCGTATCATATCGTACGGAGAGCGAGATATCAGGCATTAATATCAAGATATGAAATTTTGTCCATATCGTTCAGCCCTAGTACAGGTGATATTTTTAAGACTAAGAAATATTCACAATTGGAATAAATTATTTAGAAAAAAAATCAATCTGCTGACGTTGTGCTCATAGAGGGATTTAGGAAAACCCCCAGAGAGGTGTTAGGGAGTCCCAGTGGAGGGAAGTTGGCTGGTAATTGGCTGGAAGGGGAAAATTGAAGCAGCTGCATCTCCATTTTACTTAAACGTGATTATTGTTGTTAAAACAGTGTTTTAAAACTGGCCTTTCTGCAAATGTAGTCAATGATCCTTGGTTTAACATTCAGCTAAACACTATTGAATTTACTATTTACACTTATATTTATCAAAGCTCCTGTAACGCTGAACTTAAATGATGCTTACAAAATAATTCTATTTTATTATTAGAGTTCTTCCCCGCGTGGCTTTTTTGACTGAACCACATGGTGATCAAGAGGGAAAATCAACTCAGCACGTAAAGCATGGAGCTGAGTGCAAAGGTGGATGCTTCGACTTTTTTTGATGCCTCAAGTTACTGCCGCCTCATACTTTTACTCTCGGCCTGCATCATTATAAAAATACATGTTGGGCCTTTACACCTCAAGAGTTGTCTGATAGCTCAAGCTTAGTTTCATATTTAGCATCTTTGGTAGAGTTTTTCTGACAGTAAACTTAATTTTATCAACACAAAACAAAATTTCCCTCCATTTTACAAAGGACAACATAACATTAGATCATGATTAAAACAAAGGTGTAACAGTTCAATGAAGGGATGCAGGATATTATCAGTTTCATAACAGTATTTACCGATATCAGCCTGAAAAGTTACATATTGCTTGGTGGATATTGAATTTTTTTTTGCTGATATTTACAGCCGATATATCAGTCACATATCATCTGGAATATTGGCAAATTACACAAACGTACAATATTGATGCACCTTCTCATCACTATCAAATCAAGGGTTTCATTTTTACAAGCGTTAAAGACTGTTTTTCCTGTTTTACATCTGATGCTCACAAAAACATACTGTAACACTAAAAGAAACAAGTCCATTTTCCTAAAGTACAGAGCTTGTGCTCTTGACTAGAAATATTGGCTTTGGCAAAAATAAATTAAAAAATACCGGCACATTGGATATCAGCAAAAATCCAATATGGTGAATCCACAGATTAATGTATAAAGGAAGAGTCTACATCATGAGTACTTCTACTTTTGGTGGCTCAGTCTGGCTCTACCATCTATCAGAGGGTTGTTGGTTCGAGCTGAGCGTCTGCTGTCACATGTCGATGTGTCCTTGGGCAAAACACTTAACACCAAGTTGCTTCTACTCCTGCATCAGTGGTGTTAAACTGGTATGAAACTGGTTATAGCTTATGGGGTCTCAGACTCACAGCTTGTTGGTCAATTGAAGCCCGTGGGATGATATTTTGCCATCTTGCTTCACGTGCGACTCTTGTCCTGGGCTCTTTCATTTTTTTTATTCACTTTTAGCAGGGTTTTAATCCTTTCCAGTAAAAAGAACCATTCTTTCCCCCACCAAAAAAATATCTGCCTGGAGCCATAAAACTGATTTGAACCTTAAAATTAAGACAGCAGCACCATTTATGTCAAAGAACTATTAAAATAAAGATTGAGAAGACTGGATCAGTTGTACTTTTTTGGAATACTTTAAATTCTTTATTTAATACTTAGTGAATGTTAGAGCAAATGGGTCGAGATGTAAAAGCACTGTGAGTGATCAGAAGGACCAGAAAATGGTGTCTACCATTTACTTTCAGTTTGTTTCGGTGCTTGTACTTGTGTGTGTGCTTTTAGTCAATCCAGATTTCAAATGCAAAAGTTTCACCTGTATTATTTTCATTATAACAAAGGACCTGATTACTCCTCTACTTCTACTTGTGCTGTTATCCAAAGCTTCAAACTGGGGATTTAAATTAGTAAATTAAGCTGAAAAATGATAAATATAAAGGTTCTTGTAAGCTCAGAAAAGTCCTATATTTTGAGGAAGATAGCATTACATGAAATAAAATAAAATTACTTTTCTTTCCAGGACACCAAAACAATTAAGACTGCACAAACTTCAACTAAAAAATATAAATGTATTTTTTCACAGTGACAGCTTTATATTCATTTTAGTTTAGAATACCTGTGATTCTTTGTGATAAAGCTCCTTGAGGAGGTTTTGCATGGCGCTTCACCACAAGCTCAAGAACTTTTGAAGGTATGCCCACTTAGGGTGTTGTGACTGTTTGCTCATTCTTTTGCCAGTTATGCTTTAGTGACCCACTAAAAACTGTCCAAAACCCGCTCTTGGGTCACAAATCACCAGTTGAGAACCAGAGTTTTGCCAAAAGCCTACAACAATCACTGTGGTTTGTTTTGTTACCTATAAAAATTTCAGCTTTTGTTTTTTAAAATGGTGTTTTAATGAAGAGTTTTAAGTTTAAAGTGCACTTTTAAACTGTTATACTGTCACTTCTGTAGCTTTTCTTCAGTGAAGGATTTGAGTCCTTCTTCCTTCACCAGTGGAATCTAAGAAACTTGATCCAGAGCCTCAGAGAGCCAAAATAACAGAGCGCATTTACCCAAGTAGAGCTTTTAAAATCAATATTTAGTGATATTTGAGGTTATTTCTACATTGCAGAGGAAAATAAGTACTTCCAGAGTTGTTTTTGGCACTACAAAAGCAAAAAGGTCTCACTTGTAGAGTCTCACCTCCATCAGCGTAAGTTTCTGTCCCGTATCCATCCTGCAGCCCATTATTCCACGTTCCTTCATACTTTGCTCCACTGCCCACGCTGATCCGGACCCCGTACCTCCCTTTAAACCCATGAGTCCATTCTCCTCTGTAAATCCAGTGTCCTTTAGTCTCTACTCCCAGACCGTGACGCTTCCCCTGAGACCAGTACCCCTCGAAGGTGTTCCCGCTGGGCCAGGTGTAGACCCCCACCACCTCGAAGCCGTAGTTCCAGGACCCGGAGAACTCGCCCTGGCCCTTGGGTCCGGTGCAGATGCCGTGGCCATGGGCTTTCCCCCCCTCCCATCCTCCGCAGTAAGCTCCTCCATCGTCAAACTCAAAGCGACCTCCACTCATGCCTCAGCGCTGCGTAATTACGCACCGATCAGAAAGAAACGCTGTTTTAACCCAAAGATGAACTCTCCGTCAGACTCACTTCACCCTCTCCTGACATCAAAACTGGTGATTTAATCCTTAGTGCTCAGCTTGGTGGGACTTCTTCTTCTCCTGGAGTTGGTTTGGGGGTTTCTCTGCGTGTCCATGAAGCTCCAGGGCGCACGGCAAACTTTACAGAAACTTTATCTCCTTCTTTGATTTGTCGATTTTACGCATAAATCCACCGGTTTCCCTTCAGATTATGTTCCAAATTTTCGCCTCAGGAGCCTTGAATGTGAATTATTTCTGTATTCTGAGCAGCCAGGGGTCTTTCATGGCTTTTTCCAGGTGGCCTCAGAGAAAAGCCCCTCTCCCCCTGTCCCTGCTGCCACCCAGCTATCTCCTGACAGTCGCTGCTGTTGGAAATATTTTCGCAGACCTAACAAGGCGACCAATCCACACACACACACCCTTCCAAAAATACGACCCAATCCTTACTCTGCTGCTGCTGCCTGGCTGTAAGGAGACCATGGCAGAGTCTGAGGGAACATTCAGGACTCTGAGCTCCACAGGCTACACTTTAAATAAAATTAGTCTTTATCAGTTTATCAAACTCAATAAAACAAACGTCAAACAAAAGATTAATCTCTGTAATAATGTCTCAATGATTTCCCTGTGTACTCTCTTTGGGTTAAGTGGGATCATACTTCTACAAAAACAATCTTTGTGTCAGTGCTCCAGGCTTTAAAAGGCACAATGTAATGACAAGAATAATAAAATACACCCACTTAAAAGCTTTACTAATTTAATCACAATAATTCAGTTAATAAAATGACTTATGAAGTGAAACAGCGGTGATATGCAGAGAGCTTCATTCTCTTGACTCCCTCTGCTGTTCGACATCAGTCACTGCATCATAAAAAAAACTCCCTCTGGAAACCTGCTGGACTTTCTGCATTTTAATGAGCCACAGAGGCTTGAGCCAAACTTTCTTTTCTCGTGGGGGTCAACGAATCAAGTTTTAAATTCAGTCGAACTTCAAATTCTTATCACATAAACATTAAACATAGAAAAACAAATTCGTTTAGAGTGATATCAGAGTGATGCTGCTGCTCTTAAAGACACACTGCCTTACCAGCTGGGGGTCTACTTATGTAATGTCCACCAGAAAAAAACTCAAACCCACAACCTCCCAAGTTCATACAGACAGTAAAAAAGCAAATACAAAATAGAAACAAAATAACTATTCAACTATTTCAACCTTATATATATATATATATTACAAAAGACAACATAAATATCTTAGAAAAATATAGATGTTATTGTTATTGGACAAACATTTTAAACAGGAATGCATGCTGTATTTCAAGCTGAATTCACCTTTTAAACCCAAATCTGAGTGTCTTCTCTCTGGAATTAATAAAGCATAACATTCATCCAACAAAAAAATATTTTCAGGAAAGTTAATCTATATTTTTAATAAGACATCTTGATCAAGAAATAATAACATGTCTTAATAGTTTTGCCTGTTTTTTTTCCTTTTTTTAAAAAAAACAGCTCATTTGGAAGTTAATTGCTAATAATTATAATCATATTTTAGGATTAAAATATAATTTTGGCAGCTATGGCAAAAACCAAACATTGTGTGATGGTCTGATTAATTTGTTAAACCCTACATAGAAATATATATTTGAATTAAAGCATATGTCAGTCTTTATTTGAAACTTTGCAGAGATTATAGGTGTTGACAGCGATCTTCTAATCTTCTAATCTAATGCACTATTTGTCAAAATCACCATATTTCTCCTCTCCATCCACAAGATGTCACCACTGACAGCATGTTGACAAAAAAGTCTGGTTTCAATACACAGCTTTGGCTCTGAATTTCAGCATGTAAATACTGTGGCTCGGGCCGAGTTACCAAAACAGGGTACACCCCCCCACATCCAGGGGGCGATCATACTCATACGCAGATCAGACAGAGGGGGGAGGGAGAGTAGTAGGTTGCATAGCAAGCGCAGTTAGCATAAGAGAGAGATACAATATGTGCAGTAGCAATGGCTGACAAACAGCCCAAAAGAAAAAGTTCAGAGGAGTGAAAAGTGAAAAAGAAGAGCTATGACCATGAAAGAGCGAAGACCCGGGTCAACATTGGTGTGGCTTTCCGACGGTGGAGGGAGCTCCGCGAACTGAAATACCTGAAAACGGACGCGGATGTCGCCGTCTTCATCGTCAACATTAGCTTTGTGGTGCTTCACATAACAGTAACAGCTGTCAGGCATTCATCTTATTGTCTAATCTGCCAGAATGTACTGTTGTTGTGATGTTATCAATAATGGCAGTCGAGTTGTGGCTACTATTGTCTGACGAGTCGGGGTTACCTTAGCTACGTTGGTCAGCTATGCAGTTTCTACGGCCGTTTCCATGACGATGCACGTCCATCAGCTTTCGGGGGTGGAGCCAGGGGTGAGGTATGAAGGGAGAGGCGGGTCTAAATTTGTTTATCAACACCTCTCCACTCGTTTTCTCCCACATCGCTGACGACACCTTAAGGTACAGTAAAAAATTCATAAAAGATAAATCTGCACATGGCATCACCTGTTTATAATAAATTTACTTATTCACATAATGTTACAGCCTTTATTTGAGTCTTCCTTATGTTCAGCCTCTAGTTGTCCTTTAAGTTCTTATTTAATACAAAAGTCTGTTTTTTAATGTCTTGTTCTTTTCTATCAGTGTGAAAAGTCCTCCAACTACCTCCAGACACAAAAGTGTCTCCTCTCCTGACTCTGTGACCTTGAGGGTCGATGATGAAATGTTTGGTGAAAAAAACAACAGAATCAGACGGATTTACCAAAGTTTGTTATGATGGTGCAGCTGCACTCAGCGGCCTATAGAGGGCTCTAAAGTGCGGTGACCCAAATGAATTTACCCTTCCTTTAACTCCTCACTCATGCTGCCGTGTCTTTAGCCAATAAATGTTTAATAAAAAGGACTTTTCTTACTTCAACTGTTAAGTGTGCTACTTAATGTGAATATTTGCCTGGAAAATGTTAATGAGAGGTGATTCTTCAGCTCATTTTAATTTGTCTTATTTGACACTCAAGTTTAAATTTACTAATTTGAAAAAAAAATGAAAAAAATCCTCTGTTTAGGAGCGAAAGTTGGAGAATCCCTTAAATAATGAAAACAAATTATTTATCACCAATTTTAGATGATGAATATTGTGTAATGTGCTTCTGATCATTGATCTCCTTACTGTTGTCAATACTGAAAACACACTGATTACCAAACTTAAGGGTGTGCAGATCACCGCATTCTGATTTTATTTTAAGATTTACACAATGTCCCAGCTTCATTAGAATTGGGTTTGTATAAGTGGTTAATTAAATGCAAGACATTTTTATCAGTTTGCTTTGGTTTGAGAGACTGTACAAAGATGAAACGTTGTAAAATATAAGACGAATGGCTCATGTCAGGATCAATGAATGTAAAAATACATAAGAGCCTGGACGTGCAACTGTATGAAACAGCAGTTACCAGCTTACAAGTTACCTGCTGATGAGGCAGTTTCATTCTGTTGCATGTGCATTTATATTAATCATCAGCGCAGTCCCTATATGCAAAACATGTACTTTGTGTAAGGTCCACAATCCATGGGGGTCCCATTTTGCGCAAGAGGACACATTCTCCACTGTCTGATGCAGCCATGATCCACTCTGTGGACAGGCTTGATGTTTTCTATTTAAAGTGTGGTTGTTACCATCATCTGTCATTTTGCAGTGCAACTGATGTTCATGCAAACATTTGATCTAAATAACACAGACAGACACACAGGGACAATGAGGGATCATCAGTAGCTTTGTGTGATTTTATAATTCAAACGCAGTCTTGATCGCTCATGTGCACGGTTTACGTGAACACAAAGACAAAAAAAAATGACGATTCAGCCTTTTGATAAAACAAAACCCAACATTCTTCATCAGCCCAACTGTGAGCCTCTGTTTGTTCACTCACTCAGTTTTCCAAATGATACATTTATCCCGAGCTATCCTGGATCACTCATTCTCTCTGATATAAATTTTTTTTTTGACGGATCAAGCTCCAAATACAATCTACATCACCACTTTTAACCTGTGGGTGGAGGCCCATAAGTGGATCAGAGCTGTTTTCAGTGGATGGTGTATAAATTAGATAAAAATGTGGCAAACATGTTTTAAAGAGAACAAACATCCATCAGAGTATGTAGGAGTTTACCCACTGGAATAAACCAGACTACACCACTGGAAGGTGGGCATGTATTTTGCTGAAATAAAATACATGCTAAAATTCAGTTTAGGGCCCCAACTTGGCCTGTTTATCATCACTGATCCTGATGTAAACCATTTATCTTAGATTTTTGATGAACTAATGGTTGCCCCAGTGGTAAACTTTCATACTTTGGTATGCTTTTAGTAAAAATAAGATATTATTGATACATTTAGGATGCTGTAGGGTCGGCCTCAGAACAAGTGCTGATGTCTTTTTTTACAGTGTCAGGTAAAGTTGCTCAACTTATTAGCCACACTGACCAGTAAATAAATGTCAAAATGAATGAAAGAATGAATGATACGTTTATTTCAAACACATAACAAAAGGCAAAATAAACATAAAGACAGAAAACTAAGTAAATTAGCACTTGGATAAATGTTACATGTTTGGAAAGGAGTGAGAAGTCAAAGTTTATTTAATCCCATTTGTAGGAGCTATTTAGTGTTTTTTTGTTCTTGTTTAGAATTTAGTTAGTGTTTAGATTTTTACTATTCCAAATCAATTAATTTTGATTTAATTATGATAACATTTTTGTTAGTATTCCAGTAGTTTATCTTTTCTTTAGTTTGGGTGTTTTGTTTATTATTTGTTTCAGTTGGGCATGGTGGCACTATAGGTTATATAGGTAGGCGCACGGTAGGGACCAGCATGCACCTGGGTGGGCAAATGATTTTTTTACCAGAGCGGGAGAGGCACAGGGATTTTCCTTTGTTCTGTGTTTGCTTGATTTCTGGTTAAATAAACCATGTTTTTGTTTAAATTGAACATTCGTTTGGATCTTAAGTTTTTTCCCATCCGTGTACACCACAAACCACGGTGCAAGAGCGGCCTTTTGAGCTTTTTATGAAAGAGATTGTTTGAAACTTTTTGTTGTTGTTTTTTTAGTGGACAAACGGCCACTACACCACCCCCTCTTCATCAATTAATAACCAATTATTCAGCTTCCCTGTCTATACAAATACATTTTTTTAAGTCTGTTTGTATCAGTCCGAAAAAGACAGACCTAATCATCCTTGTACTCAGATTTCATTTATGTTTCACACAAAGTCCCACCTCCACTGGAATTGGAGTTGCCTATAATTGCTTAATAAAATGTCAGATTTATTCATCAGTTTGATTTGGTTTGAGAGACTGTGCGGGGCTGATTTGGGAGGGGGCTGATCTGACATCTTACCATGGGGCCAAAAATCTGTGGCAGCGCCCCTGGTGGGCCATGTGGTCTTAGAGTACAGTATGTCACTGTTTGGTGTACAGTGTGAGAAAAGCTGCAAAACTGCACATACCGCAAAATACTTTGCACGAGGAAGCCACAGGCCTTCCTACAAGTTACCTGCTGACGCTGCTATTTCATGCAGTCGCGCGTGCAGGCTCCTAATGCATTTAATTGAACCGTCATTGATCCTGACGTGAATCATTTATCTGATATTTTACAGGCTCCGTGTCCTTACAGGGAGCCGCTTGACCTTCCTGCAGCGCGCATGTTTGCGTTCAGCTCGCGCTGTGATGTAACGCGGGCGCACGCTGCTTTAGTGTGAGGGGCAGGGACTGGTTATATGTCCTCAGTCAGAGCTCGAGCTGGGTGTTTTCTTTTAGTTTTAACTGGCTCTGGTGTTTTTTTATTGGGACGTGAGGAGGGTTTCAGCACCGGGAGCTGTCCCAAACATCCGGATGCTGCTGCCGCGTGAAGAGACGATGCTGCGCTCGACCTGCTGAATCCTCCCTCCCTCTCTCTCTCTCCCTCTCTCTCTCCTCTCCTCTTCTCTCCCTCCTCGCTCCTCGCCTCTCCTCCACACGCACAAAACGCTCTGTCATGGCGTCTTCCAACCATGTTACCCCCACCAACTGTAGCTGGTGGCCCATCTCAGCCATGGACGAGGACGGCAAAATCACAGACGGGGAGGAGTGCGAGGAACCGACGACGGAGCCCAGCAAACCCTTCAACAAAGACAGGCTGGTTTTGTACCACTGGACGCAGTCTTTCACCTCCCAAAAGGTAAGAGGGGGGAGGAAAACACACGGGCTGAAAATGGAGGTGATGGCTGCACGTCTCTCTGCATGATGTGCTGCTGGAGCGTGGGGCTGCCCCCCTCTCTCGCTGTTTGTTTGTTATGATTGAAGCATGTTTGTTGTTGTTGTGCGTGTTTACTCTGCTGTATGGACGCGATCCTGCAGCTGGGCAGATCTCCAAATGAGGCGTTCAGGAGCGCTGCAGCATGGGGCTCCTGGTTTCCTCGACACATAGCAGGATTTGTGGTCAGTCTGATCATTCCTCTGCATAAATCAGGATTCACAGCTCTGCAGCTTCAGCCTCGTACTGGCACGTTTGGCCTCCCTGTGGCTGATGAATGTGGCTTTACCTTTACCTGCTCTGGAACATGACAGCCTAAATAATTGATTAATATGATGAGCAAAACAAACCAAAGGCCATCTCCCCCCTCTGAAGCTCGCCCTGACATATGGTGTTACTGTGTGGCTCCTTCAGGTCTACCTTTGGCAGGCTTTCACCTGTGCATCCTTTCTTCAGTGCACGTTAGGGCTGGGCTATACGGACAAAAATCAGATCTCAGTGTATTACAGCTGACTTTATATGCCTTTTTTAAAGACATGATTTACTAATGGCTGCTCCAGTGCTTGACTTTCATACTTTGGTATGATTTTGGTAGCAGATCAGGGCTGGTTATTTCCAGCAACCTCAAGATAAACGTAAATTGTGAACATTGACTCACTGTCAACAGAACTCGTGAAAATTGTGTTTTTTATGACAAAAAGAGAAAGGAACAATGATGATTCTTAAATGATTTAACAACTCAAAGCTGTAGTGTGTTGAAGTTGGCAGCATTTTGCCAAACAGAAACAATGAATATAGGATATAATGTTTTTATTTGTGTGTAAAGTCCAATGAGATAGGTGTACAATCATCCTCATGAAACTATGTTTTTCTTTTTATGAAGTTAGAAAAAGCTTTTTATATCTACAGTATGTACCGTGGGTCTCCCCTTTGTGGAGGCTGGCATAACGATCTGCCTTGTCGTCCACGGGTGGGTTTTAGGGACAAAAAGAGCAAATCACGATTTTTGAATGAGTCTACAAAAGTTAAAATCTGTAATCATCATCTTAACTGACCTATCATTTAAAATAATAGTTACAAATATGAATGAAAAACCCTGACCTCGTAGTTGTTGTAAATGATGCCCTGTTCAGGATCCTTTGGGTCTTCACCAACTCTGGTCACTCTGTGATGTGATGTTTTAGAAACAGACGGGCTCATTGGAAAATCTTAACGTTAGATGTCACCAAAAATGCCAATTTTACACACTGCACCTTTAAGAAACTTAAATTCAGGTCCTTAACCCTTTAAGGCCCAAGACCATAGATTATAGTCAGAAAATTCTAATTATTTGGAGCTCAAATGTTTGTTTCACTTTCTGCTAATATCCTAAAAATATCAAAATATCCATAAAATTCAACATATAGTTTTTTTGTATCTCATTTGATACATTTGGTGTTTTTGGCAACTGATAATCCATTTGAGGACATTTTTATCATTTACCTGATTTTATTCAAATGTTTTTTTGTAATTTGCTGATCATATTGAGTAGATAGAGGTATTACAAAAGTATGTATCAAATATGATACAATTGGCTTTATAGGGTTAAAGATGGTGGACCTAAGTTCAAATCTGGATCATGTGCCTCATGATGTAGTTTGGCTTCTACTTTGAACTGTGCTATTGCTAACATTACCCAAAGTGTACCACAAAAGCTGTTAAAACACTGAGGCCGTATTGATTCTATGGAATCTGTATTGATACAGGGCCTTAAATTTCATCACATGTAAACAACATAAAACAGGGTTAATGGCTGCTGGTGCAGAAGAGTCGTCAGTATTGATGAATGGAAAAGTCTCATATGTGCTCCCAAACCTGACCAGGCTGCTGTCAAAAATTAGAAAAGGTACTTTACCTCCCCAGTCTTTGGCTTCCTTCTGTTGGGGTATCAGAAGGACTGATCTGACCTCAAAGGGTGGAGCTTCACACACTGCAGTCTGTTGATGGTCAAAAGAGCCGTCACGTCCTCATCCAAGGCCTCAAAAATCATTCCTAGCCTTCCTGTACTTTGAAGCTGTTTTATGAGTCTGACACAAACCATCATCTTCAGGCCTAGTGTTACTCGAGACCGGTCTTGGTCTTGAGACCACATTTTGAAGGTCTTGGCCTTGTCTCGGACTTGAGAGCATTTTTACTCGGTTTTGTCTCGGTCTTGGACTGGCTGGACTCTGGATTTTCCGTTTAGACCAATCAAGACCAGCACTGATCTGCTGTTCTTCAACTTTACTGATGTGAATAAGGAGGAGCACTTGGTAAAACAACAAAAAGCTTCAGTTCATGTGTTATTTCCCCCTTGTGATCACTGCAACCTTGCCGGTGTTGCGACTGAGGGACTTCCTTAAAAGCTGGGGTCGGCGATTTTGGAAAACTAGCATGAATTTGTTGCTCACATGCACGCGCGCGGCTGATATATCCAGAAGACTGATTCAACTCCAAACCCTCAGCCTAACGTGTTTGTTTTACACCACACCAAGTCATGTCTCAGTCAGCGGTAAGAAAACACCAAACAAACATGTAAAGTTAGTTAGTGCTCACAGTCGATGTTGATCGGGGTATAGGTAGTTCCTCTGACATTCTCCACATAGCTGTCAAATCTCCCATTTTGGCCATGAAACTACCGTATTTTCCGTATTTTATCCTCTTTCCCGCCGTCCTCCTGTATCGGTATTCTCCCATAAATCTCCCGTGTGATGATATAATAATAAAAACATTCCTCTGCGTCTCCAAACTGAACTCTGTCTCTAGCCTGAATGGGGTGGTAATGCTCCAAAATGATGGATGCCAACCGCCGTAAAACCAAAGAAGAAGGAAAAACCTTGCGAGAACGTCCGCCCCCAGTAGCCTGGGTGGCAGCTATTGCGAGATTAGAGCAGCAGAACGAACTTAGAAAAACCATAGACTGTAAAAAATAAAGAGTTTATTTTAGATTTATTGTAAATCTGTCTTAAAATATGAGGGATACTGGAGCTTGGTTGGGGTTGTGGGACAGCTCACGGCGGGCTTCCCTAATTTTCAAAGACAAAACTTGAAAGGTAAGCATTCTCCGGCGGACTCTGATACGTATGAGCTCGGCTACACGCACCGAGTCTGTGCACGCCGGGAAAATGCACACGCAGTAGGCGGGCAGAATGGCGACGGGATTTGATTGGTTTAAAAACAGGTGTCCCGGCATGATTATTGGTTGGTGTTTTCCCTGTTTTACTCCTGCTGTAGATAGCCGATATTTTTCGCTCTGTTTTAAGAACACATTATGAGTTGATTACCATCGGGTCATAAAGACCATTTTAACCAGTATTACAAAAAGTGTATCTAAATCAAATCACCAACCCCAGCTTTAACTGTTCAACCTTGTCATGGTTTTTAAAGTTGATTTTGATGGTCTTGGTCTTGTCTCATTCTTGGTCTCGACTCCAAAAGTCTTGGTCTCAGTGCATTCTGGTCTCGGGCAAGTCTTGGTCTTGGATAGTTTGGTCTTGAGCACTATTCAGGCCGACATCCCTGCTCTTAAGCTAGCACAGTTCCTGCTGTGGAAACCCATGAGATTAGAGTTTACTGTGCCAAACCGTACTGAACTGTGCTAAACCAAATCAGACCTTTTTGTGGAGATGCATCTGATGTGTGTGTCTTGTGACTGGCTTGCGCTGTACGCTGCCTTTCAGCCAATTACAGCTGGAGTAGGTTTCAGCCCTCTGTGACCCTGCGAGGGATAAAGATAATGAATGAGTGGATGAGTAACACTGAAAGTCACTGATCTGATTACCTGTGATGAAAACTGTCTGCAGCAAACTCAATGATTCACAGCACAGGAGAACCTCCAAACCTTTTCCTGTCATGATGCCCTAAAAATGTAGACAAGCTTGTTATTATTGCTAATATTTGGTCACAAGCCTCCAGGACATGCTAACATACTCCATCAACACTCAGCCATATCATTGTTGTGACTTTTCAATCAAATAAAATCATCTCTGCTTCTCCCCTCAGCACCCAGGCGCCACAGGCTGATGAGGACTCAGATTCAGAGTTAGCTCATTAAAAGCATCTGCTTAAGTTTGTTTTTCACTCTCCAAACATCTGCAGGATAGAAAAAGATGGCTTAGTTTTACAGAGTTCACCTAAACAAAAGCCAAATATCACCAATCATACTGTAAATATTGTGATTCCTAGAAAATAAGACGTGAGAGAATAGAATCTGAAAACATATGCTATGATTCTTAAGGTTTGAAGGCACCTATTTCTTCAACCTGCCAAAGCAACTGGTCGATTCAGAAACATCTTCCTGCCAGTCTTTCTGACAAGCTGCTTTACTAGATCTGAGTTATGTGAAGCTGCTACAGCTAAAAAGAAAAACATTTTCTATTCGGCAAAATGTGATCTCTTAAGGAAACAGCACACTCTCAAAAAGGAGTGGGATGAATTTTAATTTATCCTTCCTCTTATCTACTATTCAACATGTTAACTCACTTATCAAACCTGTATTTATATCAGAAAAAATAAATTAATAAATACACAAGAAGTGTCCGTAGAGTACAAACATTTACCAAGGCTTTTCCAACAGTGGCCCCGTTTACATGGGTAGTTTTCCTCAATCTGATTGAAATCGATCGGTTTAAGTGAATCTGATTCGATCTGTATACATGAACTTTGAGTAAAGAGATCCACGTTCAATCCGAGTTTGCATGGCCCCAGCTGAATCTGATTGTATCGTTTTTTTTGACATGCGCAGAAGGTCACTCTGCCACTACCTGAAAATGTGTGAGAAGAAGAGGTGCACTTCCTGCTTCCTGTTTACCTCTAGAAAGATGGATCCACGTCGTGTTTTGTTGGGGTTTCTATTAAAAAGTTTGTTTCCTCCACCGTCCAGTTCTTCTGTTTGTTCGCCATGTTTGTTTGGGCATGCTCTGCGTACGTCACTACGTGCCTCTTACGTACCACGGAGCGCCTGCACAGACTGAACAATCCTCTCTACAAACCCAATCCGCTCCACTCAGCCGTTTACGTGAAGTATGGAGCGGATTATCAATCGGCGTAGACTACCTCTTACAATCCGATCCGAAATACAATCAGATCTGGGTGAATCCGATTGGCTAAGATGTTTACATGAGACATTTCTAATCTGATTGACCTTTCAATCTGATTGTAAATAGGTCCTGGATCTGGATCAACATTTGCATTCAGACCAACACCAAAATTTAACCACTTCTTACTTGTGCCATGACAAACATTCCCTGAAAATGTCAACAAAAATAGTTAAGACAGTATGGAGTTACTAGCAAAAATGTGGAAAACTGCTCTCTCTCTTTGGACAGAATTTTTTGTTTTTATTTTACATTCAAAAAGAATTGCTTTGAATAAATAAATATATAGATAAAAAACTATGATCACCAAATTCAATAAGTGCTAATGACCCAATTTAGTATATTTTCAATTTAAATTGTGTCATAACAAATCAACATTCAGTCTTGTAAGCAAATTCAAAAATCATCGAATGAATCAGATATTTTTTTGTTTCAGTTGAAACACAAACAAAAATTGTTGGATTTGCAAACAAAATATTTGGTTCATTAGAACAATTTTTTGATTTGTAAACAAAACTTCTGGATTTGTTAAGATACAAGTTTAATCACAAATATATTTTATTTGTTCTACAGCACTTTTCTGCATTTTTTAAATTTCAAATTTGTATTTTAATGCATAATTAAGACACAATGTTCCCTTAATATGTCTTGCACTGGTGGTAGACCCTTGAAAAGAAAATCCTTGAAACTTCAATCAAAATCTGTTCAAAATTTTTGTTGTTTTTCTGTTCACAAACTAACAGCAAACAGCAGTAAAAACAAAACCGCAATAATTTAACCAGTCATCACAACATCTCTTCCTCTCTAATCTATCAAAACTAATATTCTTGCCTAATGTATTCATTTAAAGAGACTGTGAGGAGTTTCTAAGTAATTACAAAGAAGTCTCACTTTTAGATATATGCCTGATAGAAATACACTCTTTAAGATGAGTTTTATAGCATCAAAATAAGTTATCTATAAATGCTATTCCTTAGCTTCGCGGTCGGGTCGAACAGAGCTGGACTGGCCTGGATACTCAACTTCAGGAACAAGACAATTAAAACTAGAGCAAATTTATATTATTTTATTGTTTATATTACACGTCTTAGAGCACCGGGCTGTAAGTAGCGATATATAGCCAGCTACAACTACGATACTAAGTTTTCCAAAAATTGCTTGTTGTCACACATCAAAAACTACCGCTACGTAACGAGAAAGACATACATTACCTCGTCACTTTGCATCCTGTAAGTTGTTGAAAAAAGAAGTTGTAAAGCAATGCAGAGTTCTGAGGAAGGTCCGAGCTGCATTTATCACAACAAACACACGCTGGCTTCAGTCACGTCTTTGGTGCGTTCAAGTTGTAGTCAGAAGTAGGAATTTCCGAGTTCCGAGTAGGAAACTGCAACTGGAACGTCCCCCGAAGTCTGAATTTCCTACTGGGAACTCGGTGAAACCTCGCCACCCCTGAGTTGACAATCGAAGATGGATGCCCCCAGTGTGAACAGTTATTTAGTTCCTGTAATAATCAATTTATTTGCACTTCTGACTGGGGTGTGTCGCTCTAGATCAGCTGTATACATAGTATTGTTAGACTTATATTTACAAAAATGCTGCCATAGTGATATTCATATTCTTCATGAGATATTTGTGAACAACAAAGCAGGGCGTGCTAACAACAGCTAACAATAGCCTGGTAGATTGGCATGTTTTTTTCCGACTCCAATTGGAACGCCAATAAGTCGGAGATGATGTCACTCCCAGTTCTGAGGTTACTGGAACGCAGCATTACGACAGTTGCCACGCGTGCTCATGGGTAGCAGAGTCTTTATTTCGCCGGTAATATATTCTCCTCATAGCACCTTAAAGTTTAGTTTAAATTAGATTTGATGAATATGCTTTTTTCTTACATACATATTTTACAGGTGAGACACTCCCGTTTGGTCAATAAACAAGAAAGAAATGGAAGTTTGTAAACAGCCTCAGTCATATTTCAGTGTTTCTACTTCCCAGATAAAGCTTGACTCACCCTGCATTCAGTGTTGTAAACTTATTTACTTACTTACTGATGAAACACCTTCTACATTTTCAATATCTCTCCCCAAGAGCCCCCCAGGCTCTGTAAGCTAGTTGGCTGTAATGAGGCATCACAGTTTGTGTTCGATTGATCTCACGGAGCACTGGAGGAGTTTGGCATGTGTGAAAGTTTAAAAGACAAACAGTATTCTCAAAGTCAAGTTGCTGACAGCTGAAGTCAGCTCACTGATCAGTGTGTGTGTTTAAACCTGAGCTGACAGCTCGTCACTCAAGTAAACACGCTGCTGATCTTTGACAAACCACAATAAGAGCAGGAAGTTGGTTTGGTTTACATGTGACATTTAGGATTAAATAGAATAACAGAGGCTGTATTGTTGAGAAAACAAACTAATCAAATTGTGATAGTTATTGACACCAAGGCTTTGACAATATAAAGAAATCCTTCCAGCTGACTTGTGGACGCTGCCATCTTGGGAAGCTGCCATAACTGAGGTGAGAGCTTCAGCCTGCTGACAGCAGCAGATCAGAGGATCAGATACATTAGACAGCAGCTACAGGGACTTTTATCAGGCTCTCTGTAAAGTCTACTAAAGTCTACATTAGTCCTCAAACTCATCCTCAAGTATTTCTTACGTTTCTTGCCAAACAATCCAAACAATCAATATGCCTGTAAACCCTTCTGTTTCAGCCCTGCTCAGAACAGGCTGTTTTGGCCCTGTCTGCATGGAGACAGAAAGGTTTCTTAAAAGTTTTCTGTCAACAAAAAGGAAGAAATGTCCATACACAAAAACACTGAAAATTCTGTAGTACTTATGCCAGGCCTGTAAGTGGTGCTATAATCTCTATAATCTCTTATTCATCAAAAACATTTTTGTATGATTGTCAACTCAATATCATCTATTTTAAGTTATTTTTTGCTATTTCATTTGCAAATATTTCTGCCTTTTGTAATTGATTTTATCCCACATATTTGTGTTTTTACGTTGTAGCCACTCAAAAACACCGCTAAATAAGGGTCTAGTTCTCGTAGCGCCGTGAAACGGCCTCCGCAGAAGAGACTCAGCTGTGGCTGCAGAGCCTCTGCTGCAGCTCTGGCTCTTCCACGGAGGCCGTTTCACGGCGCTACGAGAACTAGACCCTTATTTAGCGGTGTTTTTGTGTAAAAGTAACGCGCTGAAAATTCTCTAAATAAAGCGTGAATGCAGACCGATATCAGATTTTTTCGGTGGGAGTCCGTTTATTTGTGTTTTTGATCAAGGAAAATATGGCCCCGTGTGAGTGCAGCCAAATCAGCAGAGGAGCAGAACGGGAGGAGGAAGGGGGTGTGTGCTCCCAGCGACATGGGCTTCAGCGACACAGAAACACCGCTGTAGGGGTAATTTCTGCTCTAAACCTTGTGACAGGACCCAACTTGTTCCATCCCGGAATATCACTTTAAATCCCACATCCAAAAATATCAGTTTTTTTGGTTTGTTTGTAGTTTTCGCTGTTCCCTGAAATGTTAACAGTATCAAACAATGATTTGATTTGTTCTGTTTTAAAATATGGATATCGCTGAATTTATTGATGAACTCTGGCAAACAGCTGAGCTAGTAGCTAAAGGGTTAAGCATTTCAGTGCTGTGCTCTAATGTTTACCATGGCTGCACAGACATGCCAACTTTTCATAGCTAGCAAGAAGCTATACTGCAGAATATAACTGCTGGGATGCAATATATTTTCCTCCTGCAATTTACTGTATGCTGTCATTTTTTAAGGGCGACTTTCCAAACTAGACAGTATTTTGAGAGCACAAACCTCCACTAAGGTAGCTCACATATTACTGTCAACATATTTAAGCAACAGTTCCATGATAAAGTTACATCATAAATGATTCCCGCACTTTCCTGGGAGAAGATCTTTAGAGAGTGGGAGTCCACTTTGACTGGGGCACAGGTAGCTTCCCATCGACCCCCCACCCCTACACGGCCTGCAGGAAACACTCTACACAACACAGACTAAGATCACTTATTAATGCCTCTCTGTGACTTTTATAAACCTCATTAATCACAGACTCCTGTCAAGAGAGACAAGTCCACAGATGAGTCCAGGGACTTGATTAATTGGTTCAGCCGATGACACCCGCTGACACCTGTCAATCAAAAGCAGCTCAGAGTCGAGACTGCTTGGTGTATTGGACAACAGAGCAAAACTGAAACAAATTTACTTTTAAAAGGATAAAAAGAAATGCAAGTAAATATCAATTCAGGTAAAAGATGTCGGGGCGGACATTAGCTCAGTTGGTAGAGCGTCCGCCCCATGTACGTGGCTGCCAACCCCCAGCAGCGGCTGTAGGTTCGAACCCCGGCCTCAGCCCTGTGCTGCATGTCATCCCCCCTCTCTTCACTCGCTTTCCTGTCGATCTTCAGCTAACCTATACAATAAAGGCCATAAAAGCCCCAAAAAATAACTTAAAAAAAAAAAAAAAAAAAAAAAATCAAAGATGTCACGCACTCATCAGAGGGATGAAAAGAAATCAGAACAAACAGGTCAAAAATCATGGCAGGCACTAGGGCAGAAGTAGTCAAAATAGTGTCTTATTTTTTACATAAAAACACTTAATGTCAATCTTTCAGTCAGTGGCAATACCAGCAACCTGTAAGACCATTTATCAGAAATTTGGCAATGAATATCAGGTGTGTTGTGTTTTTGACATGTGTGATCCAACTTTTTTCCAACAAGAAAATCAGAAGTAGTCGATAAGGGAATCATTAAAGAATCGGATCAGTAAACAGAATTGCTAACGACGTTGATATCAATCAAATCTTATTAATTCCCATCCTCATTAAAAGACCTGTAAATATTTCATGATTTATCGTAATTATTAGGGCTGGGACGATTCGCTTTTCTCCCAATTCGATTTATTGCGATTTTTTAGGTGCCGATTCGATGTAAATTGCGATTCTACGATATTGCCGATTTTTGAAATCTTTAGTTAGCTTTTTTAACACCAGCGAAAAAAGATGAACAATGATGATGCCTCCAGACTATATCAGGAAAAATACATCACATGTGAGTCAGTTTTTAGGATTTATTCAGCAATATATTTTAACCATTTGACCAGCTGTTTATACTCTCTCTTCAAAAGCCTGGATTGCATTTAAAAGTGGCTTATTAATCCTTTAGGCACCAGAGTTATTTCAAGAAAATATTACATTTTGCTATCAAGATTTAAAAGGCTATAGTTTCAAAGTGGTTAGTTTTCCCACCCATCATCATCACTGTAATTTACGGGCCGACCATGAATGCCTCTGCTGCCTTCACTGTGCTTTTTACCCCCGGCTTCTCCCTCGTCTGTCCAGAGCTCCGTGGTCTTTCTCATTCCCGCTAACACCGTCACTTTTCACGGTGTTTTGAGCTTCCCTGCATCCCAGACCACGTCCCCTCCTCAGCACTCGCCGATTACTTCCACCCCAGCCCCGGAGAGGCAAAGCACTGGCCTTGGTATGTGCTGCTTGGGGACTGTAATGTAGCCGCCAGTCCTCACTGGACGACAGACCGTCATCTTCAGAGAGTAAATATTCCTCAGACTCAGAGTCAGCCAGTACTTGACAAAGTACTCTCGGCACCATCAGTACTCTTACTCACTCTATCACTCTGTGCATGTCTCTCTTTTCCTCTCTGCTCCGCTCTACAGCCTCTATAGCCACACTCGAGTCTCTCGGTCCGGTGTGTGTTTCAAAATAATTATACGCCAAAACTTCGATCGATTTTTGAACAAAATAATCAATTTAAAAATCGGTAGACAAAAAATTGCGATACTTATGTGAATCGATTTTTTCTCCCACTCCTAGTAATCATATATATTTTTCGTTGCAAAAGTACATTTAGCTAAAAGAAAAGTTCACACTGCAGCTTTAAGGTTGATATGCAGATGAATCAATTATGAAATTACTGAGTTTGACTCTCCCTGTGCTGTGACATTAGCCTCCATATTATAGGATTAGTAACTTTTCCTCTCATGAGAAGGGTCTAAATGCATCCTCTGTCCCTGAATATTTCCCAGCATGCACTCAGAGCAGCTCTGGATCTGCCTCTCTGAAGCGAAGGCCGGTCTTTTCGAGCGTTTCTCCTTCCACTCCAGTTAGACAACCTTGAGTCATTGCTCCGCTCGAGGTCGGTGCGTCGCCTATAAACGGCTCCATTGTCGAGTCAAAGCCACTCGAGCTGGAGCCTCTGATTGTACCGTCTGTCAGTCGGAGAAGAGTAAACACCGCGCTCGCTGTCACCACTGTCACACCGATCCTGAGCCGTCTGAAGGGACTCTGCTATTATGTGCTTCTGCTGTATTTGCAGATCAGGAAGATAACGCATGTAGAGCTTGAGAATGAATTTTATTTAGTCTCAATTACATTTACACAGTTATGACTATAAGTCATCCAGATTAAATACTACTGTGCCACATCTGTTCAAAATGGCATACTCTCCATAACGTCTGTTTTTTTAACCTTATGGCACTCTTGCTCGATGTTTTTATTTATTTTAAGGAGGTTATGTTTTCGGGAGAGTTTGTCTGTCTGTGAACAAAATAACTCAAAAAGTTATGGATGGATTATGATGAAATTTTCAAGAAATGTTCAGCATGGGAAAAGGAAGAAGTGATTCAATTTTGGTGTTGATCCGAATCACCATCTGGATCCCCCATGAAGAAAAATTCAATTTTTGTGAATAACTACTGAACTAAAATAGATATCATGATGAAACCAATTGCTAACGGTATGTTTTCATGGTCAAGGAATCTAAATATTTAGATGAAATAAAGGTAGGACTAATATTTATGGTGAAAATCACAATATGGGAGAGGACTGTGGTGCTGGCGGAGGTCTGTGCTCTCCGAGTGCTTTTCTAGTTTTTCCATTTTTTTCGTTTACAAGTCTAGTACTATTTACTGCTGTCTTTAATGTTCAGCATAATAGTGTCAAAAAGCATAGATTTTTTTTGCCAAGGCAGCAGCTACTCTTTCTGGGGTTCACACATTAAAATACAATCCACAAAATACATCAATACCATTCAAAAGGCTCTGAAAATTGAGACAGAAAATAAAAGGCAGTTAAAACAGTGACCACCTGACAGTCATAATGACAGGCTCTTAGATGCCTTAAGATCAGGGTATATGTACATCCATTAATAAATAATTATTTTAAAGAATTCTATAAAGTGCATTTGGAAAAGAGCAGAACTACTGTTTAAATCTTTCTAAAAGATAATAGGATTCTGCCTTTACTTTACATTATCCACAGAATGTTAAGATAATCTTGATGACATTAGATATTTTCTTCATACTCTTTTTAAAACAATTTTGCTGATTAAACTTGTGATGGAAGATTATTCAATTTTTTCATACCTCTTTGTTCTGCATTGGTATTTGTGAGCAATAGTGTAACACAACCTCTGGATCATGCCTTGTATTGAAATCGTGACAACCCCAGTGTAATTTAATTTACCAAACACAACATCTGGAATTCTGAGATATGGAAATGTTCCCATACGCTCTGTGAAAACATGTGGTGCATGTTTTACAATCAGTGAGTAATCATGTTTCATAAGCATGACCCCAATATCTTATATATATCATAATCAAGCAGCTCTGTATACATCAGGCTTATTTCAAATGAGATATAGGATAAGGCAAGTATTGTTAATATATATGTTAGTATGTTTATTTTTGTTTTGAAAGTATTTCTCCAACTGTATCTGGTCATTGGTAAAACAAATTAGAATGGAAATATTTTAATTCCAGCCCTAATGCTCATAAATATATTATTTAAAGATCAGATCAATGTGTTTATCGTCCACAAGATAATCTCTTTAAATGTTGAGGCCAAAGTGGACTGATCATTATGACCATATAATTTCATTTATAGAGCATTACTTTTATTCAGCATAGTTGGACATATACTGTTTATTCCATATATTAGCTGTAACACAGGCACAGTGTCCAAAAAGTACCACAGCTGTTAACCTTATTATCACCAAATGTTGGCATTTCTAAGTCAAAAATGTAATTTAATAAAGAGTTAAATGTTTTTTCATGTCTGTTTCTAACACAAATAGACAGTTACTTTCAAAGGAGCCAACATCAGTGGAGTCAGCGTCATCTTGACATAATAAAAAGTGAAGACGTCATTCTGGTTAGCCTATTCAGAGAGACTGGGTGAACAAGCCTGATGAAGTAATTATGAAAAGTCTGGATGCAGCAGACTTTTGTCTTGTACATAGAAGTACTCCATCTTGTGAAGGAAACATGTAAAACTCAATAAGGGGCATGTAAGACTTGAAAAAGTATATATCTGTTTGATAAGCTTATCTTCTGGGATTTTTCATGTTTTTCTTGAACAGGGGAGAGACAGCGGAGCAACTAAGAGTGTTGAGGTAGTGGAGGAAGACTCGCTTGCTCGTTCACAGCAATCAATTTACTGTTATTGGATTTTATTTTTGTAGCCTTTGTATTGAAAAAAGTTCTAAAAAAATGAAGGCGTGTGCTGTCATAGTGCCTGCTTTGGGTCACAAAATAGCTGGAACTAAATTTCCTTACCTGTGTTTGCCATGCAAGCCCGAAATCCTGGTCAAATGCTCTGTCTTAAATCAAGGGCGAGCAACTTTAATGAACAAGAGGGCAGCATACATTTTTTTCAGTGCCCGAGGGCCGCACTGTTATATTTTGCTGTGCACTTACAATGAAGAAAATAAAAACATAAAACCAAAAAACTGCAAATATAAAGCTTCAAAAAGGTGTTAGGCTAATGTTTGTATATTCGAGCTTAAACACCATAAAAAAATCAGGATTTAATGACACATAGCGAAAGCCAATTTAAGATTATTTTAATGCATTAAAAGCATGAATGTTCAACAGTTTTAAAGCACAAATATATTACCTTTACCACTGTTTCCAAATGTAGTTTTTACTAACACTATTTGTTATGTTTTAAGGCCTAATAAAAGATATTTAGAGCTACAGTACAATCACAGAAAAGAAACTTCTTTAAATATTTTATCACCTATCTAATTTGTGCAGTATGTAATGGTAAATGGTAAATGGACTTGAGCTTATATAGCGCTTTTCTAGTCTTTTGACTACTCAAAGCTGCTTTACAACGCAGGTCACACCTACCCATTCACACCCGTTCGCACTCACATTCACTCACTGATGGTTCTGAGTTTCTATGTTAGTTATCCATCAGTATCTCTAACACATTCATGCCCTTTCATGCCCATTTACACGCCACTGACGCAGCAGTGGGAGCAACTTGGGGTCTTGCCCAAGGACACATCACCATGTGTCGCCCGGAGCTGGGCTTGAACCTGCAAAGTATGTAGTACTGGTTACTCATGATGAATCATGTTCAACAGTGTTTTCTTCATATTTCCATATATTATTATTTTGTGGGGGGAAATGATTGGTGGACCGCAGTGAGTGAGGTAAAGGGCCACATGTAGCCCCGAGGGCACCAGTTGCCCACCCATGGTCTAAATGGTTCACTTTCTGGCTGCTGCAGAATGCTCTCAAACCAGGATGTAAACAAAGGACATTTAGTTCCTAGGAGCAAACAGCTAGCTCTGATGGTGTCATATTAAAACAGCATTGTTTAGAAGAATCAAAAAACAGAGATACGTTTTTGTATTTTATGTAGAGAAACACTCTCATATAGCTATCTGATGAATGCACAATAGCTCAGAGGAATGGACATTAAACTAAAAAAGGGACTGAAAACAGGTGGTGCTAGCAGTGCTAACATTAGCATTAACCAAACTCCACTCTGGAAACCTACTTCACTGTGCTGACCTGCTGACACCGTGATCCTGTGATAAATAGTAAGGGCTCAAACCTGACAGTTTTCTTAGTGCTCTGTTAACTTTCAACTACTTTAGCTGGATTTGACATTATCTGCCAGTTTTCTTTTTAATTGGATCCAATCAAAGTTTATAGTTCCGTTATTCTCACAATATTTTTTATATCAAAAAATGCTGCATCTTCACTCACCAAAAATATCAAGATTGGATATCTGATCCATGTTTCCCTGCCCTGACCATATTGGAGATGGATATTTGGAACGGTGCAGCTGGAAAACAGTAAAATTGCAATCCCATTAAATGTATTTTGTAACATTTGTGTACAGCAGCTATTGTTATGTAATCTCATCCGTGCCTTAAATGGCATGAAGGGATTGTTTTTATAAGATTAAGAGGCCAGGCACTGGGTCGTCCTCCCTGACAGAACTGAGCTGAATGTTTCTGTGACTTGATACAAAAACAAAAGCTTGAAAAACAGCTGGTCACGATGAACATGAAGCATCTCTGCAGCACCTTAACAGATAAGGATATATTTAGGTGATATTGTGTAACTTTAAGAAGTGTAAGAGCAAAGAAAATACTACTGTAAACAAGGTATGCACGAATCATGCTAATCATAACAATCTTTCCCTCTAAGAAGTGGGATTATGATTCTGGAAAATGATTCTTATATTATTTCAACAAAGAGATATGCTGCATTAAGATAAAAACATACAGATCTACCTTAAAAACAGTGCTTACATTTACCTTAGAAGTCTTTTATTGCAACATTACCTTTTTCTTTTTTTCTCTGCCATACTTTATTTGGTAATGTACTGTCTTTGGGTTTCTAAAGTTTTCATAGTCTGGAGGAAAGAATTTATGATGTGGTTTTCTTTTACCTTTGTAAACTCATAGAGGATTTTGTGGTGTAGTTTAGGTAGTCAAAAAGATTTGTTGTGATACCTTTTGGTGCTTGGACATTGCCAAAGAAATGCTCGTAAAGTATTGCTCCTGTTATGTTGCCTTCAAGGTTAAACCAGAAAAACTTTTTGCTCACAGTAACATAAACCTCACCGTGTACACCATATTTTTCCTTAGTGATTCTCTTATTTATTCCATTTTTTTTCTTTAAAACTAAAGCTCCAATTTCACCAAGTTAACTACTATCCTCTATCTTGCCTGTCTACTTAAGCCACAGTACTTGGACATGCTTGTGAGGTTACTTGGTGACTCCAAATCGCCCTTATGTGTGGATGATTGTGTGAATAATCATCACTCTCTCTATGAGAGCTTTCACACCTAATTTTGAACCAGCCATGTTCAGACCAAAAACTGAAATTGGTTCAGAACCTGAAAAGTTGGTTCACAACTGAAAACAAAAAAAATAACAAATAGATCACTGGTGGGTTTGTTGTATGTTGCATTGATGAAATGAGCAGGAAGTTGAGGAATATTGGGAAGAAGAAGAGTGTGCAGTGGTCAAGTGAGGAGACAAAATGTCTGATGGCAATTTGGGCATCACCAGAATTTCAACTGAAGCTTGACAGCAGTGCTGAGTGAAAACAAAAAGCTTAAAGCAACAACAAACAATTTTAGAATATCGATGCGATTCGCCATTTTGCTGGTGTGTTGTTTACTTCTGCCTGTGTAACACAGAATAATGCCCTCCTACTTTCCTTATGCTTAAACTGGTATAACCACAAGCTGGTTAACTAGAAAGCACCATGGTTCTATGAATCCAGAACTGAGCTGGTCCCAGAACCAGAACTGTGCTGGTGTAAAAGCCCTCTATGTGTCCCTGTGACTGTCCGATTCAGGGTGAACCCCCCTCTCACCCAGTGACAGCTGGTACAGGCTCCAGCCCCCAGTGACCCTTAAAGTTGATAAGTGGCATAGATAATGGATGGATAGATGGATTGAAGAAATATTTTTAGTTTAATAATTTAGCTCTCTAGTGGCTTCTATGGTTGTGGCCGGGGTGTAACTGCACTGTTGTACACCAACGTGCATTTGTTGACATACAGAGGGAGGAGAAGCGAGTCGACAGAATGTCTTGAGAGACAAATAAACCATGTGGACTGATACGGTACAGTCTGATCATGTTTCTATTCGAATAAATCATCATGTATTTACAAGTCCAACAATAACAGGGCAAAACCAGCATCAGTCGGGCCAAAGTTTATCCCTGTCTGGGCATTTAGCTTGTTACTCTCCTGCTTTCTTTTTTTCATCTCCTCCGATAAAACTTTTCTTTTCTTCAAGTTTTTCACTGCTCATGCCATGATAACAAGTCTACATATTGCTTTCTTCTTCTTGTTTATGGCGGGTGGTATCCAGCATCATAGGAGCATTACCGCCACCTACTATGCAGGAGTGTGAGCTAGAGGTCCCTGTTTCCATTAGGAAAATAAGTGCGTATTTACTTTAAACTAAATTCTGCTCATTAAATCTGTTTTAAAAATTCCAAAACTGCTTTATATTTATGTTTAGCTTTCACCCCAAGGGGGAAGTAACGTATGCTGTAAAGCAGTCTAAGCAATAAAAATGTGTATTTTTTTAGTGTGGAAGTGTTCCTACCATCCACATCGAAGTTACATAGTGCCAGTGAAGGTGATACAAACCCCTTCAGACCATGACAGAGGGGTCATTACACCTGTTGTAAGGTGATGTACCATCATAGTGACTCTAGAAATATTATATTAGGGTGGAAAAAATACTTAAGTGCTGGTTTAAGATCTGAGTCTGTCACTTTTGCACTTTGATTTTTGCCTTTAAACTAAGAGGTCTGTTGTTCTGTTGTTTTAAAGACAGAAATGATTCTGGGTTCTCAAATATTTTGGGGGTAAAAAGAAAAGAACTAGAAAAGCCCAGACCTCCGCCAGTGCCACACAGTCCTCACCCATATAGTGATTTTCAACATAAATATTAGTCCTACCTTTATTTCATCTAAATATTTAGATTCCTTGGTCATGAAAACATACAAATATGCACAAATGCCAAAAATGGTCCTATCTCGCAATGTTTAAGAATCCTTTAAAAAAATTCCTGGATCCTGACCACTCCCAAAATCTAATCATTTGTTCCTTGTACCAATCCAGACGTTTCCTGAAAATTTCATCAAAATCCACCTATAACTTTTTGAGTTATGTTGCTAACAGAGAAACAAACAAAAACAAAAAAACAAACAGACACTGGCAATAACATCACCTCCTTGGAGGTGGTAAAAATGTTGACTGCATCACAGTTACACTGTATATCTTGAGCTTGCATGAATAAAAATGTGTTAAAAAATTATGTCATAATAGATTTTGCCTTTTCACATGGTGTCAAATCAGACTAAAGGTTTTTTTATCTTGATAGTTGCAGTTTTAAAATTGGATATTAACTTGCAGCCCTTATTGAGTGAAGAGGAGGGCCATGTGTGACCCCTGAAATGCCAGTTGCCCACCCTTGATGAAGACATTATCATCAGTGGGATTATTTACACTGCTGTATGCATCAGCACGCTCCTGAGAAGTTGAGCCATTGAATTTCTCCTGCTCTGCATTTTCTCCTCTCTGTCTGAGATACTTCACGACTAACAGCCACCACAGCTGAGCGTCTGTTGCCTGAAGTAGGTCATACAGCATATTCATATCAGTAAGGGGAGTGATGTACGGTGAACAGAGCAGATATGAAAAAGATAGAGATGTACAGAGCTCCATACCTCAGAGCAGAAGCAGCTTTGGAGGCCGGCTCATGGATCAATACTGAACTGGCAACCTGAAGGCCTGCAGGATGGAGATTTACACCTTCAATACACACACTGTGACGGAGTAACACTGCTGTTCTCTGTCAGTGCAGAGGGCACCGTGTCATCAACCCAGTCATGTATTCATCGGGTATGTGACGTTTATGAGTGTTGAGTGAAGAAAAGATAAAACTTAGGCAACAAAATGTTCACCAAAATTCCCCCAGATCCTGATTTAAAATTGAACATTTGAACTGGCTAAACAAATACTAAGCAGCAGCCCGTAAGGCACAGTGTGAACATATTTAAATAGATGTAATATCTGATATGTCAGACGGCACATGGAGATGATCTAATGCTCCATCTGAACTGGACTGGTAATGTAGATGCTCATGTATACTGGCATCATTAAACCATTAAAGACTTTTAAAGGCCTGTTAAAAAGGCATTAAAGAGAAGTTAAAGAGATATCCCAGCATGCCATGGGTGGGAAAGCTGCCGACTGATGAATGGGGACAAATTAGTGATAAACTCAGACACTAGAGGAACCAAGCCTGGGTATATATATATATATATATTTTTTTTTTTTTAAGTTATTTTTTGGGCTTTTTATGGCCTTTATTAGGTAGGACAGCTGAAGATGACAGGAAAGCGGGTGAAGAGAGGGGGAATGACATGCAGCACAGGGCTGAGGTCGGGATTCGAACCTACAGCCGCTGCTGGGGGTTGGGAGCCCCCGTACATGGGGCGGACGCTCTACCAGCTGAGCTAATGTCCGCCCCGCCTGGGTATATTTTGATTGAGTTTCACTTCCTCCCACTCCTGTTTGAATATATTTAATGTAATGACCACATTCTCTTTCTCTTCTTGTTTTTATCTTTCCATTGAATATATTTGAAATAAAAAAGGTTCAATCATTCAATCTGAATTAAGTTAGCTTTTTCAAATACTAGTTTTAGGCTTTCATGCCTTGAATAGTTTGGACAGGGCAGTTGAAAGAGTTAGAGAGTGGATCCAGGATGCCTACGTCCAGAACAACAGCCACTGTACAAAGTGGAGGTGACATGATCACTTGGTTTTCTTTTGCTGCTACCTTTGCAAAATAGCTCGATTCATCAGATTCCATGTCTGTCATCAGGCTGATCCATCTTGAAAAGCTTCATGCTGTAATGATTGTTCCTGGTCAGATGATGATCAGGCTCACCGGCATCCTTATGAAGGCAAAGAGACAGTTTACACGACAGCAAAAATGGAAGCTAATAGAGCGTTTCGGTTGCGTTTCCACTTCCTGTTTATATGAGAATGGTGCCCGGAGTGCATGAATCCACAAACTTTTGAAATCAGGGTCCAGAGTGAAAAGTTTTGAAAATATTTTGGATGTTTTCTTCGGGCAAAAATGACTAGCTGTTTTAAAGGAAAGTTAAGCTGGGCATCCACTGCGATTTTTCACCCGTGCGACTATTTTGGGGATCGGGCCGAGTTTTGGCTCAATCATGCGTCTCACAACATGTAGTATACACAGGGTAACGAGAAGCGATAAACACCTCATGACCAACTCCCGATCGATCGGGTGAAAATCAAACCTGTTACAAGTCCTGGTTGCCCCTCGTGAGGCTATGTCACACTTCACATGAGCAAACGTAGATACAGAAGAGAAAACAGATGCACAAGACGGAGCAGCATGGCATCACAGAGGACCTGGACCCAAGCAATGGAGGGTCGACTTGTTGAGCTGTGGCAGGCACAGCGGAGCCTATTCGGGCAATGCGTTTCTGTTTGTTATCCATTTGCATCTGTCAGCATCCAACCACTTCCTACTTCTTCTTCTTCTACTTCTACTTTTTACGTTGTATTTCCGGATACAAGAGTCCGACGTGTCGTACATGGATGAACAGTGTGAGCAGTCAGATTGCATCTGAGCATCGGGTCGTATGGTGTGAGAAGAAGAATCGTGAGCTGTGAACTGTTAACCCCTGCGATTTACTCGTACACCGCGATCGAAAAGGTCGTATAGTGAATGCCCGGCCTAAGTTCAGCTCAAGATAGCCCGTCTGGTAGAAGGGGCTTAGGGCAGAGACGAATGAAACCCAGATGAGACCCCAAAATCAACCATTTTCTGGCTTTCTGCCTGCTGCAGCTTTAAGCACACCTAGGAACAACAACAGCAGCTAAGGCCGACTATCAAGCAACATGTGTGCTGCTGACTGTGCTCGGTTTGGCATCACTCCTCTAACAAAATGCGGATTTGCTGCGTCAATCCTGCAACCAGGGAGATGCATTGTTATATTCACCAAGGACTGACAGCGTCAACTACTGGCCTGATGTGCATGCAACTGCGTTTCCAGTCGTTCTCGTGGATCTGTGAGAGTGAAAAACCTTTCAATTTCTAGTAACAACTTGTGTAAACGGGCCCAAAGGCAGTAGCTACAAGTGTGGATAAGCTGTGCTGAAAGTGGGAAATGACTGCAGGCCTTTGACTGGCCTGTGATCAATTTGACAGATGGAACATTTGTTCAATCAGTGTCTAGTTTTTCTTGGAAGTTTGTGCCCTTTTCAGTCACTTTCTAGGGTTGAAATAGCCTGACAGGACAGATAAACTGTTCAATAGAAAATGTTTGGTGATGGGCAGAAGGTTTAAAAAGCATACCCAGCAGGTGATGGTACAACGCATCTGTCAATCACATTCATAAGGCCCAATCAGATAATGTGCTAGGCGGGAACAACTGCAGCAGCGAGAATTCACTTTAACCATAATCAAAAATTGTTAATGATGGCATTGGACTAAAAGTAATGCAACTGCAAGCATTTGGTAAAGTTGTAAAGTCTCTAAAGTTACTTGTTACTACTCTCTCCATCCTCTGGTTTTATATCACAGCAGCTGTCTGAGATACAAGAGATATAAAGAGATGCAGCATTTATCTAGAAAGTTACCCTAAAAAACAGCTATATATATCATAATAGGAAAAACTATTGTGATAATCAAACCAATATTGTTCAGCCTTAATGGAAAGTATTTAAAACTCTAGTTCTGTGGAAATTAACTGTACTTTATTATCAATAAAAGACCGGTGAGTCAAGATCAACAAAGAGTACAGAAGCAGCAAATGTTGTATTTACAGCATAAAGAACTGACAAGGCCATAAACTGTCTGTACATAAACAATCTTCACATTATGAAACAGCTCCATTATGTCTTATATTTCCCGTGTGTTCCTCTCTGCTCTGTTGATAATATGAATTATCAAACTACATGCAGCATTACTGTAAGGGCCAGTAATATCATCATAACTAGCTCTGTTTCCTCTTTTGCATTATTCCTGTCACATCATGTGTCGCCTCCACAGCTGCTCGCCTCCTCCTGTCTAACAGGAAAATTCTCCTGCTGTGAGATGCATGTGTGAACAATCAGCTCAGGATGATTTCAGGAGCAGTCTTCTGAAACTTCATCAGATATTTTTATGAGCACATCCTCATGAGTAGACTGTTCTGTATGAAGAAGCTGGTTGGTCCTCTCGAGCACAGAGGGGTGATAAGCTCTCGTATCTTTTATTAATAAATCACTTATTGGAAGTTCATGTTCTTGTAAATCATCTCTGCTGAACTGGAACTCTGGACTTTACCAAACTCGCTCTATTGACTCTCTGATGCTTAAAGGAACACTACACCCAAACAGCGATTTGGCCTCATTTTTCTCTCAGCCTTCATTGATTCCAATTGAAAGCCTGCAATTGTTCAATCATGTGAAGTACCAGCACCATAGGCTCATAAATAAATGACTTCAGCTGATTAATTATGGACGCTACCCGGCCAGGACACTTGGATTACAGCGGATCAGCAGGCAGAAATGGTGCACGCCAGTGTGGACTTTAGGACTTTTTTCTTCGGCTGCCCTGTTAGATGGACCTTTGAGTTGATGTTTGAGCCTAAACGGTGCTATAGCGTACTTCCGCCAGTGCCGTCTCTGCAGCTCCTGCATTTACGCGGCAGCGAATAAAACCAATCCAGGCAACTGCGTGGTAAGGGGCCAGCGCGAGAGTGTTGCGGTACACTTTGGCATGTTTAGGGTCGAAATATGTACTAAATGACCGTTTGATTGAGCGATACCTAAAATACGGATTATGAGCGGCTGGCGGGCCTGGTATGAACTTTGATGACTGCTTTCTAGGCTATCAAAAATGCTCAATGTTCACTTTTAAAGAAAAAAAAAGCTTAAACTACTGTGCTCCAAAAATGTAGAACAATTTCTGACGAAGACTCACTCCTGTTTCTTGCGTCTCTTGTTTTTGTTTTCTATAACCCAACAACATGGTAAATAAGGAGAACCTAAATGGTTTTCGAGACTTAAAGGGATACTTCAAGACAATGGCATGATCGTATACATCTGCCACAGCGTCACAGCTCAGTTATCTCTCTGTTCACAAACACTAAGGACTAGGGCCGAACGATTTTAGAAAAATATCTAACTGTGATTTTTCTGGCAGATATTGCGGTTTCATTTTGATTCAAAGCAGCGGTGTGGTGTTGTTGTTTCTATATTAGCAAGATAACTCAAAAAGTTAAGGATGTATTTCAATGAAATGTTCAGGAAATGTCCAGACTGGGACAAAGAACAAATGATTAGATTTCGGGAGAGATCCGAATCATGCAATTAGCTGAAACTTATTTTCAATAAATTAGTTAAAACTCAAATACAATAATCTGTTGAATCTAATGGTTTTAATTGTACTACACTGCACTGATGTCAGCCCATGATAAAACAATATTTATATTTATGTTTGGATGTGATTCATTTTACTCAAAATATCACTAGTTGTCCAGTTAATTCCCATAAAGTCCATATTTCTTGTGAAAATGTTCTAATTTGGAATATTTCCTATTTTCCCATCTTAACTTCCCATGGAAAGGTTCCAGAAATTTACTGGAAATTTTCCATCCCTTTGAAACCCAAATGATTAATAACATTTATCTAAAGGGGTGGTTCTGTTTTTTTGAAGCAGGGTTGTGTGAAGCACATGGCATGATCCTGAATGTGCACCACAGTGTCACAGCTCAGTTCTCTCTCTGTTCAGAAACCTCAGGACAGATGCTAAAGCTGTACATTGATGTACTTGGTGCCAGATTCCCTGTTTTATCAGAGGAATTGAGGGGGGAAAAAGAAGCCACAGAAACAGCATAGGGTCTTCTCATGTTATAAACTATTGTCTATGTTGACTTAAGTTTTGAAACAAACTAACAAATGAACAAAAACACCAACAGACGCCGGCAATAACATAACCTCCTGGTGGAAGTAATGATCCGACATTGATATCAGTCTGATATCAGCAAAAAAACAAATATCGGATTATATTGGCCTGCATCTAAAAAATCCGATATAGGCACTCCGATACAAGCAATCCATTCTGTTTTTTTTATTTAGTTGTAGAATATGCTTATGATTAAGTCAAACACAGTGGTTATTTTGCAATTTAAATACATATATTTTTTACTGGATTTCTTGAGGTTACTTTTCAGGGTCTTCTAATAATTTTTGTTTTATTTTATTTTATTGTTATAATAATTATAAGTGTAAACAGCTTTAGATATCAAACAATTATCTATTTATTTTACATCAAAAGGCCTTAATTACAGCCTCACTGTAATGATTGTAATGGTTTTAAAGTGTGTAGGAATCACTTACAGGATTAGATACAAAATGGCTATTTTGGTGCATTTAAATCCTTTTGAAAGTAATTAAGAGAGACGGGAAATGTGAGAGAACAGAGCTTGGGAATTAAGCGCAGCAGCGTCTGGTCAGCTTAGACCGTGGACTCGTCGCTCTGGGCATCAGCAGCCATCTGGTCTGTTTCGAACCACTTGGCTATTACGTCTGCCCTTTATAAGCTTTTTAAACATATATTTGAGAAACACTGTTGACTCTTCACTATCAGGTAGATATAAAATATTAAAAGCAGAATATGCCTCTTTAAAATGTGAAGGAATTAAGGACAGTGCAGAAAGAAATGGGACCATAAAGAACTAAAACACTGTTGTGCAGACTTGGGGAAGTTTTGGCTTCTTTTGTGCTGCACAAGCAGCTGAGCTACTTGGCATGATTACTGAGGAGTGACTAATATTATTATATAACATGGAGCAGTGTGTGTGTTATTGTGGGGGGTGGGACCTCAGCTGTGTACGACTGACACTGAGACATTTGACAGTTTTATATAAAATCTATAATTTAGTGAGTAATACAGCCACACTGACGAGGACATAAAACCCATTTCCGTTCTTTGACTCTGCAGCTGCGTTCAGATTTGTTACTGTTGTGTTACAAAATCATTCAGTCGTATTTCACGACGTCAGGGCCTGGTCATGTTCAGCTAAACTCCCATTTTGCTGCCCCTGCTAAGAAGCCAAATGTAGAAGTTTATAGCCCAGGTGTCATCTCTATTCATTAATCATGTTCCCGCTAATAGCTCTCCATGGACCTTGGCTTCTCCTTCGTCCTGCTAGCAATGCATCCTGACTGTCATAGAGGGTTTTTATTCAAACTGAACATGCTGTAATGCTTCTCATTACCAGACAAGAACACCCAAACACATTAGCCAAGACCATTAATTAAAAGCAGCACGCATATTTGGTTTATTCTTGTCTGATGACTCTTTTCTTTTTAAGGGGTGGGACAACATAATATTTGGTGGGCTCTGCTTTGGTTTATCATGATTAATTTTAGGTCCTGATTGTGTTTTATCATCTGAATAATGTTTTAAGGCCTAAGTTCGTGAAGATTTTAACAATGACAGAAGATAAAGAAAAGCACAAATAATCACTTTATGCAGATGATGTGACCATTTATCAAATCAGTACAGAAATATACTGCTAATGTTTCAAGCAACAGTTTTTTCAAATCAGTATAAATATTCACTTAAACATTAAGTCCTTACATTTAACAGGTTGTCTATTGTGATGTAATGTCCTCTCATTCTGCTTTCTAAAACTTTCACTAAATGGCCACTTTATTCGGTACACTTTAGTAGTACAGGGCTTGGCCCCTTTTATTCTTCATGGCATTGTGTTCTTATACTGACATGATAGAATCATACATTCATCTCTCATGTTCCACCTCATCTAAAAGATGCTCAACTGGATTGAGATCTGCTAACCGTGGAGGTACAGAGACGTCATCATCATGTTCGAGAAACCAGTTTGAGATCATTTGAGTTTTTTTGGAAGTATCCATGAAGATGAGTCTACTGTGGTGATAGAGGGATGGTCATGGTCAGCAACATTACTTGGGTTGGCCGTGGCATTTAAAAGATGTTCATTTGGTACAAAAGGGCCTAAAGTGTGCAAAGAAAATATCCCCCAACACCATCACACTACCACCACCAGCCTGAAGCGATGATACAAAGCAGGAAGGATCCATTATTTCATGTTGTTTACACCAGATTCTTGCCAGACATTTATACCGCTTTCACACTAAAATTAGCGGGTCAATGCGGGTTTTTCCAACGCGAGTTAACCCGCTAACAACCGGCAAGTGACAGTGCCAGCAGACCCAGGTCTAATTGGCAGCTGCGTGGCTTCTTTTCCTCTGGTGTGTCATGCTGATGTCATCATCAGCGCAACAAAACACATCCATGTAAACAATAGAAAGGAGCATGGAAGCCGTGGACACGTTGGTCAGCTGTTTTTCTGTACTTTGTTAAAGACCAAAGGAAAGAAATTAGTGTTTTATGCAGATGAAGGAAGAGTTTAACTCATAGAATAAAGTTCACATATACATATATATATATATATATATATATATATATATATATATATATATATATATATATATATATATATATATATATATATATATATATATATATATATATATATATATATATATATATATATATATATATATATACATATATATATATATATATATATAGTGGATAAAATATGGTATTGAAAAATGCATCAATATTGAAAAAATGACAACCATAAGGGGGTCCTTTCATTTAAGAGCTGTTTCACTAAAAGGTTTCTGTCACATTATGTTCTAAATGTAAGTATCTTGACGTCATACCCTTCAATAAAAGGAAGATACTAATAAAGTAATGCCTCATATGTCATCTGTGTTTCCCATTTAATGGAATATAATCTCTTCTGATTGCAGGTACGTCTAGTCATAAACGAGAAGGGTCTGGTCTGTGAAGAGAGGGATGTGAGCTTGCCACTGCAGGAGCACAAGGAGCCATGGTTCATGAGGCTGAACCTGGGAGAAGAGGTGCCGGTCTTTCTCCACGGGGACACGATCATCAGCGACTACAACCAGATTATAGATTATCTGGAGAAGAACTTTGTGGGAGGTATGGTGCAGTGATGATGTTATATTTTTCATCTTTACTTTAAACCTGAGATCAGACAGAAAATCCTGGTTTGAAGCTCTGGAGAAATCGGGTGCTGCTGGATCCACATTCAATCACAAAGACAATGTTGTGCCTTTGTGGTGGATGATGGCAGTTCTCATTTAAAATATCTGAATTATCTTGTGGGCAGCTGGCTGATCAGAAAATGAAAAAGGGAATGACTTGCAAAAATGTTGCCCATGTTTCAAGGGTAATTTCTGTTATTGTTAAACCATTCAGCCACAATAAGACTGCCAAAAAGATTAAAAATAGCAGCATGCAACAACTCTCAGGCACTTACATTTGGCATTTAAATTACTTCAGCTTCATCATGAGTGGAACTCAGAGGACAATCGTGTCCATTTGGATATAGAGCATTTACCAAAATGACTTAAGATCCAGCCAAGATTTATGTATAAAAGATTATATAGTACATTATTCAGTCAAATATGTTTTTAAAGGAAATGTCCATTAAAAAATCAGTCCTAGAAGATGTCTTTAAAGAGCCTGTAATGTGATTTTTTAAGTTTAATACGCCCTTTTGTGTTTTACATCTCCTCGATGTGATGGGCACTTTGATTGCACAAGACAGAAGTTCATAGCATCTGAACTTCTCCTCCTCCCGCTGTTTACAGCACCAGTAGCTGCTTGAAACGGTCTGTTCCCCGCCCCCCCTCCAAAATAGTCCTACCATTGTTACCTCCACCAAGGAGGTTATGTTTTCGGGAGAGTTTGTCCGTCTGTCTGTGAACAAAATAATTCAAAAAGTTATGGATGGATTTTGATGAAATTTTCAGGAAATGTTCAGCATGGAAAAAGGAAGAACTGATTCGATTTTGGTGTTGATCCAGATCAGCGTCTGGCCGCCATGACGAAAAATGTGATTTTCGTGAATATCTACTGAACTAAAATAGATATCATTATGAAACCAATTGCTAATGGTATGTTTTCATGGTCAAGGAATCTAAATATTTAGATGAAATAAAGGTAGGACTAATATTTATGGTGAAAATCACAATATGGGTGAGGAATGTGGCACTGGCGGAGGTCTGCACTCTCTGAGTGCTTTTCTAGTTTTGTCATCAGTTTGAGCTTATTGGCTGGAGGCTCAGTATGTTTACATCTTTGTTTGTCACATATGTAGCACTCTCTGTGGAGGGATGATTCAGAGGAGGCAGGACAAGAATCACATCTGTGAGGCTTCTGACACACTAAATGGGATAGAACATTAGATTAATAAAACCGTACCACTTTTGGGTCTGACTATAATCATACATTAGTTGTTTAGTCTCACCTGACATAAAACAACGTCTCAGATTGAGAAAACAGCTGGACCGGGGGTACTGAGTATATGAACACTAGAGGCTGTTGATCAGCAAAAAACAGTATTAAAAATATTAATATATAAAGCTGATATTATGGGAAGAAAAGAGCTTTTTGACCAACTTGTGGGACTTAAGTCAGCTTTATTGGCAAGCTAGCCTAATTGCAACCTAGAAAAGCACTCAGAGAGCGCAGACCTCCGCCAAGCAGTGGCTTTTCCACAACCCCCGTGAGACACAATTCTGGATCACCAGATCCAGAATGGAGCCAGGATCCAGATCAAACTCAGCACATATATGAAGGTTGTTATCCTGTATTAACACAACTAGTTTTGGGAACATGGCTTAATATTCTGATTCATTATGAATTATTGAAAGTTGTCAATGGGATTTCCCATTATAAAGTTTCATGTAAGTTTAATTTAAGTTTAATCTAGATTAAATTTAAGTTGATGGTGATATAGACATTGACCTCATTATCATGTAAAACTGGAAGCAAATCTGTTAGAAGATGTCAGAGATATGTTTTTTTTAATTCCACCCAATGTTAACTAGAGAGTTTTTATTTATTTATTTATTTTTTGCATCCAGACAAATATACATATCGCCACCAAAATCTAATCATATTTAAGTTGGCTCACTACCAACATCTCCTGAAATATTCAGCAAAATATGTCCTTTAGTTTTTGCATAATCTTGCAAACAAACACATGCTGGCAAAAACACAACCTCCTTGGTGGAAGTAATGACAGATGTCTTTTATGAGGGTCTGTTGGCTAACAAATGCAAACCCTTCTCTTTTAGGTTCCTTGTTTTTTAGCTTTTCTTTTGAAACAAGGACCATTTGTTTGAGTGAAAAAAAATGCCCTGAGATTATTTAGTGCTCCATGTTTCTTATTGTGTGTTTTTAAATAAACCAGCTGACACACTTAAATAAGACATTTTTGAGCCGTTTATCTTGATTGTCGTCTTGTTATCCAGCACTGCTCCAGAACTACAGCAAATACCAGGCTGCATTTTTCCAGTTTGAGTAGCAAAGACTATGGGAAGCCTTTGGAGGCCATCTGTCGTTCGGTTACAGCGTGTGCCGGTGTGTACTGTACTGTGAAACTGTGTTAGCCGTCGACGACGTCTTTGCAGCAATGTCACGAGATGGACGCTGTGATTAGATTGGATGAAATTGGAACGATCTCTTTGGGAAACTGAAGAGGAGACACAGATACAAACAAGACAGTGAGAGAGTTTATGATTAAAAAGCGATGGTTATTAAACAGTGGAAGTAAAGATGCGTCGATGTGTGAGATGAGGGTTGTGGTGAAGGGACTCAGATTACAGTTTATGAACTAAAAATGTCTCGGCGAGTCTGCCAAGAGTAAGGACACGCTGGGATGAAACACTTAATCCTGTTATCAGAGTGTTGTGATACAGTATCTGTGGGCGGCGTGTCCTATAGACTCCTCAGCTGTAACATGATGTTATGTAACGTCCAGAGAGCCTCGGAGCACGAGGGCCTGAGGGGGAAGTCTTAGTCTTAGTTTTAAGTGGTCACTCGATCTGGGCAGTGACGCTTGAAATCTCTGCAGAAGATCTGGTTGACTGGCTGCTCGATTATCAGAGTCTGGAAGGCAATAACAGACCCTGGTGTTTGACGTCTTCCTCTAATTCAGATCCATTAATCTGGTCTATTTTATAGTGAGCTGTATGCAGGTTAATGCGCGCACTTCTTCAGAGGGGAGCTGTACTAAATTTCAGATATGTGCCGACTCAGTGCACTGCAAAAGCTCAGATCTTGGCTGGTGGATTTTAGAGAACTCAGGTGGGGTTGTTTTTGTGCCCATCCATGGAAGAAGACCACATTAACACCCCCTTTTTATTGTATTTATAATGTACAATATTATCAGTAAGAGGTTGGTATTGGCAGAAATTGACCTAAAATGTTAAATACACTGCAAAAACTCAGATCTCATCAAGGATGTTTGTCTATTTTAAAGTCAGAAATATCTAAAATACTTATTTTAACCTACTTAGCAAGCCCAGATAAATATCTTACCATAATGACTAAAAGGCAAACATAAGGCATTGAACTGCTTGTAACGATAAGAAAATATCTGCAAATAAAACAGGCAAGTTTGACTCAGTGGCTTAAATTCAGGTTTAAAATCTGCTATGGATGAAAAAAATATTCCAGACGTACTTTATGTTAAAGGGCAACTTCGGTATTTTTCAACCTGGGTCCTATTGCCCCAAGTGTATGTGTGTATACGATTGACGGGTACAACTCGTTTTAAAATTGGCTCAGTATCAAGGGAGCGGATGCAGCCGGCAGCCGTGAAGCTAGATAGGGGGGCAACTGCATCCCGTATAAGTTTGAGCATTAAAAGTGTTTATTTCGCCACAGACCGGTTGCGATCGCCGGTGCTAGCTCTCTAATTAGCATTGTAAGCACTGTGTTTTCCTTCACGTCCTCTGACCTGTGTGACGTCATCTGTGAGCTTGTTGCCAGAAGAAAACAGAGGAGCCATGCAGCGCGCCGCTCAGAGTGGAGCTGCTTATCCCGGAGGACAGTTGAAAGTTTTACTGCATCGGTATCATGGCTGAATATTTACCAGATTTCGAGAGTGAAGACGAGCCTTTTCATTACGACGTCCCCCCGTATTTATTTGAGCCAGAGTATCCGGACGAGGAGCTGCTACAAACTCAAGAGCTAACGAGGATAGCAACAGAGGGCCAACGAGCAGACGAGGGTAAAGCAGCGGCGGCACGAACGCTCTAGATTTGTCTCTGACACACACATTTACTGTTGCCATAAATCCTCTTCACTTTTTCCTCTCGTCCAGCCAGTACAGACTTGTGGCCTACCGTGTTACAATGCTAATTAGAGAGCTAGCACCGGCGATCGCAACCGGTCTGTGGCGAAATATAAACACTTACACAACACATACAATACTTATACGTATTGTATGCATATTAGTTATACTTACTTTATGGATAGTTGTCCATTTGGTCCCTGTGGTTTTGGTCGCCTCCTCCAATTTATTTTGGGTACATGAAAAAAGGTGTCCAGCACTGCCCTGCTGATCAGAGGGGGGAAATCCTCTAATGTAGTTACACAGCGTCGGGTACTTCCTGTATCATCCCACGACACATCGAGACCACGAATATTGGGCAACAGGTCCCACTCGTTACAACACAGACATTCTTCCTCTGTGGGCATAGAGTCACAGCAACCACAGGAGCACCACCAGTCCTCAGAAATTCGCGTTCGTGCCGCCGCTGCTTCACCCTCGTCTGCTCGTTGGCCCTCTGTTGCTATCCTCGTTAGCTCTTGAGTTTGTAGCAGCTTCTCGTCCGTATACTCTGGCTCAAATAAATACGGGTGGCCGTCGTAATGAAAAGGCTCGTCTTCACTCTCGAAATCTGGTAAATATTCAGCCATGATACCGATGCAGTAAAACTTTCAACTGTCCTCCGGGATAAGCAGCTCCACTATGAACGGCGCGCTGCATGGCTCCTCTGTTTTCTTCTGGCAACAAGCTCACAGATGACGTCACACAGGTCAGAGGACGTGAAGGAAAACGCAATGCTTACAATGCTAATTAGAGAGCTAGCACCGGCGATCGCAACCGGTCTGTGGCGAAATAAACACTTTTAATGCTCAAACTTATACGGGATGCAGTTGCCCCCTATCTAGCTTCACGGCTGCCGGCTGCATCCGCTCCCTTGATACTGAGCCAATTTTAAAACGAGTTGTACCCGTCAATCGTATACACACATACACTTGGGGCAATAGGACCCAGGTTGAAAAATACCGAAGTTGCCCTTTAAGTTTGACTGCTCTTATTAGCAGATTGATTAACTTATGACAAGCAATTCAGGCTTTATCTTTAGTTTTTATATCTTCAAATACGATCTTAATCTAGACATATCAGGATATCATACCTTAGAATAAGCCTTGAAATTGGACAGATATTCTCACCTAGATCTGAGTGTTTGCAGTATGTCTGCATCAGCCTATATTTTAGATTTGCAGATGTATACAACTGAAATATCAGCCATACTTATTGGTGATAAATCATCAGTATTTTTTGGAAAATACATAAATGTCCCACAATGCTTCACCTCATCACCACTACATGGTTGCATTTAAAAATCAAAGTTTAATTTTTTCCAGAGTTAAACGTTTTTCTTGTTTTGCATCTCTTCCTCACACAACTAAAGCGTTACATGGAAATCAAAAAGTAAATTTTTGTGCTCTCGGCAATAAAAAAAAAATCCTGTAGGCTTTAACTTAAAAAACTGTTACATATTTGGTTTTCAATTAAAGCCGAGCTTGTCGATCTCAGTTTTAAGTCATGTACAAGACCAAACGGTGCATTGGTAAGTTTCTACCTCGATCTAAATTTCCTCTCTTATTCCTCTGTTTGGTATTTAAATGCAAAGAAAAAAGTTACAGTTAGAATTTCCAATCTTTAAATATTGGGAAATGGCTCAGTCATGAAGCCTGCACAGGAAAAACAATGTTGTAAATAAATAAAAAAATCACTGAAATGTCAAAAGGTGTAAGAACTCAACTGTTTAAATAAATGTGTCCCATTTCAGTCAAAAATTCCCCGTCTCACACTAATCAAATCCATTTGACAAGTTTGGATAAGCATTGCCTTTCAGGGAAGCAAAAGGCCCTTTGTAAGGACTGAAATGCTTGAAATATGTTTAGACATTTGCAAATGCAGTAAACATTTTTTCATTTATTGTTTGAATAAGATTTACTGACTCAGACAAGGACATCTCTTTTCAAGACACAAAACAAGTAAATTTGTTCACTGCACTGCTGTGTGTACTTATAATAAGCAGTTTGGATGTTATTTTTTTGTATTGGTGACTTACAATGAGAAATCTGTTTGAATGTTTTAAGTAAATGAGGCTTTATTAAGGATAATGACGCATTTATTAAGAAATATATCAACGATCCCTATCAATAAGTATGTATGTATGGATGTATAGATGGTTGGATCGATGGATGGATGAATGGACAGATAAATGGATGGGTGGATGGATAAATAGATGGATATATATGTATGTATGCACGTATGGATGGATGTATGGAGGGATTTATGTAATTATATATGTATGTATGTATGTATGTATGTATGGATGGATGGTTGGGTGGATGGATGGATAAAACTATATATGTATGTATGTGTATATGTATGTATATATATATGTATGTATGTACGTATCGATGGGTGGATGGATGGATGTATATATGGGTATATGTAATTATGGATGAATTATATATGTATGTATTAGGGCTGGGTTAAAAAAAACAATTTAATCGATTTTAATCAATTTCCCTCTAAATGTTTCATAATCGATCCATAAAATCCAAAGATCGATCTTTTAACGTGGGTATTTTTTTCTTTATTGGACGGTCCGAGAAGCAGCCTGTGGTATCAACTCTGCTAGTCTCGCATTTAGCGCTGCTTTCTACAGAACAAAATCTCATGAGATGTTACTGTAAGTAGTCAAAAAAACATGGCGGAAGCGAGCAGCACTATAGGGGCACCACTGGAGAGTTTAAAAGTTGATATCTGGACATATTTCAGATTTAACAAGCATGAAAGAAAAGACAAGTTGGACAAAAAACAAGTAACTTGCAGAATATGCATTAATGTATATCATTAATATGTGATTAATGTAACTGCTTTGGGTTCAGTTCTTAAAGTAAAAACAGTTTTAATAATGAACCAGGTCAAAAAGTCATTTACAGCATTATTTTTACTGAGATAACCCAGACTGAACAAATTTCAAATCGTGAATCAAATCGATTTGAGACCTATTAATATCGAATCGAATCGAACCAGAAAATCTGAATCAATACCCAGCCCTAGTATGTATGTATGTATGTATGGATGGATGATGTATGTATGGATGAATGTCTATATGGATGTATGTATGGATGGATGGATGGATGGATGAATGTATATATGTTTGTATGTATGGATGGATGTTGGATGTATGTATGTATGTATGTATGGATCCCAGCTGGGAAATTATGGTAGTTTCAGCAGCCTTTCATATAGAGTAATACCATATACACACTAAAAAGAGACAAAGGGTTTTTACAAAATAACTAAGGGTTTAAAAAAAATTACAATTTACAATTTTATACTAAAAAACATAAATAAAACAAATGAATAAATATGTAAGGCAATGTACTCCATTCTAAATATTCTAATACAGGGAAAAGGGTTTTTTTTGGTCTTTTTAATATCTTAGAATAACATCTCATGTTTAAACCAGAGCTCAGACCGGACATGCCTTCAGCCAGAGGCCGATCTGCTGGATCAAACTTAAAGACGTGCTTCTTCTCTCCCTGTAAATCCCTAATGCATGCTGGCAAACTGGGCTGCAGCTGGCCTGGAAAGTGCAGAAGTACAGAAAACAGACTCCTATACCATCCCGCAGCAGCGTGATGCCGACTCAGGCTATTTCACAGTGTTGTTGTGGTGCTGCGGGGGGGCTCTGGATTATGAGAAAATCTATTGTTGACTCTCGACAATCAGACAGAAAAGCCTTCAGCTGTTCTTGTTCCTCTTGCATTGTTCTTCTGTATCAGCAGCAGAGCACATGCAGGACGTCTGCATGGCACATCCAGACCAGCACGCTGATCTCTGGTCTGATTAGTCAGCGCTCTGGAGCTCTGCCAGCTGCAGCTCCACCCTCCTCTAGCTCCTCTGAACATCCTCCAGCGGACGGACGGACGGACGGACGGACGGACGGACGGACGGACGACTATCTGTTAGTTCTGTCCCTGCACGGCGATAAAAGCTCACTGTGCTCCGTCTCATCATTAATACGGAGCTCTGCCAGCTGCAGCTCCACCCTCCTCTAGCTCCTCTGAACATCCTCCAGCGGACGGACGGACGGACGGACGGACGGACGGACGGACGGACGACTATCTGTTAGTTCTGTCCCTGCACGGCGATAAAAGCTCACTGTGCTCCGTCTCATCATTAATACGGAGTCCTGGCAGCAGGTCATTTAGTTGAACACCGTCCCTCCTGGTCAACGCAGTAGGAATGAAGAGTGTTAACACAAGCTTTAGGACAGAGCAGCATGATTCCTCGATGGTCACCTTATTAAAGTAGTAATTCAACGTCTGTAAAAATGACCTGCACGAAACCAAAGTGTGAAAAGTGGCTTCATGCTGAGGAGTTGGATAAGAGGATCAGTGCCACCATGATATCTGCCTGCTTTTATGACGTCTGATCCAACAGCTAGAGCTTACATTAGCAATAAGACAACAAGCTCAGTTCAACGAAATACAAATAAAATCTCTATAACAGCATCCTCAAACCTCAGTGTCATAGAGTAGACTATTACAAACACCCCAAGTAGGCTGGAGGCTATGTGGTGGCTAAGATGCCAACCACTCTCATATTTTCTGGAGCTGCTCTAAGATGCAACATTTTGGGAAGATGTAAATAAGACTATAAAAAATGTAACTGGTGTTGGGATTCCAAACAGTTGTGCTGTCATGTACCTGGGTAACACTGAAGAGACTGTTAAAAAAAAAGACAGATACCTGATTCAAATTTGACTCATAGCCAGTAAGAAAGCTATCACCAGAGACTGGTACAAAGCTGAGCCCCTGAGGAAAGAACACTGGTTTGAAATCATGAAGGACATCTATATAGATGACATACCCACGACAAGAACTGGGTAAAATGGATCACGTACACGGAAAGTGAGAACAACATGTAATTTGAATTGTCTTGAAATGACTAAGAGGGAGAACTCATGTGTATTAGTAATACCCCTGAAAATGTTCTCTTGTGTTTATATTGTGTTTATCTGTGTTTCATAACTATCTACTAAATGAAAATTAATAAAAAGTAAAGTAAAATTTATTAATTTGTTCCTTGTCCCAATCCGGACATTTCCTGAAAATTTCATTGAAATCCGTCCATACATTTTTGAGTTCTGTTGCTAACAGAGAAACAAACAAACAAACTAACAAACACACAAACTCACTTATGGCCCTTTTACATTAGCCCTACTCTACTCTACTCGACTCTACCCGGCTCTACTCTACTCGCCTTGTGCTGCTTTTCCATTAGCCCCAGTCGCCTGCCCAACGGGGTGCAGTGTCGCTGTAAACAGATGAGCGGCTCTGCGGTGACGTCATTTTGAGCGCGACACAACAATCTGTGGCTTTTTGTCACAAACCGAGTAAAAAAGGAAAGCAGAGGAAGGCTACAGGTGGCAAGAAGAAATACCCCTTGAGAAGCACAGGGGAGTTTTGGAAGCTATACAACAGAATGAAGACGAGGATGAAAGCAATTGAGCTGCAAAGAAAAGACTTATGAGGGTAAGCTAATGGTAGCTATCGCTAGCATGGTAGGTCGTCGCGCTCATGACGACGTTGTCTGACCAATCAGTAGCCAGCAGCCGGTGACGTCATCTTTAAGTATTGACTCTGTTCGCTTGGAACCACCAGAGCGGAGTAGGTACTAAAACCATGGATGTATTATAAGAACTGGATAGCGTGGCTCCGCCTTCCGCCATGTAACGGACTTGAAGCCAAAATATCCCTCGTCTGGGTGCCGCCATTGTGCAACCAGTAGAGAATTTGGGCCATAATCCGGACGCAGCTGTCGTAAACGGTCACAACACGCCTCAGCATACGCCGTACACAATCATTGTGAAACTGCCGTAAACCGTGGTTATTTTTAAACTCTAATAACTGATGAAAAAGAAACTTTTCAGACAAAAGAGGACTTGGAGAACACGCAGCCCAATAATACTTTAATGTCACCACAGCATACGGATAGGAGAAATATTTCTACGAGGTGTATTAATTTTTTGAAGTTTCACTTCGGCCCGTCCAGATGAATGGGGGAGACGGAAATTTGACCTATACTGCAGCCAGTCACCAGGGGGAGCAGTTTTCGTGGAGGCTTCAATTTGAGCCCAGCATCACGGCGTCCATGTTTTTTACAGTCTGTGACTAAAACTAGCTTGTTTTAGGAGGTACCAGGCTAGTGGAAACACGCTGCAAATCGAGTAGGGCCGAGTAGAGTAGGGCCAAGGCGTGCTAGTGGAAAAGGGCCATTACTAAAACAAACAAAAAAACAAACAGACGTCAGCAATAAGCTAACATCATACTGGAGGGAGGTACATAAAACATTGAGTACTGGGTTTTAAACTCATCTACTTATGAACCTTGAGATTCGATATCTTGGTCGACCTCAAATAATGAATCAAGGGAAAGATGTAAAACTGGTACAGGCTCTTCTTGCAGCTACAGTCGTAAAAAAAAGCAATGACAAGAAGGTGGTTTAATCCATCACCTCCCACATTGAAGACGTTTTTTTAAATAATTTTTGAGATGGAAAAATGGACTTACTGCCTGAGAATCCAAAAAGCTAAGTTCGACCAAATTTGGGCAAAATGGATTGAATTTGTTACCCTGACACAAAATGAATGTAGTAACTACAACTAATTTTAATCTGCTTTCATTTTTCTGTTTGTTTACTGTGGTTCAAGAGTTTTTGTATTTTTGTTCAGAAAAAAAGAAAGGAAAAGAAGAAGAAATGGATGCTGTAAAGTAATGTTGAATAATACTGAAAAGTTATTTATTTATTTATTTCAAACATATTAACCACAAAAATATACACAAAACAAAAAAGATAAGAGGAAATAATAAGAAAGCAAATAACTAATTTGTAATATTCATCATAAGTTAGAATCTACATGCTTGAAAAGGAGTAGGAGGAAGTAAAACTTAACTGGTCCAACCCCTTAAAAGTTGTGAATATACATTAATATTTTGTATGCAAGAAGTCTCTAATAAAAAGGTAATAAAAATACAATGTTTTAGGCTAATAATGGCTGATATATCAAACTGATAATGTTGTGCATCCCCAGAAGTAAAACATTTTGTGCACTCGGATCTCGAGCCGTAAAACTGCAAATCAGATTGTTGTTTTGTGACTTCATGAATGTTTCAGTGATTCTTTATTAGGCTGTATTAATCTTTAAATCTTGGCATGAAAACATTTGTCTGTATTCCCGGAGCAAACACAGCAGGTCAGCGGGGGATCGTTACGAGCTTCATAAACCATTATGTTCCTTATGTTCCTGAACATAAGGTGTTTCTGTGATTTGGACGATCATCTCTTTTATTAAAACTCTGAGTACATCTCAGACCCGTTTCCACTGATTCTTTAGGCACTCTGAGTCTCCAAGGTTTTTTTTTCTCTTGCACCGCTTCAGTCCTGTCTAAATGTCATGTTTTGTGAAGCTTGGCAGGTGGAGTGTATTGTAAGCAGGAGGTTTTGTCTGTTACCAGGTTACCGTGTGTCTGCCTCAGCATTGTGTTGTTTTGGGAAGAAGAAGCTTAATAACAGTTGCTTAGAAACCTCAGATGTCCATATGGCTCTGGCTTTTTATTTTATTGCCTGTTTTTTTTCTCATATAAATGTCCTTGGAGGGTCTGGGCTACATTACAATGTTCTCACATCACTGTTTCGTCTGCAGACACGGTGGCTCAGCTGATACCGGACGCAGAGTCGCCTCTACACGAGCGCGTGCAGCAGTACCGTCAGCTACTCGACGGCCTGCCCATGGACGCTTATACGCACGGCTGTATCCTTCATCCAGAGCTCACCACGGACTCCATGATCCCAAAGTACGCCACCGCAGAAATACGGAGTAAGTCAAGTCAACACAACTCGACTTATAACCAACACAGGAGCACATATGTAAGCTTCAACGGAGCTCAACCCGGTGAAACACCCAGCATGAGTTCTGCTGAAGAACATTGTACGTTTCTTTTTGTTTCAAATATTTTTTATTGTGCAGATTGGCATCATGATATATGTCAACAGAAAAGTATTCACTCTTCCTTTTTATCACAAACAGTGAGGAGGGATACTAATTATTTTGATTTTACACAGGAGAAATTATCCTCACTTTGTAAAGAGAACACAGCACATGGAAAATAAATAAATAAGTAAAAAAAAAAAATCCCCCCGCTCAAATCTTCAACCCATCCCTGGAGTGCTACTAGATGTTATGCATAGTGTAATTCATAAACAGGATCTGAAGTAGTTTAGCCTTTCAAACAGGAGATTAAAGGGTACCAAATCTTATCAAAGTCCCTGAGTTTGTTTCTCAGAAACAATCTTATTCTTTTTACATGCAGAGTGCCTGCTATCTCAGTAAGCCAGTGTTTGACAGTGGGCACTTCATTCTTCTCCGAAAAAAGAAGAATGAGCTTTTTGGCAGTGAGAAGTCCATGAGATAATAGACATTGCTGAGCTACCTTCAGTCTCCTTGTGCCTACTGAAAACTCCAATTTCAGCACTCAGTGAAACGGACAAGTCTGCAGTCCTTTCGTCTATCTTCTCACGAATGACATTTTTTTACCGGGTGAAGCTCAGAGTGTAAGGATGCTATTATTGCTGCTAACACGACATTCTCGTTTGGGTCACCTGGGTTCATCAACATCGCTCCTCAGTTTACTTCCTTGTTTTTTGAGTTCGGCATTCGTGGTTCCTAAAGAGCTATACTTTCACAACACTTCAGGCACTGGTCATATCATAAATACTGCAATAAAAATGTCTTTGATCTGTTATTAGGGCTGAACCATATGGACAAAATTTTATATCTCAATATTCATGCCAGATGTCTCGATATCGATACGATACGGCTACTTTTGTGAATATCTGACCAGTCACATCATGCATGAACTGCATCGACCGCACCAGCATGCAGCTGGTGGTCCAAATGGCTTATAATGAGCAGACCTGGCAACAATGGCTCCTGCGTAGTTGTGCATGCGCCACATGCGTGAGTGTGGTTGGGGGTGTGCTGAGTTGATTCCTGCGGGCCTGATAACCAGGAAACGGGGTGATTAAAGGACAAACTACCTGCCACATTAATGTGTTGCTTTGTAGTGGCAGCTGTGTGATAATCATGTGGGATTCACACAAGTAGTTAGAGCAAGCCCAAAGTCACTTTTAATGAGTGGACTTGGCAACATAATAACTGTTGTCTTAAGGCTCATTTATGCTCAACGTTGAATACGGATCCGGATACGGCCAGAGCTCTCTGTCCGTGCTTGGCGTTCTTTTCGTCCGTATTTCTGCGCGTATCCTTGAAGCTTACGGATACGGACCAGACGGAGCAGTACCACCTGAAACCGTGTGGGCAGTGTTGCTACTGTCACTTTGATACTCATCTCTGGAGAGAAACGAAGAAGTATATGGCGGGGCTCTTCAAAGAAAAGTTGTGTGTGCTGGTGCGAAATCACAAACATATATACGATGTTACTTGTCCGGGACACCACGACAAAATCAAACTCCAAAACAGCTGGGAGGAGATCGGGAGGGAGCTAAATGTTAGCTCGTTGGATGCAAAGGAGAAGTGGAGGTCGGTGAGAGACAGATTTGTGCCCCCTGGTGGATGCAATGGTCAACATCCATTGCAAAAGTAAAAGACGCATGGGAGCATGTGCGCAGTGACGGAACCATCGTTTGAAATGGACGCATACTTTTTCATGCGTATGACGAGCATAAATGAGCCTTAAGTCTGCGCTCAGCCTGCTCCCTCACGCTTTCTGCTTCCCACACAGCTACAGTAATAACCTTTGTGCTATTAGACGCACAAAAATAAAACACTAAAATCAGGCACATTTTCAGGGACAGCTTTACCCGGGTACAGGTCATCCAAAACAGGGACTGTTCCCGGAAATCGAGGACGTCACCATACTGTTGACGCTAATGTTAGCAGCTAACTAGCCAGTTAGGTTATTGAGACAACTGTATCTCTTCATCAGAAATTGAATCAAGCACGATGTGGTTCGTTTTCAGATGCTTATGCATCGCTGCCATACTGCCATGGAAGGCAAGTTCAGCATTGCAGATTTTGCATTGCACATTCTTCTCTTTTGTTCTGATAAAATGCTCTCAAACTTTCGAGCCCCGTTGCCGGACAGCGTTGATACTGTTTACTAACTCTTCCGGTGACATCCCGGCTGACCCAGATTACCACTACTGCGCATGTGCATTTAAGGGCAATTGTTAAAATGAATTTTATTGTTACCTCCAGAGCTGTACATGCAGGGAAAGATATATAGTGATAAATGAAGTTTGATATTGAAATCTATGAGAGCTATGATGAGACGCGTTCTATCCGCTTATTGCTCTCCCTAGAGTCCTGTTTGTTTCTTTCTAACACCAATTCAGAAAGAGATCAGGGAAGTGGCGATGCTTGCTGGAGGTTTTGTGGAACTAATGGAGCAAATCATTGTCATATTTTCTGGGACTGCCAGGTTATTAGAAAATACTGGGAAGAGATTTCCGAACATATTAAAACTTTGTCTGGTAGAAACGTCACATTTAACTTTGAATCCTTATATTTAGGTGATATACAATATGTGAGTTGGAATATCAATGACAGGAAACTTTTGAGTATTTTACTGGCAGCTAGTAAAAAATCCATCACAAGGAAATGGTTGAAGGCTGACCCACCGACCACTGAGACTGGATGGATGTTATACATTAGATTTACATTACGGAAAAATTATTTTTTTCCCCTTAAAATACAGAGAGAAATATCCTATTAAATGTGGGCTGAATGGACTGAGTATGCAAACCTGTAAGATCAGATTTTATTTAAATTTACTGAAAATTTGTGATGACCCCTCTATTTCTTTGACACCTTTGTGATATAAGAAGTTATTGTCGACTCCCCGTTCTGTTCTGTCTGTGTTATTGTGGTTATGTGTTATAATGATGAGTGAACTAGAATTGGAAAAAATGAGAGGCAACATGGATAAAGACATTTAGACTTTCTGCAGTTAAACATCCAGGATCTCATCAATCTTTGGCGTGATACCTCACATTGGATCTCGGAAAGTTAAAATAGTTACAAGAGATGCTGTGTGCAATGAGAACTGTAAGAAATGTTGGTGCCTTTCAAATAAAAGAGAATTAAAAAAAGAAACACAGGAGTACATGTACTGCATCGCCCTTTTGATTATCAGATTTAAAAACTATGAAAATATGAGACAGAAAAGACTCCAGCTCTGCAGCTCTCATCAGAAACTCTAAAAAACAGCCCAAACCCTTGCTCCTGAATCCCAGACACTAAAAAGATCAACGACTGTCTGGACTCGCAGTCAGAAACAGTCTGGACTACAAAATGAAGCAGCTGAATCAACTGAAGTGTGTTTAACATTCAAGGTTGAACAGGGTTCACAGAATTGGCTCGTTCTGAGCACAAAGCGGCGTGATCTGATGTGACAGGGGGGTCTGCAGCACGCCTCATACAAGTTTACACAGGAGCTATAGATTCAAGTGCATGTGTGCACACAACAGAGTACAGTCATGGTTAGAGATGGAAACTGAAAATAAATTATTGATACGATCACATCATCAATTTCTGTGGATTTCTGAGTGGATAAAAGGTGGTCCAAGTGGGCCACAATGTCAAAATGTCACTCCTGAGGTTTTGTTCTCTGCTGCTTGTTTCTGGAGTTTCCACCAGATTAATGTTGTGCAGTTGGCTTCAGTTTGTTGGAAGTTAAGCCACAGTTTTGACCACTTCTGCCCCATGCATACCACAATTTCAGTTTCAAGTGCAATGTCTTTGTTTTACACAGCATTAAAGTTTCCAGTTAGAAATATTTTCAACTTTTCTAGCTTGACTGAATGTTTCTGAAGAGTTTCTGCAAATTGACTGAAAATTATCCCCCCTGTTTTTACCCTATTCACAACACAAAGGCTGCATTTACTAGGGCTGGGACGATACGCTTTTCTCCTGATTCGATTTCTTCCGATTTTTGAATATTGTGATTTAAATTGTGATTCTACGATATTGCAGATTTTTGCAATCTTTAGTTAGCTTTTTGACACCAGTGAAAAAGATGAACAATGATGATGCCTACAGACTATATCAGGAAAAATACACATCACATATGAGTCCGTTTTTTTAATTTATTCAGCAATATATTTTAACCAGCTGTTTATACTCTCTCTTCAAAAGCCTGGATTGCATTTAAAAGTGTCTTATTAACACAGACTAAATCGATTTTTCTCCCAACCCTATTGTTTACACTGCAGGTCTTAGTGCTCAATTCTGAATTGTTGTTAAGATCAGACTTTTTTACATGATTGCTCACATCATAATGTCAATGTGACTGCCATCAGATTTCAGGATGAAGATGCTCTGTCTCAGATTTCTGATCTCTCTCACATCAGTAACGTAGAAGTGTGATGTAATGTGGCTTGACCGTTCAGAGCAAGGCCACTTTGACAAGTATCAGATATGTTTCACATATGAAAGTCAACTGGGTCTGATTCGAAAAAAAAATCTGATTTTTGCCCCGTACACTGTCATAAAAAGATCGGATATGGGTGAAAAAGTCTGATTTGGGCCACTTTTGCCTACAGTGTGAATGTAGCCTTATATGTCACAATACTTTACAATACCTTATTAATGTTTTTTAGCTAAAAATTTATGGAAGTTGGAACATTTGTTTGAATTATAGTTCAAGCTGGGAGCAGACATTATCCCATTTGACTCACCTCTATGTTGAATATGCTATGATAATTTCTGTCACAGAGATACACAATCAAATTCATCCATGCTTAAAATACGTTACACTGATAAGAAACTCTTTACATAACTATGATATTGTGGGAATGAAACGTTCATGAAAACAGACCATTAACCCTTTCACTGGCATTGTAACCTTAAGGTTGACTTTTTGCCACTACACCACTGTAAACCTCCGAAAGCCAGTATTTAAGGATACACCGAATATATTCGGCTGGATATTGCAAAAAAAAGCCATATTCAGCCTTTGGTGGAGTGAGGTAATAGCAATGCCGAATAGTACCGTTTGATGCAATGACGAAATCAACTACATCATTACGTGTGACTGTGGCTAAGCAGACTAAGGCTGTCACTTTTCCTAAAAATCAAACTTAAACATGCACCCAAATAATCAAAGATATATAGATAATTGTCAAAAGGACAACTATTTATTTGTTGGTATTATTGGTTTATTGGTTTATATCCACTTCAATGCACTTTAGTATTTTTTAATGCATGTTTTGTTTTGTTTGAAAGGCCTAATATGAATGAAAAACTTTGTTGGGCTTTTTTTGAAAAGCAAAGGCTACTGGAATATAAAAAAAAAATGTCATAATATTCAATAAACAATTACTTTCTTTAAAAACATGTCTAAAAATGTACTCTAAGCTATTAATGCACTATTAAAAAATATAGTGAACTACTTTGCCTCCGCGTTGGATATTTGGTATTCGGCCAAGCCTTTATATTTTATTCAGCTTCGGCTTCGGCTTCGGCCACAAATTTTCATTTTGGTGCATCCCTCCCGGTATTTGTTTTTTTCTTATTCAACTCTCTGAATTGCGTTTGTCACATCAAGATTTATCCACTGGGTGGTGCTGTTGTACACATTTTTTTTTTTTAAACTAGAAAAAATCAGAGGTGAGTCTTGCTGCATTCATCAGAGTAAGAAAAAGTCGTTTCACGTATTTCCAGATCCTCTAACAATCATAATTAAGTTAAAGGAAATAAATTTGGCGCTAAAAAATTATCTTTGATTCCTCAGAAAACTGGGTTAACCGCGACATATCTAAAGTTTGCTCCATGTGATGTTTTCATATGAAAAAACACATTTTTGTTGCCAATATAAAATTAATCAATTCACACCCTGAATAAGCCTTAACAGGCAAATCAACCAGCAGGTGCATATCTGCTTTCCATTTGAGTAATCAGAAAATAAAACCTTGAATTTTGCTAAATAAAGAGGAAGGAGCGCAGTTTAAACAAAAACATAATTTGTTATAAATGTATTTCTTACATTGGAGGTTACAGGGTTAAGTAAAAAAGGTGTGATGTACTGATTTGATATGTTATTTTGTAAAATATAAAAGGAATATTGTATTGTCACCCTGCAATGTGATATGTATCATATCCCCAGGTTCTTTCCAACACCCGTTCAGTATCTGCCTGAGCAGCTGATATTGGCCCTCCAGGTCAAGCACTTCACATTTAGTGATGCCTCAGCATGTAAATCAAAGCACTGAGCTGGACTAGACCAAGTCCCTTCAGTAGAAAAGAGCTGAGTCTCCTCTTCGAACATCTGATTCTCACATTAACACAGTTCAGAGTATTTAGAGCAGCAGGAGGTGTTAGTGCTGCTGAGTCAAAATTAACTCAGTTTGTGTTTGTGGTATGACAGTGCACCAAGTGTCTTATTGACGTCTTGTGAGAATAATGCTGCTTTAATATTTATACGCACAATGTGTCTGCTCTGTTTACAGTTTGATATGAAATAGGAAAGTAACGGTTACCATTAAAGGAGACATATCATGCTGATGCATGATTTAATACTTACATATAAGATAATAAATTTGAAAACAAGACCTTACACCCCCTTAATTTTCAAAAAATGAGATATTGTATTTTTTCTGATATCCTAGAACGAGATTTGATGCCTCTGAAAATAGGTCATTGCGAGATTTCAAACATCATGACATCACGAAGTACCTTTCTTTTTATTGGAGTAATCTGATAAAACACTTCCTCCTCTGTGATGTCCGTTAGCCACAAAACCGTCACCGAGGAACACATCCGTCCAGCAGGAGTATATAGGTCCCTAGCTCACATACACTCACTACCAGCTCTGGCCTGTAGGGGGACTCAATACGCGGTCGCTGCTTTGAGCCTGCCGGAAAATACAGTAGAAGAAGAAGGACAGGCTGGCTTAGCCCTCTTGGCAGCTGTGACAGAACTGACCAATCAGAGCACAAAGGGCTGTGACGTTGCGAGGTAACTTTTGGTCATCCTCAGATCCGAGTGTTTCAACGAGGGCTTGATAATGGCCTAAAATGAGGATTTTGAGAATGCAATTGTGGGGCAATGAAGGAACTAAATGACTTGTACTGAGGGCAGAAATGCTTTACAGGCATCCTAGTCTGGCATAGTGAAAAGGAGAAACAAGCATGATATGTCTCCTTTAAAATGGTAAACCGCAGTAAAATTTCCCACGGTAATCATTACCGTGTCCTATTAGAATTACCGTTATACCGTGTTTGATCACCGCACTGCGTCAATAACTCACGGTGATTGTGCTCTTTGGCTTTGGCTGGAAAAGCCTGAACTATGTGTGTCTGCTCCTCGATGAAGCCATCTCGCAAACAGAGGCGTGCATGCGCAATCTGCGATGTTTGGCCTCTGAAAGTCCATCAGTTGGAGCCTCGCCCAGACACTTACAGGTTTTCCCACTTGAGTCGGCTTAGGTCTAAAGTCTGGTGGATTCAGAGAGCCATACCTGAGTGAATTATAGGCGGTTTATCAGGATTTTCTGAGTAAATAATGTATAAAAGTTGTAAATGACAGAATTAGTATCAATCTGGACTGTGTTCCTGCTGTTCTTTCGCCGTTTATTCACCGTGTCTCGCCGTATTTCCTCGTAATAAATTGTCTTTTTTGGTCATAGTTCGTGTTTTATGGATTTAATCGATCATAATTTGGAAATAATAAAGAAGAAAATGTCGAGAAGATCTGCCATGGAAAGCGGAGAGCAGAGGAGAGTCATTAAGGGAACGAACTGCTTCAGGGACTATCGTTAGTAAAACTAAAAATAAATTTTAAAAGGCCTGGGCATGGTCTAATATAAAAAGCTGTAACATGGACACTAATGCTGCAGGCAAACTAAAATGTGTGAGTGCATGTAAAAGAGGTTAAATTTATTTTTGGTCATCTTAAAACTTTGAACATTTTAAACAGAATCCTGTTTAAAGTACAAATCTTTTTTTTTTTTCTTTTCCTGTAATTTCACACAGTTTAAGCATTTATAACATAATAATGACAAATACTTGCCAGAATTGTTTACTTTTATTTTTAATGACAGAAGTTTAAACAAATTAACTTATAGGACATTTTCTGACACAGTTATTGACAAAAAAGACAAAAGAACCGGTAAAATAATAATATTAAAGGGGTTAAATGATTTGAAGACTGTGTTAAAGTACTTTTTGAACATTTTGAGTACACTGCAACAATATTGCGATAATCATGATAACTGTGAAAATTTTGGTAACAATTACCGTGATATGAAAGTTTGATACCGTTACATCCTAATATGAAATTGAGTAAATTTCTTATAATGTACAATGTAAATGCTCCAAAAATAAGTTGAACCTCTTTCCTATTTAGGATCTTCAAATTGAACTGATTTCTTTAACATGATTCTAAATTTACTGAAGTAGATGCACAGAAACAAAAGTACGGGAAACAAATATCAGTTCATCATTTTGGTAGTAAAAACTACAACAGGTTGGTCACTAATTGCAATCTTTCTGCCACGTTGGTGGGTAAGTCCATAAGTCAATTTCTGACCCTGTATACAGTTACAAAAATGAGAAACGTTCAGAACACAACTGTGTTTTTTTTCTCCTTTAGTTGATGACATGTCCTTAGAGTTTAAATGTTTTATAGACTTAATATTAAGTGGATTTGTTCCAATATCAAAAGATGAAAAAAAAAAGATTTGTACCTGATGGAATTGAGACGTGTGTGTGTGTTGGCGTGTTCAGGACACCTGGCTAATGCTGCGACAGAGCTGATGAAGTTGGACCACGAGGAGCCTCAGCTGACAGAACCGTACCTGTCCAAACAGAAGAAGCTCATGGTGAGTTTATGTTTCACTTTATTCCTCTAAAAGTTTTCATTAATAACTCTCCCCTGTTCTGTTCTGCAGTTTTTTAATCAGGTTAGAGAGATATAAATCAAATTTTAGTTCGCTGATGTTTAATTTAAAGTACTTCAATGGATTATGTTTCCAAAACCCCCTGAATAATAAAGCTTGTAAAAATTAAAGTACTGACTTTAACATATTGTTTCCCTGTAGGGGCTTTGTAGGCTGTAAATCAGGCTAACAATTAAATTTTTAGTGCAACTTCTCTGTGATTTATAATTTTGAGCTGGTTTGAAGTGAAATTCAGATAATTCTTCAGGGGTTTGTTCCTTAAAAAAAAACATAACTCCTCAAAATCTTTGAGAGCACAAACCTCACAAAAGCATATCTGACACTATATGATCTCTCTCACAAATTCTCAAAAAAAATATTAAAATGTTTTTAAAAAGGATGTGCATTAAGATTCGGATCACCGCCAAAATCTAACTAATGCCATAACTATCATGCATCCACCCGTGATCTGTACTGCTTATCCTTTTTGGGGTTGTGAGGATTGGAGTCACCAATCATCTAAAAAAGCATGTTTTTGGTCTGTGAGATTAAGCTGGAGTGCCGCAGAGAACCCACGAATGCACAAGGATCAAACCAGCAACCTCCTCACTGTGAGGCACATGCACTACCTGCTGCACCTCTGTGCTGCTCAACATAACCCTGTACATTTCATCAGAATCCAATCATAACTTTTCAGTTTTATTTTGAACAAATAAAGCCAAAAACCCAACCCCCTAACAAGCAGCTTCCCACAATAGCTGGGGGCATACCTGAGCTTGTAGCCTATTTTTATTGGTCTTTGGCTACTTCTGAAAATCCAATGAATTATGACCCATATTAGGCTAAGGTTTGTGATTATCTTCTTTTTTATTTTGTACTTCTTAGTTACATCACAAGGCTAAAACTGAAGGGGAAAAACAAAGTGTGGACATATTTACAACCAAAAACTTACTCTGTTAGTACTAACACTTTGTGTCTGAATGTGAAAATGAGCTACTAATCCATTATGTTTTCTGCAGTGTTTTACTATTTGCCTTTTCAACCCACTACTGTAAAGCTGTGATGTTAGCTGTTTAACTTTAGGTTTATTTTACTAACTTGATTAGTTGGGATCAATCATTGCCCTGACCATTGCTTTAATTTTTTGTGGCCCTCAGTGAAAACAGTTTGGACACCCCTATACTATTAAAAAAAATAAAGCTGCATTCATGTTATTAGTTACAGACACTAATTGAAAGGTGGTGCTTTTGAGTCTAGTGCCACAATCAGACATAAATAATATTACACCTGAAATCAAGGTTAACCACTTCCAAATGGCACCTAATTTAAAAAAATGCAATTACTTAGTTAAAATATCAAGACAGATCAAATACCCATGTGATATGATAGATTAAAAGTAAATGTATCTATATTTACTTTAAACACATTAGCTTTGAGTAAACACGGATCAGTCGTGTACCGTATTTCCGACTTTAAGTATGCGGGAAGCAGCGATAGCATCGCACCCTGAACGCACCATGAAAGCTAGCTTCACTAGCTACATTAACTGCCGCCGGAAACGGCTAATTTTGGCGAAAGTACATACTACAATTCATGATAGAAGAAGCCAACTTTTATGTCAGTGTGTTTGCTCACTTACATACTCATACAGCTCCTTCAAACAGCCCTCTTCTTCTTTTCCGTCGTACACACTATCCTCCATGTTTAGCTCCACGTTAGCATCCCTGCTGCCCGAGCAAACCGTCCGTCATGCATCGCTCCTGTTTCATATCGATCTCCTGCCAGATACATGTTTATTTCACTTCATTGTTCGAACAACTAAAGTGATAATTAAGCTTCAGCCTGTCACATTTCATGTGTTTTATGTCATTACCTGGATTCAGAATATTTAAAGCTACACAAACTGACCAATCAAATCACATAAAAGTAACAGGTGTAGTTTGTATTCATCATTATTGTATCTGATCATAATGTTTTGTTTAAAACACATTTAAACACATTTAAATATGCACTCCAGTTTTACAGTTTTTCTTTATTTTTATTTCTAGTGTGAACGTGCAGGGGGAGTAGCCTATGTTAAAATATTTTTCTGTACAATTTAAAATGTATTAAAATGTAAAAACTGAGGATGCACAAAATTCTTGGACCAATAGCATGGGCATGCATTTGCAGAGTATTGCCTAAAAAAGTTGATTATTAGTACTGGCAGATATGAAATCATTTGCAAATTTTACCATATAAATTGGCCATATTTATCCCATGTATTGGCAGTAATATTGGCTAAATGTTCAATAAACAATGACAGTTTATCTTATGTAATGTCCACTATGTTAACCAAAAGTTTAATTTAAATTAGGAATAAAATGTTTTTTTTCTTACTTACAAAGGTAAAATGAACTATCAACTCCATTGTTTTAAGAATACAGACACAAAAAGTGTTTGATTTGGAATAAACCAAATTCATTTGGTGCATTTTATATATTAGAAAGTTGCAGACAGTGAGTCCTGTTTATTCTTTGTTTGGATGTTGATGAAAACACAGGAGCCCCTGCTTCATAAGCATCATAGAAAATCATTAATGATGAGCTATTGCATTTATGGCACAAACTGTGTTTATTGTCACATGCCCTTTAAACCAGGGGTGTCCAATCTTCTTTTTTTTTTTTTAAATAAAAATATATGACACTCATGTGTGCTGTTCTTGGCCCTGCTTGCAGAGTCACCTTATATTAGAGCGCTGTATTCAGAGGCTTAAGGATCACCTGACCAGTGTGTATTTGTTTTGCCTGAATGGTGATCTAATGTTTGATATAATATTTGTGTGTTACTGTCTGTTATTTGTGTGAAACATTTGAGCTGATATCTTTGCAACGAATCCCTTGTAAAAGAGATTTTTGTTTCTCATTGGTAACATTCCTGATAGAATAAATGTGAAATTAAAAAGTAAAAAAAAAAGACGGTAGGTAAAATAGTTAAACTAATTCAATGTCAAAACGAGATATCAAAGCTTTCATTAGTGACTTCTGACAGCCAATCAGATTTCAGAGGGCCTGTTTGGGCCTGTTATTCACTGGATCCATCACCGATTAAGAGGAGAATGAAGCTCTCTGCAGCTCATTTTCACATTCAAACACAAAGTGTTGGTACTTCAAGATGAATTGGGCAATACATTTTGTAGATTGGATTTTAATGAGCAGACAGCAGAGCAAATGAGAACATGTCATGCTGCTATGCTAGCATGATCAATATGTCTTAATTCATCAAGGCATTTAGATTTGTCATCACTTTAGTTGTAAATTTTCCCACCAATTATGTTGCCCTGCAGTTTTAGCCTTGTGATGTGACAAAGAAGGACAAAAAAGTCAAGGGCAAACTTTGTATCCTAATATCGGCCATATTACATTATATTTTCATAAACAGCCAAACCAGCTGTAATGATCTTTTTGTGTTTTTGGATGATTTTCAGGCAAAAATCTTGGACCACGATAATGTGAATTACCTGAAGAAAATTCTGGGGGAGTTAGCAATGGTTCTAGATCAAGTAGAGGCTGAGCTGGAGAAAAGAAAACTAGAGTATCAAGGTATGTTCAAACAAAAATTATAATGAATCTAATGACATCAGATCTGTCCACCTTTGTTTACATGAAATTTTTTCCCCCTCACAGGTCAGAAGTGTGAGTTGTGGCTATGTGGACCTGAATTTACGCTAGCTGATATCTGCCTCGGAGCCTTGTTGCACAGGCTCAAGTTCTTGGGACTTTCTAAGAAATACTGGGAGGACGGCAGCCGACCCAACCTGCAATCCTTTTTCCTGCGTGTGCAAAAACGCTACGCTTTCCGGAAGGTCTTGGGCGACATCCACACGACGCTGCTGTCAGCGGTCCTACCCAACGCCTTCCGGATGGTAAAAAAGAAGCCGCCGTCCTTCTTCGGGGCCTCGTTTCTCATGGGCTCGCTGGGAGGGATGGGCTACTTTGCCTACTGGTTTTTAAAAAAGAAATACATGTAGTGAATGCCCTCTTGTTGTGTTAAATGTCTGTGTATTTGTGTGATGTTTCAACTTTTTCTGTAATGTTTTATGACTGCAGGAAAACCTAATGAATCTATATAGAGAACACTATTACTTACCTGGGTGAACAAAGAATATTAAAACATTCCATAAGAAGAAATCCTTGACAGCACATTTTCTGGTAATCAAGGCCTTCATCCACTTTGATTTCTGGCAACCTGCAGGCTGCTCTCGAGCCGGCAGGTCCTTGTTTAACTTTCTTTGGAGGCATGCATCAGGTCCACATGTCCTGAGAACTTTAAGTAGTAACCCAGAAATGTTAAACACAGTAACACCAACAGGGGTTTACTGACCTTCGCATGCCACTATTATAGTCATTACTCATCGTACCTGCTCACTCCTCCACCAGCCTGAGGTTTAACCAGAGAACCACAGGGACATAAACACAACAAAGACTCTCTGGAAAGTGCTGTGCTGCCAGAAAACTGCCACTCGAAACAATGGAAGGATGGAGGCAAATTGTACAAGAGTAGTTTGACATTTAAGGGGATTATTTGACTTACTGTTACTGCAGAGAGTTTGAACTTAAATCAATACCAACGTCATCTGTCTCTTAAATATGAAGCTACAGCAAACGTAAGTTAAAATAAAGACCAGAAACAGGAACCACCAGCACATCCTTGACAGGTGATAACCCTCCCCTAAACCATAAAACTTTCCCTTAAATACACTAAAGCAAGGTGCAAGTGGCTCAGTCATCCATGTATTCCTCTTTACGCGGCCCTTGATGTAAAAAGTTTGGACACCCCTGCTCTAAAGTCAAATAAATGCATGTTAAAATGTCCCCTAAACAGAAGAACCTAAGATGTTTACAGCCTGGCTCAAAACATTATTTGAATCTGAATGGTTCTTGTATTTAAGATTTGAGTTCTGCATTAAGTAAGGGCTGTTCCTGTTGAACCTGTTAGTCAGGAGTACAACGACTCGCCTCAGCTCCATCTTTTGTCTGTCTATAAGTTGACTACACCTTCATTGTTTACACAGTGGTGACTGGAGTCAAAAAGCCTCCCTCAGTAACAAAACCTGATGCCATTAAGGCTGCTGTAAGTTTTTCTACATAAATACCCCAAACAGAAATGTGCCAGAAAAGCAGGACGGTACTTAATGATCATTATACTACCAACTTCTGAAGCTCAATTAACTGTGAACTACGGCCAACCACACTGACCTTAATCACTTGGAGTGAAAGCACTTAATAATGTGCTTAAACTCTTTAAATGCCCGTTCAGGGGTTCTGTAGAAACATGGCGAACCAACGCAGCATGTTCAGGGGAGGAAGACCCACATCCACCGCAGATAAAAAAAAGGGCTAATTCAAAAGAAAATGGCTATGGCTATTTTCATGTATCACTGTAAGCTTCAATAATTAAATTTTTTCCTTTTAATCTAATAGATCCTTTTTATTGCTGGGCGCTCTTTAGAGAGAAATTAGAAGTAAGAAATAACATTTTCAAAGGGCTGCAAGGCTCTTTTATAAAATTTAATTTAAAAATTACCTTCTTTAAAGATGCTATGAAGAGTTTCTAAATAGTTACAAAAAAGTCTCCCTTTTAGATATATGCCTGATCGAAATACACACTTTAAAATGAGTTTTATAGCATCAAAATAGGTTATCTATAAATGCTATTCCTTTACCTTTGCGGTCGGGTCGGACAGGATTGGACTGGCCTGGATACTCAATTTCAGGAACAAGACAATTAAAACTAGAGCAAATTTATATTATTCGAACACGTCTCAGAGCACTGGGCTGTAAGTAGTGATATATAGCCAGCTACAAAACTACAATACTAAGTTTTCAAAAAATTGCTTGTTGTCACACATCAAAAACTACCGCTACGTAACTAGAAAGAGATACATTACCTCGTTGCTTTGCATCCTGTAAGTTGTTGAAAAAAGAAGTTGTAAAGCAATGCAGAGTTCTGAGGAAGGTTCAAACTGCATTCATTAGCATCACAACAAACACACGCTTTGGCTTGGGTCACGTCTTTACAACAGTCGCCGTGCGTGCTCATGGGTAGCAGAGTCTTTATGTTGCCGGAAATGGATTCTCCTCATCGCACCTTTAAATGCTCAATTATAGAAACTGATGAAAAACTGAATTCACTGGTCAAGTCATAGATAATACTGAGCCAAACCTGTTTGGATAATAAGACAAAAATAAGACAGAACATTAATTTGCATGTCAAAATTAAAGATCTTCTGGCACTCCTCCTAAAACAAAATGTACCTTGGCCTGCCTTGGTCTAAACTATGAAACAAAAAGTTCTATGAGGACATTTTTCTTGTAAAATTACGAAACTACCCATGCAATTTTGCAAATTAATTTTACAATGTCTTTATGCTTTTAATATTATGGCTGCAGTAGTTTCAAGTTTTGAGTTTTCTTGAAATCTAAGCGTCTTTCCTTCTTCAATATGGCTCTGATTTTAATATTAGCAGAAAGTAATCTAATGAGTAATCATGGTTTGTAAATTATGCTTTAGTTTGTACAAGTTAGAGAGGAAATTCAGACTGCACTGATGCTTGGACTGGAAAAAGAGCAGCAGCTCTGGAGTTGATCGATAATTTGGTTTTTGATTTACATAAAGTTCTTGTTTAATCAGTTGCAGTAGATTTCAGATATTTACATTTAAACTTTTAAGACCCTATTCAGATGATAAGTGGTTCCTGAAAAAATGATACAACACTGGGCAAAACAGATAATAATTTTCATTGTTTTTCATGAATAAAATCAAGATAAAATTGGCTTACATATACACTCTAGAGCTGAGGTTTATAAAGCAAGTGTGTCATTGTCGTTTTAGTCTAATTATTTTGACCAAAACCTGGAGTTAGAACCAGGGAGCCAAGGGATTCAATCAGGCCACTTAGTGGTAAAGATTTTTTTTTTGACATGCTTTATGTGTCATAGTGTCTGAAACCAGAACCAATTATTTATAAAAGATGTACTTTTTACACATATAAAGAAAAAAAAGAGATGATTCATTGCAAAGATTGTTTGCACCTTTTTGAAATCTTAACTAAGGAACAAAATGAACTGTGGCTTCATATTTAACAGACAGATTAAAGGTACTGATGCTGTATTCCAACTTTCTGCAAATATGTGATTTAAAGTCCCAAAATGTCAAACTATTCTCAATCTAACTGCGCACCCTACACACACACACACAAACACACACCTGAGCTCAGAGTAAGATTATTTGTTGCACCATAGATCACACTGACACACACACACGTTGGTCCACAGTCACTCTGTTTGTCGCTGAGCTGAAGTCCAGGCTGTTTGAAAAGTTACACTTGGCTGATCTGAAAGTATAAATTGTAAATTCTGCATCTTTGGCACAATATAGTGTTACAGTAGGTTTAGGATGTACAGTAAATTTCATTGCATGGGGTTCTTTCTTATCGTGTAAGCGTTTTGTGGAGGATTTTGTGTCGCTCAGAGGCAGAATTTACGATCACTACTAATTAATCTCCTGCTAATTGTAACCTTTGACTCACCTGCTCTGCACGGTGAGGCACAGACGGGCTCTCAGCAACACTGAGCGAAGGAACACTGCTGCTGCTTGTTATTGTGGCTGACTCCTGACAGATGCAAGATTGTTTTTACAGATAGATATTTTTAATTACACATTCTCTCGTTATTTTATTGTGCTGGATTTTTAATGAGATTAAAGTTGAACAAGGGGGGAAAGCTGACTCATCTGGAGGCTTAAAGGAGAAGAAAAAGCCCTTCCTTACGTTCTTGTTGTTTGTCGTGTTTGTTGTTTCTCGCCCCACACTCCGTTCACCCTTAATGGGAGCGTTTCTGCTTTTCTCGGTCACACCTCGGGGGTTTAAGAAGTTATAATTCAGCTCCTGAACCGCACTGGTTGAAGCTGTAAGCTGCTTTTGGTTTTACGGCTGGTTATTCAGACATGCTTGCAGTAAGACCTTGCAGTCATTAGTGGCGATAACTGTCGAGCCTCGGACAATGAAGGTAATTTATGTTCCTAGTTAGGATGTTTTCTCTTGCTGCACTCGGGAACTCGTCTCTGCAGGTGGTGGTAAGCAGCAGTGGCAGAAAATGTTGAACCAAAGATGATGATCAGTTATCCTTTAAGAGCAGCATCTTGTTGCTGCACCATACCTGCTGAAAAATTAAGATTTTATTTAAGGATAAAGACGTTAAAAAAAAGTGTTTAGATTCATATGGAGTGTGCATTGTAGCCATATAGATGTACCTATTTCAATCACCCCTTGGCCCTTATTCACACATGCACAAGAACCCTGAAGATTTCCTGAATTTGCATTGGGGTTCTGCAGGATTCTTTTTACCAAGACTTTGCCCTGAAATTTCCTTCTGACCCCCTTATATATGTTTTCTTCCCTACCCCTCCAATGTCAGGCAGGAACCCCATCCACCTATGCTGAAAAATCCTGACAATTTCCTGAATTTATCCTAGAGACTTGCATTTGCCATGAAATTTTCCTGCTTGGCCCCTTCTATAAACCTTTTCACATGTACCACCCTGATTTTTTTTTACTTTTCTTACCACATTAGCCAACTTGCTTGTTTACATTTGTACCCAACAGCAGGACATTTTTCTGCGGTTTGCCTGTCAGTCAATGGATTGCTGAAGGAGGAGGAAACTTACTAAGGAAGGGACTGGAAAATTTAAGGGTTAAGTCTCCACATTTGTGAAGACAGTTGCTTTCCTTGTCTGCCTCTCCATTGACTGGCAGAAATCTCAGTGAGACAACCCTGAAATTTTTTTTTTTTTTTGCTGTGTTGGCTGCATGTGTAGATGTTAACAGAAGGATCCTTTACCCAAGCTTTGCTCAGAAATGTACATGCTGGACCCTAAATTATTCCTCTTCCCCCAGAAACCCCATTCACTTATGCAAGAAAGCCCAGAAAAATTGTGCATTTAATTCATCAGAGCTGTGCGTGAGGACACAAACTGCAGTGTTTTATCTACCCACACTTTGTCCTGAAATTTTCCTGCTTGGCCCTATATAGCCCCTTTCACATCTGACAACCTGAAATTGGGTTACTTGCCCAGAAAATTATCTGACTGGGTTGTGCACATTCGCATCCAGAAGCAGGAAGTTTTCTGCAGTCTGCCTGCCAGTTTGTAAAGTGGTGAAGGAGGGTAAAACTCACAAGGAGACAGTCGGGAAAATTCAGGTTCAAACTGAAGTTGACAGAAGTTGCAGCTCAATGGGTTATTTTTCCCTTCTCAACATCTTTTTTTTTTTTCAGAGTAAGCTGCATGTGTTTTTTCTAACTACAGTTTTTTTCTGCTTTTTAACCAAGCCTTGCCCTAAAATTTCACTGCAGGCCCCCTCCTGAAATTTCCCATCCTCATCCTCTATTGACAGACAAAAACCACAGTCACACATACAAAATAAATAAACCAACCTGAATTTACCCCAAAGAGACACATGTGTGGACATAAACTGTGGGGTCTTCTTCCCAAGCTTTATCCTGAATGTTTTCAGTTTACTCCTTTTGCAATACATCCTTTTTCACCCTATCCACCCAGAAATTTCCAGAAAATATCGCTGTAGCTTACCTACAAAACATGCTTGCTTTCTTACACTGGCCCTTCACAGCACTGACTCTTTTCTGCATATCAGTGAGTGGGGACTGAAGGAGGGAGAAATCAGCAGGTGGCAAAATAGAAATTTTAAGGGTGAGGCCTGGTTAACAAACATCTGTAAGTGTTGGCAAATGCAGTTCAAGGTTTTTGGGATGTTTTTTTTTTGCATTTGTGAATGGGCTGCCCTGGACTATCAGGCACCCTACTGAAGTATGCAGGAGAATCCTAAAAAAAATCTGAATTATCCAAGTGGGCCTCATATCAGCTAGCAAATTTCAGGGTTTTTTTCACCTGAACCTTGCCTGAAAATGTCCTAGTTGACCCCCTCGTGCAGCCCTTTTCCCACTAGCCAGCCTACAATGTCCTAATTCAGGTAAATAAACCCTGCAAATTTCCCATCTAGCTTGATATAGTTTGCCTGATAATCACGGCAAAACAGGAAATTTTCTGGGCTTTTCCGCATGTGTGAGCAGCGTTTTTTTCCCCCTCTCTCATCCATCTTCTGACTGACAGAAGCCCTGTTCACACGTATAGAAAACCCCTGAAAAATCCCTGAGGTTACTATAGTTACCAACAGTGCAAGTGCAAAGAAGCAAGTCAGGAAATTTTCTTGGTAGTTGTCCTGAAATTATGAAAATCTAAGGGTTGCATGTGTGAAAGAAGGACTCTTTATGCCTGGACAGAAGATATGTAAGATATATGCATTAAAGGGATACAGAGGATATTTATTTCTGTTCTTGCATGAGCAGCAGGGATGTAAATGGAACAAAAGAGACTATTTAGAACTATAAACCTGATTATTTTCAAGATTTTAAAGGTGACGGGACACTGATGTGTAAAGTATTTTTCCTGTTGTGTTCTAACCTTACAGATGTTGTTTACGTTGATTTTGATGCTCAAACATTCATGTACTTTGTTACTTAATCGGGACCTGTTGACAACTTCATACCCAGCTGATCATCGTGAACACTCTCTGCGAGCACATCGACGTTAACGACGCCACCGCTTCTTCAGACTGAAACAACATAACCCACAGGGGGACGGATCTGTACTTCTGGGAACACGCTAAGAGTTCAAGTTGAGAAATCCTAGTTGTGATTTGTGGCCATTATATTTCACTATAGTATTTTTTTATTTTTGAACTTTTTATTTTTTATATTTCTATATATGCATTTATTTATGGTGCTTTTTATGATGTTTGTTCATAAGCCTTAATTTATTCAGTTGCCATCAATGACAAATAAATAACAAAAATGGAATACACAAAAGCTGGTTCAATGTTTTATTGAAGCACATTTGTTCCCTGCTCTGTGGAGCTTACAATTATGTATCTGACACCCTGTGAACGGCACATTTCAAAGTTCTACAACAGAGTTATTTGCTGTTTAAATTTGTGCATTGCAGCTTCGAATAACATTCCTCAAACTTTCCAAAAACTCAATATAAGGCAACAATTTATCTTAAATGCAGTTACAGTCAACAAATCCAAAGAAAAGACCAAATCGAACCATTTGTCATCAAACTTTTGCTTTCTCCTATTTTTTAACTCAGATGATTTGAACCTAAATAACAAACATGAACTTTTATAACATATATAGCAATTTACTGCTGTGAATGTGAACACATTTCTTACAACATTTACCTCGTCTGGTGGCTTTTTGTGAAATACTCTTAATCAAATAAGAGTGGAAAATGTACACACTGGGCTATTTTAAAACATGCATGAATACCCATTGGTAACCATAGTGTTTATGGCAGCAGTACTGCGAGTATGACACTGAAATCTTACATGGCAGATTTTAAAGTTGAAACATTCATCAGCCTCCCAACAAAAATTCAGATTTATGGCACAGTAAAATAAATCTTATCAGACTTTGGCATTTTATGGAAACACTACAAAGTTTTTTCCACTGCATTTCCCACACATGGACAATACTGTTTGGGTCATGTGTGTATTTGAGACGGTCATTGTACATTTGTCAACATGTTTTTCCTTTTCTGTATGTAACCTCCATCACTCCCAAAATGCACCATAAAAAAGTTACCATAACGTAACATGGTAAAATAGGTGTACGGTGTTGTTTGGGTTCTCCCCAGTACAATGCTAAATAAGGACTTATAGAATGGTACTGAGGTCAAATTTGTTCCCTAAACTACTTCTGAGAGAAAAATAGGATGTTAATAATGTTTATACTTGCCCCCGCCTTTGTGATCATGCTCTTGTTGTCTGTAGAGTCTGATTATTTAGCCAGTGGGCAACACTTAACTGTTTTCTGAGGCCCTGTCTACATGGAGATGAAAATATTTTTGTTTTCAAAACGTTCTCTGTAAAGACGGCTTCATTCAAGAAATGAACAGACAGAAAAAGCTCAGTATATGTGGTTTTGAAATAAGTTGTGCCAAAATGAAGGTCCTAAATCTGCTTTATGATTCAGTTCAGTTGGTGACGTATCTCGCCTGGTAAACAGGCTTCCATATCTTTCCCTTGCTGTCATTAAATGTTTTTCCATGTCTGCTTGCTTTCACTGCTTTCCTGCACTATGCTTGTTGAAATGAAACAGATCATTAACAACGAGCTTCCTGTGATAGTAGCAGAACTAAGAGTGAAATATTTCAAAACATAAGGGACATTATTTGAGTGTCTGTATAATTTGTACTGCTGATGAATGTTGTAATAAGAGCAGAAACAAGAGAAGTAGCTGATGTAATGATGCGGGGACAGACAAGCCACCATGTCAGTTAGAAGGGAGGAGAATTACATGTATGTTTAGACAAGGGAAAGAAAGGTAACTATGTAATGTTACCAATATACAGTTGTTTGTGCTGCACATAAAAACATTCAGTATAAAGCATAACTACCATAAGTAAAAGGCATATTATTTACATAGTTACCATAACCTACATAAACAGGGTTAGAAATCCTCAACCACCTAAAACCCAGGTACAGCATCATTCTGAGAGAACACTGTGTTTATATTAACTTTGGTCTTTTCTTTGAGTTGTCGACCACAGATAAAAGCCAAACTGAAACAATTAGACAACAGATTAATCTGTACAACAGAAAATTAACCTGCATATCAGTCAGACAAAAAAAAATCAGATAAAACTTTACAATATGACGTTAGCCTCTTATTGTTTGATCAGGTAGGTCAAGCTTCAAGACATGTCTGCAGTTTGGTGATAATTCAAAGTAATGACAACGACTGCAAACGTTCCACTACATCAGCAAGATGGAGGAAAGCAACATCAAGTGACAATAAACTAGACTTTTAAAATAATTGTAAGAATTGCAGTCGTATCGTTAATGTTCATATTTTTACATGGAACTAATAAATTCCCATATCAAAGTACTTGTACTTGGTCTGGAAAAATAGAGGTACTGGTGCTGTATTAAAGCATGAAAGCCAAACACCCTCAGCATTACTTTGTAGCCTTTCTCAAAACTTTCTGAAATGCTTCAGGGTTTTTAAAATATTGCTTGCATAAAACAGGTGATCTAGAGTTTTCAGTCTGGATTGAAAAAAAACATCAATTTAGAAATAAACCAAATATGTTTTCAGTCATTTAAAGAAGTTGCAAACAATTTTGCATATAATAAGTAAAAGGTATATTTAAATCAGCTATTTAAACTCTAAATTTTTGAGCAAAGTTTACATATAGTGTTGAACAAAATGTAACTAACCCAAACCATGTATGATAAGAAATAGTCAAATCCTTTAAATTCTACATGCAGGATAGAACAGATCATCAAGAGCTGTTGGTCTGGATTGAAAAAAACATCCACTTTGAAATAAACCAAGCATGTTTTCACTCCTTTTGCAGACAACTTTGAATATTAGTTAAAATTGTTGATTTTTTTGCTGATTCTATAGTTGTTTTTTATCTTAAATGTTTTGAAAGGCAGTTTTAAATAAAATATATTATTGATATTAAAATGATACTTAAATCTGCTATTTAAATTCTAAATCTTCAAGCAAACTTTACATATAACGTTGAAACAAAATCAAACCAACCCAAACTACGCATTATAAGAAACAGACAGCTCATCTAATTCCGAAAAGCAGGATAAATGTGGGCCCATGAATGTCTGACTTTGTCCTGATTTGCTGATCATTTCCAAGAAATTCATTAACAAGCTGCCCTATACTGGTCTGAGGCTGATCATTTTGTCAGTGCTATCAGTCAGGAGCTGTAAACAATCTTGTGTTCCTACTCAAACATGTCAAACTGTGAGTTCAGTACTATAAGGCAACAAACTGAGAGACAAAGTGTGTAGCATGCGAGCCTCAGAGGCTGAAGGTGAGAGGCAGAGGATAGGCAGCAGAGCAGCGTCTTGCTTTTGTCTCAGATTTCCAAGAGTCATTTTGGGAGCAGCAGCTGCCAAACAGCATGAAGGGTCTGCAAGCCAATTCATCCTGTACAAAATGAGCCCTCTGTGAGGAGGGAATAACTTAAAATAGCTTCGGCTAGCTTGGCCCCGTGGACAGATAACATCGACTGTAGTGTGTTGTTTCAGCGCTGTACAGGAAAGTGTAGCTGCAGCCTAGGCGTGCTCCTTTTGTACTTTTGGGTGACGCTGAGGGGGGAGTCCGGGTGATAAAGGTTTTAAATACCAAACCCGGTATGTCAGATGCCACCCCAGCAGGCCACAAATGGTCCCGAGTAACTTGTGAGAAGGGTCATGGAAGTATACAGAGGTGCAGGCAAACATCCACACCCAAATGATCACGATCACATTCAAGGCCACGTACAGCAGGCTGAGGACCGTCCTGGGCAGCGCGGACAGGCTGGCTGTCTTCAGGGAGGCCATGGGCGACGTCTCCTCCACAATGAAGAGGGCAGAGTAGGCCAGGATGAAGGAGTGTCCTGAGATGTCATAACCATGCCAGTGGAGGCTGGCCCGCCTGCAGGTGGCTTTAGTAGTGAAATCTTCCTTGATAACATCCATGGTGCTTGTCTCATAACATAAACCGGTAACGTCCTCGATGTAAAAGAAGGTTTCAGTGCAGACATACCAGATAGCTGTGGCTACGACCAGAGAGAGCAGCCGCCGGCCGAGGTAAGAGGCATTCCTGCTGAAGGACGAGTTGGAGAGAAGGACGAAGGGGGTCAGCAGCAGCAACGTCCATCCCCAGGAGACTTTGACAAAATACCTGCAAGAGAGAGAGAGAAAGACATCATCTTCAGATTCTGATCAAGCCACTGGTGTTCTCTACAGATAATCTTTATGATGATACTCATTTTTTGATCATATATATGTTTTTCTATTTGCTGTAACTGCTCTTTTGTTCACTTTGGGCACCAATATACATGTTTCTCCTTGGACTTAAATTAATGATTATGAAATGATGATGACGTTAATTGTTACCTTGAAAGAAAATCCACTTTAAATTGTAGTTTTATTGGTAATTTAATTTTACAATGACTTTCAAAAAAGAAGAGAGGCCTCTTTCCAGTTCTACTTCTTTTGATCATCATTGCCATCTTATATTGTCAGACAGATGTTTGCAGTGCTGTGAATGTGCACATATTTCTCACAACATAATCATTGCTGAAGTTACACAGGGTTGAAAGAAGACTACTAGCATGCTTTGTGGAACTAGGATAGGAACACTCTGCCTGTCAAAAAAAAGACATCTATATATATACTCAACAAAAATATAAACGTAACACTTTTGTTTTTGCTCCCATTTTTCATGAGATGGACTTAAAGATCTAAAATTCATTCCAGATACACAATATTACCATTTCTTTCAAACATTGTTCACAAATCTGTCTAAATGTGTGATAGTGAGCACTTCTGCTTTGCTGATATAATCCATCCCACCTCACAGGTGTGCCACATCAAGATGCTCATCGGACACCATGATTAGTGCACAGGTGTGCCTTAGACTGTCCACAATAAAAGGCCACCCTGAAATGTGCTTTTTTTTTTGCTTTGTTGGGGGTCTGGGGACTCAGAACCAGTCAGTATCTGGTGTGACCACTATTTGCCTCATGCAGTGCAACACATCTTCGCATAGAGTTTATCAGATTGTCAATTGTGGCCTGTGGAATGTTGTTGTGAGGCTGGTTGGATGTACTGCCATATTCTCTGAAACGCCTTTGGAGACGGCGTATGGTGGAGAAATGAACATTCAATGCACGAGCAACAGATCTGGTTGACATTCCTGCTGTCAGCATGCCAATTGCACGCTCCCTCAATGCTTGCAACATCTGTGGCATTTTGCTGTGAGACAAAGCTGCACATTTCAGAGTGGCCTTTTATTGTGGACAGTCTAAGGTACACCTGTGCACTAATCATGGTGTCAGATCAGCATCTTGATGTGGCACACCTGTGAGGTGAGATGGATTATCTCAGCAAAGCAGAAGTGCTCACTATCAAACATTTAGACAGATTTGTGAACAACATTTGAAAGAAATGGTAATATTGTTTATCTGGAATGAATTTTAGATCTTGGAGTCCATCTCATGAAAAATGGGAGCAAAAACAAAAGTGTTGCGTTTATATTTTTGTTGAGTATATATACATATATATGGAGAGAGAGAGAGAGAGAGAGAGAGAGAGAGAGAGAGAGAGAGAGAGAGAGAGAGAGAGAGAGAGACACCATGATGGAGGGATTCATGATTGGTTATATAGCTTGATGTTGGGTGTTGGATGTCTTTGTATGTATATATGTATATGTGTATTTTCATATGTATATATGCATACATGTGTTAAGGTGGAAAAGCTATATAAGCTATATGGTCACTCTCGTTATGTTGCTTACCCGTCTGTGCACCTTAAATAATGTAATACATAATTAAAATAAAGTCAGATTACTGACCATGTAACCAATCCAGTCTATCCTGAAAACTTCATCTTCAACAGACATCAAAGAAATCTTGTATTCAGTAAAATACAACAGTAGATTCAGCATTTATTTTACAGTGATAAAGAAATTTTGCTTATTTTCAGGTCACTTACTCACCTTTCACTTGCCTGTTTGTGTTCCTCAATGTAAAGCACTGTGTGCCACATTAATTCATGACAATTGCTATACAAATCAAATTTGATTGACTGATAGATTGAACATGTTTACTTGTTTTTATTTTGAGAATGACTTGTTGTAAAACGGTGAAGATACCAGAAGAGTTACAGATCTATAGATGTCTAGTTTTATCATGCCTGATGTCCAAAAAAATACCCATTCAAAAACACGACTGGGTACCCATCATTCATAAGTTTTTGTTCTTTTTTTTTTTTTTCTTTTGGTCAGAAACACTAAGTCTCATTTGTATGTGTCTGGCACTCATGCAGGGAAACATGTTTCTAATGTGCAAATGACAATAACAATTTTGAATGTAGATAAGATAGTACTTTATTGGGAAAAACTCATTCGGGGAAATTAAGAATCAGATGCAGTTGATTATTACAGATAAAAAGATAAACAAAGGAAAGATAGATCGAAATAAAAATTATTAATAAATATATATAAATATAAATAAAAATAAAATAAAACTATACTACTACAGACTGGCTACTGCTCCTTCATGTTCTCTGTCTTAAATTTGAATGTATTTGAAAAGTTGGAGACAAATAAAAACAGTTCTAGTGAGATGGTAATGTTTTTGTTTGTTTTACACATTCATCGGGGGTTATGACCATATCAAATTATTACTTCTGGTGTCAAGGCGAGATTTACTTTCCCTTAAAATGATTTCATTGATCTTTTATTTGTTAAATCTTCTTATATTCAGAAATATCTGGACTTGTTAATGCTTAGAGTTTATATGTGGAGTGTTATTCGGAGTCTCACAGCATTAAATACAAATTAACTGCCACTGATGACCGTTGGCCGACATAAACTTTGGACCAGTCAAGCACAACATCAAGCTACAGGTGAGTCCATGAGCTCGAGCTCTTCAGTTATGCCGGTTATGCTAACAAACAAACAAACATTAGCTTCACTTACACGTTCAGGGCGTTTCTGCTGCTGCTGAAATAAGTATGCGGCACGAGCTCCAGCTCCTTCAGGATCGAGCCCACCGCTGAGATCAGTAAAAAGATCCAGGGAAAGTTCTGACGGACGGACGGGATCCTCCACAGAGTCACGAAATTGCTCACAATGACATCCATCGCCGCCATGTTGACAACTGACCAGACGAGCCGGACGGGATTCTCTCTGACGTCACTGCGCTTCAGCCAATGAGGTGCCCGGATCTGGCTGTGCTTTCTTCTTCCTTGGTTGCGGTCGATCGTGTCAGAAGAGCTCACTGCTGCCCTCTGTTGTTGGTTTATGTGCTCTCCTCAAAGTTGTTCTGAAATACTTAAAAATATATATTTTTTTAATCTTTTATGTTTATTTAGATCATTGGAGCATGACATCCAAAAATAAACAAAAACAGCTTTCACCATCATCTTTGTACCACTACAAATGAAAGTGATTTGGTGCACTAATAAAAAGTACAAGTAAAAAGAAATATTTATGTATACATATTATACATATAAAAGCCTAAAACTTTTCTAACAGTATATATCCCAGCATGTCATTTATAAGCGTGTATTATTCAGCAACAGAAACAGAAAATACATAATTCACGATAAAAAAATAAATTACAATAGAATAAGTAAAAAGTCCCTTGTCCAGGAGGTCATGCAACAAGCTTTGCATTAGAGTATTTTTTTTGTGAGTGGGTTACATGCACACATACAACTCCAATTACACCCATCAACAAACACACAAGTAGTCAGATATTAAATAACATTAAACACATTCCATCACTCATCACTTAAACACAATAAACCTGTGTCAAAGTCCAAAGAGATATTTTTCCCAAATTTCATGAATAGATTTACTTGTAACAGAGTACTATTAGACTGTGGTATTGCTCTTTTTTGTTAAGGGAAAGAGTCATTAGTAGATTTTTTCCAGTCATATCAACCAATAACACAGGATTACTTAAAAAGTACATAGTAAAAATACTTTATAGTATGCATGCAGGTAGTCTCAGAAGTACTAAACTCAGTAGTGCATGAATTATTATGAACTACTTGTGGAAAATAAGCTTTTTATGCCACATCAAAGTTGGGTGAAATATACTTCATCTTCTCCTCTGTTAAGGATTTTGAAAAATATTTTCTGTTCATGCAGGTAGTCCAGGAAGTACTAAGTTCAGCAGTGAATTGAAGAACTTATGGAAACTTTTTTCCTCACGTCGTCCTTTTCTCTGAAATGCCGAAGCATACCTTTGTGATACCTTCAGTTTATTAATTAATTACTGTATAAGTATCGTAATTATCATGGCTATCATTACTATTACCGTAAATGTTAGTAGATCCGCGCACAAGAAAAGAACGTCCGGCTGATTTGACCAAACAAACATGGACCAAATTACTTCAGTTAAGAGTCTTTTCGGCATCTCCAGATCTGGAAGCGTAATATAGCTCTTGTAAAGGGTACTTAAGCCATGTTTTTGTGTTCTAGCCTAATTGTGGGCCTTGCTGTTTTTGTAAATAACCTAAAAAGTTGATTGCTCAGGTGAGACCATCGCGTAGGCTAATGAAGGAAGATGCTAACTGTTCGGCTGTTGTATCACCGTCAAGCATGGAGGACGACGAAGAGGATGCTGATGAAGGAGACTCTGTAAGCCTTGGAGCTTTAGATATGTAAGTTAAGTTCATTTTTTTTAAATAACACTTTGTAATGTGCTGTATGAGTCCGACTAAAACTAGCTTTAGCAAAGTAACGGCGCGCTAGCTAGCGAAAAGTACATGAAATAGTTTCATTTATCTTTCCATCTATCTATCTGTCAGACACTCAGTTTATACAACTGTTTTATGAACATCTTCTACATATACAAAATGAATAAACATACAGTACACACAGTAGGCTATGTATGTATGAAACTAACCCAGGAATGTGATCTAAAATTTTATCATAATTTGCTTCATCTTTTTTTACTAACATAACCTTCAGTAGGGCTGGGTATTTCCAGCAATCCCATAATATGATACTTGCCTTGATGAAGGGGCCAAAGTATGAAGTACATCACATAATACATACATTATGGATGTTCACTAAAACTTAGACAGATTTTTGTTATTTACAAATAAGGACTTCAAAACTGTACATTTCGGGCTTTTAGTGATTTTAGTGAATTGGGGGGGGAGCAGAGCCACATTCATGTGCCATTGGACGAGAGACAGTACCTATCCACCAGTCAATCACAGGGCTGCATATACAGCCATCAATTTACATGTTAAGCTTGTTTGGGATACCCAGAGAGAACCCAAGCATGCACAGGAGGAGCATGCAAACAACATAAAGAGGGGCCTTGACTGAGATTCGGACCAGACGGTGCTTCGAGACACCATCACTAACCACTGCTGCACCTAATACAGATGATTTTCAAGCCCATATGGAGTGTTACAAGAGCCAAAGGTTTTTTAATGTCTCTTACAGACTACTTACTTTCTATTACTTAATCTTTCCAATCGATTTATGCAGTTTATGCAGGAGTTTTCTATTAATTTTTAGTTAATGTGAACATGCAGTTACCTCAGAATTGAAAAGATCTTGGCTATGGTTGTCAGTAAGGCTAGAAAAGTAATACAATTTTAATCTTTCCAATTACTGTTTCACACAACCATAAAAACTGAGTAATTAAGACCCAAAGATGACTGTGCCACTCGACCTGATACACTTGTGTTATCTTTTTCCATCTGTCATTTATTTTAGTGTCTGTTTTTTCACTACTTATTTCAATTATTTCTTGCTATTTAATGTTTAAAATTATGACATGAGAGCTTCAAGCTCAACGTTTCATTGTTTCATAATCCTGAACTCAAAATCTATCAAAAGTAATCTAGATCATTAGTTTTGCCATAATCAAGCAGCTCTAGTTGTCACCTCACCAGGATTAAAAATGTTGACTTGATATTTGCACAAAGCAAACAATGAAATTACCTGTTCTAGGATACGATCTAAAAATAAAACCCTGTTTTTTCAAAACACTTGCGATTTTAATTTGTTTTTTTCCATCTCGACACCCCCAAACTTCGAAGTGACACCAAAAATTACATTAGTCAAGTTTTGCCTCTTGGCTATCAAAATATGTTGTAGACTAAATCAAATTACCTTCATGTAGTTAAAGTGCATATTGATCAAATCAAATGTTGATCAAGCAGTCGGCAAGCCTGTCTACATAAACACTGAAAGCGGAGCTAGTTTTAAATTATCATGAAACTCTCTGAACAGTATTTAATCTCATTTTTAAAACAAATACAAGCCTGAACACATGTTTGTGCAAAACCTGACAGGACCTACTATCATGTAAACAACATTTTTAGTATTTATATTTTAAAACATTGCAACAACTAACAGTTGGAGTGAGTCAAGAAAAAAATCCTGATTTTAGTTTTTGAATCTTTTACAGAAATAATGTGAATTAACCCATTTAATCAATATGTTTTCCAGCCTAACCTGTTTGATACCAAGACAACAAAACTGAATAGCAAGACACCAGGCAGTAGGTAAATATTTGGGTAACTATCAGACAGTGCAGACTAGTTCATGTGCAACATTAGAATTGCATAAATACATTAGCAATATTTTGAAAAGTGCCCTGTGTTTTTTTTGTGAAGGAAGCTTCTTGTGATTTTGAAGATTCATTCCTCTAATGTGCTAGCTTGTGTTTCTACAGTGGACACAGTTTCTCAGACTATTGAACACTGGGCCGTTCAGAAGTCTGCCCTCTGATCCCTGGTCTGTATTTCATGCTAACTGCTGTGTAACTGTTGGAGTTTTGTGGCTCTGGCGGCACCAGCTGCTGCCAGGCGATGCTGAAAGGCCGACTGACACCTGAAAAGCAGACTCATGATCCTTCAAAGACTCAGAGACACACAGTTTGTCTTATGTTCCCTCTTTGATAAACACAGAGACAAGACAAGGTCACATTGATCTTTTTATGCAACCTGCAGAGTTTGAAGCAGACAGATGATGTCATGCTGCAGGAGGAAGAGGAGAAGACTCTTCCTCACATTGATTTGAGCAAATTCAGACCATCTAATGTCTCTGCTGGGATGCCCTGATAAGTCCCTGTGTCCTCTTTTGCGGCATTGTTGTCAAATGTTAACAGATTTGTGCATTCATAATGTTATTACCTCCACCAAGGAGGTAATGTTATTGCCAGCATCTGTTTGTTTCTCTGTTGGCAACATAACTCAAAAAGTTCTGGATGGATTTCGATGAATTTTTCAGGAAATGTACGAAGTGGGACAAGGAACAAATGATTGGGCTGCGATCGAATATTCACCTCCTAAGTCCTTTCCTATCTACTTTTCCTTAACCCTGATGGAAAGCGTCATGAGGTTAAGGAAAGGAGAAAGGAGAATTCAGAAGGACTTAGGAAAGGAAAACTGCCGTGCAGAGAGAATCAGACTACACTTTCACTATGCTACGTCATCATGTGACGGTGGATGTTACTGCTGCGTTGAAACTACAATGTTCTGATGGTGGACTACAAAAGACGCATCATAGAAGTGCTCATGTATCATGACAATGCTGTTCCTTTCAGACAACATTGAACATAATAACCCGGTAAAAATTACATCTGCATAACTGATGCTGGAAGTGAAGATTTAAGTATATCTGTCCTCTCATTATCAACATGAACACCAATCAGTGCTGGAAAATAAATGGGAACTGAATGAAAGAAAGGCATCAATTGCATTATTAATATTGGACCATGTTTAAAACATCAACATCAAATGTATCATATCCTGCTCTCTTTAAAGGATGCATGATTTAATACTTACATATAATATAATACATTTGAAAACAAGACCTTACACCCCCTTAATTTTCAGAAAATGAGATATTGTATTTTTTCTGATATCCTAGAACGAGATTTGATGCCTCTGAAAATAGGTCATTGTGAGATGTCCACGAGATTTAAATCGTCGTGACGACACGAGGTACATTTCTTTTTATTGGAGTAATCTGATAAAACACTTCCTCCTCTGTAATGTCCGTTAGCCACAAAACCGTCACCGAGGAACACATTCGTCCAGCAGCAGTATATAGATCCCTAGCTCACACTCACTCATTACCAGCTCTGGCCTGTAGGGGGACTCAATATGTGGTGCTTTGAGCCTGCCAGAAAATACAGTAGAAGAAGAAAGACAGGCTGGCTCTACCCCCGATAGAACTAACCAATCAGAGCACAAAGGGCTGTGACGTTGCGAGGTAACTTCAGCTCATCCTGGAAACCGAGTGTTCCAACGAGAGCTTGATAACGGTCTAAGATGAGGATTTTGAGAACACTATTGTGGGGCAATGAAGGAACTAAATGACTTGTACTGAGGGCAGAAAAGCTTAGAGGCAGAAAAGGCAACTCATATGGTCTGTGTTATTTGTTTGTCATTATACGGTTGAATTCGGAAGCAGTTAGATAACGCGCTGTATCTTGTATGCTGTATAAAAGCTGTTGCCGCGGAGAATTGTGTGACAGAATATTCTCCTCTCCCTTTGTAAAGGATGGTCCGGTGTATCCTATGCTAAAGGAGATGCTACAGGAAGCATTTAGCCACCTTTCCTATGCATTTAAACTATTCAAACAGCTCTTATCACGAACACGAACTTCCGATTAATTTCACTCTGTTAGGAACCTTCCTAAGCAAAAAGGACTACTCGACCGCAGCCTTAGATTTTGGGAGTGATCTGGATCACCGTCTGGATCCAGGATATAAGGATTCTTTCACATTGCGAGATAGTACCATTTACAACATTTGTGCATGTTTGTAAGTTTTAAGTTCAGTATGATTCAGTGGAGCTACCAAGAGATTATTGGTCATCACCCTTTTATCGTGTTTTTTTGAAGTCTAGATTAACTTGAGAATTGCCCACACCAACATTGTAATGGGGGTAATTGTCCTGGGAAAGTCCTGGAAACTTATTTCAAGAAAAGAGTGAGAACCGTGTCTATGGCTGACCTGCTTGACCTTTTTTATCTCTCAGAATGTCTCATTTTAATGCAGGATTTTCCAAAACGCTTAATCCTCAGTTCACTTCTGTGTCAGACATGCATCAGTCTGTCTCTTGTATCCGTCTCTGTCTGCAGACCTTGACCGTAGGACTGGCTTCTCTCTATGTTCCTGCAGAACATCTCAGGCCTCTTTGACCTGCTGTGAAGGAAATATTAACTATGTGACAGAACTGACAGGCAGGTGGCCAAGGCTATATTTAAATGTTTGGCGTCTTCAAGTACAAGAGTTCACTCTCTGCAGGGTTAACTCTCAAACTGTTGAATGAAACCCGTCATAACAAAGAAAAATGTGTACATCAGGAATGAAGGAGTATTTTCACTGATGGGCAGCTACTCTAAAATACTTCTGGCTTGTGTAAGATGAAACTGCTGAAGTTCATGGATGTGTCTCCCGTGTATCTTTGACCTTCTGTATGCTGAAGACCCTCTCAGTCTCTTTGATGGATCGTCTGTGAATTTTAGACACCAAGTCACAAAGTCTGACGGCACTCTGCTGGGTCTGCTGTAAGACTTTGAAGAGTCGACTTCAGAGGGATTACCTGAGGGATCTGGTGACACAGAAAAATCCTCAGAGCCGTGCGCTGGTCTCTCAGGTGGATTTCAGCTTCAAGAGGACAAGACTGAATCATGCTTTATATGAGAAGTTGTTACCAGATATACCAGACTGTAACGGATACAAGGGCCGAGTTATTCTCCCAGAGTCCTTCATGGATAAATAAGAGAGGGCAGAGCAAGACAGAGATTCAGCTGGAATGTAAAGTATTATTGGTATGATATTGGTAATGGCAGATATTCGCTTAATAGTTAAATATTGACACTTTTTTAAAATCATCTACAGCTAAAGAGCTTTATTAGATCAAGTCTAGGGGTGTCCCGGTACAACTTTTTCACCTCCAATACAATACCAATATTGGCCAATACCAATTTCGATTCAATATGATATCAGCAGGAATAAAGCATACTTTTATTTCTTATTTTGGAGTATGGACTGTAAGAAAAGGCTTGATCAAGAGAGATTACTCAAACAGAGAACAGCAGTCAGCAATAGTTTATTTGATCTGCAGGTATGATCATTCCAATATCAGCCATACATTCTGGCCATATATAGCCCTCATGTTGGCTGATACACTGGCAGAATGTATGAATGCACCATAATGATTCACCATTTTATCAATAAATGTCTGCGTTTAAAATTCAGCAGCATCATTTTGAGAGAATAAAATGTTGTTTTCCTTGTGTCACATCATTTTTTTTACACAACTAAGCTGTCATGTTGTAAGAAACAGGTTATTTTAGTTAAATTGAGACTGCGTACTATCAACCAAAATTAGTGATGAGTTCATAAGTATTGGCATTTTGCATTCAAAAGATTAAGTTAACATCAAAATCAAGAGAATCAAGTGAATCCTTAAGTTTTCCCTCTGTGTTTTTAGAGATTATGTTCCCCAAATCCTCTCTCAGTTGTATCCTTATGTCTCATTTTTTATAGACAGTCAAGAAGAAGAAGAAGACACCAACTTGAAGATCAAGATGCTGGACACTGAGGTAGGACATTAGTCTGGAGACCCTCACAGACTTTAGTCCTGCAAGAGAGAAGTAATTAAGTTATGCTTTTATTACATAATCGTACAAGGGCTGGGTGATGGGAAAAAATAAAATTATGTAGTGCCAAATCATTACTGTTGTTTTCTCAAGGTGCTTTTCAAAGGTGTAGGTCAGTGCCATGCTCTATTTTTTTTATGTAATTGACTGAAGTTGTTTCAAATCTGATCTGATCTCTACTTGGGGATGTTGTTTTAAAATCACAAGTTTGCAAAATGAGGGACAAAATAAGTCAAGAAAAACTAAATCTCCTGCTAATCGATTTCTGCAGATTTTCCACGTGGGCAAATGTCGGCCTGTAGATCTTCAGTGTCAACAATGTCAAACACACGTCACAGCATAGATGACTGCTTATGCAAGTAGCTGGTATTTACACTCACTTTAGGTTGGTGCCTTTGGGTGGTGTGTGATCAAAACAGCAGAAAACTCTTTAAAACTACAAAATCCCTTTTAATCAGCTCAACACGACAAGAATCACTTCACGCTCATCTATTCTTCACATTTTTATTTCAACTGGCTGCAAAGTATCTAACCTACAGAGGAACCAAATGCATTAAGTTAAGTCGGCTAGCTCGAGAAAAGCTGCCTATTTTGAGCTTTTGTGTCCTTTCCATTATTTTTTTAACGAAGAATGTTGTCCAGTTTAATTAAGAATAAAGTAACAAAAACATGCTCTGGTCCAGCCGTGTATTGTTCAGGTCTTGAGTGGATTTTCAGTGTAAACTGTTGAACTGACTGAATTTTGTGGTAGTTATTTGTTATCTTTGTTCCCACTTCTCAAAGCTGTTCTACTTTTCTGCACAATGCTTCTTACTCTTAAATTTCTATGAACTTTTAATTCACAAAACTGAAATAAAATGTCCAGTGAAGTTAAAAATCTGCAGAGCTGCAGGATCAATTTCCATGCATTTCTACGCAGTCAGACTTTTTTTTGGAACCTTTGAAGTTGCCCCATGAAGAAGCAGAAGTTCACACGTTTGGCTCTTGGGGTTTTCTTTCATCACAAAGCGTCTCGGCTCAGTTTGACCTGTCTCAGTCTGCAGACGGTTTTGTTTGCAAAGCTTTGAGTTGGAGTCAAGGTCTCCTCTGCTCATCTGCTGATGCCTGCTCTCTCTGGAAGGATCCTCTGATGAAGGTATGGGACAGTTTGCTTCTCTTTAGTGGGTTTAATTTAAAAATTAATTTAAGTGACAAAGCTATGTTATGTGTTAAACAGTTTTTAGGGCATTGTAATCTTTCATATATTTTTTTCATTTTCAGTTTAAGTTTTCTGCCGTGTTTCTGAAAATGATCTTAGAAATGTTTTTCAAGCCTAACCCTGCAGCTGAATCTAAATCATGCTCTAGACGTTTGATTCTCATGTTTGAAATTTGCAATGATGTATTTTTAGTGCTAAAATGAGAGCAGAAGTTAGCAGTTTTTGTTTTGGGAATGGAAACACATGTATTTTAGTGCCAGACTAAGTCTTCAACATCAAATTAAATACCTGTGCATTAACTAACAAGTTTGAAAATCATGCAAAAAGTCCTTCTCTATTTTTACAATGATTTGATCTTCCTTTTTTCTTTTTATACCCGTTCCTTCTATAGCTGCGGGTGAAAGCTGCTGTTTAGATTTTAGATAAATGATATTTCCTGTCTCAGATCCCCTGTTATTATGTTGTTTTTAAAAATCTAGAATTAGGGAGTTAAACTCAGATTGTCTGCACTTTTAAACACTTGATCTCCAGTTGGACGTTCCTGTGTTGATCTGCGTTGTCCCTGCAGGGTTCTGCAGAGATGTGGTGCAGCTGCAGCCTCCACGTCCTCCTCAGCTCTCTCATGGGTCCTGCTGGTTTTCGGCTCTTGTTTGCTGCCACCCTGTGGACAATCCCCTTCATAGAAGCTGCTGCTTCTCTGCTCCCAAACACCTCAGAGCTGCTCAACGTAACAGAGACACAAATAGACTTAAGAGCGCACACTGGAGCTGTGGGTGCCCCTCTCAGGAGACGTAAACGAGCTTTATCATCCAGAGAAATCACCGCTTTGCTGGATTATCACAACAGGGTTCGCTCGCAGGTCTTCCCTCCTGCAGCCAACATGGAGTTCATGGTAAGGAAACTCAGATTTTAAAATTAAGAAACAAGACTTGGCAATTGTATGCCTTAACTTTTGTTTTACCCTTTAGCCTATGGTTTTGTGCATTCACTTCTAGTGAATGGGTATCCCAATTCAATGTAAGGTTAAGAGGAAAGGCCCACACAGCCCTTGAAACGAAGACAAACCGGGACCTCACTTGAAAGGATGAGAAATGTAATCCCATGGAGTGGAGACAGAAGGAACTGCATACATTTTTTAATGTATTTTTTGGGCATTTTGTTCCTTTATTGATGGGAGAGAGAGACAGTGGATAGGCTTGGGAAAGAGGGTGAGAGAGTAGGGGAAGACACTGCAAACTGGCCACAGTCTGGATTTGAGCCTGGGCCAGCAGAAGTATGTTTATGGGACGTGCATGATTGCCAACCACTCCGCCAAACCAGCACCTCGGAAGCAAATAAATTTAAGTCATTAAGCATAATTATTGATTTTCATGGTAATGAAACTCATGTTTTTATCAGATACTCAATCCTTTGCCACTTATGTAAATATTAATCATGATGCCAAGACGGCATCTTTGAAGTGGAAAAAATTTAGGCAATAGAACTCACATCTCAGGTGCATATTTTCTCCCCTGTCTTCTTTGCCCTCATAACAGAGCACCAAGAGGAAGGGGTAGACAAAGGGGTACATTTGGTATTTACCCTTGGCCTGGTTTAGATTTTTGTTTTGTTTGTTTTCTCCAACATTATCTTTATTGAGTTTTCATAATGTTTCCAATAAAATACTAAAATAATAAGAGTCAAGGGCAGCTAGATTATTGTCCAGCATTTAAATCGTCCTTCCTCGTAAGTCAAGTATTTATGAAATAACAGAACAACACTTAGTTAAGAGTACAAAGTATATAACCTGGCTAAATCAAGTAGAGAAAAAAAGAACAAAAAATAAATAAACAAAAAAGCAACAATATCAAGAACAACAACAGCGGTTTCTCTGTTGTATATAGGGTTAGCCCAAATTATTTCACTATTGTGCATGGTTCAAAATGACAAACAGATGTACGATTCACACAAGATAAAGAAATCAAGTTTCAAAGTAAATAATTTTAAGAAACTGCAGAGGACTACTGTTGACTATGCCTCGTCTGCCTCACTCCTCACAATACTTAAATCCTTGCTCCCCATATATTCCACTAAAGGATTCCAGATGTTTTAAAGTGGGATAGTTTTCTCTTTATAAAGTAAGTAATCTTCTCCATAGTTTAAGTTGTGGACATTTCCTTAATCCAGTTAATCCAGTAAACATGAATACAGGGCAGTCATTATTTTTCTGTACATATGATGTCGATCAGGATTTAAACCTAGAATAAACAGTTTAGAATCAAGAGCTTATTTTATACCCTGAATTGTCTCCAGTGCTTGATTAATCTCCCTCCAAAACTGTTATTGCATTCCCAGACACAGTGGAAGAACGCCCCATTCTCCTCTCCTCGACTGATACTCAAGTCTGGGATGGCCCCATTATGCTTTCTTTATTTTAAAATTGAAGAGAAGATAAAGAAGAAAATGATAAAGCAATGTCCTGGATTTTTCTGGGCAGTTTTCTCCACATTTATTAAGAGCTAAGTGACCACAAAGTCAGTTCATTTTATAGAATAAGATCATTTTTTTAAATTTCCAATCCATGGTCCACATTATCTTAACTCATATAACACAAGTAGGTTTTAGGTTTTGTTTAGACGTTATTGTCTTATTGTCATCATGCCCTATTTCCTGTTACAGTCCATCTCATCCAATAAGTCACACATTAGCTCGTTGATGTTCATCTCTTTCTTTCACACAGCTCTCTTTCTTCTGTTAAGCAGCTTTGGGACGACAGACTGGCTAAATCTGCTGACTCATGGGCTTCACAGTGCGTTTGGGATCACGGTCCAACACATGCGATGAAATACATCGGACAGAATCTGTCAATCACTTCAGGAAGGTAGAACTAAAAACATAAAACCTGCTCTTTTTTAATCCATACTATGATATTAATCCTTTAACTCCCAGCTCAACATCCGTACTTTACTAAGCAGGCATCAAAAGGTAGATTTAGGCTGCAGGTAAAATGTGATAAAAGGTATGGTTCACTACAGAGCATTGGTGGCATAGGATTTATTACCAAGCTTTTTAATCTCAGACAGTAAAAGAAGTTGCTTCAACAAGAAATTAAAGATGTATTTGTTTATGTATGGCTTACCTGAAAAATAATAGAGTTAATGCTTCTTCCTAATGATGTGAATTTTTCTTGTAGTCCCAAGAGGTAAGGAGAGTTCTGTGGTTTTCTCTTCTTTAAGACTTTTAGTGTATTGGTTTGCTTTTTGCAATCAAGAGGTGAATAATAAAGCCACTGTATGAGAGGAATTTATGAATGTTATGAGTGCAGAGTATATAAGTCATGCTCAAAAGGATATTTTTTTGTTGAAGGTGTAATATGTGGACCCCAGGAAGAATAGCTACTGCATATTTGCTGTAACTAATGGTGGATCCAAAAGAAATAATTGGCAGAGGTCAATAAAGTCAGGAATATTTAATGTGTTAAAGAAGAAGAACATTATTGTTTCTGCAATTTTTTTAGGATATAGACAAAACTGCAAACAAACCAGAAAAACTGATATTTTCTTTGTTTGGGATTTAAAGGTTCAAAAATCTGATATTATTTTTTCCATTATTATTTTAAATACTTTACTTAACCACTTATTGATATGATTATTTATATTTATAAAATATTTTATTCATCAAAAACATTCCTTGTGTGTTTGTCAAACTCAGTATCATCTTTTTTTAAAAAAAAATTTAATATCTATTTTGTTAACAAACATTTCTGCCTTGTCTAAAATTGTCCCAAATATTTGTGCATTTTTATGTCATCACGTTATCAACTGTTAGCTTTTGAAACTTTTAAATCCCACACTAAGAAGATATGTTTTTTAAGTTGTTCGTAGTTTTCTCTGTGCCCTGAAATGTTAATGAAATCAAACAAGGATTTGATTTTTTCTGTTTTTTAAAGCATCAAATATCCTTGAATTTATTGAAGACCTCTGCCAAACAGTTGAGCTGGTAGTTAAAGAGTTAAGAGACCCTTAAAAGTCTTGAAAATCATTCACTTTGTGCTGTTTGTGACAGGTACCAGTCCATCACTGACCTGGTCCGATCCTGGTATGATGAGAGGAATCACTTCTCCTACCCAAACAAGTGCACCGGATCTGTGTGCTCTCACTACACGCAGGTACATAAGGTGGATTTAGAGCATCTAAACATTTAATCAATGATCTGAAGGGAGGGCTTATGAAAAAACATCTATTAACAATATTATCTTGTAGGCTTTATGTCTCTTCCTATAAGTGTGGTCATGTGGCACAATGAAGTAAACTCTGAAGTAGGGATGCACCATTTTATCAGACCAGTATTGGTATGACACATAGTTGCCTAATAAGTTTGTTATCTTTATTGCAGATGTGAACATTTTGCAGATATTTACAGCTAATATTTTGACCATAACGGATGGTAGTGCACATACCTCACAGCAAGAAGTGTAGCTGGTTTGAGCCCTGTGTTGGTCTGGGCTTTTCCGTGTGGTAGGACAGGGCCTTACATCAATTAAATTGATTAATTAAAATTATTTTTGGCAGAAGATTTAAAAACTAACAATCAAGATTTTTTCTTGACTTACTCTCATGTTTAGTTGCTGCAATGTTTGAAAATATCTTGTCAGGTTTTGCACAAGCTCATGTGTAGGCTTGTAATTATGTTTCTTAAATTGGACTAAATACTGATCAGAGAGTTTAATGTTATTGTACTGTGAAAGAAGGTCAGAATTCAATGTTTATGAAGATGAAACTGCCTACGTTCAAACTACATTATCAAAATTTCTGAAAAAAAATAACAGCATGCAACTCTTCTTTTACAGGGACATTCTGCTGTGTTACAAAATGCATTTTATGACATAAAAAGCAAAACTTGATGAAGAAAAATTGCAAATTGAGTTTTGTAGATAAAGATTTGGGATTTCATTTTTAGGCCATATCATCCAGCCCTAGTGTGTGAAGTTTGGATGTTCTTCCTGTGCCTGCTTGGATACTCTCCAGGCACTTTGGCCTCCTCCCACAGACAAAAACATGCTCATTAAGTTGATTAGTGCTTCTAAGTTGCCCTTAGGTATGAGTGTGAGCATGAATGGTTGTTTGCCTCTCTATGTGGCCCTGTGGTTTGTCAGGGTGTACCCCGCCTCTCGCCCAATGTTAGCTGGGATAGGCAACCCTGAAATGGATAAGTGTTATAGATAATGGATGGATAATATCCTATATACTGGCTGTAATATTGCCAGAATGTTCAATTCCACTATGATGGTTTACATCATTACTTCTTAATGTTCACTTTTATATAGAAAAAGGGAATTTTAGTAGAGATTAAATGCTGTTTTTTCTGGTTTATACCTGTTTCTAACTCAAATGGACTGTAACCATGAACACAACAGGTCAGTAATAGTTACATAGAGGCTTCGTGCCCTTGACATATAATATTTATCGATGATAATGAGTTTGGAAATATCAGCTTATTGGCAAAAATTCAATATCTTGCATCCCTACTCTAAAGATTAAGACTTAATAAATAACATTAACTTTGTCAGAGTCCTTTGGAACACTAACCTGTCAAATCTGTGCAGCTCAGCTAAACTTTATGACCACGTAACATGTAGAAGTAACAGTCGAAATGTGTGTTGTCCCTCAGATGGTGTGGGCGAGCTCCAACAAAGTGGGATGTGCTGTCAGAAAATGCTCCAACATGTTTGTGTTCGGGAAAACTTGGAGGGAGGCGACACTGCTGGTCTGCAACTACTCCATAAAGTAAGTGCATAGATGCTTGCTTAGAGCTAAAGCTTAACCCACAGAACCCAGCTTTTTATGCCAAGGTCAGACTACATGACTTTTTTTGTTTTATAAGATAGTTTCTTAAAGTCAAAGTGTTAAGCTATAAAATGGTGCAATGACTGGACCGACTGAGATGGCAGAGTGCACGGTTTATCCTGAATACAAATTGTGACCGGCATTTTGACTTTGGAATAAGGGGAAGTAACACAAAAGACAGAAAACATACATAAAGCATTTGCAGTACTGTTATGTATCTGTTTGTATTTCAAACTTTTAGGATGAATGATGAGACTGTTGATGCTAATGCAAACAGCAGTTACCCAAAAGGCTGCTGTTTCTTAGTACTTGTGCCACATATTATTATGACCTGCGTGTTATATTTCAGAGCTTGATGAAGATGATTTCTCTTCCTTATAATTTAATCTCTCAGCAATGACTCCATACTTCTTTTGCTTTACTGTTCAGTTTGTTTACATCTGTTGCTGTCGCAGATGTAGAATAATTTGTTTTCATTGGTCAGCATCTCTGACTCATGATTTTTAGTGTTTTTTAGTGCAGGACCTTCATTTCTGAAACTAAGTTTGCCCATGTTAAGATGAGCTTTGAGGACAGAGAGACAGCTTGTTCAGTCCAAGACTGCAGGACCAACGGACTGAGAAACTTTTTTATCTCTCGTTTGTTTATATCTGTCTTTTTTTCTATATCTTTTTATCTGTTATACAAAACTGCTACTAGAATCTTAATTTTCATCAGGGAGTCTTCCAAAAGGATTAATAAAGTTCCATCTAATCTAATCTAAGAGGAAGTCTTGTGCCTGAGAAGAAAGGCTATCGTTTCCTGAAACTTACCATAATGTTGCTCAATGTGACACAAGACGATAAAACTCAACTTTCAGGGCTGATGGTTACAAATGAGGATCGATAACTGGAACGGGTTCTCTACTGGAATTAGTTGAAAATCAATAATAACTTCCTCAAGGTATCAGTGTCATTCGTCTTTTTGCTACAGCCAATGCAGAGACTTTAAAATCGGGGTAATATGGGCTCCTCTTCCAGTCTTTGTCAGCATACGTGCAGCTGAATTTTGAAGCAGTTGAAGCTGAGCGATGTTCTTTTTGGGAAGACCAGAGAGGAGGGCATTGCAGTAATCAATTCTGCAGGTAACAAAAACAAGAATAAGAGTCTCTGCATTGGCTTGGGAGAGAAACTGGCACGCTCTGGAAATGTTTTTAGATAATAAAGGACTTTTTGGTAACAGATCGGATATGTGGTTCAAACCTGAGGTTAAAATTGAATGTTACACCCATCAGAGGCTGTTAGCTAAAAGATAAACAAAAAAGTAAAAAAAAAAAAAAAAATCAAACAGGGGACTGGAGTGATCCAATAGGTGGCTTAATTCTAGGGCTGAACGATTTGAGAAAATAATCTAATTGTGATTTTTTTTCCCCCCAATATTGCGATTTACTCTGCAATTGTTTTAATGTTCATCATCTTATGTATTCTTAAACAAACATAAGCAGTAGATCTTTTACAGTAAAACCAATATAACATTAAGTTAATCTAAGGATAAAGGATTTGAGAAAAAGTTGAGAAGTAAAGAACAGAAGCAAAATAGGTATGAAATTGTAAAAACTGGCAAAAAAGTTGCTTAGGAAAATTGATTATGGCAGCAAAGTTGGGAATTAAATTTGATATTAAATTTCAAAAACCATGTAAAAATTCCAAAAATGGTTCAAACAGTGGCCAAAAAAAGATGAATAGGGGAAACATAGGCATAAAGTTGCAAAAACGGGGTTAAAAAAAAGGTAAAAATGGTCCAAAAGTGGGAAAAAAGTGTATGAATAGAGGTAAAAAAAAAAATAGGCATGACTACATCACAACGCCAAAACGTTCAACACATTTTGGGACCAAAATATTGAAGCTTCTGCGTTTTGAAAATTGCAACAAGCCATATTGCGATTTAATCTAATTTGCAATTAATTGTTCAGCCTACTTAATTCTTAAGAGAAATATGTTTACTGCATATGTTTGAGTAAGTGGGAATACCAGCAACTCAAGCATTTATCTACACAGCATCACAGCTAATATTAGGACTGCCATGTGTTTGATATTGTTGCCACCAGAAAGTTAGAAAATCAGCAGGAATCAACAAGCAGAATCACACACTGCAATGACTACTGACACATATCCCTACTGACGGTTCCAGAAACCCTACATCCTGTAGATTGTTTTTTTAATTGTGCTTTAATTATGCAGCTGACCTTGGCATCAGAAAACTATGGGTTCATTTCTAAAACAAAAAAGACCATTTAAATGTTGTTTTAAGTATCAGACAATGAAAAACAAGGACTAAGTGGAAAAGTTTCAAAGTTTTGCTTCTTATAAACACATTCATGGGATATTTTGTCTTAACATGGATACATGATAATGCTGTCGTGCTGTATTTGGTTTTAAATCATATACCAATCAAAATCTAGAGACTAACATTTCATTCTTGTGTTTCAGAGGAAACTGGTTGGGAGAGGCTCCTTATAAGAGCGGGAGGCCTTGCTCTGTTTGTCCATCGAGCTACGGGGGCTCCTGCTGGAGAAACCAGTGCTCACCAAACACAAAGCACAAAAAACACACAAGACTCTGAAACAAAAGTGTTTTAAAATGCTTTAAAGATACATTGGACAGTAGCTCACAAAACAGGAAGTTCAGTTTTTAAATGATGCTAAAGCTGTAAAACAAAAGATTAAACAGGCCAGTTACCACTATGTCTAAGTAAGTCTTTATTAATGTGAGAAATGTTTGTTTTATAAACCATGTGAGTCATTCTGGTGTCTCTGACAAAGTTTGACTCATAGTTTTACACTTTTAAAGAGTTGATGCACTGTTGTGAGTTAATGTGTTGATTTTGTGTTGAAGCACTTCTGTTGTACATTTACACTAACTGTGTCTTTTGATTTTTTTATGATGTAATTAAATGTTTTTTCTCTGTATGTATGAAAAACTGTCTCGTCCTCTCTGCAGTCAACTTAAATGAGCTTATTTCTGTCTGCCTCACAGAGCATTAATGGAGTTATAAATAACCAATGAGGCTTCATGTCCCTCTAAATATTCCACTGTCAGGTATTTGTGTTTACTCACTGCTGCTGCAGGAAATTTTCTGTCCCTATTTCACCTCATTACGTCTCCCAGTTCTCCCCTCAGAGGCTCTCTGTGCCATAAAACGGAGACTAATGCTGCTTTTATGGTGTGAAACACGAGGAATCAGCTGTGCCCCTACGTCGGTTTATGAGAACACAACAACTCTCAGGTCGACACAAAAGGCACAGCAGTCAGTAATGGTAGATGGATAAAGCATTTAATATGGAAAACATGTCCACCAAGCAAACAAAGAAAGTTAAACCCAAACAGCATGGAGAAGCAAGCTCAAGACTTCAGAACTGTTAATTAGAAGTCTAAAAATAGTTAAAAGCTGTAAATTAAACTAACTGTGAAGTTTAAGTTATGAAGCTTTTGCAGTTCTTTTAATGAGAGGAAAATTATAAGATGTTTTAAAAGGTTGACATATAGTGTTAAGTTTAAGACCAGACTCATAAAAAAGGGTAGCAGTTAAAAACAACAAAAAAATAGGTACAGAGTGGTGCAGGGATGGCATATTTTAATGCAGAAGTTACAATCACACGGGTTTCTTTTGACCAAAAGCCTCACAGTGTTTTGAATCAAATTATGAAAAATACATACTCTGCTCTTTGTGACAATCTTAACAAACAAACCAACTATTTAGCATTTTTATTTATTTATTTATTTTAATTTACTTTTTATTGTTATTTTTATGAAAACAAAACATAGTTACAAACAATAAAGGAACAAACGGTAGGGGGAGGATCCATCGCACAAGCAACTTTTAAACCACTCATAACTCACCATGCCCATATAACCATTTTAATTTCTTCCTTTGCGATCAAGTTTGAAGGTATGCCTCCCATATGGGGCGTGTTGTTGCTAAACAAAATCAGCCCTTACTGCTAAAACATAAGTGAGCCATTTCAGCAAAGATTTCAATTTTATGTCTCAGTTTAAATGTGATTCTCTCCATAAGACTTATACTGTAAACAACATCAATCCAGTCATTTATAGTAGGCATGTCTCTTCTTAGCCATTTTCTGGTCAGAGCCTTCTTGCTTGCTACTAACAAAAGTCTCAATAAACATTTGTCTCCCTTTGCACATTTAAGTTCTTCTAAGTTGCTGAGATACATGATTTTAAAGTTAAAGCAGATTTTAAAGCAGACTGCTTCCAGGACACCATGGACGCATCTCCGAAATGGAACCACCGAGGTACAATCCCAAAAGATATGAAAATGATTTGCCATAGTACTTCCACAGGACCTCCAGCAAGCAGAGTGATCAGAGTACTTTGTTTTCTGGACTGGAGTACAAAAGAATGGAGTCAAGTTCTTCCAGCTATATTCCCTCCAGGAAGGAGAGCTCGTTGTCAACCACTGCTGCCCGCAGGTTCTGTCCCATTCCTCCACCGTTATAGTGATATTGCCTTCAGCTTGCCATCTTGTTTTAATATCAAGAGTGTGGTCTTCCTTTAAATTCTGGAGAGCACAATATAGTCTAGAAATTATTTTTTTGTAAGTGCCATCCTTGTAGGCTTTTTGGAAAATTATTTATTTGCTTAAATACAATTGGGACAATAAAAAACTATTACTCAGCTACCATGGAACTACAAAATGGCAGTTTGACTAAGAAACAACTACAGTATTTCCATTGAATAATTTCATGTTTATTTAAATAAACAGGTAATCTAAGTTCCAAACACCAGCGGTAGCCAACAGGGTGCCCACAAGCAGGAAGTATTTGAGGTGCCCACTGGGATGACCTGTTAACACCAAAGAGCTCGAGCTAGAGAGCCATTTTTAATTTGAATTTCATGTTTTGCAAAGAAAACACAACAAACATAATGTCACATTTTAAAACTGTCTATTTTCTATTCAACTTTGACCTACCGTGGGTCAAAAGTTAAGTTTATTCCTGCTGTGCAGACCCCACGTCTTTTGCACCCCAGTGAGAGCTAGAACACTTATAAGCCGTTGTTCATATCAGTTTAGTTCTGCAGATAAATTATTAAAGATGTGTATGCAAGTAAAATGTTCTCATATCATTCTTTAATCAACTAAAATAATTATATAGAAAATTCATTCAAAGTCAAAGGTCAACATACAGCTCATATGTGACATATTATATGCATAGTTTTACAGTTTTTAAGGGAAACAGTGAGAGTCAAAATCAGCTTTATTGGTCAAGTACGTTCACAAAATACAAGGAGTTCTGTTTAGCAGGTGGTGTTGCTCACGGAATAAACAGCAAATAACATAACCATGATAAAAAGAAAATCTGTATATATATTCACCTAATTAGAAAAGAAGAAAAATATGTATGCACCGAGTAGAAACAAATTATGAACTCTTGGGGTTTGGCGGAGTGGTTAGCAACCAGGCACCCCGTGTACTTGCTTCTGCCGGTCCAGGTTCGAATCCCACCTGTGACCAGTTTGCAGAATGTCTTCCCTTACTCTCTCTCCCCCTTCACAAGCCTATCCACTGTCTCTCTCCTATCAATAAAGGCACAAAATGCCCAAAAATACATTAAAAAATATATATATATATGAACTCTTAATAAAAAAGAATATTTATATATACCTGTAAAGAGATGTGGTACAATGTAGCGCAAAATTGAATCAGCGCCCAGTATATATGACCATTTAGCAGTGCGGTAGGTTCATTAGTCCAGTTATTTTGGAAAGTTGTGGCAGTAGGGAAGAAGAAAATGTACACTCTTAAGAAACATTAACTCAGGTCAGTAGCTCCCCCATAAAACCCCTTACATTTTTATTATCTCTCTGGCTCAGAAAGGTTGGTGATCCCTGCCATACGCTTTTGGGGTTTTGAACCAGGAAGTGCTAAATGCTAACTCCTGTGTTTTTGAACTCATTTCTGCAGCACTCGACAGTTTGAGGGGTGTTTAGTACCAACTGAGCATCATTCAAAGGCTTCAGCCTACCTGACTATGTTGCTGACCTTGTCCTTCTCTTTATAACCACAGTGTGCCCGTCGTCTGATGGCTGCCCACAGCAGGATAATGAACCATGTCATAAAAATCAAATCATCTCAAACTGGTTTCTTGAGCGCCACAGAGTTCCAGTTGCCTTTACAGATCTATATCATTGATGCATAGCCAACAAATCGGCAGTAACTGTGTGACGCTGTCTTGTCAATATGGACCAAAATTTCAGAGAAATGTTTCCAGGACCTTATGGAAATTATGGTACGAATAATTAAGGCTACTTGCGAGGCTATTAGTGGAGAGTATGCGTTAGGGCTGGGTATTTCCAGCAACCTCATGTTACGATACGTATCCCGATACGCATAAATTGTGTACATTGAATACACTTTTAACAGAACTCCCAACAAGTTTAGTCTTTTATTTCAATAAAAAAGAATAAGTGTGAGTTTTAAATGATTCTACAACTTAAGAAGCTTAAATTCATGTCCTTAAAGATGATAGACCTGAGTTCAAATTTGGAACATGTGCTTTAACATGTAGTTTGGCTTCTACTTTGAATGGTGCCATTGTTAACATTACCCAAAGTGTATTGACAACAACTGTCAAAGCATTGAGGCTGTATTGATTCTGTAGAATGTGTTTCGATACACGTTTCCCAAAGGAGAGTGTGAAAATATTTCGCCTTATTGATATTTTGAGCACAGCCCAGTGAGCATGCAGTCAGATAGAAAGCTGCTGCTAAATCAAGTCATGATAAAATGCTTTCAAAGACATCAAAACTTTACCATGTCCTGTTTATAAGACTTTAAACCATTGGTCTCCAACCCTTTTTCAACTGAAGATCGCCTATGATTAGTGGTGAGTATTGGCAAGAACCTCACAATACGATACGTATCACGTTATTTGGGTCACGATACGATAATATCACGATATATCACCATACCCCAGTATTGTGATATAATCCGATATTCTACAGCTAACTAAGAAAAAACTAGAGATGATGTTTATGTGAATCACACAAAATTACTCAAAACTACAAGTTTTCCATTTCATTGTTTTTGAAATATGTCAAATGCAGTGTTGCATAGAAACACAGAGTGCATCAAGTCATATAAACTAATGTTGCAAAGAAATTATTCTTGTTTTCCCTTTAACAATGTATTTAAAGCATCCAAACCTGCAGTGCAGCTCAAACTGTAATTGGACACATGAGCAACAAAGTACTTCGAGTTACTGACAGCACAACAGTAAGTAAAAACGAAATAAATAAATAAAATAAAAATAACGTGTTTCTTTTGTCACTGTCTGAGCTGCGTAGACTGCATAAAAAACCTGTACATAAATATTATAAGTTGTATTTTATTTCCAACTCTGATAAGATATGAGTTTTTGTTTTTATAAAAAAAATGATATTAAGATTTGAAATATCGATGTTGTATAGGTCAAAATATCGCAATATATTGTTGTATCAATATTTTTTCACACTTACGTATGATACTAATTGAGATGGTGCGATCTACCTACCTAAGTCCACTGATAACCAAAAACAAAACTTCAAATTTTAATTATTATTATCTAACTTCACAACAAAGATGCAATCTTCAATCCATAAATGTGATAAAGGGCAGGAATTGAAATTAAAGATACTGTGCATTTAAAGTCACATTAGCACCTTACAAAGTATGCAGCCTAATACAAAACAAAACTGGTCAACAAGGACTGGAACAATGTTAGCATAAAACACAATTCAGTTTATATTAATATCTTTTTAATACTAAAATTTAAAGGTGCTATGAGGAGAATCTATTAATAAAGACTCTGCTACCCATGAGCATGCACGGCGTAATGCTGCGTTCCAGTAACCTCGGAACTGGGAGTGACATCATCTCTGACTTATCGGCGTTCCAGTTGAAGTCGGAAAAAAACATGCCGATCTACCAGGCTATTGTTAGCTGTTGTTAGCCCGCCCTGTGTTGTTGTTCACAAATATCACATGAAGAATGTGATTATCACTATGGCAGCATTTTTGTAAATATAAGTCTAACAATACGATGTATACAGCTGATCTAGAGCGACACACCCCAGTCAGAAGTGCAAATAAATTGATTATTACAGGAGCTGAATAACTGTTCACACTGGGGGCATCCATCTTTGATTGTCAACTCGGGGGGGGGCAAGGTTTCACCGAGTTCCCAGTAGGAAATTCCGACTTCAGGGAACGTTCTAGTTGGAGTTTCCTACTCGGAACCCGGACATTCTTACTTCTGACTACAACTTGAATGCACCACAAGACGTTACTGAAGCCAACGTGTGCTTTTGTTGTGATGCTAATAAATGCAGCTCGGACCTTCCTCAGAACTCTGCATTGCTTTATGACTTCTTTTTTCAACAACTTACAGGATGCAAAGCGACAAGGTAATGTATCTCTTTCTAGTTACGTAGTGGTAGTTTTTGATGTGTGACAACAAGCAGTTTTTGGAAAACTTATTATCGTAGTTGTAGCCAGCTATATATCACTACTTACAGCCCGGTGCTCTAAGACGTGTAATATAGATAATAAAATAATATAAATTTGCTCTATTTTAATTGTCTTGTTCCTGAAGTTGAGTATCCAGGCCAGTCCAGCCCTGTCCGACCTGACCGAGAAGCGAAGCAATAGCATTTATAGATAACCTATGTTGATGCTGTAAAACTCATCTTAAAGTGTGTATTTCCATCAGGCATATATCTAAAAGTGAGACTTTTTTGTAATTACTTAGAAACTCCTCACAGTCTCTTTAAAGAGGTGGAGAGAAACCAGTCAGACCCAGTTTATCTTGCATAGCAGCTTGATTCACCAGATTTGTCATGGATAAGCTAAAAGGTCGACCTGTGTGTCCGATAAAGGGTGAAACATCTAGTCTTAAAGATCTAATCAAATTGTCTAAAAGATCTATAGGTTGGTGACCCCTGCTTTAAAGCATCCAACAGTCTAGGATGAAAATCAGGACAGAAGTACTCGATTATCATTTTATATTTCGCATCTTCAACTTCATTCAGTTTTGAGTCCGTGCCAGACATTCCCCATCAGTCAAAACAAAACCCCTGACGTCACTCATCATAATACTCAGTTTGACGGCTGCCTCCTTCAGTACATTCTCCACTCCTCTGCTTTTATATCCCTCCACACCCTCCGCCTTTCTCTTTTGTCTCTCCCTGGAAACTCACTTTTTTTAATCAAGCTTTCTTTCTTCGGTCTGAATGAGGAGAATCTTCAATTTGGTGATGAGAAACAGGTACAAGCAGATGATAACTTCATGTCTATTTGAGTTTCTGTCATCATGTTGCCTTAGTTACAGCTGCTGTATAGATTGGTGTCCATACGAGCCTAGTTACTGTTTAACCTCCCCACCCACATTTGCCCAGATTAGGAAAATCAATAAGATAACAGCGGCAGCAGCGGCCTTACCTTGCACCAACAACAGCCTTCTCACACTGCAGCACGCCGCGCCAAACTTCCACACTTTGCGGCTTTTGTTGATGAAGAAAAAGTGGATTTAAAGCTCATGTTTGAGGGGAAACAGAGGACGACATGGTCAATGTAAACACACAAGTCAGCTCGAGTATGGAACCTCCGTTTGGTGAGTTTTGTTTCTGTGATCTTTTGAGAGAAAAAGCTTGTGTGCGGCAGCTGCTTTGTTTCCTTCTTTCTCTTCGGTGCTCACTGGTGTGGTGGTGTGTCCGCTGAGCTTTGCCGGATCATTTCGTCGCCATTTGTGTCTGCTTGTTTCACACGGCTGTAATCCAGGAGGTGTGTCACAGATATGGAGGTTGTTAAAAAGGCCATGGGAGTCGAGCCTGATGGTGATGATGGCTCACAGGTTTCAGAGATGTTGGAGAAGCTGGAGGGTCAGATGTTGGCGGTGAAAGTAAAACATTCTCGTCTATCCTTTAGACATTGTGAAAACTTTGTGTGACCATTCATTTAGTGACGAGGCAGATAACTTTCATCTAACTTTCAACTTTCCAAATATATATTTTTATATGGGAGTCTTTATTGAAAACATATTTCAGACTTGTTTTTACAAAGTCAGTGGTAGAAAAAGAACAAAGCAAGAGTCAGAGTTGATTCATCACAAGCAACTTTATTGTTCGGACAGGTAACAGGTTAAAATGAATTTCCATTATTTCTATTATTTTCAATTAATAATTCAATTACATACAGCAAAGTTACATGTTGTTTGACTTATTAAGAGGCAATTAAAAGCTGTATCTTAATGTTGTTTTGGTATAATTATACTATAATTATATTATAGCACCACTTCTTAAACTAGAAGTTTGTTTTTTCAAAGTTAAATCACTATAATCTGAAATTATGCAATTCATACCCTACAACATGTAGTACTGAGTTATGTCGTCAGTTGTTTCAAGATGTAATATATCCATTTAAGGTAATAAGATTCCAGAAACTGCAAGGTATTAATTACTTAATTCAGTATTAATTGTATTATCTTATCACTGTAATGGAAAAATTTACAGGAAATTTGTGCTTTTCCAATTTTTATAACAAATTTTAATGGGTGTAATGGGCTTGGAAGTGTTGGTTTATATTGTATGAATGTGATAATAAATGGCTGTGAATAAGTGAATACGTCCTGCATGAAAGCAGATGTCTTTATAAACATTTGAGTAGTCAAAAAAACAAAAACTGTATATGCTTCATTTGACTTATTCTAATTATTTCTCTTTGCCATTTCATCCTCCATCAGAAGTTGTCCCTGATTTTGTTTTGAAATCAATCCTGGTGTGCATTCAAGCATGTTGATAAAACTAACATGGAACGTAAAGACTAGGGTTGTAATGAGGTGGAAAATTGCCTGTAAAGTTTTCAAGAGAAGTTAACTTAGGGTATTTTGTAAATATCTTAAATTGGAAACTTTTCATGTGTATTTTTGGGAATTAACTGGAAATTGGGGGTAATTAAAACAAACTCTGTCATATCGTCGTAAATAAAAACATTTTGTTTTGTCACAAGCAGACATCCTTGCAGAATAACATTAAAACAATTTCAACAGATTTAATTATAAGTAGAACTTTCAGAGTTCACATATTTTATTGAACAATCAGTTTCAACTCCACTTCACGTAGTCCACTGGCTCAAAAATGTAAGCAGTATGCTGAGTGAATGTGATTGAGGAATAGCAGATCTGTTTCAGCCGCTGCTGTCAGGTATACGGTACAGAATAATAAAAACAAGGACCAACAGATTTAAGAATAGATTTTCACCCAGATTGCATCTTGAGTTGTTTTGAGGATGTTGCAGTAGTTTTTTGCCGCAGGGCATTAAAGAAGTACTATCACAGTGTGTATTATAATTATATTTCAAAAACTAACTCGAGTCAAGCCATGTTGAGTGGATGCCTTGGGTGGAAAAGCACCAATAAAAGCCACAGACTGAGAGCCAACTGCACTTTTTTACCTTGACTTTGCTGTCTTTAGCTTCACAGTAGTTTCAAACGGGTGGGCCATGGCGACCCTGTCTGTGTTGATGAGGTAATATAAAGGTATATTTCGTATTGGGAACAAAGTGCTGGGCCAAAGTCTGTTTGACGAGTTGAGTTTAGCTTGAACCACATTTGCAAAGGAACCGTAAGTGCAGTGCTGCACATGCCCTGGACATGAGTTTAAAAGTGTTGATGATGAAAAGGTAACAAAGAGCTAGGACTGAACAATATGGACAAAATTTCATGCCAGATATCTAGATATTGACACGATACCATGTGACTACAGTTTGGTGAAAACCAAGCATTTTTCAGGAAAATAAAAACATCATAATACAAAAGAATGTGGAAAATGTGGTTTTATTTATAAGAAATCTATATTGTATATATCATTGCTTTTTCCAATGTTCATATCTCAATATCGATACGATATAGGGCTAAAAGATATATCATTATCGTCTCGATATCGAGATATGAACATTCAAAATAATTACATCGAAAAAGCATCAATATAAACTATATAAATTTCTTATAAATAAAACTGCATTTTCCACATTTTTTTGTATTATAATTTTATTTTTCTCAAAATTGCTTGGTTTTCAAGGAACCTGTAGTCATATGGTATTGCATCGATATCGAGATATCTGGCATGAATATCAAGGTATGAAATCTTGTCCTATCGTTCAGCCCTAATACAGTACCATGGGACTATGGGTGTGGTGAAAACCAAGCATTTTTCAGAAAAATAAAAACATCATAATACAAAAGAATGTGGAAAGTGCAGTTTTATTTATAAGAAATCTATATTGTTTAAATTGTTGCCTGTTCAATATTAATATCTTTAGTATCTTTATCTTCGGTAATGATATATCTTTCAGCCCTACAAGGAGCTGTGCCAAATAAATGCTGGGGGTTAAAAATGAGTGTAATGCTACTTTCCACTTAAAGAGAAAAAAGCAGGATAGTATGATGACCATTGTTTGTTCTAGATTTTCAGTTTTTTTTAGTTAAAATAAAAAAGATGGAGCCCAGATGAAGCCAACACGTGACGCTCTCGTGTCTGCAGGATCAGAATCGGCACAAAACAAACAGAAACATTAAATCCTGTCCCTATCACAGAAATCTCCATCAGTCACGTCTTCCCTCGTAGTGAAGCTGCTGCTGCTTCAGGCTCCATCTGTTCCTGTCTGATGTTTTGAGCTCTCAGTGAAATTCAGTCCCTCTCAGATCATCACTGGATTTGGGAGGGGGGGTTTGTTCTCACTCCTGTGGTCAGTTATTTGAGAATTTGCATTTCACAGTGGGATGTGGAGATGCAAATTCATGTTCACTGGCTGGGATGATGAAATAATTTGACCAGTCTTCTTGAGAAAGAGGACCCTGTTGTTCTGTAATAATAAATAATATTCAGTAGAGTAGCCTACTTTTTATCTTTCTTTCCCACCTCTGCCTTGTAACACAAGATTTTACAACCTTTATGCTTCTTTAATACAGCCAATTGGAAGAGGAAGTAATCTGCTCTTCTTATTTGTCTCAATCTTATTATTAATGTGTTTTTTGTCTTTGCATGTTAACACTATGCCTTTCATTCATATCCCATTTGATCACATAACCACAATGACTTGATCTCAATCCTTGAAATACTTTATTTACCAAAGAGTCGTTCAGGATATCAAATAACTGTAGCATGTAAATATTTAGCTATTTTGATGAAATAAGCATTATAAAAGCTGAACGGTCATCTACCCTAACATATCGGCTATTCGGAAACTTAAAAGTTTATGATGCAGTCCACCTCCCTTTACCGTAAAACACCAAATAAACGCCCGGTCCCAAATAAACGCCCGGTGTAGCAGTACATTTTGACAAATAGATGCCCGTTCCAAATAAACGCCTGGTGTAATTTATTCGGCACAGCGTACGAGCAATGGTCAAAGTAACAGAACACACATGCAAATGCTAAGCTCACAACTGACATTTGAAAAGAAACATGATCAGACTGTACCTTTACAGTTATTTGTCTCTCTGGACGTCCTGTTGGCTCGTTTCTCCTCCCTCTGTGTGTCAACAAATGCATGTTGATGTGAGGCGCTCTTTTTCACAACAGTGCAGTTACACTCAACGACCACAGAGGGCACTAGAGAGCAGAAAGTCTGAATCTTACAAAGTAGGGCTTTGAAAATTAAATGAAGAAGACGTTGCCACTGCCGCTGTTTATTTTTTGCCCTTAACTAACGTCAGGAGGCCGGTCACGTCAGGTAGCGGTACGTTGCTGCTTATCTCTGGCCCTGGTGCAGCGAAAAAAAAAGAAGTAAGACCTTAACTCAACTACCAGTTGTTCATGACCAGTATGACCAGACCAGAGTGTAACAACTGTACTATAATCTTGCCTTGGAAATGTGCATGTGTTATTCATACTAGTGTAAATAAATGATTTGATTATATTTGCCATATTTTTCATTTTTTGCTAAGTAAAATTTTTGTGCAAAAGAAATTAAACGCCTGTCCCAAATAAATGCCTGGTCTGCTCAGTGATTGAAGCAAATAAACGCCCTGGCAACTATTTGGTATTTTACGGTATATTATTTTTTGGGAGTATATACCGTCTTTAACAAAACATTTGGTATTGGGTACCAATATTTTACCCATAGGTTACTGCAGTTGATGGAGTATTGGTAAACTGAGTTTTTATGACTGAAACGAAAGAGCATTTATAACAAAGAGATCCAACAGTTAGCTTACTGTAGACAGAGGCCTGAATAAATGTCAGCAAGCAAGAGTTGCTTGAAAATATTATTAAATAGTTCAAAGCATTTTGTACAAGACTCCACTTTAATACTTAAGATATATTAATCGGTTTATCATCTCCTTGAGTGAGCATCCACATCTTAGGTTTGTGACCTCAGCACCAACATTTGCAGTTTGACAACTGACGAATAAACCATGGCACTGAAAGAGGTGACTGTTTTCCCTTAAAGACCTCATGATTTTTTTTACCTCTATAAATATTTGTATGAAGATAGACTCCTGCCTATGGAGTAGTGAGAGTGCCAAATTACAAAAATAAATCTATAAAAGAATAAATAAATAAATGAATAAATGATTAAATGATATAAGAATCCATAAAAGAAAAGGCGAATAAAAGTAGAAATATAAAGACAAATAAAAAAATAAGTAGAAAAGTGCTTAATAAATAACTAACTAAATAATAATAATAATAATAATAATAATAATAATAATAATAATAATAATGATATTAAAAAATACCTGCCCACTGTCTTTTTGAACAAGGTATTTTCTTTTACTGTTTTTAAATAACAGAGCAAAACAAAGCACCCCAACTCTGAATTAACAGCCAAATAATATTAAATATATAAATATATGCAAAATAAATACAATAAGTCAGGTGGATAAATCAATAATAATTATAAAAAAAAAAAAAAACAGAAATGCTCAGACACATTAACAGGTGTACATTACATGCTTAGATTGCCAGGTGACATATTTTTAACAAATGTTATAAATATTCCCAACTGTATATGTGACCTTCATCAGACTGAACGTCTGAGACCAAAATGTTACAAATAATAAATTTCCTTGCAAGTTAGACAACATGCGAGAGTTTAAATGGACTCCTTTTCTCCTATAGACTAGTCTCTTGAAGTGGGTGTGTTCCCTCCTTCGTCCATATTTGATCTCTTTAAATATTCAGAGCTTGGCTAAACAGAGTGTAGTAAGCAGAGTTTTTCCTTTAGATGATTTATGTCGTGATGATTTATGTCGTGAAAAATGAACAAAGGAAAACGGTGTTAGGGTATCAAGTACACAGCTTCATTATGTCCTACATTCTTTGCTTGTATGCTTGCAACAACTAATGTTCAAATAAATCCTCATGAAAGTTTCCATTTACAGAAAAATATGCAAAACACTAAGAGGCGTACAAAACTTGAAGTAGCATTGTATGAGTAACTTAATGAAGAAGTCCAGACAAAAGTGACATAATAGGAGTCCCTCATATGGCAAAATATGGTTGTCCTGACTTTGTAATGCAGTTGTTTTTAACCAATGGGGATGAATGATGTTGACATAAGTTATTTATTTATTTTATTTAACCTTTATTGAACCAGGTTGGTCCCATTGAGATTAAAAACCTCTTTTTCAAGGGAGACCTGGCCAAGACAGGCAGCAGCCAAAAAGTTGCAGACAGATACAAAGAGACAAAAACAATTTACAAGCACATCATTATGGATTAAAAACAGAGACATCTATGAGCCATATCACAGCCTAGCTAAAACATCGGCATCGGATAGAATCTGCTTCCATGTCTTTCATTTTCAGTTTAAAAACATTTAAGGACACCAGCTCCTTGAGCTTTAAGTCATTCTGCAAAACATTCCAGTCTGATGGTGCAGAGTACCCAAAAGCCCTTTTCCCAATGTTAGTATAAGTATTGTAATATAAACATATAGAAAGATAAAAAAAAAAACAGTGACATGTTTTTACACAACTTAAGCTTCAAAAACAAACTTTCAACTTAATCCACATCTAAGAAACTTCAGTAGTGGGTGCTAATTAGAAAGGCAGTTACAAAAAAAGAAAAAGGTCTGCACACCAGAGGTTGCTTCAAGCTCAATTTAATGACAAATATCACCACAAATGTGACATTTTGGCTCCTAGACCTTGATCAGACATGAACAAATGAGGAGGCACACCTCAATTTATACAATATTAGGGTCACCTGACAAATCGTGTGATGTATTATATTACATTGCAACTGAAATATTTGAAAATCACCATTAAAGCAGTAACACGTTATACCATAAATACAGTAATACATACATGATTTAATAATACAGTATTAATGTTGTATTTACAAACCATACACAAAGTCTAAGTCAACCACAGTCTCTGAAAAACACCTAAAGTCACCTGACTTAAATACCAGGAAGTACTTGGGATGAATTATCAGCTCACCTTGTTGAGCTGCCACTGATTTTCAAAAAAATACACCTTTTTCTGTAAAAACAATCATGGTGGCTCCTCTGTAACTTTGATTGACTTTATTTTCAGACTCTACTAGTTGCATCTATTTGCAGGAATACACTCACTAAATACCTGCACTGCATGACTAAGCATCTGCCTTGATGACAGAAATGTAGCCTTTAGCCTGAACATGCATGCACAGTAGTTAGTTCTGTGATTACTGTTATTAGACAGGCTTTCATTGAGTATTAATTATGAGATATTGTGCCTTCAATGTGACTGTTGTGCAGTCGACTTTGTGGAAGAATGTGTCGCTTGTTCTGAACATCAATATTTTACTTATAATAAAAAACACAGCTCTTTAAAAACTTTACCTCGCCAGTAAGCCTCTAACCTGCCACACCCCAGATAAACACTTTTATATACGATACAAAATACAGTTTATTTGTGTAGTCCATTTGAACAACAGCCCGTAGAAAGTGTTTGGGAATGTGCAGAACCTTTTAAAAGCATATCTGGCAGGAGCATGGACCATCGTTCTGTCAATCACATTAACGTCAGGCCAGTCAGATGTTGTAGTAGTTGGGAATTACTGCTGCAGAGTAAAGTAGCAAACAAGAGCCCCTTTGTAGAAAAACTCACAAAAGCATGTCAGAAGTGGAACAAAATTATAATGTCTATATAGAAATGCTTTCGGTGTTGTTATGTGTTTTTCATTTAATTAACAAATGCAGTCCTGATGTGACAAAACTGCTACTGAAGCAGTTAGCATCTATGCTAATCCCACCTCTTCCTGCTTTAAAGGATGCTGGTTGGGCCATGCCGCTATGAGCTGAGCACAGTTATTGTAGATTGAGCTTGGTAAGGTGGATCTGCCAGATTCAAACAATGAATCAGGTGAATCCAGCTGCACTGCAAGGTTAATAACATTCACCACATCACCACTCCAAGACTTCATGATGAAATTTTTAGAGTCAGAATCAGAATTGGTATTTATTGCCAAGTACATTTGTACGTAAAAGGTGGTGGGCTTAGTTAATTGGTGCAAAAACAATCAACATATAGTAAGAATAGACAGGAAGAGTCAGGAGAAATAAAAGAAATGATAAAACTAGGTAGAAAATAGTGGAACGTTAACATGTATGTATACATTTAAAATATATAGAATATAGAGTAGGAGCAAAAAAGAACAAAAATACAACCCAACAATATAAACAGAATGTGCAAAATGAGATTTATGTATGAGCATAATAATGACATTGTTGGCAAGAGCGGAAGTTAATTGGCTGACAATACAGCTGTTTCCCACTAAGTTTTTGTCAATTACTACTTTAATACTTTTGTTTTAATTAGGGGCATTTGTATTACTTGTTTGATCAAATTTCATTGTGCAATAATTTTGTTGTCTTCCAATTTTTTCCATAAAAGCTCTACCAATGTGCTGTTATCATTGGCCACAAATTGAGTCATATTTTGTGGTTTTATCATATAAGAAGTTGCTTCCCATCCCTAGTGTCTGTAACATTTGGCTGTAACTGTTGTTTTTAAATTAGAAAATAGTCGAGAACTTTGTCCATCCGCAACACCTGCTCTTCATCAAACCAGTGACACTTACATTCATACCTAAACTGCCACCTCTTTTATCAGTGACCTAAAAACTCTTGAATCACGCTACAGCTCTGAGTCGCCAGTATGAACACAATAGAAACATTTTCTGAAGGATTTGTTTACCAACCTCAGTATACGCTTAACAAAACTTCCAAAACCAGGACATTTATGTTACAAATACATTCTTTGGCAGCCGTCTGCAGTAAGCTCCTTTTTGGCCTAGAGCGGGTTATACTATGCTTCTTTGTCCAAACAAGTGCTGACGTTATGTCTCCAGCAGGCATTACCAATGTGAAATATTATTCCACTTTATATGTGATAAGTGTAGAAATACATGTTAGAGATTTGGGTCAGTTTATCACATTAACTCTCCTTAACTCTCGGACAGAAACAGGCTTACAGACTGTGAAAGCTGCTGCTCGTACACATAACTTTGTGTGGGACACTTAGATTAATTGCTCAACGGTCACAACCTGGACAAACTCTGCTGTTGGCAGAATCACTTGTTGAATGTAAACACGACAACAGCCCTTGAGCGGCTCCTCAGCAGATCTCTGTTTGCATACAGAGCTCAATAAGTCGACTGGAGCACTGGGAGGCCTTTTTTCTTAGAAAACAGCGTCTGAGGGACAGAGATGGAGTTAACTGTTCAAATTTACTTAACAGCTCGCAGAAACATCAACAGTCGTGATATTGCTCTGGATTTTCTGTTTGAAATGTTGTTTTTGCACAAGTGTAACATGAGAGCTGCACAGTGGGATGTGATTACTAAAAAAACTGGAAAACACTCAGAGAGCGCATAACCTCCTCCAAGGTAGCTCACATACTGCTGTTACATCTATAGGCAATAGTCCAGGGATAAAGTCACCATCATAATATGATTCATGACCCTGAAAACACACACCTAGCGTTCAGAATCATGTTGATATCATTATTAGTTAGACAATTGTTGAGCAGAAACAATCATTCGCTAATAGAAGTTATCTGGATCACCACCAAACTCAAACCATCTCAAAGTTGGACTATTACCAACATCTCCTGAAAATTTCAGCAAAATCTGTCCAGTAACAAACCAACCAACTCGCTAACAGACAAAAAAAACACACATATGCCAGTAAAACATCACCAAAAGAAAACTGGCTGAGTTTTTTTTATTTTTTTTTTTTAATACAGTCCTGCTGTGGCATGCAGCAAAGAAGCCAGAGAATGAATCTGAACCCAGGCCACAAAATCATCAGATTTCTGTTGCTACTAGTTAATCAATCAATCATCTTTATTTGTATAGCACCAATTCATAACAAGTGTTATCTCAAGAAACTTTTTGATTGAGCATTAAACTCATGTTGTGGATACACAACACATGCATAGATACCTATATACATATATAAAATACACATATACATTAGGGGTGGGAGAAAAAATCAGTTCACATAAGTATCGGGATTTTTTGTTTGACGATTTTTAAATTGATTTTTTGTTCAAAAAATAGTTTTTTTCCTAATTTAAATGCTTCATTTTAGTCTGTGTTAATAAGCCACTTTTGAAGAGAGAATATAAACAGCTGGTAAAAATATATTGCTGAATAAATCCTAAAAACAGACTCACGTGTGTATTTTTCCTGATATAGTCTGTAGGCGTCATCATCATTCATCTTTTTCACTGGTGTTAAAAAATCTAGCTAAAGACTGAAAAAATCAGCAATATCGTAGGATCGCAATTTAAATTGAATTGGCACCTAAAAAATCCCCAAAAAGTCAGATCAGTAGTAAAGTGTATCGTCCCAGTCCTAATATACATATATGTACAAATATATACATCCAACACCAACAGGGATCCATGTGAAGACTGTTTTTCTTCATGACTTTTGTCTAATGAAGTTTTAATTTGCCTACAACATTTTTAGGTCTCAATAAACTGTTTGAGTCCGGCTGTGTTTTCAGTATTTTATTGGTTTAACATTCGGCTAATCTTATTTTCTCAGCCTCAGCACTGCATGTTACCCTTTACACCAATCAAGCTTAAAATTATGACCACTGATGTCTGTGGTTTGTGTGTGTTGTCTTGCTTTTTGGGTTTTAACTATTTCTGATGTTGGTTTGTTTGTTTGTTTGTTATTTTGGAGGGGTGGCACCAACCTGCCAATGGGACCGGGGACGGAAATCAGCCACTTTGCTATAATTCCATAAATTTCCATGTTAAAGTCCTTTAGCTTCATTATGGCACCTGATAGAGGGTGGGATATAATAAGCAGCAAGTGAAGATTTTCTCCTCAAAGTTGATATTAGAAGCAGAAAAAATTGAAAAGCTTAAAGATTTGAGCGAGTTTGACGAGGGCAAAATTGTGATGAATGGATGACTGGGTCAGAGCTTCTCCAGGATTGCAGCTTTTTCTGTCTGCTGATGTCAGTATCTCTCTGGAGTGGTGCAAAGAAGGAGCAGTAGTGAAAGTGACAGGGTCACGAGCAGCCAAGGCTTGAAGGCTGACCCATGTGGTCTGATCCAACAGATGAGCACCACTTGTTTTATCTGCTGAAAAAGATGATGCTCGTTCTGATTGAAATGTGTCAGAATACACGGAGCATCACAGTTTGCTGTCTTTTGCTATGGGGCTTTATAATACAGCTGCATACCCTGCAGAACAGCTGCATACCCCGCAGAGCAGTGAAGGTGGCAGGTGGTTTATAAGCAGCAACACATCAGCATTGTGCATCAGAATAAACCAAAACACTGAACCGCTCAACAGTCTGCTTAACAACTCCGAAAACTACTCACACATCACACTTCTGCTGCATGAAACATTTCCTCTTCAGAGCTTCAAAACTAAAGCAAGTCCAGTCGGTTAAAGAAGTTAATCCACTTTTAAAGTCTGTTTTGAAATCATTGGGAAACCGGTTTGGTCACTTACGTAGATGTTCTTTTGTTATCAGATGTGTTCAAGGTCCGCTCCAAAAATGGATTATTTGGGAAATGTAAAAATGTCACTATGGTATGTGGGAATGGTACATCAATAATTTAATTTATTTTTCTAAATGATTGTTTTTATAGAGTTGTTTGAAGGTTTAGTTTGTTTTTCCATCAACGTTAAATTAATTAGGGACACAGGATATTGGATTTTTGCAGATATCCAATATGCCTGAACTCATAAGCGCAGACACTGATGACAGTTTTGTTGTTTTTTTTTCAGGAGTACAAAGCCTCTGCTTTACTAAAACTGACCTGTATCTTACATGATAACAGTCTTTTGTGTTAGCAACAGATATGAAACAAGAAAAAAATAACACTAATACTTTTGACTTATACGCATTCAGTGAAGATGAAGTTAATCACTATAATGCATATGGACATTCTGCCAATATTTGATCAGTTATGTGGCATTTATATGCTCAATATGTAGTGCCCAAATATCTGTAAAAAATTTAATATCTGGAAATAAAGATAATAAACTTTTTAAGAAATTATCTGCCAATGCCAGCATTGCTCTGATAATATCTTACAGGCCTAAAATTATTATAACAAATCAGGTTAAAACATGTAATCTTCATGGCAGAGTAACATTTAAAATACATTATCATCAACAATAGGAAATGTCAGTAGTGGTATTGATAAGGTCGTTGATTAGTTAAGAGTATTAACAAGGGTGTCAGAATTATTAAAAATGAACAGTGCTCTTCCACAATGTAAAGTAGAGCAATCATCTGACCTGTAATTAAAAATGTTAAATTATCTCCCTCTTCTTCCAAATTTTGCGTTCTTTGCCGTCAGGACTGTCCATATAGTCCCTTCCTATTTGCACAAGCTATGAAAGAACACTCACATATTTTTCCAATCACTTTCAATAACACCAGGAACTCAATCTCATTGTATGCTGAAGATATTTTACTGTATTATGAGGAAGCTTCTGCCTCTGTTCCTCATGTTTTAAACACATTTGAAAATTTTCACTCCTTGTCGGTGAACAAAATAAATTGGACGGAATCTGTTTTTTTTCCCACTTAACCACTGATACCAGTGAATATACCTGTTGTTAATCAATTCAACTACCTTGGAGTTGAAATTTTTCCTTAACTAAATACCATAGCCTCTCACAATTTTTGGACATATATAAAAAGGTTGAATCTGATCTCAGCAGATGGACTTGTTTTCCTAAAAATGTTAAATACCATAGCCTTTATACTAACAAATGATTCATGACTGCAGAAACACCTAAATTAATTCTTTAGACCTGTTGGTGCCTTAATAAAATCATAGATGTTTGCAGAAAAACTGCACAGAATTTGAACATTTGCACAAACTCTTATGTTTTCATCCTCTGTAGTAGCTAGAGAGATTAAATAAAAATGACATTTCATTTCTCTAAAATCAACCATCATTTTATAAGAGATCAAACATCCATGTGTTCATTAACACTACCCCGGGGAGTCTCATGGGGCTGGACCCTAACCCAGATGATATTTGGCAAGAGGCAGGGTTTACCCTGGACGAGTTGCCAGATGTTCACATTCACACTAATGCTGCGTTCACACCGCACGCTACTTGTACTACCTCAGCGATCACTCTCCATGCAAAGTCAATGTACAGCCGCGATGGGGCGGGGCTAACCCTCCCGCGACACGACAGCCGCTTGTCACACTACCACATAGCTTGTCGCGTGATGTCAAAGTAAAAAAAAGTTGATCTATTCAGGCGATGTCGTGCGTGGCTGTGCAGCAACAGCCAATCAGCGGTGTGTGTATGTGTGACGGTACCCGAGACAGACTACAGGGCGGATGAGTTGCGTCTAGGCGGAGCTAATCTCAGTGAGGACATTAGTTCCGCTGCTGCTGCAGGGAATCAGCTGCAGTGTTTTGTGTTTGATAAGTGAGTGAAAAGGATACAGCTGGAATAATGTCCGCTTATACATCCTATTATGTAATATATGATATGATCGCGGTGAAACTTGAGGGGGCGTGACATCACCGAGCGACGGCCGACTGCAACGGTGACCAATAGAGGTATTTATGGACGTGCGATGCTACGTCAGTGGGCGACGTGATTTTGGTAGCTGGGTCGCTTGCGGTGTGAACGCAGCATAAGGCTGATAGTGTTGGAAGAATTTGATATCATATTTTATGATGCTATTTTAGCTCCAGCGATTCCCGTTAAAAAGTATTATGATTTTTGAGTAGGCCTGTCACGATAACAAATTTTGCTGGACGATAATTGTCCCAAAAATTAGTGCCGATAAACGATACTATTGTCAATGTTATTTTGAAACATCGTTTTTTCATTAATGTAATTATATGTCATAATAAAGTGAGTACGCCATATCAAAAGCAATGAACTTTAATTTCTTAAAGAGTATTTAATTTTAATCGGAAGGTCAAGAGCTTTTAATCAGCTTTTAATCATTATGATAATCAAAAACAACAAAAAAAATAGACCCTTTCTCTGTAAAGAAAAAAAACAACAAAACTCAAATAAAAACACACACAACATAAAAAAACAATAAATAAAATGTAGTTCATACAGTTCCTGAATTGTTTGTGACATGTACTCTCTCCCAGTCAATTCGTACTGTCTGTCAATCGTTTGTAACATTGCTGGCTTTTCAACCGTATTGAAGGGCTGCATTTCTTTTGCAATGTAGCGAATGACACTGTCTGAGAGCGCACACCATTTGCGCTGTTTTATTCATATCGGCTCATTGATGTTCATGGGCTCACACCTTGTTTAATCTGTATAAAACCAAAATATTCCCACACTGTGGCTGTGGCATTCGACTTAGGAACCGTTGCTTTCATGCCATCATTCATATTAGTGTTTGTTTCCTTGTTACTCCTCACAACGCTCACTTCAGCTCTCTATGTGTGTACGTGCAAGCAGCCCGGCCTCTCCCTCAAAGATTGAAAAAATGACAGATGGATCACTAACCCTAACCCCGCTCATTCTGCTATAGAACCAATGCGCCCAGGCGTTGAGAAAGGTGGACGGAGTGAGCCATCTTCTCATTCAGCCTCTTTGGTAGAAAGAGAGGAGGAAAACAAACACGCATGAACGTCAGTTTATCGAGGCCGGCAAACTTACCGAGGACATTTTTATTTATTGTGCAGTTAATTGATTTATTTATTATCGTGACAGGCCTATTTTTGAGGAAAGTGAAAAGGAATGCAACAACTTTAAGGAAAATGTAATGTCTTCCTTAAACCCACTTATTCTACTTAACATACAACTTACACAGTATGTAATAAACGATTTCTGACAATATCCAAAGTTGATTCTCTGAGTTTTACTCTCTAAAAGCTCACCTCTTTTTGCTGCTGAGCACTGGTAGTTGTTGCAGTTAAGATTGTTTTTGAGGACATAAGTGCCCTGACAAAGCATCTTTGATACCTGTAAGTGTTTCCATAATTATAATAATAACAAAAAAGCAGTGGTGCACTATAATTAAAAGGACAGATGCCGATAACAATGCAGACAATTTTCTAAATAACTCTTTTGGCATAATTCTCTCTTAACATCAATATTTCCTCTACTGTCTGATCATAAAAGGGGATCACAGTTTGACCAACAGGGTATTTTTAACGTCCTAAATGAAGAATATTCTTTAAATCAGCAGTGAGTAGTGCCAGAACATGTTTACCTGATGAAACCTCTTCATTCATCTTTTTATGGAACTTCTATTTTTTCTGAATATTTTTAATTCTGCTGTCTGTTCTAGTGAACTGTGTCTTAGGTATCTCTGTTGTTCTTTAAATTTGTCTTTATACATTTTTAATCCCTAAAAGCCTCCCATGGACTGGTGTTGACAATTAGCACTGTGCTATAAACACTTACAGTAGTGCATCTGGGACCTGTGTACATATAAATAGCACAGCATCAATGTTACAGTGTGTCCATGTCAAATAAATAAATAAACAAAATAGAAAAACTGTAAGTGTACCCATGCATGCACCGAGAAAACATGCAAACCTGCAACCATATTATCAATCAATCAAATTATCCTCATTCACCTGGTGTCGCAGGAGAAGAAAAAAAGTTGAATCAGGTGTAAATGGGTTGCAAGAGTTAATAGTCCTGCATAAAATTCACAATAATTCATCATGGGCTCTCAACGATTCAATGATGCAGCTCTTTTCATGTAAGAAAATTAAAATTCCCTGTCCTTGGACGTCTGTGCTTTTATTTTCTCCTTCAGCCTGTGTGAGATATTTTGTCCTGCTCATTAAAGAGTCACTATCGTGCATGAACTTTCTATCTGAAATGATTTATTGTAAAAATCTGGATCATGGTTAGAGGGATTATGATGGTGTAATGATTTAATCTGATAAGAGTTTTAATAACTGCAGCCGTATGGAGATCATTAAACTGGTGCTATAGGAAATATACAGCCCAGTGTTCTGGTAAACAAATTAGTCAGCTAATTAAGTGATATATAATCTGTGTGGTGATTAAATATGTGCTGTTTAAGAGAGGCAGAAACACCAATTAGCTTGTTTCTGGGCTAAGTTTTTACACAGTGTTCGCTTGACACTATTAATCCGCTGGTTCAGGTCTCCAATCAAATCTCATTGTGACAGGCATTAGGGGATTATCCCGGGGTGTTGTGGGCCCTAACAGTCGCCCGGCGGCCCCGGCAAACAGCTCGGTGCAGCGACAGTGGCCCTGCTTCTCCTCCCAGCCTGCCTCAGCCTGGCCGGGCCCGAGAGAGCCGCCGCGGCTCATGGGCCGTCGCTCAGCTGGCCGGCTCACTGTCAGGGCTCGGCCTTCAGAGGGATGTATGGTCAAGATGGGACGCTGCACTTCAACAACGCAGGTAAAGGAGGCAGAGAGAGCCCCGAGAACTAGGGGAAAGTTTGTCCTGAATCGAGTGTTTGTGAGCTAAAACCGCAGAGCCGTGGGAAGAAAAGCTGCTGAGAGGCAAACAAAGGAACGCAGAGCCTTGTGGATATGTTTGCAGGAATGTTGGTGCTTTCTCTGGCTTTATGGCAGCTTGATTTGTGAAAAATTTGTCTTTTTTTTTTTAGAGCTTTTCTGCCAGAAAATCTTTGAATGTTGTTGTTTGTAAGAGATTCAAGATCTGTGGCTGCAAATTTACTCAGGTCATGCATGATAGGGTTAAAAGTCATGAACAAGTCTGTTGTTAATGTTTTGTTGTGGATATGTTCTGTTTTTGAGCAGTCTGTGCACTCTTAGTTTGAGGCTGGCAAACTGCAGAGTGGAATAATAATTATTTGATGCTGTTTGTCCACATGGTGGCGGCAGTAAACAGCAGTTTCATGTCTGACTGACGGTGGGGTTTCATGCTGCAGTGCAGGTGTTGGTGGAAACAAACAGTCCAATTGTGAAGGAAGCTTAAAAAATACACTTTACTTCTGCTTGGTCCTTCAGCTGTTGTGTAAAATACAGGAAGAATTGCATTAAGTGAATAGAGATTCAGATGAAGATTGCAGGCACAAAAAGCCTGAAGACATGCATTAAGATCAGAACAGTGGAACATAAAGTTAAAATGATGCAAGGAATCTGATTGATGCGTTATTATGAAAAAATAATTATTGCTTTTTAATACTTACATTTGCATTTATTGGTACATACCACCTGAGATGCAATATTAATACCCCTTAGCACCAAATGCAGGTAAACTTGCTTTCTTATAATTTGTAATTTTCTGATCTGAATAAATGATCCAGTTTGTGTAAAAAAAATATACCATTAGCCAGATAAAAGTTTACCAAACATATGTTTAGATATCAAATGTATCAGTTTCATTGGTAAATAATGTGCTAAGCAGCTGAATTTGTAAACTACATGGCTAGTGATCTGCATACCAAAGTATAGTTAGGGGAAGCTGTGCACTGTTTGAACAATGAACTTTTACTTTGTAGAGATTTATAATTTCTTTCTCTTTGTGAACAGGAGTGTTGTAATTATTCATGACTAATAATGTCAATGTGCTCAAAAGCAGCAATTATTTACATCACATTCTGTCATGACATCTGAGTCACAGCAACACTTTAAACACTGCATAATTTACTTATTTTCAGTAAATTTGCCCTAGTCTAAGTTGTCCCTGATTGCATATGTTTTGAGTTTTTATGACTGAGATCTTCCTCATCTTCCTACAAACAGCTCTGTTTCAGCCCTGCTCAAAACAGGCTGTTAGGATAAATCCTCATGAGCTGTGTCTGTACGCGCCTCTTTTTTAAGAAAAGATTCTACCTCAGCTCTTCAGTGCTGTGCTCTAATGTGTACTGCGGTCACACAGACAAGTTTCCCCACTGTTGATGGAGGTGGGTGAAACTGGCATAGGGAGTGTCTATCATTTTGGGGAGGTGGCATATGTCCAAATAACATCCTTCCATCCATCCATCTATCAATTGTCTTTATAGCTTGTTCTTTTCTGGATGTCAGGAAAAGATCTGATTGCTATTTTTCTAGCAGATATCATAATTTCAATTCACAATTTTCTTCAAATCAAGCTTCATTGTAACATTAACTATGTTTACAGTACAGACAACAGTAAGGAAATCAGTGGTCAAAAGCACATAACACATTATTTATGTTCTAATATTGAGGATGAATACTCTGTTTTTATTATTTAAGGGATACTCAAACTTCTAAACGGAGGCTTTGTGTTGTTGATCTGCTTACCAGCACTTCTGTAAATGCAAGTTGTTGCAAATTTGTAAAAAGTTGACACAGCAGATCCTGGGTCAGTCAGGAGTGCTGCAAAAAAATTGCAGTTTTGGCAATTACATGAATAAGTTGTGTGAAATTGCTATTCTGATCTGAAATCTTTCTGCCCTAGAGGAAACCCATGCATGCACAGGGAGAGCATATAAACTTCATACAGAGACCCGGGCCAACATAAGGTTCGAACTCACTGCCTTCCACCATCCTGCCCCCAAAATGATATTAATAAGTGGAATCCTGCAAACAGGCCATTCTAGTGCACATTTTCTCAAAGGTGGAGCAACTACAGTAGGAGAGGAGGGATTTATCTCAAGTTTTAAACATCAAAAAGGCAATATTTTGCATAAAATGGGACCGTTTAATCATTTTTTTGTTGAATAATAATGTTACCCACCCGGGTCTGTATCCTGCAAGTTGCTCTGTAAGTACAATCAGAGTTGTTGGTACAATTTCAGTCTGCTGTTTATTTGACTTATGTCTGTTGTAAATAGGGATGGAAATTATCAATTACCTCCACCAAGGAGGTTATGATTTCGGGAGAGTTTGTCCGTCCGTCTGTCCGTCCGTCCGTCCGTCCTTCCGTGAACAAAATAACTCAAAAAGTAATGGATGGATTGGATGAAATTTTCAGGAAATATTCAGCATGGGATTGGGACTGATTTGATTTTGGTGTTGATCAGGATCTGGCGGCCATGGCGAAAAATGTGATTTCTGTGAATAACTACTGAACTAAAATAGATATCATTATGAATCCAATTGCTAATGGTATGTTTTCATGGTCAAGGAATCTATATATCTAGATGAAATAAAGGTAGGAGTAATATTTATGGTCAAAATGACAATATGGCGGACGTCTGCGCTTTCTGAGTGCTTTCTAGTTGGTAATTGTATTGATAAACAAACTTTGGATTATATTGGTCTGCATCCAAAATCTCCAATATAAAATTTCTAATGCAAGCAGTCCATTCTAGTTTATTTTAATATATTTGTTTTATCAAGTTTTTTGTTTTTACTGGATTTCTCGAGGTTACTTTTCAGGGTCTACTAATTTATGTTTCATTTATTTTATTTAGTTGTAGTATATTCTTATGTTTAAGGTTAAAATTTACTGAACCCATTGGTTAATAACAAATGGGTCAGTTTTTCTCATACCTACTATTGCTGACTACTGTTCTCTGTTTGAGTAATCCCACTTGATCAAGCCTTTTCTTACAGTCTATACTACAAAATAAGTAATAAAAGTCTGTATGATTCCTGCTGATACTGTATCGGATTGATATAGGAATCGGCCAATACTCAAGGCTGCAATATTGGTGTCGTATCAGAGGTGAAAAAGTTGTATCGGGACACCCCTTGTATTGATATCAATGTTATTATTGATTCTGCTTATTGATTTGATTCTTCAATAGTTCCCTCACTGGTTCCTGTGGATTGTGTGTTTGGAAAAAAACTAGGACACAGTTTTTTCAGAGGCAACTGTGTCAATCATGTCACCCCCAATATTCAGTTGCTGCTGATTTAATCCACTAAACAACAGATACTCTGCTCCCTGTCTGATGTGATTACTTCTGACTTCTTTATCATTGCTGCTGATTAGAGCATGACGTCTTTGATTTACAAGAAATAGCTAACAAAATAGAATTGATAAGGGAACTGTAAAGGGAAAATACCAATGATATTGATTCCTTGAGGGAGTTGTTACTGATTCCCAGCTGGATTTGGTATCTGTTTGCCCTTAGTTGATTGTTTTTATGCTAATCGAGTGGATGGGATCTCTGCAGTTGGCTGTGAACATGTTGGAGTTCCTCTCCAGAGAATATGCAGCAGCAGATCCCTAACTTGTTATATCTGATGGAGCTTGCTGTCCCAGTGCTGTTGTTGTTTTTCACTAAGAATATGATGTTCAGCGTTGTTGTTTTTTATGAAGAATATGATGTTCAGTGTTGTTGTTTTTTATGAAGAATATGATGTTCAGTGTTGTTGTTGTTTTTTATGAAGAATATGATGTTCAGTGTTGTTGTTTTTTATGAAGAATATGATGTTCAGTGTTGTTGACGGGCTTATGGATGGAGCTGTTTATAAAAACATGCCCAGGGGTCATTAAATCAATAATAGAGTGAGTTTGTCCAAACAAGAGATCAGAAGGGAACATCGTGTGGCCACAGCTGAACAGCCAATGAAAACACAGAATAAAAATGAGCTGATGACGAGTTTGATGAACTTTCTGAGCTTCATCAGTAATACTAACTGAGTCAAAAGAAAAAGTGTGTAGCTGTCTGATATCGGAAATATTTAGAGCATATTTCATCAGTGTTAATCAGTTAATCAGTTTTGAGTTAATTCCTTTTTGATTTAGGTCATGAAGCCTTTTACGGCCACTGTGAGGAAATCAGAAAAGTCCTGGAAAGTCAGTGTATTACTGATAAAACTAAATCCATTATGCCACTGCAATTCTCTGGGAACCTTAGAAATATAAAAAGTCTGGTCTGATCACAAATATCTTACCTTACAGACAGGAAGATTAAATATTATCGCCATGTTAAAATGAAAGGTGATCTTTAACAGATGGAAGATCATACTGTTATAAATGTCATAATTTATAAAATAAGTTACTGTTTTTAACATATAAGTTATTATTTAACTTAATTTACTTTTTAAGGTACCAGTCATTACTTTGCAAATTCAAATATTCATCATATTTTTGGAATCATTCTTGTGTTTTGAAAGTAACTTAGAATGAACGAATGAACCAAGACAGCACATAATAGCATTTTGCAGTTATTTAAGAAAAAAAACTTTAAATGCAGCTATTCTAATAGATAAGTAGATTAAATGATCACTAAGTGCCCTAAAGGAGTTGACAAATAATGTTAATAATTACAAACACTGTTGATTATGAAAGTTTTGATGAGTATTCTGTTAGTCCTAGTTATTGTTTTGATATACAGTGTATAGCCATAACCATTAAATGAAGGTAGTGAGTTAGTATTTTGTAAAGTGAATCATAAGTTCATATAGCAGGAATGTTTTTTGTTAAGTTTTGTTAGATTCATGACTCTTTAAGAAGATGAAATTACTTATTACATAGTGTCAAAAGTAACTAATGACTTCTAAGTTAATTATTACTTTCCCTTCTTACAAAAACTGATGTAGGTTCAAGACAAAGTTTTTGGTGGACTGTGATTTTCTATATCTTTTATGAACATAAACTCAAAAGATTTTAGCTCATCACTACACAAGCAGGTAATCATGATAACAGCCAACCTTACCTTTCAGGTTAGTCATAAAAATAATATATTTTTAGTAATATTACAAATTATTTACTGCCTGACTTTGGTCAAAACCACATAGATGATGCACCTTTGAATGTTCAGGCCGACTTGCATGTGCAGATCTGTGCTGTTTGTCTTGAGATCCTCAAAAAAACTTATTAGGTTAAAGCTGGATATGCCAATTTATGTATTCAGCAGTAAAAATCCATTAATCTACTATCATTACAATGTCTTTTAAGCCCAAACTAACACGACATTCTTGGTTAAAAACAGCTTGAGCTCTAATCAACACCCCTTAAATACAGCGTGGGCAAATGGGTTCACCTCTTAGAGTCCAATCAAAGAAAAAACAATCCAGAAAAATGGCAACACCACATTTATTTGTCCAAATAATCATCAAGTCAATGCAAATATAACTAGAAAATCACTCAGAGAGCGCAGAGAGCTCCGCCAGCACCACAGTCCTCACCCAAATTATGATTTTCAACATAATTATTAATCCTACCTTTATTTCATCTAAATATTTCGATTCCTTGAGCATGAAAACATACCATTAGCAATTGGATTCATAATGATATCTATTTTAGTTCAGTAGTTATTCAGGAAAATCGCATTTTTGGTCATGGCGGATCCAGATGGTGATCTAGATCACTCCCAAAATCTAATCATTTGTTCGTTGTCCCAATCTGGACATTTCCTGCAAATCTCATCGAAATCCGTCCATAATTTTTTGAGTTATGTTGCTAACAGGGAAACAAACAAAAAAACAAACAGACGCGGGCAATAACAACCTCCTGGCGAGGGTGATTATTCCACTGCTCTCTTTTGAATAAGAAATTCCCCAAATCTAAACTTGTAGATAACAGCGGTTTTATATTTCACGTGTCAAATGTGACGAAAAATCTGTCAAGCAGACTAAAACCTTAATCAACTGAATGTAGCTCACAAACATGGCAGCAAATTTAAAAACAGTTTTAGTGTTTTCTGCACCAGGATTTCTTATCTTTTCTACCAATTCTTTTAAAACAATGCTGTAGCCTAAATGATTCCTGAAGTCACACTTTTAAGAAAATAAGAGTGTTGATGATTAGGGATAACAACTCTTCAGGAATTGATATGAGTCTTTATGCTTAACAGTTCCCTTATCAGGTCCCTCCAGTTTGCTCTACATGCTCAAATGAAGGATATCAAACACTCACTGGAGACAGTCAGCAGAAACAGCGTCAAATAAGTCAAATGTTTTCATGCATGTAGGAAAAAGGCAGGCAAAACTAAAGCATTTATCTATACAGCACTGCGCTATATATCAGGAGTGAAGTGTTTTGACTTTGTTGCCACTGAAAACCGTCGTTGGCCGACTTTTGCCGTCACAGAAACCTCCAGGAATTGATGAGAGTATCATTAAAGAATTGCTATCTAAAAAGTCTTATCCATTCCCATCTCTGTTGATGATGTTGACTCTTGTTGCAGCCTATGTGATCATAGTTCTGTTGCCTGTCATATCTGCTTCTGCAGCCTAAGGCGATGCAGGACTGCTTATTGAGCAAAGTAGGCAGAGAAGGGACAGCATCATTGACTCTGACATTTGGTAACTTGGACAATTCCTTTGGTAAATTTGTCTAGGTAGATAATGGAAGTGTTGGGGTATTGGTGGCAAATTTGAGTATACATCCTTAATTTTTTTTTCTCTTTTTCTGAGGGCTGCCAGCTGGCAATGTCTACTATCCACCATATTTGTTTTTTTTCAGTAGTCACATTTAGGGCAGAAAGATTTATGGTTTTTGAATTGACACTGCTTCTGACTGACCAAGGATCAACTATTTTACAAATCAGCAGTGAATTTCCTGTGCATTTACTGAAGTGCTTGTAAGCAGGTCAACAACACAAAGAGGTAGAATTAGAAGTACCCTCAAATAAAAAAACTGATTTTTGGTATCTGTTAGGGCTGGGTATCCGTTCAGATTTTCTGGATCGATTCAATTTGATATCACAAGGTCACAAATTGATTAGATTCACAATTCAATTCAGTATTTATTCAGTCTGGGATATCTCAGTTAAAATAATGCAGTGAATTAAAAAAGTGGCCTTTTGAACTGAACCCAGAGCAGTTACATTATCATATATTAATAATATACATTAATGTAGAGCTTGATGATATTACCTAATCTGAATATCATGATTAATTGAAGCTCTTACCTCGATTACCATTAATGAACTATTATTTTTTGATATTCTAAACTACATAAGTGTTGACATCAATGGTGATCAACACGGTCTTTATCCAGTATTTGCACTTAACTTCTTTCTGCTTGATGTCCTCTGCACAGAATCCAAAATGTGCCCAAACAATGGAGACAGTATTTTTCTTGGCTACAAGGTCCTCTGATAGATTGGTGTTTGTCTCCTCCATGTTGGTGGTGCGTCCTTCGCTCTTGGCGAAAGTGAACGTAGACTATATGGAGGGGGCGGGGTCATGTGACCTACACAGGGAAAATAACCAAAACATTCGTCTTTTGTAAAATTACCTTGATTATAGGGTCTAAGGCTGTGTCCGAAATGGCATACTAACGTACTACTCATACTAAGTGTGATGTCAAAATGAGTATGCAGTGCATTCACATTAGATAGTATGAAAAGATCGAGTGTGCGAGAAATACCTGGATGTATACTATATCAGAAAAAATTTTAAGTATGCGAGGTGGGCATACTAGTCATACTCAAACGCCCCATAATGCATTGTGAGTCCCATCATGCATTGTGGCATGCATTATGACCGACCGGCATTCAGCTAAAAAGCAGCCACTAGCAAACTCCCCGTTTTCAAAATAAAAGCATCTTTTATTATCTTCTTTCACGCTTTTTTAAATTGGGCTCTTGTTTTGGAGCCGACAGGAAGTTTCTTCGATAGCATAATGGCACACATAACGGAATGTTCGAAATGGCGAAATTAAATTTGTATCCGTGCGTTTTATGGCTCAAATGACCACATTTTGGTATTCTACATGGTGACTTTCTCGCCTAAAATGCTCTCTGAACTTTCAAATGTGGTGAATCAACAGAGACATTTTATAGCCTGGTGTGCTTCTGATTTTTGTCGTTGGAGGTTTGAAATGCATCATGGGAAACTTAGTAGTATACTACAGTGTGAACGGTTGGCATTCTAATCATACTTATAGTATGTAGTATACAGTGCATACACATGAGTTTGTAGTATGTACTACGTTAGTATGCCATTTCGGACACAGCCTAAATGTTGATTTCGATTAATTGTCCAGGCCTACATTAATGCATATTCTACATTTTACTTGTTTATTGTGCAACTCGTCTTTTCCTTCGTGCCTGTTTAAATCTGAGATACGTCTCAACATCAGCTTTTAAACTCTCCGGTGGTGCCCCTATAATGCTACTCACTTCTGCCATGTTTGCACTAAACGCTGATCACGCGAGACTATCAGGGTTGATACCACAGGCTGATTCTCTGCATGTCCAGTAAAGAAAAAAATACCCAAGTTAAAAGACTGATCTTTGGATTTTATGGATCGATTATGAACCATTTAAAGGGAAATCAAATAAAATCGATTAAAATGATTTTTTAAACCCAACCCTAGTATCTATCATCAATATTAGATGTTGAATATTGTGTTTTGTGCTTTTGATCCTTGATTTCCTTGCTGTTGTCGATACTGTTAAAACAGTGAATATTATACTGAAGCTTGATTTGAAGAAAATCGTGAATTGAATTGAGATGGCATTATCTTCCAGAAAAATGGCAATCAGCTCTCTTCATAACATCGTTCAGGCCTGGTTACATTTGATCGTACAACTTTTTGCAAAATCTTTCCTGCTTTGAAATCTTAAGACAAAGAGTTTATACATGCAGTCTGGCTGGGGAAGCAGGTCCAGACTGCACTATTCATGGAGTTAATCCCTTTATTTCTTAAAAATTATCATTATTATATAAATGTACAAGGGCCAGCATAATTCTTTTATGTGTACAGAGCTAAGCAGCCTTTAGCAAAGTCATGTCAAGAAAGCACTAATTTATAGGAGGAGGAAATCTCGAGGAGAATCAGATTTAAGTCAGACTTGTGCTGACGCTGTGTTGGGTGTGTTACAGAGATGAATGATTTGTCATGTTGGCAGAAATGAGCCTTCACTCTGTGTTATGAGTCCAAGTAAAATGTCCCAATATTTGTGGCGTTGTTATTGAATCTGTGGAGGTTTAGCGTGTATCGATCGTCTGCTTACTGAAGGACCACGGGGAGATAAAGTTACTCAGAGCAGAGCTGCTGACAGAGGAGATCAGGCCTGCAGTCAAAATGAATCCTCAGCAAAACAGAGTTAATGATTACACTCGCTTATCACAAACTGTGATTGATTTACGTCTTGCGTGGCTCTTCGTGTTTATTGATGCAATTGTTTACTTATTCGGTGCACAGAGGCTACTTTAGTTCTTCGGTCTGGCTGCATGTGTGACATGATAAAACCTGTTTTTGTAGATGGAAAGTTGAGAGTTTGACCTCCAAACTGAGACCTAAAACATATATATAGGTTAATATGTTTTTGCATAAAATTTAAATATGTGTCATGAAGCAACATTCAAAGAGATTGTATGTAAGAGTTGAAGCTTTGTGGACTTTAGTGAGGGTGGAATGAGACATTGCTAAAAGAAAATCTGGGTTGAATTAGAAGGCTTTAAAGCAATTAGGAGAATTCATTTATGTACCAAACCTTGCTTTTTACTTGTTTTGTTTGCACAAGACACTTTAAACACACTAGATACACGAGATTAATGTGCCTTTTAGACAGTGAAATGTTAATATTAGTCTAAGATCTTCCAGTAAATGCTGCTCGCATATTTGATTAAAAACCTGAAAGGAGCCCAAAATACTCCTGTGGAAGGATAGCACTCCTATCTTCGTGGCCTTTCAAATGTCTTTTAATGGTTGTGGAAAAGAACTTGAAATATCAAAGAAAACTTGGGTCATTTTAACACAAAACAATAAAAACTTTTAGGCTAAAAGCCCAAAAGGACATGGACTTTCTTTGGTTAGTGAGGTCTGCAGGCCTCTGTGGACCTCTAGCTTCACTAACAGTCTGAGAAGAGATATTTTTTACAAGTAGAAAGTCAAAAAGTTGCTTAGTTGAGCTTTTTTCAATCCATTTCACTAAAGAGGAAGCAACTTAAAGATATAATTGTCAACCAGACCTTCAAAATGACAAAATAGTGGACTTAATAATATTGTACAAAAAGTAATTTGACCTTGAAAACAAATCAATCTGTGACGTTTTGTTTAATGAAAATTAGTGACAGTCTCTCGGTGGCACAGAGAATCTGATATTCCTGCGGTCAGCCGCGGGGGCTTGCATAAGCGGTGTTATTTGCAGATAGTTATCTGTTGACAAGGTCTTTGCCATGACACTCTACTCACCTATCTCCTCCATCTCCTGCAGGAGAGCGGAGCAGCAGCCCTTTTTTCTGCTGCAGCCAGCACATTGTCCTCTTCTTTTTTCACTCTTATCATCATCAACACGCTCCTCAACGAGCTTTTCAGACTCATTTCTCCTGTCGTTCAGCCATTGCAATGAGAAGCAAAAATAAGTCCACAGACAGTTTATATTCCAGTGATATTATTGTCTCCTCCAGGGCACCATAGTCGTCCTTTTTCGTCCCCGCTCCTCGTTTCTTTATTTTATCGATACTGGGTTGCCTCCCGGCCGCCTGCCTTTCAGATCGGACTTGGGGAAATGAATTGTAGTCATTGAGGAGAAGGTACAAATAGGCAGTGGTTGCAAATGGAGTTTGGTCAGTGGTCGGAGATTCCTATTCAGAAGATAGACAGGACTTTGTTCACAAACTGGAGTTTGAAGTTTCAAAGGGGAGAATCACACAAGTGTTACATCAGGTCTCAGCGAGCCTTTGACTTTTAGCCCCGGGGCAGGAGTTTGGGTGACTGATTATAAGACAGCTCTCTCTGGACCATCACATTCTCAACATGGCAGCCTCACACTGCACTCAGCTGCTGTTATAAACAGATAAATGTTGGCTACAGCCATTATCATTACGCTTTGTAAAAGTCCTGCCTCGGCAATTCCTCTGAAGAACTTATTTCATGCTTGTAAACGCAAAACAGGACATAACAGAGTCATAAAACTCAAATACACAACCAAATAGTCACGACAGCCCGGCAGAATAACCAGGCCCTCCACCAGAATGAACCGACAGAAGTATAAAACCAAAGATTTCTGCTTTATACTTAAGGGTAACACAACCTAAAAAAACACATAAAGATAATTCGATCCCTGGCTGACCATCACAAATCAAATAAAATAGCCAAGTATCCCTCTAAATTAAAAAACACAATGGATTTCAACATGTAAAAGTTATTAACATTTCATTTATTGATGCATTTATTCCATTTTGATAAGTTGACTCAATTAAATTAGTTGCAAAAAAAATGTCAGCGGCTCTGTATTTTGAATTAACCATTTAAAATTTATCCATTTAAAAACGAAGCATGTAAATTGTGGATGCTCCTACAAAAGAATTAAGGATTACTAAACTTTCAGACTATACTGGCTTGGAAAGATTAACTTAAATTTCTTAAGGCAAACGTTTGTCCAGCTCTGGAAATCATATATGAACATCGTTGGAACTGGGAGAAACAAATTTACTTAACCTGATTTCATTTTTAAGAGTTTATCTTGTAAGTCCAACCACTTTGGGAACAAAACAATTAAAACTAGAGCAAATTTATATTATTTTATTATCTATATTACACGTCTTAGAGCACCGGGCTGTAAGTAGCGATATATAGCCGGCTACAACTATGATAATAAGTTTTCCAAAAATTGCTTGTTGTAACACAAAGAGATACATTACCTCGTCGCTTTGCATCCTGTAAGTTGTTGAAAAAGAAGTTGTAAATCAATGCAGAGTTCTGAGGAAGGTCCGAGCTGCATTTACCACAACAAACGCACGCTTTGGCTTCAGTCACGTCTTTTGGTGCGTATCAGTTGTAGTCAGAAGTAGGAATTTCTGGGTTCCGAGTAGGAAACTGCAACTGGAACGTCCTCCGAAGTCAGAATTTCCTACTGGGAACTCGGTGAAACCTCCCAACCACCGAGTTGACAATCGAAGATGGATGCCCTCAGTGTGAACAGTTATTTTGCTCCTGTAATAAATCAATTTATTTGCACTTCTGACTGGGGTGTGTCGCTCTAGATCAGCTGTATACATAGTATTGTTAGACTTCTATTTACAAAAATGCTGCCACAGTGATAATCACATTCTTCATACAATAATGCAGGGTGTGCTAACAACAGCTAACAATAGCCTGGTAGATCGGCATGTTTTTTTCTGACTTCAACTGGAATGCCAATAAATCGGAGATGATGTCACTCCCATTTCCGAGGTTACTGGAACGCATCATTACGACAGTCGGCGCGCATGCTCATGGGTAGCAGAATCTTTATTTCGCCGGTAATAGATTCTCCTCACAGCACCTTGGGTTGGTGCATAGGGGTGGGAGAAAAAAAACAATTCACGTAAGTATCTGGATTTTTTGTTTGACAATTTTAAGTTGATTTTTTTTTGTTCAAAAATAGCTTTTTTCCAAATTTAAATGCTTCATTTTAGTCTGTGTTAATAAGCCACTTTTAAATGCAATCCAGGCTTTTGAAGAGTATAAACAACTGGTTAAAATATATTGCTGAATAAATCCTAAAAACAGACTCACATGTGATGTGTTTTTCCCGGTGTTAGAAAAAAAAAGCTAACTAAAGATTGCAAAAATCGGCAATATCGTGGAATCGCAATTTAAATCAAATAGACACCTAAAAAAAACGTAATCATTCTATGCTGCAGAAAAGAGCACGTCTGCAAGGTGCTGGTGTTTCTATTTGCCGTACCTTGTGCTGTAAGCATCTCCGTTTCTCAAATATCGAGACGATTTTGACCACTCCGGTCTCCTGTCTGCTATGTTTTTTTTAATTTTTTGTTACCATAAAGGAATTGTTAAACACAAAGACAGATGGTCTTGAAGTCTGGATGAAGTTGTTATCAGTTTTCAACCGGAGTTGGCTTTCAATTCCCATCCCTGTATAATACTACTAATAATATCTTGTTACCTCTTAAAATCATACGATAGCCACAGTTGGAAGAAGTGAAACGGCCACCAGCTACTGATCACTTCAACAAAATACTAGCAGTAGTGAAGTAGACTCCAAAAGGCACAAGACCATTACCCTGTTTCATTTATTTTTCTTTCTTATATTTTTATTATTCATGATTTTAAGTTTGTTTTGGGGCTTTTTTATGCCTTTTGCTGGCAGAGAAAGACAGTAGGTAGGCTTGTGAAAGAGGGGAGGACACTCTACAAATGGGCCTCAGGCTGGTTTTGAACCCGGCCGTCATAGTCAATCATGGATGTACGTGGTTTCTTACCAAACTAGCATCCATAATCTACATTTATAACTTCAACTTCAACTTTATTTCATTTATATGGTACTTTTCATGCGTTAAGCAACACAATTTCTAGAGACAGAACAAAAACAAAACAAAAAACAAAACAAAAGGCCAAATACCATAAAACCCCAAACCTCCACCCCCACAAAATATATACACCATTACACATACATAGACATACAGCGCACACATACATACCCACACACACACACATACACACACACACACATACACAGGCTGTTGCTGTTGTTGGGGGCATGGCTGGAGCACCAAGATCTGAGGTGTGAGAAAAAGCCGCCTTTGGGGGCATGCAGACTGGGGGAGGAGCCATGGTCCCAAGGCTGAAGGGGAGCGCCACCACAGGGACCACCCCAGCCCAGGCAGACAGGAGGCTCACACCAGGGTGTGGGGAAGCTCTGTAGCCACCAGGGTAAAATGTGATAATAAAAGGTAACAGAAGCTTTAAAACTAGTATTCTTAAGATAGATTAAATAGATAATGTGAAATAAATTAAATCTAAAACATCAAAATAAAACAATAACATAATATAAAAGGATAGACCAAGCTAAATAAGTAAATAAAACAATAATAATGATACTAATATAAATAAAGTAATGATAAAAAGTGTAAAAATATGGGTAAGCATAAAAGGATTAGGAGGAGTTAAATTAGTCAGTTAAAAACCTGATTAAAAAGATGGGTCTTGAGCCTCTTTTTAAAAATATCAACATTCTCTGCCAAGTTTGAGACTCTCCGGAAGGCAAAAGTTAGAGAGTTTCACAATCGAGGACCATTTCTTTGAATCACCATTGCCTGTGAGTTTTTAGTTCTAACTTGTGAGTATTGTTAAAAAACAGGACCTCAGGGTCCATGGCAGTTTTGATAGGGTAAAAAGTATTTGATAGATAAATGGCCCAGAACTCTACAGACCATTTAAATAAATAAAAGAACCAAATTTGAATAAAATCAATCCTGATATTTGATGATCCATTTGCTTGGTGTTGCCAATGTTGGTGTTTTAAAACAGGCGTAATGTGTGTAGCTGGACATTTTTTGATCAGACTTGCTGTGCCATGATCATCAGTGTTGTTCTTGTGTTTTTGGATATATTCCCAAAATTGGGTGATTTTATATGGCTTCTGTACTGGCCATGTCTCTCTTATAAAAAATTTTTATTGTTAGTGGGATCAGAGTCAATCACAGTTTTACCTTGTAATCAGTCATATTGAACTCGACTTATTTGCTCCAGTTTCATAACAATGACATCAGTTCATAAAGCTTTTTGCATGTTGCCCTTTTTGCTTCTGTAAAATGACATACCCATAAAGAAAAGGGAGTATCTCTGCAACCACAAGGTCTATTTGAATAGTTTAATAAAAGAAACAGTTGAGAGATTTGCCCAGATGTGAAATTATCAGTATATGTGTTACTGGGACAGAGTTAATGAAGATAGCAGTCAAGATAATAAAAAAATGTCATCCTCGCCTAAAAAAACAAGTTTTTATGGTGAATATGTCTTTGGATTTACGCAGTTGCAGCTTTAGAACTCTATGAATGAATGTCAAAATATGTGAACATTACTTCTTATTTATACTACAGAGTGGTAGTCTTCACAGTTCACTTTAGTGTCACTTGCACTCAATTACAACAGTTATCTCATATTCATGGCAGATAAACATGTGTTTGACTAATAAATAAAGACAAACTAAGATATGGTAGTTAGTAACAGTCATATTAAACTCAAAAACTTCAATATTTGCTCCATTAGGTGGTTGGATTTACTGATATATTGTGTTACTCATCTATACTTATCAACCTAAGTGCATATAAAGCTGGCAGTTTGGTGCATTTTGCTCCTGTTTTGTGTCTTAAATTTGATCGACTACCCGATTATCCTTATCATAGACTTGCAGTCTGTCTTATCAAGCCATTAAATGTGGAGTATTTAACGTGGATAAGGCGATAGTGGAAGCAACTTTACTTCCCCGCCCTTCCTTTATTGTGCTCCTAGCATGTTCCTTTGCTTATGCATGACCAACCAACTGTGTTTGTGCCCTTAGCTGCAGTAGCATCACGCCAATATGATACATATTTAGCTACAAAAGAGCCACAAACCACAGGTCCCTTCAGAATTGAGATTACCTGTACCTGTACTGCTAAAGCTCATTTAGATATAACAAGCATATATGACTTTATAGAAGATCCAATAAGAGCGCTGCCCCTGAACTGAGCCCTGATTGGCTGAAAAGTGGGTGTGCCTTGCCTTGCTAGGTTTTCTAAAGGCTTATTTTTAGATACAGGAGGAGGCAGAGATGTCTGTTGAGCTCTGATGTGGCTTCAGTAATGAGATGTTGATGGGTTTTATTGAGCTGGTGAGGATTTCAATATTTAAGAACTAGAGTGTATCAGAGATCTGTCAAAGTAGAGGCATCGTAGAATCGTCTGAAGTATAAAAGGTGCTAAAAGGAGTAATTTTTTTTTCACTTTTCATTTTTCTCCAGAATGCAGGGAAAGAAATATTTCATACTTATTTTTTCTTAAATGTGGACCCCACACCCTCTTTACCAAATGGTTCCAACTGAAAGAAGATTAATTAAAAAACTCCTTGCACTGACTAAAATGTTTTGACCAAAGTAAGTGTATGTAACAGTTATTTGTCATCTAAAGGTCAATATTTGCACATTTAAATTGATATTTATGGATATGAGTTTGATTCTGGCTGATAATATGCGAAGGGTGAAGAATGATATCTAAATTGTCATTAAAGAGTTGAGCTTGTGAACTGGGAGCAACTCTTTGTTTAAATGTTATTCTCATCTAAAAATAAGAAAACTGAGTACTTCTTTACAGTATTGAGCATCGCTGTCTGGAAGGAAATTACAAAACAATGTCTTAAACTAAAAACTCCAACTACAGACAAATGGTACAATATAATTAATTAAATATATGTAATGGAATGAATCACATGTTCACTGCAGCTTCAGAAGAAATTTCAAGAATTGTGGAAAAAATGGGAAGTCAGTATCCTCCCTACATACCCCTGTTTTGTTTAAATTTATATTTATTTTAAAGACACCTTTTTGAAAAGATTTTTCCTGTTTAATTACATAAGAGACAACCTGTGTTAAGTGTACTTGTAAATACTATAAATATGAATAATTAAAAAAAACTTATATGTAGTACAAGATAAAAGCAGTAGGTTTAAGTAAGCTTATACTTTTTCCTACTCCTTTTTGGGCATGTAAACCTGCTGCACAAGCAGGATATTGTCAGCAGTTTACCTTCTTTGTTTTTTCTTGTTTTTTTTCTTGTTTTTTTACATGTTCGAAATAAAGCATTCAGTTCAGGTCATTAACCAATTTTTTTCCTTTTGATTTTTTATTTTTAATTAGTTTTTTTCATTGCTTTGGATTTGTGTTTCTTATATCATGAAGATATGATTTGAAATTTTAAAAGATATTTGAAAGGAATCATACTGGAAGATTGCTTGCCAGTCTTTGTACCATTGTCTATGTGTGATCCAAATAGAATGATTTAAAAAAAATCAGACTGTGAAATTGCCATTAAAAAAACTGAGATACTATTTCTTTTCCTTGTTGAACATTTCTAGTTGTCACCTACTTTTACTGGTATTAGTAGTAGTGGTAATTGTTGTTTAGTTCGCACATGTAAAAAAATAAATAAATGACTTTTGTCATAATACATGGCAGACAAACGTTACAGTACAATACAATACATATTGGGGATGGGATGAAATATCGTTTGGCAATATATCACGATACACTACGTGACGAAACGCATTGAGTTTGAAAAAAATGGATCACGAAATAAAGACGTCATGTCTGGTAATAGCACGTGTGACCAGAAGTGACGACAACAAACATTAGCACCAACTACCTTGCCTCCAAAAAGCCGAATGATGGAGTTGAATGAGGCCCCGCCTGGATAAAAGTCATCTGTCTGACAGTATTTTGGCTTTCTCATTAAAAAAGACGAAGACGAACACTCTCTCTAACCTCTCTAAGGTTAGAGAGAGTGTTATTGTTTGTGTTTGGCCTGTTAGGCCTTGTGTTTTCCTGTGTGCAGCTAAAACAAAAACAAATAAGTTGTAATTACACAGTAATATTTTTTCTTTTTTACTTTTTTGATATTGTATCGTGACGTATCGTATCGGGACCCGGGCATATCGAGGTGCAGCGTATCGTGAGTTTAAGTGTATTGTCCCATCCCTAATACATATCATACAATTCAAAACGACATATTAAAACCTTGTTTTCAGCAAATTTATTAATGAACAACAGGAAGGTATAGGTAAACATGGATGATGGTAGAAGACGGTGTCGTCTTCTGCTCTACTGTTTTATTTTTTATTTTTTCAAAAAGAAAAACTTTTTTTCGTGTCTTGCCGATTGATTAGTGACACACTGATGAAAAATAGGGTAGGACAAGATAAGCCTTATTAAAGCCTTAAAGCTATGGTCTACGATTTGGAAGCTTTGTACATATTAATAACACCGTTTATAAGGCTGTAATGGTCCTATGGTCCTATCTACACAGTATAAAGACCAAAAAGAATGAAAAAAATCCATTCAGTATATCCGCTGAAAAGCTGCATACTAGCTGACCAATCAAACCTAAGAACCTGCGACTATTAATTGGTCCGGAGTTGGTCTGTGAGTCCATCCAATCCTCGTCTCCCTCACTACGCAGTACGCAGCATCTTGCCCATGGTCCCGCCTCCTCCCCTCTACCTCCGGTGAGCAGCTAGCAGCGTTAGCTACTGAACTATCATGGAGCCGGAAAAGCCTAGCGCCGAGACCGGCCGCCTCTGCTGGGCCCAGAGCTCTGCCCGCAGGTTGAGGCCTGTTAGCGGGCTAACGGCTAACGGCTAACGAATAGCCTCAGCCGGCCGTCAGACCTTCAGCATCGACCGTTTCGCCCCTGGTTGATCAGGTAATGGCTTTGTTTACTATAGTGGGAGATGTCTGCTGAATAACACTGGTTAGTTTGTGCCTGCACGGGCTAATAACTTGTAGGGGAGCGGGTTAGCCTGTTAGCCGCTAATCGTTTGCACTGTAAGCTGAGCTGGGGAGGACAGGCTGAGAAAGACAAATCCTCCCCCACACTCGGCTACGCTCTGACGGCGCCAGACCCGCATTGCCGCCGGTCCAATTGAAATGGCTACTGCTGTGTGTTACAAGGGGGATGTCTGTCGTGTTTGATACTTTCAGTTGAGCTGAGCTGTTTTTGATTGAGTTTGCTGCTGATATATTGTGCTAGTCGCTCGTAGCTCTGTCCGAGGGGGCTTTATGAGGCGTCACGAGCTGGGGGCGGGATCTTGGAACACGGAGGGGAGAGGTGAGGGAAGGAGGGGCAGGCTGCGGTTTCAAATCGTAGACCACAGCTTTAAGCATTAAAACTTTGCAAATTTTTTTAAGTAATGCTTTCCTTTGTTAGATGTTGTTTTGTTCGTTTGCTTTTAACTTTAATACTTTATTATTCCTATGTTCGAAAGAAAGATTATCAAATCAAGTCAAAATACAGAACTGACAAATATGGAAAAAAATATGAAAATAAAAACTATGATATCCAAAAAGGAGTGGGAAGATCTAATGCTTACTTAATCCCATCCTTATCCAATAAGTATAATGTGGCTTCTTTATCATTATAACTATAGCGAACTAACTCTAACATGAACACACTGATGATGAAGTAAATCAAAGTGCCCCAGTGACACAGACATTTTCTGTTTGTGGGTCCCATAGAAACACTCGAGACACCCCTGGTCTTCTATTTTTTTGATCCAGAATATTTATTGGCTGTATATTGGCTGTATAGTCATGTGACAGCTCACTGTGGGAATGCAGGTACAGTATGTTAGGACAAACCCCCTCCTCCTCAAAGTGTAGATAAGTTATGAGGGAATCTCGAGCGAAGGTGGCCTATCTCCCTCATCAGGACAGTTTGTCAGTTCATGATTAAGAAAGCTATAACCGTGCAGATTATACTTTACAGCCCTGTATACGACTGTTCCTTGAGAAGTTCACAAGAGTTGAAGATGGGAGCAGCGATAAAAGCACTTTAATGACCAAGCAGATAAGATTTGCTCTGAGTGACTCACTTGTAGATTCCCCATCGACACCCCCTCCTCCCTCTGTTCACTGCTTTGAAATAATCAGCACCCTTCTTGAGCAAATATGGGCATTGCAGAAGAGCCGATCGAACATGGAGAAATGTTGTAATGGCCGACCTCTGTACACACCAGTGCTGCGACTTCAGCATCGCAGGAGTTTGTAATAAGCTGCTAATCATCTTTTGATCACGGGCGTAGTTTCTGTTGAGTTAATCAGGCTGTTAAAAATCCTCAGATTGTTTTCCAACCATCCCACGTTAAGATCAATGAGTTAGAGTGCAGGATTGATCACTTCCATTTTCATTTCTGATTGGATCACAGAGGTCAGTGTTTAATCACCGGCGGTCATGCACAGGAGCCTTCAGGAAATGTGTTTACCTGCTGGTAGAAAAATAATTTTATGAGTATAATTTGAGTGTGTGGTTAACGAGTGCACGTACGTGGAGGTTTACTGCCTCTAAATTCTACATGAACTCCAGATCGTTGACCTACTGCTATGTACCGGCACTTTCTCTTCAAATACAAGACTACTGTTTGCTGCGTGACGGGGGAGGAGGCGGACAGTTTGCGCAAGAGGAGAATTTTATTTTCAACAAAACAAGCAGATTCAGGATAATGCCCGATAGAAGTGGAACAAAGAGAATTCAGGTCAGGCATGAGAGAGAAAAATAAGAACAGGAAGAGATGTCTTCAAAGAAGAAGCTGGAAAGGTTGAGGAATAAGTTGAATTTACGAGAATAGAGAATAATTATTAAGATAGTATAGAAAAATTAGAAAATAAAAAAAAACTAAAAATGTCAGAAGTATTGTTGAAAAGGGGCGTACAAGTTTATCAATAAAGTCTTAATTTTGAGAGAAAACACAACATATTAGAGGTGAGTATTAGCAAGACTGCAACAATATCAGCCTTGCAGTGCAGATGGATCCACCTGATTCAATGTTTGTAACCAGCCTGATTCATCTTGCCGAGCTTAAATGCATGACAACTAAAAGTGGCAAAGTTAGCATGGATGCTAACAGCTTCAGTAGCAGTTTCATCAGATCTGGACCACATTGCTGTATTCAATAATACAGAATAATAAAGAACAGCTCTACAAAGTTATTCAGTGAGAGGATGTTTTCGTTCCACTTCTGACATGTTTTGCGAGGAGTTTGATTTACAAAGTGACTCATCACCCATCCTTTAGACTGTGGCAGCAACGCCTGCCTGCTATGTTCTCTGATTGGCCTGTAATGTATGTGATTGACAGAACAGTCATCCAATCACCTTCCAGATGTGCTTTTGAAAGGTTCGGCCCATTTCCAAACACTTTCTATGGGCTGTTTTCCAGATGGACAAGTGAACTACATTGAATAACCCATATGGCGTGTCAGGTTATATCAGTATATCTGGAGATGCATGATACTGGATTTTTGCCAATATCCCATATACTGATATTTCAGGTGAAGAGCACAAAATCTGTGCTTAATAAAAATGGACTTGTTTCTTTCAGTGCTACAGCATATTATTGCATGAACAGATGTGAAACAAGAAAAACAGCTTTTAACTCTTGCAAAAATGAAACCCTTGATATATAAATGTTCCCATGCAGTGATGAGAAGGTGCATCAGTTTTTTAAATATCTGCAAAACTTTTAGTTTCGGCCGATTCACATATCAGACCGATAATATCACATGGATTATTCATATTAAATATCCAAATATGACGTGTTGCTGAACAGAACTGGTGATATATCGTGATATTATACACAGAGCAATACTCTTTATTTTTTCAACTAAGAGCCTTTTTAAAGTATTTATAGCGTGAAGAACCCGTATTATCATATATAGTACATAAAAGATAGTTTCTAAACAGTGTTATCTTCATGTATAACATGGTTCCTGAATTCCTAAATTTTATCCGTCCTAGGGACAGAAATAGTAGCCAAGAGTCAATCAGACAGATAACAGCCATACTAAAATACAAAACTATCAATCAATCAAACTTTATTTGTATAGCGCCAATTCATAACGTGTTATCTCAAGACACTTTACAATAGAGCATAAAACTCTTCTTTTTATGGATACACATATATGCATAAATAGATATATAAAATACACATATTCCTGTACAATTATATGTATCCAACACCCAACATGGATCAATATAGCCAATCATGAATCCCTCCATCATGGCGGTAAGAAAAAACCCTCTGGAAGCTAAGGTAAGGAAGAGAGGTAGGAGGGGACAAGTGGACTAAAGTAAGAACTAAAGTTAGTGACAGATCTATGAACCATAGACCCGTCGTCTGATTTATTAGAGGTTGGCCTCTTGAGATGCTTCATCACGTTTTCAGGAGGGTCCTCTTGTCTGAATGCTTGAGGTGATCATTTTACAGAATTATAATCAATGATAGTCTTACTGAAAACAAGAATTTGTCCATATTTGTCTCCGTTAAGTATAAATGTATTAAAGGTCTCTTGAGATGTGACATCCCATTTTCAGAAGGACCTCATGCCTGTGTGGTGCTAAATATAGATACTATAGATGTATCAAACATGGATAGAGAGATCATGCTAATATCTACATTATCGGCCATAATGATAATGGAAAGTGAATGTGGCTAACTAAGGAGGTGCCTGGGTTGGAGCAGTTTTGCACTGACTGCAGGGCGGTGACTGAATGAACATGTAGGTCTTCCTGCTTGACTTTTGTGAAGCTTTATTTTGAGAAAGATGAAGAAATAAGGATTGTAACAGTCTCTAAATCCTGTTTATGACTTTTACTAAGTAGAGCACTTTGTTTCACAGCTGTATTATCGATATTATATACAACATAACATAGTTTCTACTTGTCTGCTTCTGCTTCTAAAATCAGTTTGATAAAGTAGAGTGATGCACTGTTGTTAGATTGGATATTTTTTTTTATCTCAGAGGAGAAATTCCCTTGCAACAGCAACTCAAACAAAATCATCGATCCACAAGTCAGTAGTCTGCTTTTGTCAGTTGTTTGTCAGATCGACGTGCTCAGATGTGTTAGAGAGTCTGACTGATACTGGAGTTATAGAAAAGTTGTTTTCTAGTTGGTTGTTTTTTCCTCTCTGTTGTTCTTTTCCTCTTTCCTACTTTTTTTGCCCACACAGTAGGGCTGGATGATGAATTGGATTTTGATCAACATTATAATCGAAGAAAAACGATTAATATGCCACACAGTGTGGAGTGCCGTGTATGCAAGTTCCTGCACTTCATAGCGCTTCTGTGTTCCACGTGCAGCCACAGCGAGTGTGTGACTTATGTGGATCAATAATACTGTATGCGTCGCTTACTGGTTCTTAAAAGTTGTGTTTAAATCAATACTGAAGTTTTTAAATAAATGAATAATTGTGTATGTTAATTGTGATTTCAGTATCACTTAAAATAATCGGGATTTTTATTTTTACCATAATCGTCCAGCCCTACCACACAGTGGAGGCAGATGGCTGCTTACCAACAAGTCCAGTTTTGCTCAGGATTTCTGCCAGTAATCAGCATTTTGGACGTCAGAAGCCAAGTGCGTGTTTGTTTTTGGATTAATGTTCTGTCTGTCAGGAAAAAAAGATCTGGTCTTGACCCGGTCTTTGTGCAAATAGTTGTGCGATATCTTTTCTACAGTGTAGCATCTTTTGGGTTAAAATGAATTAATCAGTTATGCTGTTTTAAATAATGCTTGTCACCATTCTAACTTTCAATCTCTATCATCTTGAAAATATTTCACTAGTCCATCTGGGTAGGAGCCCTTTAAATTTGTTTTCAGGGGAAGAACGTTAAAAAAAAAACACAAGCTTGTGATTGGACAGTTGTTTGGCTTGTCACATCCATCACAGACCAATCCACATCAAGCAGGATTGCCTCCTATAATGTAGCATACATAGCGGCTGACTTAGCGGCTAACAGCTAACAATAGTTAATGACTGTTAGCTGTTAGCCGCTAACTTAGCCACTAACAGCTAACAACAGTTAATGACCCTTAGCAGTTAGCCGCTAACTTAGCGGCTAACAGCTTACGGCCTTATACTATCGTCTTACACTAAATTGTACCACACAGATGATTCATTTAACACTTACATGTGACATGAACCTCGTCATGGACAATCCCTACAAGTAAACTTCTGAGGAGGGCAGATTTCACCAAGTTTCACTAGGTAGCCATGGGGACAATAGGCTAATCGGCATGTCCGTTCTCAACTTCCGGTTGTCGTCACATCCGCATTCTGCAGCCCCCGCCTCTCTTCCCTGATTGGGCCGTTGAGAATTCAGCCGAGTGACTTTGTTGGACAATGGAGGCTGGCATGACGAACCTGCAGGATTTCAGAATCAGGCAGGTCTGTCTGCTCTGCAAGGCTAGTAAACCCCAGTGATAGAGGAAAATCCCAGTAGATCAGCAGTCCCTGAAAACACTCACACCAACACATCTACGACCGTCTTCTCAGTTCTGGTGTTTGACTTGAACTCCAGCAGGTTCTCTTGCCTTTGTCTACATGCCACAATGAATTGAGTTACTGGCATGTGATTGGTTGCTACTTGTGTTAACAAGCAGTTGAACAGGCAAACCTAATAAAATGACTTGTGCATGCAAAAGAGTTATTTTTATTTTTAACCAGCGTATATGACTTTGGAGAAAAAAGTGATAAATGTTTGACAAAACTGAGCTCACTTAGGCCTCATCCACACGAAGACAAAACACTTAATAGTTTCCAAAATGATAGTCATAAAGACGAAGGCGTCTCAGAAAATGTGTGCGTCTATGTGAATGCACTCGATACGCATGAAAACGCTGTAAAACACATGCCAAACCTCTAGGGGCGCTGTAACGATATGATGGAAACAAGCGGAAACAGAAGCAAAAACAGTGGGCATGCGCACTTGTGGCAGAAGTTGTAAACAGTGATTGTGATAAAGTGATCATAAAGTGCTGTAATGTGTCCTCGATAAATGTTTGTCAGTGGTGATTGAGAAGAAGGAGATTTTGCTGGAACAGTGATAGTAGGGTCACTAGCTTCAGCAGCACATATGCTTCACGTACGCCGCCATTGTTGTTGTCGTTGCCACGTGTGGCGCATGCGTGTCAATGAAGATATGAAACTATGACAGCATTTCAAAATCTTTCCACTCTGGAACCTGGTTTCAAAAATGATTGTTTACAGACCCCCAAACCCCCGTCTTCGTATGGATGATGCACAGATTCGGCCAAAAACATATGCGTTCAGACCTCAGTTTGTCTTCGTGTGGATGGGGCCTTAGTAATTAAAACCATACTGACTTTCATTTACTACAGATAAAAATGTGGAAAATCTAAACAGATATTATATATTTGAATGAAGACAAACTACCTTATAAGAAACTGAAATACATACAATGTGGTGTAATGTTAGATCCAGAGTCCTCGTTGAGTATAATATGATTTATGCTTCCACTCTTGTTCATAAACCAAGCACATGTTGCAGCATTAACTACAGTACTTTAGTTTTCATTTGTATTTCTTCCTTAATAAGAGGAAAAGTCTTTTTGCTTCTCTCCTTTAAAAGAAACCAACCTTTCAGATCGTATCCGTCCGTCATATTTAGACCTACCTCCATGTGTAATACTTTAATCTGAGCTAATTCTTGCATATTAACCCTTGTTATAAGTCTTGCTAAAGCAAAGTGATTTCTTTATGTAAAAGACTCCATTGTTTGTGAAAATGCAGCGTGCACGTGACGCTGATCCAGAAGCTCAACAACTTGTTGGTGCTCCTCTGATAGGTAGACTCCAAGATATGCAGCAAATTTATGTTGCACACGTATTATTTTAAAGATATCAACTGCAGTGGTTTATTTAAGGGGCAATTAAGGAAACACTTCCTCCCTGTGTGTCTTTGCATAAAAATGCCTTTTGTGCAAAGAGGAAAGGAGTGTAGAGGAAATTTTAAAGTTCCTGCTTTATTTTTGCAACTTAAGTACAGGTAATTGAAAAAACATTCATTTGGTGATATTATCATCCTTTAGAAAATGAAAGAAAATTGGCTTTTGAATGTAGTTTATTTTAATTTCTGCAATAATTTAGAAAACAAAAGGTAAAGAAAGCCTTTCACCTTTTATTTAGAAAATATTGATATTTCTAATCAATATAATTGCTTATTCTGGCTTATACTTCTAAAAAAGTCTTTGCACTAGAATCTGTGTCGACACGTGAAATAAAAATTGGCGTTCATTTTGCAAAGCAGTTAATCATTTTTCCCCCTAATGGATCCAAAGGGGGCTTAACATTTCTTAGGCCAGCCAAGGGAGGGTCCTCCATTGAATAAGGTTTGGAAACAATCAATCTTTATTAGTATTGCACCAATTCATAAAAAGTAGGGGTGTCCCGATCCAACTTTTCACCTCCAATGTGATACCCATATTGCAGCCTTGAGTATTGGCCAATACCGATATCGGCAGGAATACGTACATATACATACATACTTTTATTACTTATTTTGTGTTATGGACTTCAAGAAAAGGCTTGCTCAGGTGTGATTACTCAAACAGAGAACAGTTGTCAACAATAGTAGGTATGAGAAAAATTGACCCATCTGTTATAAACCAATGGGTTAAATATATTTAACCTTAAAGATGCTATGAGGAGTTTCTAAGTAATTACAAAAAAGTCTCACTTTTTGATATATGCCTGATCGAAATACACACTTTAAGATGAGTTTTATAGCATCAAAATAAGTTATCTGTAAATGCTATTCCTTCGCCTTCCGGTCGAGTCGAACTGGACTGGCCTGGATATTCAACTTCGGGAACAAGACAATTAAAACTAGAGCAAATTTATATTATTTTATTATTTATATTACACGTCTTAGAGCACCGGGCTGTAAGTAGCGATATATAGCCGGCTACAAAACTATGATACTAAGTTTTCCAAAAATTGCTTGTTGTCACACATCAAAAACTACCACTATGTAACTAGAAAGAGATACATTACCTCGTCGCTTTGCATCCTGTAAGTTGTTGAAAAAAGAAGTTGTAAAGCAATGCAGAGTTCTGAGGAAGGTCTGAGCTGCATTTATCACAACAAACGCACGCTTTGGCTTCAGTCACGTCTTTGGTGCGTTCCAGTTGTAGTCAGAAGTAGGAATTTCAGGGTTCCGAGTAGGAAACTGCAACTGGAACGTTCCCAGAAGTCAGAATTTCCTACTGGGAGCTCTGTGAAACCTCGCCACTCCCGAGTTGACAATGGAAGATGGATGCCCCCAGTGTGAACAGTTATTTAGCTCCTGTAATAATCAATTTATTTGCACTTCTGACTAGGGTGTGTCGCTCTAGATCAGCTGTATACATAGTATTGTTAGACTTCTATTTACAAAAATGCTGCCATAGGGATAATCACATTCTTCATGTGATATTTGTGTACAACAACACAGGGCGTGCTAACAACAGCTAACAATAGCCTGGTAGATCTGCATGTTTTTTTCCAACTTCAACTGGAACGATGATAAGTCGGAGATGATGTCACTCCCAGTTCCGAGGTTACTGGAACGCAGCATTACGACAGTCGCCGCGCGTGCTCATGGGTAGCAGAGTCTTTATTTCGCCGGTAATATATTCTCCTCATAGCACCTTTAAATATAAGAATATAGTACAATTAAATGAAATGAATGAAAAATAATTTAGAAGATCCTGAAAAGTAACCTCAATAAATCCAATAAAACAAAAACATATATTTTTAAATTACAAAATAACCCAAGTTTAACTTAAACATAAGCATGTTTTACAACTGAATTAAATAAATAAATAAATTAGAATGAACTGCTTGTATTGGAGATGTTATATCAGATATTTTAGATGCAGCCCGATATAATCTGATATTTGTTTTTCTGTTAATATCGTACTAACACCCCTAATAAAAAGTGTTATCTCAAGACACCTAAAAATAGAGCAGGCTGAAGACAAGCACTGCTCTGTAGTACAGTTTTAGAAATAGTCATGAGAATTTAGGAGACTTCATGTTTTAGTGAGTAAGTCTTTACTTGAGTGCAGTTGATGTAAAAAAAAGTTGATAATTAATTAGTAACAAATGTTATACAGCTGTGCTCTAATTCTGCAGAAGTATAAAATTGCAGGATTTATAACTCCAATAAAAACTGAAATATTCTCACTTGACACACCGTCAAAGATTGTCTCACTTTTTAAATAAAAGATTAACAGTAAAGTGAATGTTTTAAATCTTAGCAAAGGAGAGTTAGTTTAGAAGCCCTTTAGTTGTGTCACATGACCGCCTCCTTCAGATTCGTTACAGCCACAGTCCAGTTCAGGTCCAGATTGATTTTTATCACAGGAGCCACGTTCACAAGGAAGAGATTTCAGACTGATGGTGACGATGCCGTGTTCTAAGGTCTAGCTTAATTTGACTGAGCTACAAGTGCACATCTGTAGACCAAGACAGACAGGAAAAGGTAAAAGTAGTTACCCTGCTTTACCCAATATAACGGTCCACTTTTGCAGAACATGACAAAGATAAAAATCCAATCCAAAACAAAATAAAATACAAGAACAGACGAAGAGACATAAAACAGCATAAAAAAAGGTCTGAGGACTTTAAGTCTGACTTAAAGTGTGAGGAAGAGCCGGATGGCTCAAAACGTCACTGTTGATTGAATTTTAAAATAATTCAAGGGAGCTCTTTTTTGTTGTGCGGATTGTCTTATACCTTTTCATACAGATTTTTTTGATCCAGCACGCTACGTAGGATGTGTGTGTTTACTTTATCCCCCTTATTTTTTCGGAAAGTCGGAAAATTCGGAAAATTTCACTTCTGTTGATGGTTGATGCAAGATAGAGCACATGGAGTGGAGCAGGTCATTCATGATTGTTTGTCACGGTCATAGTAGATATCAGGGACTGTAATGATAATGGAATGGGGCTAAATGAAAGGCCAAAAAATTACAACTGCAATTATTGAAGCTCTGTAAGTCCTAAGCGGCAGGCTGTCTAGACAAAGGACCCCAGACGGCCTACAACACAAGAACCAGAGTCGAGTACAAGAGCAAAAAAAGAGGGGATAGGCATATATTGAAGGTCCTGAGACTTTCTAGGTTAGCTACACCAACTCACCAGCTCTAGTGGGAATGCACTGAACTTGGATGTGGCGTAAATTTCAAGTTCTGATATTTTGAGTGTCGAGGTAAATGGCATGCACAGAGAAAATCTTGACATTATAGCTGAGGCAGCGCTGTTCTTCTTGAAGAAAGTTACTGTACTCTTGATCTTGGAAACCACTAATTAAGAATAAAAAGTTGAATTTGGATGCTTTAGTATACACCAATTTCCCCCTTGTAGAAGGATTGAAGCTTTCTGATATATATAAACTGCCTGGCCAAAAATAAAGACACCACCACCCAAAAAAAAAAAAAGGTCACACGCTCTAATATTTCATTGGACCACCTTTAGCTTTGATTACAGTCACATTCACTGTGGCATTGTTCTCATTAGCTTCTGTAATGTCACAGATTTGTCCCAGATCACAGCACTGTCCTCACAGGCTTGGACAGTAGGCACTAGGCATGATGGGTGCATCACTTCACCTGCCTCTCCTCTTATCCTGATGCTCCCATCACTCTGGCACAGGGTCAATCTGGACTCATCAGACCACATGACCTTCTTCCAGTCCCCCACAGTCCAATCTTTTTGCTTCCTAGCAAACTGTAGCCTTTTTTTCTGGTTAGCCTTACTGATTAGTGGTTTTCTTAAGGCTACACAGCTGTTCAGTCCCAATCCCTTGAGTTCCCTTCACATTGTATGAGTGGAAATACTCTTACTTTCCTTATTTAACACACTCCTGAGTTCTTCTGTTGTTTTTCTTCAGTTTGATTTGGCCAAATGTTACAGAGATCACCAATCACGATCACTTGAGATTTTATTCCGACTACATTTCTTCCTTGAAGATGATGGGGCCCAACTATCCTTCCAGTATTTAATAATGCGTTAGTCAGTTCCTAACCCTATTTTAGCTGGCTCTGCAATCTCCTTAGATGTTTTCTCTGCTTGATGCCAATGATTTGACCCTTCTTAAACAGACTAACATCTTTTCCATGACGACAGGATGTGTCTTTGACATGGTTGTTCAAGAAATGAGAAGCTACTCGTTGCATCAGCTGGGGTTAAAGAACTTGTTTCCAGCTAAAAGATAATCATCCATGCAGTAATTCTCCAGTAGAAGGTTTGTACCTATTTGCTTAGTTAAATCCAGGTGTCCACTTTTTTATTTTTTGGCATGTATATATATTTAATGACGTCCAGCAGTGATCTATCAAAGACCTGGGTCTGATGCAGCCCTCATGGAAGAATTGTTCAACCATTACTGACAGAGCTGAGATGTCAGGTATCAAAGCTGTGCTACTATCTCCTGTTAAAACAGGCTGTGATTTGTCATTGAGCGGTTTGGTTAACCATCAACCAGCAGGCAGACACTCCACCCCTGCTCCGGTCAGCGGCACGAGGGAAGGAGGAGAGGGAGCTTGGGCTGTCAGTCATCGTCTCCAATGGGTCGCCATCATTCCCAACTGGGCCAGGGGAGCTACCTTGTCAGTGGGCGGAGCTTTAAGCAGGAGGAGGTGAGGGAGGGGGGGTTATTGGAGGTGTGAGAGTGGAAGGAGGCGGTGGAGGAGGAGGTGGGGGGGTGCGCATGAGCTTCTTGGACAAGTCTTTCTGCCTCTCTGTCAGGTAGTTGAGAATCTTTTGGTCCAAATCGCTGGCAGACATGGACATGGCAGACTACAGCGAGGCTCTGGACCCAGCTTACACCACGCTGGAGTTCGAGAACATGCAGGTGCTCCCTCTGGGTGCAGGTGAGTCACAAACGGACGCAGCTCTGAACTTTGAAACTTTTGCTGGTTTTAAACTTTGGCCGTGCAGCAGAGCGGGGCAAAGGGAGCTGCGGCACGGGGTGATAAAAGAGGGGTCATTTGTCCGATTCGTCTGCTCGTGGTCGACTTTTTATCACCAGTAAAACATTAAGAGGGTTTGATTTACGAGTATTCTCACCCAGGGTCAGTCGGTCGAGGCTTGTGTCAGCTTGTGGAGTCAGGATGATATTCATCCTCTAATGAAGAAGAAGAAGAAGTTTTAGTTTCTCCAGTTACAAAAATTCTTCTTTCCCACAGAAGAAACAGTCTCACTGTGACACCAACTCATTTATGGAAGCACTCTCCCATGACGCCTGGCTGGGATCCTGATTCATAAAATCCCACCGAGACAGAAAGAAAGTAAAACCCCTCACTCTTCAAATGAAATTTATTCTACTAGCTCAAGGATAAAGCTTGCTCCAGTGGATTAAAGACAAACTTTGATGGTAACACAGTGCTACAAAGAAAAACACAGGGATTTAAAGCCTCTCTGCTACTGTACAGGGGTACCACACTTTTTTATTTTTCTTTCTTTGGCCGCCTGTCGTCCTTATGAAATCATACTTTCTATTAAATGATAGATTCATGGAAATGGTAGATTTAGGGGAGCAGAGCTCAGACCCTTTCGAAGAGCTATGACTCGCCCAGGCTCTTGAACCGATAAAATATTAGTAATTCTTTTGTAACTTATTAACTTTCAGCAAAAAGTATTATTGTCTTTACAGCATTCCAGTAAATTACTTATTTGTCTTCCTATTGTCTCAACAATTTTACCAACCTGTTAAATGTTAAAATGGCTGAAAATGAGCTTGCATGAAATTGTTTGAAGATCTCGAAACACAAGATTCTTGTTATAAAAGCAGTTTATGTTGTTTTTCTTCTAATGTAGAAGTTTGTCCTCACACCATATTGGGAAAAACTTTTTCCTTGTTTTTTTATTGTTTGTTTTACTGCAATCAAACCACACCCAGGTAACCTCATCTGACTGCTCAGATAAAAAAAAAATTCCATCAAAACAACGAACACAAATGGAGCGTTTTCTAAAGACAACTCCAAGATCAGAAAATGCTTACATGACATTGTAAAGTTTACTTCCTTTTGATAAAAAATAGCTGAAAGTGCTTACGTGCTAACGTTGACAAAATGATTAGTTTAGCAGGAGTTTAAACACATATTTATTTTAAGTAAGCATATTTTGTTTGATAATGTCCATTATCGAGGTGTTTATCTTCATATCTTGCAAAGAAAAATACTCTTTTCCTTGTCTTTTCTGGGTTTATATTGCAAAAAATAGTAAAGTTGTTTATTTCATGTATTAATAAAGTAAGCATTTCAATATAGTCAAGCAAAAAGCAAAAAAAATGAGAGTAAAAAGAAGAATAACCAAATATGATATGCCCTTTTTTACAAGACACTAATTAACAATCCACATAAAAACCTGTTAGATGTTTGAAATGATACTTAGGCCAAAAACAGTTATATTTCATAGTTTTATTTCAAATTTATTGATGTAAATTGCAACAGAGTGCATTTGCTTTTTCTCTCTTTCTCTATTAAGTTTGTTTTCCTAGAGAAAAAAAACTATGGTGGCATCTGCCAGGGCTGGGAAATAAACCAGGAGTCATTTTAAAGTATGGCCTCCAATGATAATCAAGAAGAGATAATAGAGATAAAGCATAACTGAATCAGTTGATCGGGTATTCTTTATTGATCAGTTTTATGTAACATTAATATGTTATGAATGATTATTTTTCATTTTACTTTCCAGGTTTTCAGAGTTTAACATGTAAAAGCAATAAATGCATGTGATGAAAAGTCAGTGGGTAACTGTGTTTCTGGTCCATCCACCAACTCAAGTCAATAAAATTATTATTTTTTTATATATTTTTTTTCCATGATCATGCAAATTCACAAGAGACCAGAGTTGGTTTTCTAGTTTTATTTACTGTTGCATTCAAAAGGGGGAAAAAAAACATTTTTGAAGCTTAAATATTCATAATCTATTATTTACAACCATGAAAAGTGAGGTTTTTAGGTATAAGATCACTTCTATGTGGTAAAAATACACCAGATGTAGCTGTTTGTCGTAAATCATACCTGAAGTGTAAATCCAGATCAAATTACACTTTTTACTAGACTAAATAACAGGATGATACTCTTGTTTTTAACCCAAAATCAGCACATTAACTTTGATATCCAAACTTTGAAGGGGCATTGTTGCAAATTTTGGCTATAAAGAAGTAAACAGCACCATAAATTGACCATGAAAACTACAACACATGAGTATATGACTAATATTTTTTGGTTAAGGTTAATATTTTTTAATATTTTCTTTTTAAATTGGGAGTAATATAAATAGGAATATTTATATTCCAAGATTCAAAGTTTGTTGTTTGTCTAATTTTTGTCTCAAAAGTCAGTGGATCTGTCTATTTCTATTTCTTTAAAGAGTGTGTGTAATATGTTTTTTTTATTAAGTTGTTCAGAAAAGATTACTTTGGCAGAGCTTGTAAACAGAACTGTCGTTATTTCAGCCTGTAATTTTCTTTTTTCTCCAGTAAAGACGGTGTTTGGGATTTGGTGGCGGGGCCCACAATGCTGTCTTCACGGGGACCCACTGTTTGTGGTTGTGCCACTGGGTGGATCAATATATCAGAATCAGAATCACAACTTGTATTCATGGCCAACTATATTTGCACATAAAAGGAATTTGATTTTGTAAATAGGTGCAAAAAATCTACATTTAATAAGTCAGGAGGAATAAAATAAAGTATAACATGAGTAGGAATAGTCCAACATAGACTGGAGTTTGGATTAAAAAGTATACAAAAGACAAAAAAAAACCTCAAAAACACAACCAGACAAATATACAGATGGTGCAATGAAGGAGCTGTACAGATGAGATGAGTATAACCTTTTTAAGAGTATAAAATTGATAATATAATGTATTTTTTTTTCAGTAAAGAAGGTGTTTTGGCTGTGGTGGTGGGGCCCACAGTGTTGTCTTTACGGGGCCTGCACTATTTCTGGTTGCACCCCTGGTGGATTAACTATTTGTTTGGATCTTGTCTTAGTCAAACCAGAGTGAGCAGAGTATTTATTCCCTGCTCTTTGTTTTCTTTTACAAATATAATGACCTAAAAGCTCTGGAGCTCTGAATATTGTTTGTATTACGCTTTGAGTTTAGAAACATAATTGTAGGGCTGGGTATCGATTCAGATTTTCTGTATCGATTCGATTCAATATTACAAGGTCTCAAATCGATTTGATTCACGATTCAATTCGATATTTATTCAGTCTGGGATATCTTAGTTAAAATAGTGCTGTAAATTCAAAAAAGTGACTTTTTAACCTGGTACATCATTAAAAATGTGTTTTAACATTAAGAACTAAACCCAAAGCAGTTACATTAATCATATTTTAATGATATGCATTAATGCATATTCTGCATATTACTTGTTTCTTGTCCAACTCATATTTTTTCCTTTGTACTTGTTAAATCTAAAATACTGTTCATCCAAAAATCAGCTTTTAAACTTGCCAGTGGTGCCCATATAGAGCTTCCACCATGTTTGTTTGCAGTAACATCTCATGAGATCTTGTTCAGTAGAAAGCAACGCTAAACACTGATCACACGAGACGAGCAGGGTTGATACCACAGGCTGCTTCTCTGAACATCCAAAGAAGAAAAACTACACAAGTTAAAAGATCAATCTTTGGATTTTATGGATCGATTATGAACCAGTTAAAGAAAAATCGATTTAAATCGATTAAATAGATTTTTTTAACCCAGCCCTACATAATTGTAAGTCTTTATCTTGTTTTTGGTTGTTTTTTCTGCTTTTTTAAACTTCACAAAGTCTAAAAGAATTAAAAACTCAAAGCTTTTATGACTTTTTTATGCTTCTGCTGTATTATATAAATGTATTGGAGTGTTTGTTGAGTCAGCCTGCAGCCCGTGTCATGACACTCTGTGATTGATTGACCTGGTCTGGTGACTGTGTGGGTGACTCTGAGGAAAGCCGTCTCCAGTGATTACCTTTTCAGAAGTAATCAAGTCCACATCATTGACTCACTGTTGACTGTTTGAGCCACTCAGGCCGCTCACAGGCCCTCCTGTTGGGGTTTTGATCAGCTGTAATCAAACTCGGAGCCGTTCACGCCTCCTGCAATCAAAGAAAATCTTTAACATATTTCTCAGTGTTTTCACATGAAGCTTAACGAGATCTTCTCCTCTTGTTCTCTTACTGTTTCAGACTCCTCACCAGCTGAGAGCGCCAACATGAACGCCCCCGGCCACCTGGGGGCGGGCAGCCTGTGTGCCATCTGTGGAGACCGAGCCACGGGCAAACACTACGGGGCATCCAGCTGCGACGGCTGCAAGGGCTTCTTCAGGCGCAGCGTCCGCAAAAACCACATGTACTCGTGCAGGTGAGGGCGGAATATTCAGTCCTTTAAGTTTTTTTTCTCCTGTTTTTGATTCCACGATCAAACAAAACATGAGACCCAACTCTCCTCTACATCTGCAGTGTTTACTTAAAGAACTATGAAAACCTTTTATTACTAGAAAGGCAATAAATAAGCGCAAAACAAAGCCTGACTGTTCCAAGAGATGCAGCAAAGCACACAGTAGCATCATCAGTTGGTTTGCACGGCAGGGCTGGGCGACATATCTTTTTTTTTAAAGTGTAATTTAAGGCGAGATTTGGGTAGGGCACATTTTTTGGATCCATGAAGTGATGCTGATGTTAGTAAAAACATTTTTTATAGTTTGCAGTTTGCGGAGTGTCTTCTCTCTATTCTCCCACCCCCATTTCACAAACCTTTCCATTGCCTCTCTTTGTCTCTGGTCTCTCTCAATGAAGACACAAAATGCCCCAAAAAATAATCTTTAAAAAAAACAATGATAAGAATAAATGGTTAATCGATCAAACTATGTAGTAAAAGACTGAAATAAGAACCATTAACAGTAAAGTGCTTATGGAGCTCATGCCAGTCAAGGTAAAGGATTACTCTAGATTAATTTAGTCCTTTAAGTCTTTTGATAAACATTTTTATAGATTTTGTTGTTATTCCCTGGAATGTTACTGTTATGTCATAATGTATGTGCTGACATTGTGTATTGGTGCTTAATTAAAGCTTCTGTTTGGTTTTGGCGTAAACCAACCTTTTTTTGAGTCAGTTCTTTAAAGGTCAATATCAAGATATAATTGTTTAAATACCATTGAGATACTGTGTATGAGTTTTGCATCATGTTATTCAGTCCTTATATCAGCTGGCTTCATGCAGCATTTTCTGGATCTAATTTGTCACATCTCTGAAAAAACGTGGTATTCGTGTCACAATCAGCATCTATTCAAAATCAGAAATGAGCCAAGAGGCTTGAGACTAACCAGCACCAGAGGGCTGACGTTAGATTGAAAACTCAAATGGCCCTTTTCCACTAGCAGGCCTTGGCCCTACTCTATTCGGCTCTACGCGTGTTTCCACGGGCCTGGTACCTCCTAAAACAAGCTAGTTTTAGTACCTACTCCACTCTGGTTCCAAGCGAGCTGAGTCGATACTAAAAGATGACGTCACCTACTGCCGGCTACTGATTGGTCAGACAATGTCGTCATCGATGAGTCATGAGCGCGATGACCTAGCATGCTAGCGGTAGCTACCATTAGCTTACCCTCATACGTCTTTTCTTTGCAGCTCGATTGCTCTCGTCCTCGGCTTCATTCTATTGTATTGTTCTCCTGTGCTTCTCAAGGGGTATTTCTTCTTGCCACCTGCAGCCTTCTTCCGCTTTCCTTTTGTACTCAGTTTGTGACAAAAAGCCACAGATTGTTGTGTCGCGCTCAAAATGATGTCACCGCAGTGCCGCTCATCTGTTTACAGCAACACTGCACGCCGTTGGGTAGGCGACAGGGGCTAATGGAAAAGCAGCACAAGGGGAGAAGAGTAGAGCCGGGTAGAGTCAAGTAGAGTAGAGCTAATGAAAAAGGGCCAAACGTGAAGGAGTCACCATCTCCACTGAGGAGTTATGTTATACTACTGTTTGTCTGTGAACTCAGAAAACTCTCGGCAGATGCTGATGACATTTTCAGGGAATGTTGGTGACGACATGAAGAAGAAGTGGTTAGATTTTGGTTGGTATCAAATCTCAATGTGGTTCAAGAATTAAAAAATAACTGTTAACTTGGCATGATAGGGCAGTTTTCCACATTTTTAATATCTAGAGTTGCTCCAAAAGCACAAACTCCACCAAAAATGTTGAAACTTGTTCTACTGTACAATGTTAACAAGCCTTAAAAACATTCAGAATCAGAAACAGAATCAGAAATACTTCATTAATCCCCAAGGGGAAATACGATTGTTTCAGTTGCTCTTATACACAGTGTAACAGCTGGAAATATCAGATGAAGACATTAGAATAGAGAGGAGCATTACTTAAGCTAAACTAAAATAACATAGAAATAAAATGAAATAAAATACAATAAATACAACTAAAATGAAAATAAATGAAAAGAGCATGAAAAATTAAGTAAACAGGTGGCAACATGCAGAGCCTTTAATCAATATCAACTTCCTTATGAAGGAAAAGAAGTAACAAGGAAGTGGAAATGAGACTGGAGGTATACACAGTATTAACAATTTACAATGTTTACACTAAAGATGTGACTATATCTATGACAGGGAAAGCAGAGAGGGGAAAGCATTTAAAGATGCTATGAGGAGTTTCTAAGTAATTACAAAAAAGTCTCACTTTTAGATATATGCCTGATCGAAATACACACTTTAAGATGAGTTTTATAGCATCAATATAGGTTATCTATAAATGCTATTCCTTAGCTTCACAGTGGGGTTGGACAGGGCTGGACTTGCCTGGATATTGAACTTCGGGAACAAGACAATTAAAACAAGAGCAAATTTATATTATTCGGACACGTCTTAGAGCACCGGGCTGTAAGCAGCGATATATAGTCGGCTACAAAACTACGATACTAAGTTTTCCAAAAAAAATGCTTGTTGTCACACATCAAAAACTACCGCTATGTAACTAGAAAGAGATACATTACCTCGTCGCTTTGCATCCTGTAAGTTGTTGAAAAAAGAAGTTGTAAAGCAATGCAGAGTTCTGAGGAAGGTCTGAGCTGCATTTATTAGCATCACAACAAACACACGCTTTGGCTTGGGTCACGTCTTTACGACAGTCGCCGCGTGTGCTCATGGGTAGCAGAGTCTTGTGTTGCCAGAAATAGATTCTCCTCATAGCACCTTTAACAACCAGAAAAAAAGGCTGTTTTGGCCCGCCAGTCCAACATGGTGTGTCATAAACTCAGTCCCAGGACAGGGACCATTTCAATTCACAAAAATTCAGAGAACTCATGGGATCATATAAATCATAGAACTGGAGTCCCATCACCACCAAAACTGAACCGCCTCACTGCTCTGCCATGACCAACATTCCCTGAAAATTTCATCAAATCATGTAAAGAACTTTTTGAGTAATTGACAAAAATGTGGACGACTTTCTTATCTCACAATGTCAACAGATCATTTCGAGAAAATACCTTGATCCATGTTGATATTCTTGTCACCTCCAGTTTGTATGGATTCTTCTTTGAGCTGAGCCGTGGCAAACAACGTCTGACCATTTCACCAAATTTACTTTTGAACATTTTGAGTTCAAACAGACGAAAAAAAAACCCAAATATACCAGCCAAGACATAACCTCCTTGTCAGAGATAACAACTTGACGAACAATGTCAGAAATACTATGACGAAGGTTTGTGCTCTTGGAGCACTTCTAGTTATTAGTATTTTATAAGTATTATCAATAATCCAGCAAACTAATTTGCCAATTTGGCAGCTTTATGTACATTCATTTAAAAAAATCTCAATCTCATAAAAACTTTGTGGCAATGTCATAATTAAGATGTTTCCTTTGGCTTTAGATCGTTTATTGTGAAGGAAAAAGTGCTTAAAGTGTGAATAACGTCTGACAAAAACAAAGCGTACCTTCGATCTTTGGTCTATTTGAAAACTAAACTGCCTAAAAATACGAAATGCTCTCTGGAACGTGTAATGAAAACATACTGAGAAGTATTTTGTTTATTCTCATTTAGCTAAAATACTTGGAGGTATCAGTCTTGGTCTGTTCTGGTCGCCCCACTGCACATCATTTCCATCATTTTAGAGTTAACTGACAGAGAATTACAAAGTCTTTTAAAAGTTCTGGAAAAGTTAAGAAATGAATTAAAATGTCATTGTTTTATTAAGTAAGAGCATTTTCAGACAGAAACAATTATGAAGCAACAAAAGCTTCTTCAGCCTTTAAAATGTAAAAGATCAAATTTTGGTTCAAAAGTTTCTGTCATGTAAACCTGTAGATTGAACCAAACTCCAGATCAAACATTTTTCCAACAGCTGAAACAAACATGATCCACTTTTTTCTGCAGGTTCAATAGACAGTGCATCGTGGACAAAGACAAGAGGAATCAATGCAGATACTGCAGACTGAAGAAATGCTTCAGGGCGGGTATGAAGAAAGAAGGTGAGCGCCTTTTTATCCACACTAAACAAACTGACTTCATCTATTTCTCTGCATGAAAACAACAAGTCTTCACAAACAGACTGCTCCGGTTTAATCAGCAAATCACTGCAGGAGTGTGAGCCCTGCGCTCTGAATCGAAGTGTCGCAATCCTCATGAGAGCAGCACTTTGTTAATGTTCACTCCGCTCAGAGCTGGAGACTCTAACCAGCTTATGCTGAGCAAACATTTCCGAGCAATAATAGCCATATACTGATAAACATGACAACCTTGGAGGAGCTATTTTTCTTTTAAATGATTCTGAAATCTTTGAACAACAAGGAGAGGATCAGACGGATTATTGTGTGGCTGGGAGTTTCATTTATTTACGAGCCAGCTGATTCTCTGAGAGCAGATCAGTATTTGGACAAAGCAGTTAAATATTCAAATTGGGTTAATTATAACTCAAATCTTCTCTGTCTATACACTCTTCTTTTTGTTTTCTGCAGTACTTATGTTTGCAGCATGTTTATAGTGAATCAAGATGAATCTAAAAAACTATTTTCTGCACCAAAAAGGCACGAAAACAGAGCTTTGTATTTAATAGGCCAACCTGACGTTAGCATCTTTTAAAGCTCTTCCCCATTGATCTCTTGTTTGTTTGTTTGTTAATCCATTTAACTGAATATTTGAAGTGATAGGAGGAAATATTTTATTTTTCTGGTGCTAAAAAGGAAGGCTGTAATCACAAAGTGAGTTGAGAATGAAGCTCCATCTGTGCAGTTATGGAAATCTCTGACATCTCAAGTTATTACCCTGGAGAAGCTGAGACATCACATCAGAGAAAAGTCTTACCTCTGACGTCTTTTGCTGCACATGCTGGTTCAGACTGAAGTGTGATGGCAGTGATGTTTAAATAATAATGTAAACAGCCACCCAGTGAAATTGGATTAAATCAAAACTGATGATCCCTACCTCAGATCATATTCTAACTTAAAACTCATTTGAAAAAAAAATCCCAAATATGTAAAGAGATTTTGTTCCTCAGGCCATCAGACTGTACAGCTCCTCACTGGGGGAGGAGGAGTAACAGGAAGGCAGAGGACAGGAAGGAGCAGTAGCCAGCCTGCAGACATATTTTTATTTTTTATTTATATTTATTTTATATCTTTATGCAAACCTCTGTTGTAATCTTAGATTCCCTGAGGGAGTTTCCCAAAAAGATAGATAAAGTTTAATCTAATCTAGTCTAATCCAATCCTATCTAATCTAATCTAATCTAATCTAACCCAGCATGGAAGGGCTGAAATACGGAGTCACTTTTGTGTTGTACTATCATTACTGTCCCACTTTGTTCATCTGAGGGTAACTAACTGCTTCAGCAATGGTGACAAAGCATGACCTTTAAGACTGTGTCTCCATCCTATAGGGGATATATTCTCATCATATTTAGATTAGATAGATATTTATTAGGGATGCAGATTTTTACCAAACTCATTATTGCTTATACCACAACAGTTTTGGTTTTTCAGTACATTTTCAGACATTTTATGCCTTTTTGATCGAGGAGAAAGACAGTGGATAGCCTTTTGAAAGGGGGCAAGAAAGCAGGCGGGTCTTGAACCCAAACCAGCAGATGTACATAGAACATGCCTGTTTTCTTACCACTCTGCCAAACAAGCTCCCCACTGATCCAGATATTCATTGTCAAGAGCACAAAACCATCTTTTAAAGGAAAAGTTCGGTTCCTGCAGCTTTTACATTGTTTATAGAATGAAGAACAACAATATACTCACCCAGAAGGCTTTCCTGATGCAAACGGTGCTTCGGGAGATATTTAGATCCAAAATCGAGCAGCGGACACCGATATAATGGTAGCCTGTAGGGCATAGATCGCCGCTCCTAAAAACTGCATTAATCGTCCAAAAACTCATGTTTTTCACCAATATTCCATCATGATTCGCGCCGAATGGACCGCCATTGCAGCCTGTGTCTCTCCACACAGCGCTGTGTGGCTGAACTAACCTCTGAACTGACGAGCTGTTTACATGCCCTTTGCGCATGCGCAGTACTCTCTGGAGCGTTGCGATCGCTTCCTTATCTGTATATCTGTATACTGTGGCTCCAAACTGTAAGGACATCCATCATATTCAAAGTCCTCCTCCACAACATCTTCATCACATAGACATTCGTCCATTTTGCACAAAACTGGAAGAAGAAAGTTGATTTGTAGCTGCCGATCTTCCCCTGAAACAATGAGCCGCACTGCGCATGCGCAAAGGGCATGTAAACAGCTCGTCAGTTCAGAGGTTAATTCAGCCACACAGCGCTGTGTGGAGAGACACAGGCTGCAATGGCGGTCCATTTGGCGCGAATCATGATGGAATATTGGTGAAAAACATGAGTTTTTGGACGATTAATGCAGTTTTTAGGAGCGGCGATCTATGCCCTACAGGCTACCATTATATCGGTGTCCGCTGCTCGATTTTGGATCTAAATATCTCCCGAAGCACCGTTTGCATCAGGAAAGCCTTCTGGGTGAGTATATTGTTGTTCTTCATTCTATAAACAATGTAAAAGCTGCAGGAACCGAACTTTTCCTTTAACTTTAACCATTTTTAAAGTTGACTTGTTCCTTTCATGGTGACCGTCTCCTTGTGTTAGAAACAGGTGTAAAGCAAGAAAAACAACATTTATTCTTAATAAATCACACTTTTGATTTACAAAGTGGAAATTCTGGTACATTTGCACATTCTGCAAATATTGGCTTCAACCCTGGCCAAGTATCTCTTGTAAAAGAGATTTTTTAATATATTTTCAGGGTATTGCATCCAGACAATTATTCAAATATCCACATCAATTTCATGTCAAAGAGCAATACTGAAGTGTTTATCATTACTAACATTGTTTCATCTTTTAGAAACTTCAATTTGAAGGTAAAATCCTCGCTTTCTGTACATCTCCCCTATCACATTCGTAAAAGAGATTTTTAATCTCAGTGGGACTTCTTGGTTAAATAAAGGGAAAATAAAAAATAAATAAATGACAGAAAAAATGTGAAATATTTATAGACAAAATTTCTGCAAAAGGTTCATATCCGCTGATCCTGATAATAAACTTTTTGGTTACTATCTGCTGTTGCCTCTTCCTTTGATTCAGTGGGTTGCTTCAGCCAAAAGTGACCCTGTCCAGAGCTGCCACTCCACATCCTGAGCCTAAAAGTTGATCATTTCCAAACTTTATTTTGGCTAAAAACACATTGAGTCAGAGAAGAGCGCTAGGAGGGCACACTTTACCAAAAGAAATCATCATGTGCTGAAGCCTATCACAGCTGACATCAGGTGAGAAGCAGGTTACACCCTGATCCACTCTCCAGTCAATTACAAGGCCACATAGAGAGACAGACAACCATTCATGTTCACACTCGTACCTGAGGGTTATTCAGAGCCACCAGTTAACCTAATGAGCATGTTTTTGGTCTGTGAGAGGAAGTCAGAGCAGTGAAAACTAGACGGTAACTAGTAAAAACAAGAGCACATGGACCAAAACTAAATTAACTAACATTTTCATCAACAAATAAAAACAATGTAGAAAGTGGGGACAAGTTAGGAAAGCTACTTTGGTTGTTAGGAAAGGTTGGAGGAGTTCAGAGAGTCATCCAATCACAGCTGCCTTAGCTTGGTGGTGGTGGGATAAGTTGTGGAGCGATCCAATCAGAGCTGCTCTCTTTATGAACTGATATATTCATGTAGAGCAGGTTCACTGTTTGTTGTCAGTTCTGGTATTGTAACTGAGATGCTCTGCCAGGTAGACTAAATAAAGGAGACTGCATTTCACACAAAAGGACCCTTTGTTTCTGTTCATTTATAGATTCAAACATTACTAGTGTTCAGTAAAGGGTTATTAGATGTTTAATTTTATCCAAGTGTAAAACATGACTTCAGAAATTCAAGGAAATAACAAATACGTTACACTTAACAATTCAGATTTTAGTTGACTAAGTTTACGGTAGATTTCATCGACTAAAATTTTGTGAAAATTCATCAAATAAAACTAGACTTAATTTAAACAATTAATGCTGCATTCCAGTTGTGCTGGGAAGTCTTGATTTCCGAGTTTCGAGTGGGAAATTTCAGCATGAACGCCCCCAAGGTCAGAATTACTTATTGGGAAGTTGGGGGATCCTCACCACCCCGAGTTTGACAATCAAAGATGGCTGCAAGTCCTGGACTCGAGTCCTACAACACTGTTGGATACATAAAATGAATTCACATTTTAGCGATGTGGTTGATGCTGATGCTCATAATCCATCTGCACTAAAGCTGTGGTGCATTCACTGCCTTGTTGGTCGGCTGCAGGATGAATAAAAGCTCCAATCTGTGTTTCAGCCGTGCAGAATGAAAGAGACAGAATCAGCACGAGGAGGTCGAGTTATGAAGACAGCAGTTTACCATCCATCAACGCACTCATCCAGGCAGACGTGCTGTCACGACAGGTAAGGCCCTCTTCATCACATAACCGCGATCAATCAGAACTGGCAGGGCAGAAAATGACTTCACACCCTCCTCCTCTTCCTCCCTCTAGATCACCTCTCCCGCCCCCATACTGAACGGCGACATCAGGACCAAAAAGATCGCCGCCATCACGGACGTGTGCGAGTCCATGAAGCAGCAGCTGCTGGTCCTGGTGGAGTGGGCCAAGTACATCCCGGCCTTCTGTGACCTGCCCCTGGACGACCAGGTGAGACTCGTACAGACGAAGAGCACACACAGGTGAAGACGCTCAGGTCACTCATCAACCAGGAGGTAACGAGGAGAGAGCACACAGGGACAGACTGACGGACAGAAATACAGACCATAACTGAAAAAGAAAAAGTGGTCTTAAAGGGCAGCGTGTTTTTCTATGTTCAGGTTAAAGCCTAAATTCTTCATCCTCGGTGGTTAATGTGTTTTAATCCTGAGTTAGAAAATGATGAGCTGGTTTTAAAGTTATATCCCTCCTCAGGAATCATTGCAGAATCATTAACCGTGTCATCACCGAGCCTTGGTAACTGATTTGCTGATGTCGAGTCTGTTAGGAAGCGAGTGTTTCCCACCAGATTTTTCTCTTTTTCTCTTTGGAGCAGCTCTAGCTTTTTTTAGCTTATTTAATTTTAATTTTTTTAACCTTTATTTAACAAGGAAAAGCAACTCATCAAGAATAAAAACTCTTTTTAGAGAGCATCCTGGAAAAGACGGGCAGCAGCACGGTTAACAAAGTTACTTACAAAAACAACAACATGTACTACGATACATGACAAGTATAACACTTTAAGTACAGTAAAAAATAAACATAAAGACTAAACTCAAGAGCCACCTTACAGATGAGGAATGATTTAAAGGGCTACTTGCTTTATGTAATGTCCTTAAGTAATAAAAATGTAATAATTAAACAAAAATAAGAATTATTATGCATTTGATAGGCTACTATGTTTACTTTTTTACTTTTAAATATTCCTAACAGTAACTTTTACCACAGATTAAACTTACATGCATCTTTATTTATTTTTTTAATTTTATGTGTCAGCATCAATGTAATCTTTGACCCCATGAAGATCAACATTTAGGAAAGTTTAGCGAATTTAAAATGTAATGCAGATGTTACATTTTTAAATTTTTGTATTTATACTACGACTCCTAATGATAATAATAACAATAATAATAATAATATTAAAAATACATTTTATCTTACTTTGTAACCCTTTATATGTTTTCTTAATTTAGTTTTGTCTGTGTACATGTGTATTTATATTTATGTGTGTATATTTAATTTAATTGTATTATAATTATTATTTTTATAGTATAAGTATTTCATTTTATTTTATTTTTTTTATTACTTTTTTTTAATTCATTTATTTTGTTGAGACAGTATGGACATTTGTTTGATTGTCTGGTTGAATGTGTGTTGAAGACCCACTTTGTGGGGATTGGGGAATAGGACCGAGGATTGTTTTGTTTTGTTTTGTTTTGTTTGTTTTTTGTCCATGACTGTCCTAAATTTTGTTCATTCTTGTTCCTCTGCTATCTTATCTGAAAAATAAAAAAGATTTTGATAAAAAAAAATGGCACCTTTCAGGACACTGAAAGACACACTAAAAAGTTAAAACAACAAAAAAAAATCAACAATAGAACAAAATCAGCTGAACTGTGCACAAATACAAAGCTGAAGTACGACTAAAACATCAATGAAACTTCGAAGTATGATGTTCCTCTTGATATTTGAGAAAGCAATCAAAGTTGAGGCTGTGCCTGCTTTTTATTGATATTTATACACAAATAGGAGACAAAAGTAGAATAAACCACAACTTCTCACTGAAAGGGAGGTTAGAACATCTGAGTGAAACAAAATCAGCCTTTAAAGTAGTTTTAATAACTATGGTAAATGAATATTCATATTTTAGTATCAGAGAGAACTCAAATGCCAGTACTTAACATTTTACAATAAGAGACCTTTGTTGAAAACTGCAGTTCCTCGAGTGACCACTAGAGGCTGCCTGCAGGAACATCAGAATCACATCCACAGCTTATGTTAAAAAGAAGATTTTTGCAGCTTGTTTACAGACTAATTATCAAACATTGGCCTAACTAACTCGTGCCTTAAAGTCCGCACATAGACAAAGAGTTATTACTGCTTTGCTCACTTGAGAACAACTTTCTGTTTCAGGTGGCGCTGCTGCGAGCTCATGCTGGGGAACACCTTTTGCTTGGTGCAGCGAAGAGATCCATGTTATACAAAGACATCCTCCTATTAGGTAAGAACGACACAGAAAGAAACATTAGCAGCTAACATTGCTGTTTATATACTGGAAATACGAAAAAAAAAAAGATATGAGGCAGTTTTCTGAGCTTGAACCCTCAATGTGACTCTCCTACAGGAAACGACTACATCATCCCCAGGAACTGTCCGGAGCTGGAGGTGGGTCGAGTGGCGGTGCGGATCCTGGACGAGCTGGTGCTTCCTTTCCAGGAGCTTCAGATAGATGACAACGAATACGCCTGTTTGAAAGCCATAGTCTTCTTCGACCCGGGTAAGGCTATGGACTCATCTTTGTGATATGGTGTGCCAACATCATGAGGAAGTCCAGAAGAGATTATTCAAGATGTTTCACTCTAACACATCCTCCCTTATGCAGATGCCAAAGGTCTCAGCGACCCCGGTAAGATCAAGCGGATGAGATACCAGGTCCAGGTCAGCCTGGAGGACTACATCAACGACCGGCAGTACGACTCCCGGGGCCGTTTTGGCGAGCTGCTCCTGCTGCTGCCGACGCTACAGAGCATTACCTGGCAGATGATCGAGCAGATCCAGTTTGTTAAGCTCTTCGGCATGGCCAAGATCGACAACCTGCTGCAGGAGATGCTCCTTGGAGGTGAGAGCATTCAGTCAATTAAAGTTTTAGTCGGAGCCTGAACCTTTGAGTGAACGAGCAGGTCCTGGATGACAGTAGCTTTGTGTTTATGTCCATGATTTATGTGCAGAGGCTGTTGAATGGAAGCTGGTGGCTCCTTTCTTCCTTTTCATTCCCCACTGATTCTATTTTCTAGCCGTCATATCTGAGTAAAGTTAAAAAAAAAAGGCTAAATATGACTCTTAATTTAATGAATTTGAAGCATTTCAAACAGTTACATTTAAAGGAACTCCAACATTTTTTGTTTCTCCTGTCTTGCCTCAATCCCGAGTCCATGACAAGTAGAAAGGCGCCATTTTTTCACCATTCTTTAAGCTAATTATGAGCCCACTGTTAGTTAGCTTAGCTCAAACACCGGGAGTCAACAGGCAAAGCTAGCATGCCTCTGCCTACAGTCATCAGATAAACTCTTCAGCACTTTTTCGTGCTTGGTCTGACTTGTTTTTACCCCTTTGTGTTATGTTTGATTCTCTTCATATTATATTCTTCTTAGTGCTGTCAGACGATTAAAAAAAAAAAATCTAATTAATTACCAGATTTATAATTAGTTAATCTAATTAATCACATTTTAATCTCATATCTGCTTAAAGTACCCAAATAAAGAATTTGAATTCTAGGATATTATAAAATTGTAGTGCATGACTAATCAAATGAATACACTAAGAAGTGAAGATTTGTAAATCCACATTTTTATTGGTGACTAAATAAAACCAAAGTCAGGGCAACTTGTCCAGAAAATTCTAAGCTCAATCAGGCAACTCAAATTACACTTTAAGTGTGTTTCATAAATCAAATTCAAAATAAGAAAAAGGTCGAGGACATCCAGCAAAACAATTAGGCCTGATGCATTATTAAAGAATGTAGTACAAATATAGATAAATAAATTCAAAAATAAAATAAGACTAAGTCTTAAATATGCCATTCCTGTTGTCACCTGGGCTTTGTTTGGTTTGACTAGAGACGCATGTGTGAAGTGACGTGCCACTGCCATGTACGGGTCCTCCAGCTGGACAATATCAAAATGTTTGTGTGTTATGTTACACCGCATTAATTTGCGGTGTAATTAATTCGTCTAATTAATGCACTAAAGTGACAGCCCTAATTCTTTACTCATAAACAGAGGCTTTGTTTTGTAGACCTGCTTCCGCTGTGGTTTTTGCTAGACATGGGACGTTCGTGGACGAGTTGAGTCTTTTTTTTTTTTTTTAATGTATTTTTTGGGCATTTTGTGCCTTATTGACAGGAGAGAGACAGTGGATAGGCTTGTGAAAGGAAGTGAGAGAGTAGGGGAAGACACTCTGCAAACTGGTCACAGGCGGGATTCGAACCTGGACCGGCAGAAGCAAGTACATGGGGTGCCTGGTTGCTAACCACTCCGCCAAACCAGCACCCCACGAGTTGAGTCTTTTGATCAGCTCTTCTAAGTTAACAATGCAAACTGATTCACAGTTCTGAGTGAGCCATTCATTTGCGAGTCATTATAAATGCACATTGCCTGCAAATTTGAGAAACCAACAGCTCACTCCGAACTGCACAATGTGCACTTAAAAGAGCAGTTCAAAAAACTTGACTCGTTCTCGAACAACACATCTCTCTGTTTAGGAATAGAAGACGATATTATGAAAATGAAGTTAGTGTAACATAAAGGGGTAAAAAACAAGTCACAACAAGCACACAGCTGAAGAGTTTGTCGGATGACGGTAGGCCAGGGGTGTCCAATCTATAGCCCGGTGTCCAAATGTGGCCCGCTGACCATTTTGAATTGGCCCCTGAAACAGTTGATTGAATAAAGACAAATACCATTAATCATTCACATTTTCTGCCATATTTACTTTGCTAAAGGTCTCTTTTACAAAGTATGTTGCAGTATTCATATCCAAGCACTAAAATTCTTGCAGTTTACTCTTGTTTTGTGTCTGACAGTGAAGATAGGCCGTCAGCGTCTCCCACCTTTGCTGCTCTAAAGGTAATTCCTGCACAGACTAGGTGTGAATCAAGCCCAGGGTGACAGGTGATAGCCCACCACCAAACCCTAAAACTTTAACTTAAATACACTAAAAGTGAGTCGTCCATGTATTCCTCTTTGTACGGCCCTCAATGTAAAAAGTTAAGACACCCTGCTGTAGGTAGAGGTGGGCTACCACTTCCTATTGACTCTTAGAGTTTGAGCTAAGCTAATTTGCGGTGTGTGAGCTCTGCCCGTTTCTTCTTAGCTACTATACCCACAGTTGAAAGAATGGTGTCTGTCTGCTTGTCATGGACTCGGGAGTGAGGCAAGACACAAAATGAAAAATGTTGGAGTGTTCAATTGAGGATTGTGGTTGTTTTTGTCACAGTTTCTGCTCCCCAGTTTCCAACAGTATCAACTGTCCTCTCATTTCTGTACTGAAGGCATGAAAGCTCCAGAACTTTAAATCAGACTCCACAGTTTTTATCCACATTTACCACAAACAGGACTGTGACCTTCTTTTAAGAAGCCAGCAGAAACTAAAGTCCTCAGTCGCCTTCTTACTCAGTAACTTAGGGTCTTATCTTCTTATTGGTGAACGACTTGAAAGCATTACAAATTTCTTTCAATCCAAGACTCTGATTTTGAAATTTAATTTCCTGATTGTGTTCGGATTGTAAGTCATTAAGCTGAAGTATTTATGACAGAAGTAATACCATTTCCAAAATCGTGCAACTCTTATTCAGCAGTTCACACCCCAGACTTGATTTGCCAAGCAGACAGGTTTGTAGACTGCAGGGATTATTTATGGAGAGTTTGTTTCAGCTCTGCAGGAAGTTTCCAGAAGTTTATGCTGCAGTACAGCATGTTGGCTTCACAACTCAGAGTTAAAACAGCTGCATCATTGTTTACTAGGGCTGGGACGATATGCTTTCCCCCCGATTCAATTTTTTTCGATTTTTTTAGGTACCGATTCGATTTAAATTTGAGATACTACGATATTGCCGATTTTTGCAATCTTTAGTTAGCTTTTTTAACACCAGCAAAAAGACGAACAATGATGATGCCTACAGACTATATCAGGAAAAATACACATCACATGTGAGTCTGTTTTTAGGATTTATTCAGCAAAATATATTTTAATCAGCTGTTTATACTCTCTCTTTAAAAGCCTGGACTGCATTTAAAAGTGGCCTATTAACACAGACTAAAATGAAGTATTTAAATTTGAAAAAAAAAAAAAAAAATCCTCAAACAAAAAATCCTGATAATTATGTGAATCGATTTCTTCTCCCTCCCATATTGTTTACCCTGCATGTTTATGACGTCAGGACATTAAACTAAAACTTCAGTATGATACTCAAAAAATATATTTTTATCTTTTTTTCTTTTGACACTGTGATAAAGTAAAAAGTGTTGTCCAAGACCTTCAACCTGCTTAAATTTACCAAAAATGTCTGGCAAAGCTCAACAATGGTGTCAAATTTGTGTGATCAAGGCAATTTATATTATTCGCACTTTCATTTTCTCTTGTTGGTTAGATTTTTTGAAACGATTTGGTTCTTTCCAACACCAACTTAAATTAGAATAACAAAGAAATGACACAAAAAAATGTCAAATGGTTGAATATTCTCACAACCTTATTAGGGATAGATATGAATTTGCTTCTTGACATTTAGCTTCAAATAGGGATGGGAATTGATAAGTCTTTATCGATACCAGTGCTATTGACAATCCTGCTAATCGAGCCATTCTTTTAACGATTCCCTTATTGATTCCTGCAGATTTTCCATGTCAACAATGTCAAACACACGTCACAGCATAGATAACTGCTTCTGCATATTGCTGGTGTTTCCACTCATTTAAGGTTGTGCAGTAGACGCCTTTCGTAAAAAAATAACCTACAATTCTGTCTTTTCTGAACCCTGTCAGTGGAAGGAATTGTTAAGGGAATTGATTATCAAAAAGACTCATGATATCAATACTTTGATGGAGCTAATGGTTCTCAACTGGAATTGGTTTTCGATTCCCATCTCTAGTTTAAAAATAAGTTCACTGTTTAACAGAAGAGGCTTCTTGTTGCAGCCAAACCAATGTCCAAGTTCAATTAATTAATCAGTTTTTATTTGTGTTATTCATTAATTTAACAGTTTAAGAAAAAACTCTGTTAATGAGCAGATCCAAATCATCCACTGAATCAGAATACGAGATTTAGTTTCTGTAAAACACAAAAATGTGTTGAAACATTATCACCAACACCTAAAATGAACTGTTCTCCTGGTCCTGCTTTTCTTTTTTATTCGTGAAATATTGAGTCAAATTATTTGTGTTTAAACCTCATTGGCAAAAAAAGTTCTTATTCGTGAAAAAGTTTGTTTTCAATTTTATTGCCACAAGACTGCTTCCTCGTCCTTAAATCCAGTTAATATTGTTAAAGTCAGAGTTTCCTCAAGCTTCATCTGTTTGTGTTTCTTCTGTCAGGTTCTGCAAACGAGGCCCCTCATGCCCCCCACTCTCTGCACCCTCACCTGGTTCAGGAGCATCTCAGCAGCAACATCATACTGGCCAGCAGCATGCCGACGCCCATCCACAACGGTCAAATCTGTAAGCACAGAACACAGTAGTTTTACATTTTTGAGACAAAATGTTAAAAAAAGGGGGACAAAATTATAAATGGCAATTTTATTGTTATAGGAATACGAGGGTTTGCAATAGAAAAATTGCATAGAACTAAATTAAAGGCCTTTTATACATGAACAGCCAATGCTTTTTTGCATGTATTTTTCATTTTGTTTTTTATCTTATTATTATTCCCTTTTTTAAATTAACCTTTCCTAGGACCATTCTCACTGAGACACAAAAAAAGATTTATTTAAACATTAAATCAGCATTCAGGTGTCCCTTTTAAAACTAAAATAAGACAGCACTCTTGTTTAAGGTATTTCTGTAAGTCAGACAGAGATAATCGAGCAAAGACAGACCGAGCAAGTTTAAGAACAACAAACACGATGAATTCAGAAGATTCAAGAACAGTTTTTGGTGCCATCAGAGGACATTTCACTAACTGTATCTCCATTAATCTACAGTCAGATGACACTAAAGCTTCTCACCATCTTCAGAGTTGTTGTTGCTTAATTTGTTGCCAAGAGGTCAGCAGCACATGCTAGATCAGGGGTGGGCAAGTGGCAGCCCGGGGGGGCAAGTGTGGCCCTCCACATCACTAAATGTGGCCCGCCATTCATTCCCAAAAACCAGAAGCTGTAAATATGAAGAAACTCAGATATCCAATATAAATAACTCTATATAATCTAAACTGATATTTTATTGGTTTATGTAAGTTGTTTATGACCTTACTTTGCTGTAATAGTGTCTCTTAATCTCTTTTATGAAGCCCTTGAACATTATATCAAGTATTACTCAACACTATCTTTAAAAAATGGCAGCAGCAAAATATTTGAGCTTTAAAAATTTGAATAACACTCATCTTTTTATGTATGTTTATTTGATTATGCATAATAACTTGTATTTATGCTGTAATATATGAATATTGGTGTTCTAATTTTATGACAAATTTCTATTCTCATTATGGTTTATCCAACATTCTTTTTCTCCATCAAGAGTTTCTGAAAATTTGTAACAATGTGGCCCTCAGGCTGGGAAAAATGGTTTTATGTGGCCCTCTTGGTGATTAAAGTCGCCCACCCCTGTGCCAGACATTAATAAAGATGAATAATCAGGCAGTAAATAACATCTGATGATTGTATCAAAAACAACAACTTGACAAATGAAGAGCAGTAATGTTTGTTTAGTTTTGAAGAAACATTTAAAGTAACTAGAGTAACTAACAGGCTGCGTGATGCTGTTGTTCAATCATCAATAACAGTAAAGATTGTGATACTGTAATAAAAGATAAAGAATACTTTATAGCTTTAACTGCTGGTGACAATGTTTTATAATCACTTGGAGCTGCAACAAGTTTTTCTGAGTCTAAAAGAAATCCACGGTCCTTTTTTTAGATTTTAAGATACCAGCTTTAGTTTCATCTAACTGATCCAAAAAGTGTAAAATCAGGACATAAAATATTGTTTGACCACACGAAAGAGTTATTTATAGTTCATTGTGATAAGTTCAGGCTGTTGTGATGTGTTTTTTTATGACGGCTCAAAGTATGATACCAATAAAATCACAATTAATTTCACAGCTCAGGTAAATACAGATCCTGCACTTGTTTATTAATTCTATATAGTATTGCCCATCACATTTGTTCTGAAATGTGGGCTTTAGATAAACAAACTTTAAATGAAAAAATAATTTATTTTTGATTCAAGGATTCAGTGATGCTGATTTGTGTTTAAACCCTCAGAATCTTAAAGCATTATGCAGCTTGTATCACAGAAAAAGATCCTGTAATGATCATTTTCCTGCTCTTCTTTGGACTATAATATATAACAGCAGTGTGAAGTTATTGCCTATCAGAGTTTCGTTAAAAGTTATCGATGTGAGCGACCTGAAGTCGATGGCGTTCAGATACAGACTGGTAAATTTCCCCGCTCCATGTGCAGCCTAGTCAGGAAGCTGGAAGGACAAACAGGCTCGGCAGAGTAATCCTCTAAGTGCTCATTGGAAACTAATCTGGCTTATTTTGTCAAAGAGAACTTCTGTTATTCTTTCTTAACATGTTTAATGCTCTGAGAAATTTCACAAAGTGCTTATTCCCCATCTGAAAATTATGTTGCCCCAAGTTATACCCTTTAAATATACACCTGCTTATGCTGCACTTTCCTCGCTCTCTCTCCAGCTCTAACTCGCTCCTGTTCTACTTTTCAGCCACTCCTGAAACCCCGATCCCGTCTCCGCCCACCGCGTCCAGCTCAGAACATTACAAAATGGCTCAGGGGGTCATAGCCACCGTGCCCAAGCAGCCGACCTCCATCCCTCAGCCGACCATCACGAAGCAGGAGGCCATCTAACGGCCTGCGGCGCCCTTGTTCCTGCAGTCAAACTTAAAAACCCATTTGAGTACAATCAGCGCTGAAAAGCTGCGGACTGGACCGAAACAATAAAACATGCTGTGTGTCGAGTGTAACTGCAGGGTTCCCACGTGTTCTGGAAATCTGACATCAATTATTAGTCAGAAAAACATAAAAAAAAGAGGCAAAAATCTTTAAATAGTCTTTGAATTTCACATCAGGCTTTGCTCAAACTAAGGCGGACGCTGAGGTGCAAAACACAATCACACACAAAAAAAAACAGTAATTAGAGTACACAACTGAAACTGATATATAGCAACAAAGTAAATTGGAACTTTACAGATAAAATAAACATTATTATCAGTGCTATTCTGATCCTTATTGTTTATTATTATTTGTTTTGTTTTAAAAATAAGTTGTGTTTTTACATTTAGTGTTTTTTATGTTGTGGTGTTGACCTTTGTTAAATGTTATCTTATTTGTTCTTGTATTCTCTTTTCTTTTTTTTATCCAACTTGTTGTTGTGTGTTTTGTCTTTTGTGTTAGATATTTTTTCTGCCCTTTTTTAGAATTTTGCCGTGTCTTCATATTTTTAAAAAGTTGAGTTTTGCACCTCAGAACCATAAAATCAGATGACATTAAATTTGCTAAACTAAAGTTTTTAATTTGTAATATTTATGGTAGTTAATGGAAAAAAGTGTTTAAATTGGCTGCACACTTGCAGGAGCTCCAGGAGTGAAAAATACACTTCAAGAACTAAAACATTAAGTCGCAGGAACATTTATTTAACATTTAGTGCAAAAACATGCGCATTAGGTTCATTAGTGAGGAGTATGTGAATGTATCAAGGGTGTACCTCACCTTTCGCCCAATGACAGCGGAGATTGGTCCAAGCCGTGTGACTTAAAATGTTATTCTTGCAGTTGCTTTTTAATCAAGAAACAACAGAATAAGAGCTGCTGTCAGTATCTAATGGCCCTTTTCCATTAGCCCTACTCGACTCTACCCGGCTCTACTCTACTCGCCTTGTGCTGCTTTTCCATTAGCCCCAGTCGCCTGCCCATTGGGGTGCAGTGTCGCTGTAAACAGCTGAGCGGCACTGTGATGTCATTTTAAGCGCGACACAACAATCTGTGGCTTTTTGTCACAAACCAAGTAAAAAAGGAAAGCAGAAGAAGGCTGCAGGTGGCAAGAAGGAATACTCTTTGAGAAGCACAGGAGAGTTTTGGAAGCTATACAACAGAATGAAGCCGAGTACCAGAGCAATCGAGCTGCAAAGAAAAGACGTATGAGGGTAAGCTAATGGTAGCTGCCGCTAGCATGCTAGGTCGTCGCGCTCATGACTCATGGATGACGACATTGTCTGACCAATCAGTAGCCGGCAGTCAGTGACGTCATCTTTTAGTATCGTCTCAGCTCGCTTGGAACCAGAGCGGAGTAGGTACTAAAACTAGCTTGTTTTAGGAGGTACCAGGCTAGTGGAAACACGCTGCAAATCGAGTAGAGCTGAGTAGAGTAGGGCCAAGGCGTGCTAGTGGAAAAGGGCCAAAAGTTTTTATGGGAAAATGATCCGAAAAACAAAAGTTTGACACGACAACATTTTAGCATCACACCTCAGGAAAATGGCCGCCATGGTGTTACGGTCTATTTATCATCATTTGTAAAGATGCGAGGATTCATGATTTTGTCTTTCCCTGCACATCCTGACACTGCGTTGAGTGTCTGCGTTACTGTCATACCAACTAAACTCCTGAAAAACAGTCAGAAAAGGATTTCCAGGACGGGGTGGGAACCCCGGATCACAGGTTTCTCTTTCTTCAGGGATCGATTCAGTCAGTCATGCAGCTGCAGTCAGTCGCAGCTAAAGCCAGAGAAAAGTTAGCATTTAGTCTCTTCAGATATGTGGTTGTTCTGTAAGATTAACACATAGAAGCATATTGTTGTGTAAATACTTTGATTATTGGGAAGCAAACCGTCCTTTAGCTTGGCCTCGGTGTGAGCAGTAGGGCTTCTGTTCGACGTGGTGCCGCCGTCACGTCTGATTTATGAATGTTACAACAGGCCTTACTTTGTTATTTTAGTGCTGCACAGTGTTTTATTTAAGCTCATTAGTGATAAAATGTGAAAACTTCTGGGCAGATTTTCATTTTACCAAGCTAAAGACAACCCCATGTGTGACTTCAGAATCTTTAAAGCATCTGTTGTTTGCTCGGCGTGATTAAAAGAGCGTTAGTTAAAATGTTAGATGGCCGAGAGTGTCTGGTGTCACTTTGTAAAAGTCACAGGCAGACACGCGGAGGAGGTTTCCCAATAATGTGTGGTACTTGTTTTTAAAAAAGTGTATTCTATTTTTTGTTTAGTACTTTGTCACGGTTTAACTGATGGAGTAAATTGTGCCTTTAAACCTGTACTGCCTTACAAAACAGGACATGTTTGCCTTTTAATGTGAAGATGAATTAATAAATCTTAAGGTCTATTTTTACATCGCTTTTGTCCTGATGTTTGTTTTTGTACTCAAAACTTAAAGGGAGGACTAACAATGCACACACACACTCACTTTTACGAAGATGAATGTGAAATATGTCCCATTGATGTGTGAAACAGTCCATCAGTTTATCTTTATTATAATAAATGACTGATGCTCAGACAGAACGCTTTTTGTATTAATAAAATTAATACGGGGCAGCACGGTGGTGTAGCAGCTAGTGCACATGCCTCCCAGAAAGTAGGTTGCTGGTTCGATCCCCATGTCAGGGCCTATCAGTGTTTAGTTAGCATGATCTCCCCGTGCATGTGTGGGTTTCTCTGGACACTCCAGCTTCCTCCAACATACCAAAAACACACTCTTTGGTTGATGAGTAACTCAAATTGCCCTGAAGTAAGAGTGTGAGCATGGATGGATGTATGAGCTTTTTTTTGTGCATGTCTCAGTGATCAATTCACACTCTGTCCTAGGGGTGGGAAAATATTTCCACATTTTTTGATGTATATCCTTATATGTACAAATAATATTCAGGATAAGACAGTATAGCTCATTCTAACGTACACACGTGTTTATGTTTTACCTTGGAAAGTCAGATTTAAGTCAGATTTCATTAGGGGTGTCCCAATCCGATATTGATATCGGATATCGGTCTGATATCAGCACACACAAAAATATCAGATCAAATCGGCCTGCATTTAATATATCCGATATTAGCACTCTGCAGTCCATTCTAATTTATTTTTTTATTTATGTAACTTGGGTGTAGAATATGCAGAACATATATTTAAAAATATATGTTTTTGTTTTTACTGGTTTTATTGAGGTTACTTTTCAGAGTCTTCTAATTTATTTATTGTTTTTTATTGAATTGTACTATATTCTTATGTTTAAGGTTAAAATTTATTGAACCCATTAGTTTATAACAAATGGGTCAGTTTTTCTCATATCTGCTATTGCTGACTACTGTTCTCTGTTTGAGTAGTCTCACTTGATCAAGCCTTTTCTTACAGTCCATACTACAAAATAAGTAATAAAAGTGTGTTTGATTCCCGTATTGTATCAATATATATATATATATGCAATGTCGGAATCGTATCTGAGGTGAAAAAGTTGTATCGAGACACCCCTAGATTTCATTTCCGTCCTACAGTACAGAGTCGTCTGGCCTATTAAGTAAAACCGGTATATGTTGAGGACGCTGTGGCTTTTAGGGGGCGCCATCGAATCGGATAAAAATTAACCTTCAATATAACTATATCAAAACTAGTTATTACCATTACCTCTTAAAATGGAAAAGCTAGATTCAAATATAAAGCAGTTAATGTACTATAAATTCTAATACCGAATAAGTCTGATTTTTTTGTATTTATTTGTAATTTGTTGACATGTAAATTTGGTGTCATGTCATCTTATAAATCAAAGACGATAGTAAAAACTTTGCTTAGATTTCTTTTTTTGAGTGTCTGTAAATCACTGATGGAGGGGGGTGCCATATTAAGCCTCACCTCGGGCCATACATTGGGTAGGACCGGCTCTGCTCATGCAGATTTATTGAAGTTCAGATCTTCTTATGAACATATAATTCTGCTTAAAGTGAATAATTATTGAAACCTATGTAATCACTTCTAAAACCTGACTTCTGTAGACTTGTGATTTTACTCATTACATATTTTTGTTGTCAGCTTCTTCACTCTTTTTGCTCATGTCTTAGGTCCTTCCTTCATCAGCCATATCTTATTATTTTACTCATCCTCACGCTCGATTTCCATCCCTGATTCTTCCCTTTTTATTTTTTTATAGCCTCATTTACATCCACTGATACGTTACCTTATTTTTTTTTTGGATGATTATTTTTATTATTTTTCAAAGATTTACCAATCAAGAAAACAAAACCTCCAGAGCAGCAAACCAGTTTGAGAAAAACATAAATGCCCTAGAATTCCAACCACCAATCAGGATAAATTATTAGGACACATGTAAAAATAACTAAAAAACATTAGACATGATCATCATTATGCAACATAGGTGTAGGACATCATAGCTCATATTTCAACATAAAAAAAGTTCAGCAAAAGTTCTCAGGTCTTTTCAAACACACGCCCCATGTCCTCGTTATAAAGTCCCTCCAGATGTCATTTCACTCACCTAAAGATTGTAGGTGGAGACGTGATACATCTTCCACACCCTCAAGATCAGTTTTTTTGCTACCACCATAGCAAATAAGAAAAACCCTCCTTTCATATTTACTAGCAGAGGTTAAGAGGTTAGCAGCACCAAGACTGGCAACAAGAGGGTCTCCAGTGCTTTCCAAATGCAACAGCTGAAAATATTTAACAGGATTAAAACAAAGGACTACATCACCAAAATGTATGTGTTAAGGTACCATCAGCAGATTTACATCAACTACACAAGACATTCAAACCTTCTTTTATATTTTGTCTCATTTTTTCTCTTTCATTCCTAAATTCATATTTGTTCTTATCCTGATTGTTGCTCTTAGTCTTTATCATAAGGCTGCTTTTCACACAAGTTTCTGATTAGTGATAATCAGCTTCGTTCCCTTTTGTCTGCTTCAATCCTGTTGATTCAGCGACTGACTTGATAGTTCATGTAAAGTTTATTCTTCTCTCCCCTGAGCTAACAAAGCACTTTGTGAACTTCTGTTTCAAAAGATGCTTTATAAATGAAGCTATAATTGTTATAATTATTAGTATGATTATTACAAGCCTCTGATTGGCCCTTTGTGAACATGACTAACATAAAATTTAGTCAGCTTACAGTTTCAGGCTGCTTGTTGGTGCCTCACAGAGAGGAAGTTGCTGTTTTGTCTTTTCGAGTTTCAGGACTTCTGAGTTGAGTTTGAAGTTTCTCCAGGTGCTCTGTTTCCTCCCCCAGACCAAAAACATGCATGTTAGGTCAACATGAAGTCTTGATTGTGAATCCCCCCTTAATTGTATGTAATTTGGAGATTATTTGGCATTTGGCAAGTTAAAATTTGTCTTCAAACTAACTTTTTTCTGATTTAATTACCAAAAAATATCAACATATGGATTGTATATTGCCATTTTCCTAAAAAGAAAATCTCAAGACATAATTTTTTGCCCATGTTGTTTATCCCTAAATTAAACGTATTGTTGGAACACTGATGAAATCAGACATGTTTGTGAGTCTGAGGAGGATAAAAAAAGGTCCAACGTGGCAGTGCAGCCTGTCCACTGATAGCATCGTGTTGCCTAAGAGTGATAAAGTGTCATAAAATCATTATAGATAGCACTGATTCCAACAGGAAGAAATGGTTCTCCTCTGTAATCACACTCTTCCGTCAAACTTAAAAATAAATCCAAGTTGAATTTAATTACAGTTCAATAGAAGTGGAATTCAGTTGGACTTGGAGACAAGGCATTTATTAATTGAATAACTGGTAAGGATTAAAGAACTAATTTAGACACCAAAACACCAGACTTGCATTTATAATAGTTAATAGACATACCATTATACTCTTTTAATCACTGCATTATCTAATTTAAGTAGGCGTCATAGCTTGTAGCATCATGAAGTCATACTGCAGCATGCAGTGACGTGCATACAGAAACAAGCAGGCAAACTCTGCCACCTACTGCATGTCTGTGTTAATGAGAAATGTGACATGAACGAGGAGATTGGGCCCTCAGGTTATTAAACCTTGAAAATTCCAACTATAAAAAGGGCCATACCTACTTCTTTTCATTATTTTTCTGTAATTAAAAGTCTGACGGTGTCATCTGAAGTGGTTAAAAGACAAGAACCTAAAAATTCTTGCACATTATAAACGGAAACCGACTTGAAAGTATTTTATTGACATACAGTATTATTCTCGTCCACAGTACTTTGAATTCAGGTATGTTTAAATCCATGAAAAAACGTGGGAATTTTTAATTTCAGTCTTTGTTTAGCAAGCAAATTCCCTCCCAAGTCTCTAAAAGAGGATAAATCCACATTTCTGGGGCCAAATTTTAAAATGTAAAAACTCTGGACCTCAAGAGGCTCATGTATGTATTTTTTGAATCTGTGTGTGTCTATGTGTGTGTGTCTGTGTTTTTAATACGCCACATAATGGTGTTGAAATGTGTTGTTCATCACTCTATAACTTTATTCCAAGTAAAAATAATGGTTTAAGACTTAAAGTGAAAGTTATTTTCATTGTTGCCACATATATATTAAGATAACATTAAATATACACATAGAAAAATATCAATAAGAGAATTAAAATATTATCAAATTAAATCGCAGCAAGGATTTCTACGTCAAGCTGGCATAATCAGTATGTAGACACAGATTTCTGGGAAAATATCTCATAATAATTTATACATTGTGTAATTTGTATTATTTATTTAGATTCGTGAGTTATCTGGGGAGAAATAAATGGTAAAAATGAGAAAATCAAACATAACTGTGTACTTTCCGAGGGGTTACGAACGCAACACCGTCAACTCCGTCATCAAAACAACAGCAGCACGCACTGTAGCGTCAGCCCCGCTTAAGCCAATCAGAGCGCGCCGTTCATCAACCCGGAAGCAAGAATTTCCTGACAGGTCGGTAGATATTTTTGACACTGGGGTTTTGGGTCATTATAGCTTTGTATTCGTGATATTTAGTCACGTTAAAATGGAAACGCATGACAGACATTTATGTATGTCTTTTGTGGATATTGTTAAATTTGTGTTCGGTTCAGTATTTAGTCATTTTTCTGAGTTTAGCTCTGTCGCAGCGGCTCTGTTCAGCATCCTGTTTGTTATTCATTCAGCTGAGGCTCTTAATGCTAAACAAACATATTTTTAAAGGTTATGTTTGTTTTTATAAGAGCTGCTGAGACTGTTAGGGACTACGGGGAGATTAATTGGTGATATATTTTCTGCAAGGTTTGATAAATTGTCGGCATTTTGATGTTTTTTTTTCTACGTAACGAGTTTAAATCCTAAAATAGGTCCAATAATCCTGCAATTTAGAAATAATATCGGAGTTTGACTGAAATTTCAGACAAATTAGAACAAGAATGAACATAAAACTGGTTATCTAAGATTTTGTTTTTTTAATTTGTAGGATTGACATGTGTTTGTGGCCTGAATGTCCATATTTTAAGAAATAGGGATGTCCTGACCTGATCTGCTTTTTAGGCACCGATCCTATTTGATGTTTTAAAGGAGACATATCATGCTTGTTTCTCCTTTTCACTATGCCAGACTAGGATGCCCGTAAAGCATTTCTGCCCTCAGTACAAGTCATTTACTTCCTTCATTGCCTAGCGTTCTCAATATCCTCATTTTAGGCCATTATGAAGCCCTCGTTGAAACGCTCGGATCTGAGGATGACCTAAAGTTACCTCGCAACGTCACAGCCCTTTGTGCTCTGATTGGTCAATTCTATCGGTGGTTGAGCCAGCCTGTCCTTCTTCTTCTACTGTATTTTCCGGCAGGCTTAATGCAGCGACCGAGTATTGAGTCCCCCTACAGGCTAGAGCTGGTAATGAGTGAATATGAGCTAGGGATCTATATACCCCTGCTGGACGGATGTGTTCCTCGGTGACAGTTTTGTGGCTAACGGACATCACAGAGGAGGAAGTGTTTTATCAGATTACTCCAATAAAAAGAAAGGTACCTCGTGTCGTCACAACGTTTGAAATCTCGCGGACATCTCGCAATGACCTATTTTCAGAGGCATCAAATCTTGTTCTAGGATATCAGAAAAAATAAAATATATAATTTTTTGAAAATTAAGGGGTTGTAAGGTCTTGTTTTCAAATTTATTATATTATATGTAAGTATTAAATCATGCATCAGCATGATATGTCCCCTTTAACCAGAAGTTCTCCGAGTGCGGAAGTGTCCATCAATTCATTTACAATATTGCCCCTCTAGTTACTGTCAAAAATGTGGTAATCTATCCTGGCCTGCACTGATAACAAATCCTTCAAAAAATCTTGAATCCACATCGTAGGGCAGACCGCCACCAAAACCGAATTACGCCTCCCTTGTGCCATGACCAAAATTGCCTGAAAAAAATAAAAAATCCTTTGTGAACTTTTCAAGGTTATAAGCAAAAATATGGAAAGCTGCCTGATTTCACAGTCTGAAACACACAAGATAAAATTTCCAGCATCTCCATCCGGATTTGGATCACCATTAAAATTTTCATCTCATTTGGAGGTGCAGTACCCCAAGTGTCCACTGGAGTCTGGCTGCAGAAACCTAAATCCATAATTGATGCTGAGTGCACTACAGCGCATTACTGTGCTAAATTGCAAGCATAGAAGAAGAAGCTTGCGCGCTTGTGATTGTCCACAGCTCGGTCACTCACAGCAGAGTATAAACGGCGGAACTTCTTCTTCTAGGCTTGCAATTTAGCACAGTAGTCCCTGAAAGCGCGCAAGCGTCTGGCTTGGTCTGCCACGGCTTCCGTAGTTCCGTAGACGTGCACTGCGGAAGTATGATATAGCACTGTTTAGGCTCGAAAAATGTACTGAATGACCTCCTTTTGAATTAATTATGGACGTTACCCGCTCAGGACACTTAGATTACAGCGGGCGAGCAGTATGAAGGAAAATAGGCACGTTTTTGTGGACTTTTATGGACCTTTTTCTTTCGGACGCCATTGTCCCCTGTTAGATGGACGTTTGTTGACAGCGAAACTCCCCCCGGATCTCCGGCTGCATTTTAGACATCAAAAAAGTGCTCCAGAGTGTTGCTCAGCATGAGGGTGAGTAGAAAATGAAGGCATATCATTCTTTGGGTGAAGTACTCCTTTAATGGCTGTGTGTGGGGAAAGGACTTTTATTATGGCAATAATGCACATCTTTACAGCCTGGTTGTGGAAATGACTTAATTCTAAATATAGAACACATCTTAGTGCTCTGTGTGTGTGGGTGTATTTATTTTATGTATTGCATCTGTTTTACTTTAACAGGATTTAATGAGGGGTTTCCATATTTGGAAAGGCAGAGTTGCTATTCATCAGCCGGCCTTAAGTCCCGCTTCAACACGGCCTCTCCGTCTGTCAATAGGTTGATCTGAAGTTTGGTTGAGGGTAACAACAATGGGCAACTGTGGTAATAGAGAGGGCAACATAAAACCTTTATTTCTTGACTGAGCAAATTGTCAAGGACTCGGGAGGGAAGAATGTATATAAATAAATATAAATAATGAACACTAAGCCTTCATAAAAACTGCTAACATTCATGTACTATAAATAAAACGCAGGAAACACAATCCAATGTGCCTGCCCTACAATTAAAGCCATTTAATCTTCTTGTTAAACCCTTACCAATTTACAAATATATTATTATTACCATTTTCTAATAATTAACTGAACTTTTCTTACTTCATACGATATGATAGTATCTTGGATTGGATCACATTTTCTGTCTTGGTTTCTTCATTTAGTGAGGTGGAGGGCCGTGTCTGGCCCCTGGGCCACCAGTTGCCCACTCCTGGTCTGAGGTTATTTTGTGAACAAACAAACTAACAGACACCAGCAGGATCATAGCCTCCTAGGGGGAGTTAACAATGAGTTCCTGCTGATGCAAAGTCACAGTTGGATGTTTACATTGTCAATACATACCTACACAATATGGCTACACATTGTTTTCTAAACTTGTTTTTTTTTTAACCAAATTAAGTAAACATGGTTACAAGTCCAAATCGAACACTTAAACTTGTTAATGAATACAAATTTTAGTCAGACTGGTATATACTGTATACAAACTCGTAGTTGCTGCTATGTCACTTACTGATTTATACTCTAGTGTAAAGTGAGGAAAACAACCAGGATGAGATGATCAGTAAGTAAATCCAATCCGCAATCAATTACGAAATCATCACAACGACCCTGGTCTAATTATTATACTAATGCTGATATTATACTGGGACATCCCTACAGATAAAGTTTACGAACAAGTTATTAAGTGTTTATTGATTAAAAAAAAAGACAATGTCACTCATTCACTCACACTAACTGACTCAAGATGTTTCTCTTGTTTATTGAATCAGTTACACAGATCCTTTTTGCTTTTATAACTGAGAACTTGTCATTTCTGGTAATATTTTCCTCATGCTATTGTCCTTGTACTTCATTTATATTTCTCAAAATGTTTATGCTGAAGTGAAGAAATGCACCAAAGGAAAAACAGAAGCTAAACTTTATCTTGGGGAAGTAATGTTACTGCTATAATTTCAAAGTTTGTTATTCATCATCCTGTTCACTCAGGCCTGTGGAAGCTTTCCTGTAAAGGATGATGTCTGGATGTGTCACAGCTGCCTGGTGTGACTCTTCTGATGTTTTCTCTCCAAACAGCTCCGTCCAGTCAGTCCATGGCTGATCAGCATGAGTCCATCGATCTCAGGTCTCCTCCGGTGGACCCGTCAGCAGCTGCGGGACATGGCTGGTTCCCCTCCCCTCCTCCCCCCATGTACTCCTGCACCCTGACCCCCGAGCTGGTGGCCAAAGCACGTGAGGAGCTCCAGGAGAAACCGGAGTGGCGTCTGCGGGACGTCCAAGCGCTGAGGGACATGATATTGAAGGTTTGGGTTTTTGTGGTACTCAAAGTCAGGAGGCAGATACAATGAAGCAGTCCAATCTGTCAGATGTATTATAGTTATTATTAAAACCTGATTTTTTTTTTATTTTTCAAAGATGTAACAAACACACGGAAAAGGAAAATCATAAGAAAGACGACTGCCTCCCCCCCAAAAAAAGGAATTAAAGGAAGCACAGCAATAAAAATAGAGACATGAAATTCAAACTACAAATCAGGCCGAAAAAGATTGAATTAAAAACCAACATGTAGCCACCATGAACGCAGCAAAGTGAAAGGACAAACCTCGTGCAGAAACATCTGTTGAGTCCGTGATAGGCTTCCAGGAAGAGAGATGAAACAAGACGTTATGCATCAGTTTATTTAGTTCTTTTGCATTCCACTCATGTATTTTTGGTAATGCTTGATGTCTTCTATGTATATATGAGTGTGAAATGTGGCGACTGGAATGCATTTCTTCAACTCTCCCAGACTTCTCCAGCCTTTGGCTCTCATCCTGTTTATTTCAGCGTCAGATATTAAATTGTATAAATAGTTCATGAATATGAGCATTCTTATTTTTAACATGTTTAATGGTCGTCTGTATCAGATGGGACTTCAGTGCTGTGCAAACATTGATTAGAGTGGAGTAAATACTTCATTTTACATTCCTGTCCCCAGACATTTTCACACTGCTCCACTTAGTGTGGCACATGGTTTGCTTTTCTAGTCCGTAACAAGTCATCAAAATAAAGGATATTTTGCCCATATTAGAATTTAATGCTTGTGCTCCACTCCTGAACTCCTGAAAAATAAATGATCTCAGCATTTAAAAGCAGAATAATTTGCCCCCAAATGATTTTCTCTTTACTCCAGGGGTGGGGACTGTCGGTGGCAGCCTTGGGGCCACATGCACCTCCACCGTACTCAGTGCACCTCATGAGTCAGTTTTAAATTTAAACCATCAACATGAACAAAATCTGCCATGAAGAATTTCAGTCTGATTTGCCACCACACACACACACAGATCAAATGCATTACAGCATGTTCGATGGAAGATATTTAAAAAAAAATAGTACTTTAAACTGGTTTTACCTTAACAATCAAATTCTTTGAAGAAATATTATTATGGAAAATTAGCAGATTTATTTTGCTATATGGGTTCTGTGTAGGGCTTATATGAAGTATTACTGATCCATTTAGGAAAAAAGAAAGTCGAGTGATCTTACAGACAGTCAATAAACAACATATTTATGACTGGTCAAGTTTCTTTGGTAAAGGAAATCTTATTATCAGTGGGAACTACTGTTTAAAATAAATGCATTTTCTTAACTGGGCTTTGCTTTTATTTTAAGATAGATAGATAGATAGATAGATAGATAGATAGATAGATAGATAGATAGATAGATAGATAGATAGATAGATAGATAGATAGGAACTTTATTAATCCCTTGGGAAGGTTCCCTTAGGAAATTCGGATTCCAGCAGCAGGTAACACCATTGTACAGAAAAAATATGCAGATAAAATAGAAATAAAACACATAAAAACACAGGCTATATAAAGCAAAATACAAATAATTGAAATGTCCAGCATAGATAAACTACAAAACAATAGGTTACCTTTACAGTGTAGCAGAAATTAGAATGTCCGGTATAAATGAAACTAAAAACTAAAGTACAAATAAAAACATTAACACTGTAGCATGAAGAAGCATAACAAAACACAATTATTGACACTTAAATTGAACTACAAGAGCAAAAAATGCAGTCCATTTTTAATTGGTCAGTGGGGATGTCAGCATAAATAAACTATTCATCAAATTGAGCTGTATTGTTTGGTTTTGAGCTTGATAATATGAATTCTGATAAAAACTAGAAACTCATAGTTTCCTTAAACTATGAGAATTGTGATCGTCTTAATGATGGTAGCCTTTCATTTGTAAAAAAAGAAAAAATATGACTTCTGAATCTAAAAAGAACAAATAATGTGGCCTCAGCAGTAACCAAGGCTTCCCATCCTTGATCTACTCCATCTGAAGGCCTGGTTTATGGAAAATATTTTAACTAATCTTAACTAGTAACCAGTATTAAATGTTAAGCACCTACCAGGTTACTGTGAAGTTTGTCAGCTTTGTGCAGTTTGCTCTTGTTTTGAGTCCAAAACTTGCTCCTGATTGTCCTCCTTTGATGGGACATTAGGGATTGACTCAGCCCTTGGCAAATATAACAAATGCGTCACTGCTGGTCGGAGTGTAGACGCAGTAACTCCTAATTTTGTTGGGGGAGCGATAACAAACCCAGAACAGTAAGCAGCATGTATGTTACTCGGATATCAGCCATTGTAGTTGTGGATATTCCTTCTTTTTCTGCCCTTTTATTGTGTGATAGGGGTTGGAAATTCAAGTTAGAGGCACATTTCTGCCACCAACTGGGCCGGAGTGGGTTAACTGGAAGTTTTGGCTGCGTGTGCAACCTTTATCTAAAGAGTGCAGTTTGCGCATGTTTCACCCTGAAATGCTCTGACTCTGGTTTACACGGATCTGCATGGAAGAGCGTTTTGAAAACTCTCCACCCTGAACCGTGGTTTCAAAAGTTTGTGGATTCAGGCACTCCAGGAACCATTCCCATGTAAAGGGAAGGCTTAAAGGCGATGAAAACTCTTTGGATTTGGTCGTATTCAGCCTTGTTTAAACAGGCCCTTAAAGGGGAGATGAGCAACCAGCACAACCTCTCTGCTGCTCAGAGTCTTCCTCCTCTTGATATCAATGTGACCAGGTCAATTTTTTTGCTTGTTGCTCTCACAGGAAAAAGTTTGGACAATCCAACTTAAGATGTTTGCAAGATCAATTCATTAGAGGATCTTAAGGCTCATCTGAACAGCATTTATGTCTTATGGTTTTGCCACTTACTTTTTGTTTGGTTTAATTTTTTTCTACCCTTAAATCTTCTGAGCCCTTGCCTTGCTCACCCATCTCTGCAGGAGCAGCCCAATCTGAGGACGAGGCTGGACGACGCCTTTCTCCTGCGCTTCCTGCGGGCCAGGAAGTTCGACTATGACCGAGCGCTGCAGCTGCTCCTGAACTACCAGGCGGGGCGGAAAGCTTGGCCCGAGGTGTTCCAGGACCTGAAGCCGTCCACAGTGAAACACGTCCTGGACCTGGGATTCCTCACCGTCCTGCCACAGCCAGACCCCAACGGAAGATACATCCTCTGTCTGAGGCCAGGTGGGTTTCTGCTTCACTTTCATCAGAGGGCTATTGAACGATTAAAGTGAGTTGACCTCTGAGCCGGAAAAGATTTAAACAAATTACTTTTAATTTTTGACCTTTCTTTTGTTTTTTTTTGTTTCAGACTATGTATTACTTATGTCTTCTTTGGATGAGGACTTTCTCTTAATCTGACTTTATAAAAGAGATTGTTTTAGAGTAGTCACAACAGTAATTTGACAACAAAAAGGGTCTTGCTTTAAATCGAAAAACTCTTAGATTAAATGATGATTAAAGGGATATGCCAACATTTTGTTCTTTTTGTGTTTTACCTCACTCCTGAGTCCATGACAAGCAGATAGACTCCATTCTTTCAACTGTGTGTGCAGTAACAAGGAAGAGCAGGGCAGAGCTCACCCACCGCTAATTAGCTTAGCTCAAACACTGGAAGTCAGTGGGTAGTGTTAGCCTGCCTCTGCCTATAGTCATCAGATAAACATTCCTGTTTGCATGTGACTTGTTTATTTTCTGTGTTACTGTGTGACATTATCTATTTTCTAATGTATTTTTTGGGCTTGTGAAAGGGGGCGAGAGAGTAGGGGAAGACACTCTGCAAACTGGCCACAGGCCGGACTCGAACCTGGACCGGCAGAAGTACGCACATGAGATGTGCATGGCCGCCAAACACTCCGCCTAATCAGCACCCCACATTATCTAGTTTTTGACTAAGATTAGCATTTTATGTAATTTTTCAAAGAAATACATTCTAAAGTAAACAGCAGGGTGCATGCACAAGCCACCGCAGAACTGCTTGTAAAACTACTTAGAAGCACTCCCGCGATGGTTTGCCCATGCACCCTGCTGTTCAGCTTCATCTGAAGAGCTAATCTTAGTCAAAAATTAGTCTAAAATAGATAAAATCTCACAATACAGTAAAATAACAAGTTACAACAAGCACACAGGACCATTAAGAGCTGCTGAGGAGTTTATTTGATGACTGTAGGCAGAGGCAGGCTAACACTTCCCATTGGCTCCCAGTGTTTGAGCTAAGCTCAATAGCGGTGGATGAAATTTGGCTACCTCTTCCTTGTTACTGCATGCACAGTTGAAAGAATTGAGTCTATCTGCTTGTCATGGACTCTGGAGTGCGGTAAGACACGAAAAGAAAGAAAATGTTGGCGTATCCCTTTAAAGGGTCAGTTTCTTTGAAGTGGGGTTGTATGAGTCGCAGAACCAGCCGCAAACAGGGAGGTATCGTACGAGGTACAAAAGGTGTTTTCTCCGCCTACAAGAACTCCCATCAAAAAATAACACCAAAGTTTAAAAGGATGCTACATATGTATGTCTTAAAGTGCGTTAACTTTTCAGAAATATAAATTATATCTGGAACTAATCGACTCACGCCACGTATTCCTCAGTGCAGCACTGTCATAAGCCACTGAATCATTCGGCCTCTGCTGTTGTAAACATAACAAGCTAACAAGGAATACAGGACGTGGTACAATACTTTCCTGTTTGCGGCTAGTTCTGCATAACCAACTCTTAAAGACTGTGGCTTTCTGAGGGAAAGGAGAGAAGTTTCTACTGTATCTAATGAACTTAGTGGCCATATGGAGCTCATACAGCCCCACTTCAAAAATACTGAACTGTCCCTTTAAGAGGAACAGTCTTGGTCATTTTCTGATTAAATTAGTCATTACTCTTGCTGGATTGGCTTTCAGGGTTTCATTCTCATTTTTGTTCTTTGCAGGAAAATGGAAACCAAATGATTATCCGTTTGTTGATAACGTAAGAGCCATTTATCTGACTCTGGAGAAGCTGATCCAGCCAGAGGAGACACAGGTGAACGGGATCGTCATCTTAGCCGACTACTCCGGAGTGGGAATGTCACAAGCATCCAATCCAGGCCCGTTCCTTGCAAAGAAAGTCGTCAGCATCCTCCAGGTCAGAAACATGCAGTTCTGTCTGCTTAGAGATCTGTCATCACACTTTTTCGTTAATGCAGTAATGAAGTAATTTTATATCTTAGTGAAAACGTAGTTAAGCAAATCCCAGTTACTTAAAAACTGATTAGCAATGAGAGAACATTATGCAGCCTCTCCTGAAGTCGTGACTGCAGAGTTTGTATTTACACAAAGACAGAAGACTCAGTAAACATTTGTCAAGGACGAGCTGTGACTGTTTTTCAAATTCAGTGTCTCTCCTCATTTTCAGGACGGGTTCCCGATCAGAATCAAGGCCGTTAACATCATTAATGAGCCCCGGATTTTCAAAGGCATCTTTGCTATAATTAAGCCGTTTCTGAAGGAGAAGATGGCAGAGAGGGTAACTATCGTCCTCCAATTATCCCTCACTGTTTGGGCACGATTCTGAGCGGTTTGACTTCCTCTTTGTGCACAAATGGTTGATTTGAATTTCAGAGAAGAGGAGGGAAAGCTGTTTCTGTGGGAATAACTCTAAACCACATTCTTAGAATAGTTTGATACTTTATGGTAAACAGATTGAGCTTGTAAGAGTTTTTATGGGTCTTCATGACAACTCAAAGCATTTTTTACATTCAAGCACAGATGGTTCAAGTTATCCATCAGCATCAGCAAACAGTCAGGCTTTTCCGACCAATTTAACTTTTTTATTTAGTTTTAGTTACAGTCTTTTGACTAAAATATATTTTAGTTTTAGTCATAATTTAGTCACCTCAAGTGTTTCAACTTTAGTTTTAGTTGATGAAATTTTACAACATATTAGTTGGTGAAATCTACTGGAAATTTAGTAGAGTAAAATATGAAGTGTAAAGTGTAAGGCATTTTTATATTTCCTTGAATTTCTGAAGTCATGTTTTACACTTGGATTAAATAAAACATCTAATAACCCTTTCATGAATGCTAGTAAAGTTTGAATGTATGAATGAACAGAAAAAAATATTCCTTTTATGTGAAATGCAGTCACCTTTATTTAGGCTACATGGCAGAGCATCTCAGTTACAATACCAGAACTGACAACAAACAGTGAACCTGCTCTACATGAATATATCAGTTCATAAAGAGAGCAGCTCTGATTGGATCGCTCCACAACTTATCCCACCACCACCAAGCTAAGGCAGCTGTGATTGGATGTCCCTCTGAACTCATCCAACCTTTAACAAAATGAAAGTAGCTGTGATTGGATAGATTCCTAACTTGTCTCTACTTTCTACATGACCAAATTAGGTCTGATTGGATTAAGTCTCCGTCAAACGTTTTATTCTCTCTTTTAATTGCTGATGAAAATGTCAGTTGATTTAGTTTTAGTTTTTGTCCATGGGCTCTTGTTTTTATTAGTTAATGTCTAGTTTTCATCAGGGGGAGAAAGACGGTTTACAAAAAACAAACAAAAACAGATAGTCAACAAAATCAGCCCTGCACTGATGCAGCAGTTTTTTTTCGATTAAGTGTCTTCCCAAAGACACTTGGACATGTGATAGTCAGGAGCTGGACCCTCAACCTCCAGATCACTGTCACATCAAACAACCAAACTAGGCCACTGAAACCTCCCACCTGCCTTCATGAATTGGGTCTATTTGTGTTTAGGGATGGGAATTGATATGATTTTATCGAGACCAGTGCTATTAATGATCCTGCTAATCGATCCAATTCTTTAAAGATTCCCTTATTGATTCCTGCAGATTTTCCATGTGGGCAAATGTTAGTCTGTAGATTTTCAGTGTCAACAATGCCAAACACACGTCACATCATAGATATCTGCTTCTGCAAGCTGCTGGTGTTTCCACTCACTTAAGGTTGTGCAGTAGGCGCCTTTTGTAAAAAATTAAGCTACAATTTTGACGCTTCTGAACCCTGTCAGTGGAAGGAACTGATAAGGGAATTGATCAGCAAAAAGACTCATGATGTCAATTCTTTGAGCTGTTAACGATTCTCAATTGGAATTGGTTTTCGATTCCCATCCCTATTTGTGTTTATATTAGTTTAGTGATTCTATTATTATTTGCAGAATGGAAACAAAGTTTAGGCCCTGCGCTGACGTTCCCTTAACTTTAAAGATAATGAGAGTTAATGGTTTAATTTGTCTTATTATTTAGAAGATGGGGGCCATTTTTACATTTATTAGGAGTCTGCAATTTTTAAATCCACTCATGACTTTTACATTTGGCTCTATTGTGGATAAATGCTCCTGTTTATCCCTCTGAGCAGAACAGCTCCAAATCCTAGCCTAAGCTTTTCCCTTCCTTCCTATGAGATTTTTAACACGATGCATTTTTCCTTTATTCAGATTTGTAAATGTTGTAAAAATAATATAATAGATACATGATACAGAACAACAATAATGCCATGATTCTTGTAAATCTCAAACTTTAAACAGTCAAAGTTATCGGAAAAAAGAAGGCAGTCCTCTCTTCAACCCTTTATTTCTTTATTTTTTTAGAAACTGACTGACAGGTTTTTTAATTTTCCAGGCTATATTGCCCCGCTCTTTGCAAATGACACGTGTTTATTGTCATTTGCACTTTGGGAAACATGTTTCCTTAAACAATGAAATTCATCTACTTTCCACAATGAATTCCAGGTAAGAGATACAAAAGTAATAATAATTTTAACTAGTAGCACAAAAAATACTAATTAATACTAAATAATAGCAGCAAAAAACAAATACTATCCAGATATAAACAAGATGAAGATGGATTCTGACTATATACATGTATGAAGATTTTATCACTGTTAAGGATGGAAGTATTAGGCTATTGTTTTTTGTACATTTCTGTAAACATGTATATTGTGCAAAGATCCGACATAATATGCAAGAATATTTTTTCTCTGTGCAAATGAGCTGTGCTGTTGAGGTAAGTGAAGACTCTTGTCAGCTGTTCATGAGTCTGATGGTAGTGGGAAAGAGAGTTTTTCATCCTTGTGGTCCTACATTTAAATTATCACTATTAATCTTAATTTCCCCAAGGAAGTTTTTCCCAAAGGGATTAATAAGGTTCTAATCTAATCTGTTTTCCACTTTCCTTTTCTTGATCTCTGCAGCTAAAGCTTAAAAATCTGTGCTTTTGATGCTCTCTCTCTCCTGTTGAAATATCAGAGTCTGTATCTTTCTGAACAAGCAGTTTCCAAAAGTATTAAAGTTCTGACAGCCCCTCTGGAAACACTGACACTATCTCCCTCTGTGTCTTCTCTCAGTATGTCCTCCACGGATCAGACCTGCGCTCCCTGCACAGAAACATCCCTCGCTCGGTTCTACCGCAGGAGTACGGTGGCACAGCGGGTCAGCTGGACATGCACGCGTGGTCCCGGCTGCTGCTGGACTGCGAGGAGGAGTTCATCGTGGAGTTCTGCCAGCCTGACCCACTAGAGGGCGTGCTGCTCCCAGACTCCATGCTGTTCGACGGGGAGCAGGCGGGCGGGGGGCAGGACGAGGACACCTTCAGGGGGCTTCGCTCTCAGCTTTACTACTGTTACTGAAGACGCTCCATCACTGAGAGGACTTCATCTGAAACCTGCGCGTGTGTGTGTGTGTGTGTGTGTGTAGACTCTGACAGGGCGAGTTGCCAAAAGGTAGACAGGATTTATTTTAGTAACAAAGCAGCTCTTCTCGAGGTGGATCGTGTTTTCTGGTTTACACTGAGCCCAGCTTTTAACCCTGATCACAGGCAGCTGCAGGCAGATGGAGCTGGTGCATGTTTAGAGAATGTGGGCAGGTTTTATCACTTTATTTAAGGTGTTTGTGCCGCAAAAACTCTAATCTTAACAACTGTATATGCCTAATTTTAAATCAGTGTTATACTTACACTTATTCTAAGCCACATTTACCTGATAAGTCCAAGTAAACAACATTTTTAAGACATTTAAAGGAAGAAATAAGGCCAGAATCGCTTGTTAGAAGTAAAATATCTGCTAATAAATTCAAAAAGTATCTTAAAATAAGATTAATTTAATTGGGAATAGACACATCCTTTCAAGATACAAATGCAGCCAAATGTTCTTGACTTACTGGCTTATATTTTTTAAGTTATTGTTTGCTTTTTAACCTTAAGTCAAGCCAAACCTTATTTATACAGAACACTTTGTGCTTCACTTTTTTATTCCTTCTTTGTAAAACTCCATTTCAAAGTAGATGTCATGTCAAGATTGGATATGTAAAAGCAGGTTTACCTCGTACAATTAGAAAGGGAAGCATGATTGTGCACTTCTTTAAGTTTAAGAGGCCATAATAGTGGAATTAAAGGCTTTTAAATGCTTAAAAAGGTTATCACCAGTGTTGGCAGGCACAAAATCTCCTGCTGTTTACATCAAAATGTGGAAATAAACCTAATGCTTCACACCTGAGGGTGCTTAAACAGTATGTTGGAGGAGTTTAAGCTGAATCGTGTATTTCTACATTAGCATCAGCAAAAGTAGGTTTCATGTGTCAGCATATCTGTATTGGCAAAAATCCATCATCATGCATTCCTAGTAAGAAGATGTTGATCAATATGTTTACCTGTCGTCTGCTGCAGCAGCTCTGTGTGACGTCTGTCTTAAGTTTTGGTGTAAAGTCCACACTAATCCCTAAGATGTGTGTTTCTTCAGTTGCACTGCAGAGATGTGAGGTTCATCTTAACTCATAATGTTCAAAGTGAGCAAAATATCTTAAAAAAATTATGTTTAAGCCTTATTTGTCTATTCAGAAAAAAGTTTATTTGATTTTTATATTGTGCAGTCTTAAAATAACAAGGCAAATGGATATTTGCTAACAGATGGAAATAACCCGACTGCCGTTAAAGGAGATATAGCATTAAAAATGTGTTTGAATTATGTCAAAATATCATTATAAGGAGTTATTTAAAGCTTACAGCACTAATACAGACAGTGATAAAGGCAGAGGAACATGCAGTAAAATCACAAACATGAGAAATTTTAATGGTGCTTTTTTTCTAAACGTCTGAAATTATCTCTGTGGATGGAAAACAAATAACCTGACATGCCAGATGGACAGTTCCATATTGGAAATATTTCACTAATCCATCTGGAGAGGAGCCCTGCGAGATTGTTTTCAGGGGCAGAACCTTCAAAAACAACAGCAGCTTGTGATTGGACGATTGTTTGGCTCATCACACTCATCACTGACCAATCCATATCAAGCAGTGCTGCCGTGACGTAGCATATGTAGTGGCTAAAGGTAGCGGCTAACAGCTTACAAGGACAAACAACAGCCGCTAACGGTTAGCCGATAGCTTAACTACCTTAAGACTGTCGTTTCACATAAAATTATACCACGCAGATGTATCATTTAACACTAATATGTAACATGAACCTCGTCAAAGACAATCCATACTAAGTAAACTTATTAGGAGAGCATATTTCGCCCAGTTTAACTGAGTAACCATGATGAGCACAGGCTCAACACAGACGTTAGCTGCCGTTATTTGTACAACAGGAAGTGACTCCATTTCCTGTCAAGTCACTTCCTGTTGTTGTCATGCCCGCTGCTCCCGCCTCTCTTCCCTGATTGGGCCGTTAAGCATTTAGCCGAGTGAAACCGTTGGACAATGGGGGTTGGCAAGACGGAGATGTATGATTTCAGAATCAGGCAGGTCCGTCTGCTCTGTAAGGCTAGAAAACAAAAGTGAGGGCAGGAAAGTCGTCGTATTTTTCTGGCAGACACGATTAATGATGCACCACACTGGATTTTTGCCGAAATCAGATAAGCTGGTATTTCTGTCCTCTAATGCCAATACTAATATTAATGCTAATGTTTTTCGTCAAGCGCACCACTGTCCTAAAACTTACCCGTTCCTTTCTTTGTTACAGCCTGTTTGTTTTAGAGAGACGTGACACAAGTAAAATGTTTTGTTTTGTTGAATTATAAAAGGACTTTCAGTGATGATGAGGTAAACCATCATCGTGCATTCTGCTGATATTTCAGCCACTATATGGGATATAAAGAGCCAAAATATCATCTGCAAATATCCACAGAAATTCCCCTATCTGTCAATACAGATATGTAGCTTTAGGAGCTAATATCTGCAGATACAGATGTCAAACTGATAATATTATGCATCCCTATTTGTTATCCATCCGAAAAAAAACCCCACAGCTGACACCAAACAGCCTCCAAGACCCTCTGACTTTTCACACTCTAGGAGGCAGGTGTATAAATTTAAGTCATAATTTAAGTCATAACTAAAATGATCTCACCTCAAACATTAGTGGAGTTTAAACTCTGGTTTAAGAACTTAACTTTCCAGTTTATCTCAGAGGTGGGATTCTACATCTTGCAAATTAGATTTGTCACTTCTGCCTTTGGTCAGAACTCTCTGCTGAGAAGTTGATGATGATCTTCAGCTACCTTGACTTTACAAACTTGTAGTTTACGCATCATTACGTTCAAACTAGGCGACATTCGGACTTCTAGAAGCCAAAGGAACCAACTCATGGAAAGGCTTTTCAGGTAAATGTGGCTCATGTAAGTGTTTTAGTCTATTCTGACTGGAAATCAGACAAATACACGCTGGAATATTTTAGCTTTCTGCAGTTAAAAGGTGGTTTACATTATTTTTTGAGAATCAAACTGACAGATTGAAGCTCAAACAGTCTTTGCTCGGTGTCCTTTTCCCTCCTGTTTGGATTTTATTTCCTACAAACACCATTTATGATTGTGAACAGCGTGATGTGCTTAAGTGGGCGGGCAAAGCTGGAGGCAAAACAAATATCTAGACTTGTTAGTCTACTTTTGGCCTGTTACAGACAATTATGAGAATTAATAATGGTCTCACCGGATATGTGAGGTTACAAATGCTGAGGTCAAACATTTTTTTGTCTGTTATGATGGATCACCGTGTAATTTTGGAGTAGCAGCAGGCCTGGCAGACTAGAAGATGATACCTGATTGTACGTAATGACAGAAGAAGAGTCAACACTGAAGGCAGCAAACAAACACACTGCATTTACAGTATTACACTGTATTTGTCTTTATAAGTGTTGTGATGAATGACACGCTCGTTCAGCTTAATGCCAACAGCAGGTTCTCAACAGGCTGCTGTCTCTTGCTAGCATTTCTCTTTTACAAACTGTCGTGGTAGTCCCTCTGTGTTTTAATTCTCTCTACTGATTGGTCAGACAATGTCGTCATCGATGAGTCATGAGTGCGACGACCTAGCATGCTAGCGGTAGCTACCATTAGCTTACCCTCATATGTCTTTTCTTTGCAGCTCGATTGCTCTCGTCCTCGGCTTCATTCTGTTGTATAGCTTCCAAAACTCTCCTGTGCTTCTCAAGGGGTATTTCTTCTTACCACCTGCAGCCTTCTTCTGCTTTCCTTTTTTACTCGGTGACAAAAAGCCACAGATTGTTGTGTCGCGCTCAAAATGACGTCACCGCAGTGCCGCTCACCCCGTTGGGCAGGCGACTGTGGCTAACGGAAAAGCAGCACAAGGCGAGTAGAGTAGAGCCGGGTAGAGTCGAGTAGAGTAGAGTAGGGCTAATGGAAAACTGTCATTAGTTCCATCTTAAAGCAGCAGCTTCCTTCTGTTTTGCTTTGCTGTTCGGTTTGTTTACATCCTCGACTGTTGCACATGCAGAGCTTTTCTTGGATGTGATGGAACAATCGTAAAAGGCAGGAAAAAATCCAAGATGACAGACTTTCTGTCAGGAGGTTGGGAGGTGTTTTAGTTTGAGTTTTTTTTGTCATTCACTTTGACTTGCTGCCCAAGACATACAGCTGATTTCTGATGCTGATTGCTACCTGGGTTGAATGCCAAAATCACTTAATTTAAGCCTTAGATAACTCTCCTTTGACCCAGATAGTTGCTTTAATTCTGCAGCAAACTGGACAGAAATTTCAGCTTTGGAGAAAAGTAGAAGTGTCAGTATTGAACGGTGCCTCCACACAGCAAAGCTCATTAATCAGAGTTTTTATAGAAAAGGTCTTTGGTTGTGGTCCTTAGCTTTCAAAGTCTATCGCCTACTGGGTCAAAACATTTCAGTTATAAACTCTTTTTGGAATTGTGTGAGTTTCCAGGCAAGCTGCACCTTCTATTTTTGCTGCTAAATTTCAGCTTGAAGCCATAACCCCCCCTCTCTGTTGCCCTTCCTACCCTGCTGCCACTCCATAAAACAACAAGACCACATTTTTAGACGTGTGCCTGCAAGCCTGTTGTGGTTATTTATGTTTGCTCCAGTTTTGCCTTGTTTTGCCTCCAGCTTATGCTGTCATGTCACTCTTGATGAAGGTCATGAAAGGATCTAAAGGGTTAAGAAAGTTTATTTTCCATTTGCATTGGAGTGAAGGAATAAGTCTGAAAATTTAGATATGGGTTAGCGTTAAACACTTGCAGTTCCCAAGGCCAAAAGTCTGTGGGATTTTTGGATGAACGCCTGAAACATGGTCTGTGAGGAACATGGAAATAAGATCTGAACATTTCGTCATGCATTTAGTTTAGTCCTGCTTTTAAATTTTGAAGCATTATTGTGTTTTTAAAGCATTGTTGCTAACAAACTGAAAATAAGGACTACAGAAGTGTCCAAGAACACCAATACAATCATTTGGTTTTCTTTTTTTTATGATGAACATTTTATTGACATTTTGTTACATCCAGTAAAACTATTTTATCAATTAATTAGCAATTTTACACCAAATAAAAGAAAGAAATTATATACCAAAAACTAGTAAAGAAAGGGAAAAGGAAAAAGAAAAAATAAGACTTTAATAAGCAATAAGGAAAAAGAACAAAACAATATGTTTTTTAACAAAGGTTAAAATCAAAGCTTGGCAACAATGGACACACCAGTTTGACGTAATCATTTGTTTTTCTTCAACAAAAAATAGACTTTATTGTCACAGCCATGGACAACAACCTGATCAGATCATTTGATTAAATGGAAAGTCTTAAACAAAAAGTCAAAACACGACATTATACATTGGAAGTGTGGTGCTTTGTGGTTTAACCACCATATTTGTAGTCCATAATGTCTTGAAAACAGCTGTTTACTCTCACTGATTAGGGCTAAGCTAATAAGGGTGAAGCTAAAAAAATGTGTATGTTAGTTTCAGATTATCACGAGGAACAAAACATGACATTTTGTGAAGTTTAACTTGCTACAGATCTTCTAGTCAGCAGTGGTGCAAAGACACAGTGAAGAATCCCACAGATTTTTTGTCAAGGAGAGCTGCACAATGCTAACTTTGGTTTGGCTACAAAAAACGTCATCCCTGTACCGCTCTATAGCTAAAGTTTTGGGGCCACCTATGTTGCCAAAATGTACAAAAAAGAAACAACAGAGAGGATTTGTGCATTGGCTTTTTTTTTTTTTGTTTATGTTGACGGATCAATGTTGATGTTTCCCTGGAAATTTTAAATATTGATTTGAGAAATTGCATTTCATGTTTGGTGCTGTGGGCGACTTTAATTACCTCTGCCAAGGAGGTTGTGTTTTCGGGAGAGTTTGTTTGTCCGTCTGTCCGTCAGTGAACAAAATAATTCAAAAAGTAATGGATGGATTTGGATGAAATTTTCAGGAAATGTTCAGCATGGGAAAAGGAAGAAGTGATTCGATTTTGGTGTTGATCCGATCAGTGTCTGGCCACCGAGACGAAAAATGTGATTTTTGTGAATAACTACTAAACTGAAATAGATATCATGATGAATCCAATTGCTAATGGTATGTTTTCATGGTCAAGGAATCTAAATATTTAGATCAAATAAAGATAGGACTAATATTTATGGTGAAAATCACAATATGGGTGAGGACTGTGGCGCTGGTGGAGGTCTGCGCTCTCCGAGTGCTTTTCTAGTTGTTGTCATGAATTTGGTGTTAAAACTGATGATTTTTACTGGAAACACATCCAAGTTTGCAAATCTGGGATCATGACAACCCCTAAAAGTTTATTTTCTGGTTCCTTTCACTATTGGCCATCTAAGACTTGTTTTTTTTATTTGCTTTTTTATCAAGTAGGACTTAAACCCTCCATCTTTTCCACGAGTATGAGCTTCAGGAGTGATAACACCCCGCAAAGACTGTTTTAGTATAAATTTACTTTAAGGGTCATAATGGAAAAATGTGAACTCACTACTCCACTGAGGTAAAATGCTTAAAAAAACCTCTTTAACTCCCATTTTTTCAGCTTGTTTGGTATCTGCATACCAAAACTACGTCATACTCTTTCCATTAGTGCTCTGTCTGCATGATTTCATCCAAAACTGAGAAAAAAAGGAGACAGTTTGAGTCCAATACTTTGCCTTAAACTGCTTTTATCAGTAGATCAGTGTCATTATGTTGGACCTGTGTACCAAAGCAATATTTATGTGTATTCTTATCATGTCTTGTATAAAATAGTGTCATAGTTTAAATGTTACAGATTATTTAGGGCCTTTGTTTAGCTGATGCTCTATTTTTTGTTGCATTAATCTTCTGAGAGGATTATTTTTCTAAGTTCAGTTAAAAATAATCTGCCTTATGTGTTTTTCGTGCCCTTGTTTGACCTTTTTGCCATCACTCAGTCTTAACACGAGGCCATTACCGATCACATGAGGAAGAGAACATTTAGTTCTGGTTTTTAAAGACCTCTGCTTTGCCAAATTTCATGTACAGAATGTGCAATAATGTTGGATCTGTGTTTCTCTCCTTAGCCTGAAGCTAACTGAAATAACTCTAATTTTTTATACTTTCATTTCGAGCATGTCTGTGACGATGAGCTGTGTTGTGTTGCAGGATGTTCATGTTGGTAGTGAAGACAGTAAAGTACGAGTCATACCGAGCCGAGTGCTATTTGTGTCTTGTTTGCTCCGTGGATGCTGTTGTTGGCAGAGGATGGTGGTGTGCTGCAGGCTCCGGGGAAGTTGAGGGTATTTTCACAACATAATTGCAGCTTGAGCAACGTTTCCAAAAGTAGAGCCACAGGGTCCCCGAAGACGTCAGAAATGTGGCTCAGAGGGGAAATCAAGATTTAGTCAAAGCGGGAGACAGTCGCTTCAAAATGACTTCAGTGGACGTGCAGGTTCCTTGGAAGAAAGATGGGCTTAAATTATCTTTAAATATAATGCAGGTTTATTTTTACAGCACCAAGGCTGAACGATATTGGAAAAGGGACACGGTGATATTTTTCCTTTCAGCAATAAAAACGCTCAGCAAATGAAAATACACCAGGTTATTGGAAAAACAAACACAGAGAGCTTATTTAAGCTTAATGACGGGCCATAAACATTTGAATCCTACAATCATAATGCTTTGCAAGGCTGAGTATCAAGACACTGGCCACTTTATTAGGTACACTTTTATATTTGATGCCAGGTTACATCCAAATCCACTGTCGCATTTATTCAACACTCAACATTCCCCAAAGATTCTGACCCATATTGACATGAAAAAATCACACAGTTGCTGCAGATTTGATGGCTGCACATCTATTGGCCCTTTTCCACTAGCACCCCTTGGCCCTACTCTACTCGGCTCTACTGGATTTGCAGCTTGTTTCCACTAGCCTGGTACCTCCTAAAACAAACTAGTTTTAGTACCTACTCCGCTTTGGTTCTAAATGAGCTTAGTCGATACTAAAAGATGATGTCACCGACTGCCGGCTACTGATTGGTCAGACAATGTCGTCATCGATGAGTCATGAGCACGACGACCTAGCATGCTAGTGGTAGCTACCGTTAGCTTACCCTCATACGTCTTTTCTTTGCAGCTGGATTGCTCTCGTCCTCGGCTTCATTCTGTTGTATAGCTTCAAAAACTCTCCTGTGCTTCCCAAGGGGTATTTCTTCTTGCCATCTGCAGCCTTCTGCTCTCCTTTTCTAATCGGTTTGTGACAAAATGCCACAGATTACTAAGTTGCGCTCAAAATGACGTTTTCTCAGTGCCGCTCAGCTGTTTACAGTGACACTGCACCCTGTTGGGCAGGCGACTAGGGCTAATGGAAAAGCAGCACAAGGCGAGTAGAGTAGAGTAGGGCTAATGGAAAAGGGCCATAAGTGACCAAGCTCCTCTTCCACCACAAATGGGCTCTATTTGATTGATATCTGTTGACTAAGGAGACCACTGGAGTATGTGGCTTCAAAACAATGCACAATGTGTTCTTAGTGGCCTAAAATGTGCCGAGAAAATATCTGCAACACCGTCACTTGACCGCTCCCAGCATGCACCGTAGATACAAGGCAGGTTGGATCCATGCTTTTATGCTTCTTACACCAAATTCTGACACCAGCAGCAGAAATTTAGACATTTTTCCAACCTTCTAGTGTCCCCCTCATCACTGAAGTTAAATCAGATCAGTAAGTTAGGCTTACGTTTACGGAGTATTAGGGCCATTTAAGGTGGACATTTTTTTTTGGGCGGGTCGACATTAAAGTCGAAATGATGACAATAATGTTGAAATACAATCTTGTGATAAAAGTCAAAAGGATGAGATTAAAAAAAAAAAAAGAGAAGAAGAGAAAATTCGACATCGAGAATAATGTATTACTTTATTTATTCCCAACATTTCGCCTTTTTTTCTCAACATATATTCTAATCTCGACTTCCCCAAAATTATTTTCTCCCTCTAACATGACCCTCATACTCTTCCATGTATGTTAAATAAAAACAGTGCAAATGTAACTGCGTAAAATGCATCATAGAGAAAACACAACACTCTGGTTTCCCAAATCCTTTTTTCTATTGAGAGCTTGATTTTTCTGAAAATGAGTGTATCTCTCGGGTGAACATGTTATTCCACACACTGTTAGACTTCTCTTTCTATAGTAGCCTTAGATTCCTGTTCTTAGCTGACAGGAGTGGCCTCTGGTGTGGTCTTCTGCTGTTGCAGCCCATCTGCTTTAAGATTTGATATATTGTGCATTCAGGAATGGTCTGCATACCTTTGTTATTTATGTCACTGTAGCCAGTCTCCAATGACCTCTGGAATTTTAACCCCAAGAACTGCCACACAATATTTTATCTTTTTCAGACCATTCTCTGTAATCCTTTGAGACAGCTGTGCATGAAAATCCAAGTTGATCAGCAGTTTCTGTAATACTGGACCAGCTAATCCAGTGCTCAAAGTCCACTTGCTCTCCCCCTCTGGTGACCTGTTCAACCTTCAGAAGGTCGCCTTGATTATGTCCACATGTCTAGATGCATTGAGTTGCTGCCATTTGATTGACTAATTAGATATTTGAGCCAACAAGCAGTTGACTGGGTGTACATTATAAAGTGGCCAGTGAGTGCACATGCAGTTTTAAGGCGGACGATTGCTGTTCTGCACTGAAGCTTTAAAAGGACATTTCTGCATAGGGCTGGGCAATATTACCTAATTTCAATATCACGATTAACTGAAGCTCTTACCTCGATTACGATGAATGAAGGATTATTTTATGCTATGCTGGAATAAATTAGTAGTGATACCGATGATCGTTGACACAGTCTTTATCCAGTATTTACACTTGACTTCTTTCTGCTTGATGTCCTCTGCACAGAATCCAAAATATGCCCAAACAATGGAGGCGGTATTTTTCTTGGCTACTAGGTCCTCTGATAGATTGGCGCTTGTCTCCTTCATGTTGGTGGCATGTCATTCGCTCTTGGCGAAAGTGAACATAGACTATATGGAGGGGGCGTGGTCACATGATTTACACTGGGAAAATAATCATCATTATTAAAATGACTTTGATTATAGAGTCTAAAAGTCCATATTTATTATTTTTTGATTAATTGCCCAGCCCTACTTTTGACTTTCCAGCTTGAATTTCTACACAGAACTTAACATTAAGCTGCTCTTGCTCTTTAATTAGATCACAACTTTATGTAAACTGCCCAAAGCGTTTGCAGCTGGATATTTTTCCATGACATTTTTTTCTCAACACAAAGACAATAGACCAGTTTGGGGCAGACAGCAGCTGTGCACACAGTATGGTGGTTTATTAACAGCAAGTGGAGAAAAAGCTCAAGAGACTTTAGCCTACTTTTGGTTATTTATATATTACTCTAACATACATGAATAATTAAGTGAGTTAATAATAATCCAACCACACAAGTGCAGCTCGCTGTCAATGTGTTAATCTGACTTTTTCATTCTAAAGCTGTGCTGTAGGTCCTAATATGAAAAAAAACCCCAGATAAATCTTTCCATTTACTGTTCTGGATATGAACACAAAATACTTTACTGTACATATAAAGAGATTTTATTTATCCGCCTCAAGTTTTTAAAGTAGCCTCTTGGTTTCTTTACAAGTTTCACTGCAAAAACTCAGATCTCAGCAAGTGTGTTTGTCTATCTTCAGATTTTAAAAAGACCAAAAATAAGGCATTGAATTTCTTGTAATGAAGAGAAAATGTCTGCCAAAGAAACAAGGAAAGTTTGACTCAGTGAGGATCTTAAATTAAGGTTAAATATCTGCTCAAGTTACATTTGTCTTGTCTTATTGGTAGATTATTTAACTCTTTATTACAAACAACTCCTACCTTGTTTTTAGTTGTTATATCTTCACATAAGATCTTAATCCAGACAAGTAAGGAAACTGTAGATTGGAGTTAGTCCAGAGAGACTTTTTTGTTTTGAAATTGAGCAAATGCCTTCACTTTTCAGTTTTTTCAGTGTTGGAAGATGTTTGCAGCTGAATCACTGACCCATTGACCTAACAGTTGTCAGAGGCCCAAAGCGGCCTCATCTCCAGCTCTTTGTCTGCTATTAGGTTGACAGAAATTTAGCTTGACAAGGTTTTTAAACACTGGGACTCCGGATTGGACCCTAAAGCCTCTTAACGAACAAAACGGCTGATGTTACTGAAGCTTTGTCCAGTATTTTGTTCGGGTCAGGAACACCCTGTCACTGTGACGCAGCTTGTCTTCTGATGCAAAACAGCAAATTGGAAGACAACATTCACATAGTTAACAGTTTCTGATATTCCCAAGTTTCTTTCAACAGTTTTGTCGTTACAAAATGGGCTGTAATTATGTTAACACATGAAGTTAACGGCTAAAAGGAGTTTAAAGGAAAAGTTCGGTTTCTACAGCTTTCACATTGTTTATAGAATGAAGTAGAACAATATACTCGCCCAGAAGGCTTTCCTGATCCAAACAGTGCTTCAGGAGATATTTAGATCCAAAATCGAGCGGCGGACATCCGTATAATGGTAGCACACTGGGCATGTATAACGCCGCTCCTAAAACTGCATGAATCGTCCAAAAACTCATTAGTTTCACCAATATTTCATCATGGTCTGCTCACGCTACTCCTCCATTACAGTCCGGGGTCGCTCCACCCATGTTTTTGTGACTGTGCTGACCTCTGAACTGGAAACTTTCTTTACGGCTGCCACGCATGCGCAGTACGGCTCATTGTTTCAGGTGCGACCGCCGGCCACTCAACAACTTTCTTCTAGTTTTGTGCAAAATGGACGAATATCAATTGTGGAGGAGAAATTTGAATGTGATGGGTGTCCTTACAGTTTCGAGCCAGAGTTTACAGATGAGGAGCTCATCGAAAGGAGGACGCAGAGGCAAAGAGAAGAACAGCTCTCCAGAGAGCAGTCTTCAGTTCAGAGGTCAGCACAGTCACAAAAACATGTCTGGAGCGACACAGACTGTCGTGGAGGAGTAGCCCGAGCAGACCATGATGAAATATTGGTGAAACTAATGAGTTTTTGGACGATTAATGCAGTTTTAGGAGCGGAGCTATACATGCCCTGTGTGCTACCATTATACGGATGTCCGCCGCTGGATTTTGGATCTAAATATCTCCCGAGGCACTGTTTGGATCAGGAAAGCCCTCTGGGTGAGTATATTGTTCCTCTTCATTCTATAAACAATGTGAAAGCTGTAGAAACCGAACTTATCCTTTAATAACATTTTAAACCATACAACCACTGAGGTAAGACTATTGTCTTTGATAAAAACAGCAACAAAGCTGAGAGCAAAACATTTGATCAAACTTCTTTTCTTATTATTTCATGTGGCTGTATGTGTGTGGATGCAGATCCTCTCAACTTACACTTCCTGTGTTTATTTACCTGAGGGCGTTTAAGGTGTGACTGCACCTTGAGTGACGTGTCTCTGTATGATCAGCTCCTTCAGTTTGTGATTCCTGACTCGTTCCCGTCTGAGCCTCCCCTGGGATCGACATGAAAAATGGCCAGCAGAATAAACACCAGTTTCAGCTGCTTTCATGAATAAAATCAGGATAAAATGGGCCTACACATCCATCCATCCATCATCTATGTTGCTTAGCCCTTTAGGGGTCACGGGTGTTGGTGTTTATCTCAGCTGTCATTGGGCGAGTGGCGAGGAACAGCCTGAACCGGTCACCAGTGGACAGCAGGACCACACAGAGAGACGATCAACATTCACCCTTGTCGACTGACCCTGCAAGTGACACAGGTTTTTATCGGTTCGCCTCCAATAGGCTTCAGTGGGAACATCACACCCGGGTTGACCGGCTAATTTACAGATAATGTTGGCGTAACAGGCCCACAGCATAATATCACGCCCGCCCCCTCTGTCTGTTATGCATGTGGCTCTATGCCGTCTTGGCAACAAATTACATCCACCTTTGTATCATCAGCACCAAGTTTGTACATTTTTAAAGAGGGACAAAAGTACAAAGTAAAGAGAACCATGTCAACATCTTCCATGCTCCTTTCTATTGTTTACATGGCAGTATTTCGTCGCCCTGATGCTTGATGCGGCAGAAGAAAAAACACAGTCACGCAGCTCGTCTGCTGCCGATTAGACCCGGGTCTGCTGACAGTGGAAAAGAATCTCTTGCTGATTGTTAGTGGGTTAATCCGCGTTGAAACAACCTGTGTTGACCCGCTTATTTTACTATGATAGCGGTAGAATTTGCAACTTAGGCCCCATCCACACGAAGACAAACCGAGGTCTAAACGCAGAAGGTTTTTGCAGAATCTGCGTATCATCCATACGAAGACACCATTTTGGGGGTCTGTAAGCGATCATTTTTGAAACCAGGTTCCAGAGTGGAAAGATTTTGAAATGCCATATACGCAGCTCCATGATTACTGGCTCTCCGCAAGTTTTCAGATACGCTTACATCATAGTTTCATATCTTCATTGACACGCATGCACCACCAAGGCGACAACAACAATGGCGGCTTATGGTGTAGCATATGTGCTGATGAAACTAGTGACCCTACTATCCCTGTTGCAGCAAAATCTCCTACTCAATCACCACAGAGTTGAACAAACTATTATCGAGGACACATTACGGCACTGTTTTTTCGTCCGTTTATGCTTGTTTCTGTCATATCGTTACAGTGCCCCTAGAGGTCTGGCATGTGTTTTCATGCGCATCGTGTGCATTCATGTAGAGTAGACACACATTTTCTGAGACGCCTTCGTCTTTATGACTATCATTTTTGAAACTGTTAAGTGTTTTGTCTTTGTGTGGATGGGGCCCTAGACTAAGAGCATTATGGGAAATGAAGGCTGCTTTTTTGGGATCTTGACACAAAACATCTGATTTGAATGATTAGATTTCAGCCTGAAATATGGACCTTTTTGTTGTAGTCTGTCTTTTGTGAGTCTTAAGGAAAGGCGAGGCAAAGTTACTGGACTTCTCCTTTAATATTCTGATGGTGTCGTTGTGCTAACATGTGGGTTGTTCTCATGCTGCCCTTCTTGGTTGAATGTGACTTAAACCAACACTGGGATGATCAGGGGGATCCCTTCTTTGAGTTCTCATCAGTTAGTGCTGCCTGGTGGTTTTGATGTGGCTCTAAATAAAGCTTCAATGAATCATCTTTTAAAAAGCAGCATAATGTGAATGTTTGATCTCCAGGGAGCAGTGTGGTGTTCAGCCCACAGAGGAGGAGTGGGAGCCTCCACAGACAGCCTGTGATTGGCTCAGACACAGCTAACTCCATTTTGGAAAACAGCTGTTTGAAGACACAACCTCCTTTTTTCCCTCCAGCTCGTTGTTTTCCGACGGGTATCCTGAGAAAAACACCCAGCAGGCTTCAAACGCTCCCATCATCCTCTTCCTCCTTTTTCTCATCCACAGCAGCCTGCGTGCTTCACTGCTGCGTTCACTGCTGCGTTTTCTGTCCGTCTGCCAGGAAACTTAACTGAGGATCCATGGTGTTAAATTTCCATTGTAACAAGTGGATATCAGGAGGCGACCCTACCAAGGTTAGTAGGCATTCTCTCTCATATATGTGGCTTTTAACAGCGGATTGGGCGACTTGAAGGAGACGGCTTGGTTGTTTTATAGTAATGTCACGAAGCAGTCCGCTTGTACGTGATTTTCGTGAGGCGTTTTTTTCCCGCTAACGTATAGACAATACATCTCTACGCAGAGCCGTTAGTGTCAGCTGTAGCACACCAACGGCTGAAAATAACGTCTCCCGGTCATTATGAGTCAGTTTATTTAGACAAACACAATGAATGTCGGTTAATTTAGCCTGAAACAATACATGTCAGTGATATTCACATTTTTTCCTCGAGTGTATGAGGCGTTCAAGTGTGTCCATTATGCTGCTCGCCTCTGTCTGTGTATATGTGTGTGTGTGTTCAGTTTAAAGGACTGGCATGCTCGTCCTTCCCACACATTAGATGGTGCATTCAGGGCCAGTTAGCTAATGACAGCTTGCATGGCGTTTGAAAGCCCTCATCTCCCCCTCTTATCGACAGTGGGTTTTTCATATGCTGTCAATGCACACATCCAGCCCCCAATACGAATCCGTGCTGGGAATTCCGTCTTTTTTCTATGAGCCAGATCATTTGGCTCAGTTCAGGAGAGCTAGCTTTTTTTATACGGTGGTCCAAAAGGGCAAATGTTGTGACTGATAAAATGACTTTTTAATGCCTTAGACTAACCTCACAAGTGCTGCGAGACCACAAACTGCCCTATCTGCTGCCGATTTCTCATTGCTTCCTCTTCGTAACATGGAGAACTTATTATTTTTTGTAGTGAAAATGTGAAAGACCGCTCTATCTCACAATGTTAAAAAAAATCCTTTGAACAAATCCTTGGTCTGCATCCATAGATCTCCACCACAATCTAATATCTTCTGCCTTTTGCCATGACCAACATTTTTTGAAAATGTCATCGAAATTTGTTTGGAACTTACTGAGTTATTAGTAAAAAATGTGTAAGTCTGCCCTACCTGGCATTGTTAAGAAATCCTTGTAAAGATTTCTTGATCCGCTTCCTTGTCCAGATTACCTCCAAAATCTAATCACTTGTTCCTCATGTCATGGCCAGCATACCCTGAAAATGTCACCAAAACCTAAACTTTTTTCAAAGTTATTAGCAAAAATGTTTAAAAAAAATGCCCTGTCTCATTCTGTTAATAAATCTTTTAACTATTCCTAAATCCTCAATTAGGGTCTTCTTTGTGTCATGACGAACAATCTCAGAAAATGTAATCAAAATTCAAATAACTTTTTAAGTTGTCCTGTTCACAATCTAACTAGCAAACTAACTAGCTAACTGAATACCTAGAAGTTCTTCAAGGGTGCAAGCCTCACACCTAGCATTTCCAACACTGTCAGGCGAGTTAATGCGAAAAATGTGGTAAGGTGCCCTATTGCGCTGTTCCTTTATCTACATCCAGATTTGAATCACCTCCAAAATCGAATCACTGCTCTCTTGTGCCATGACCAAAGTTTAACAATATTGTTACTTATTGAGTTATCCTGTTAATATTCTATCAAATGACAAACAATGCCTCCTTGTTGAAGGTTAAAAATATCACAGAAGAATCAAGTAACAGGTCATTCATGCTTCCTTCCTTCCCTAATGAAATTTGATTGTTACATTAAATAATTGTCACCACCCACAGGCCTATATTTCCGTATGTCTGTCACTGGCTGAATTTAAAAAAAGTAAGCTGGTATGTGGCCAGATGAACCTCGGTTTCTTCAACATTTCAGTTTTTAAACAATGAGCACATCTTTCCAAAACAGTTCCAACATTCCCAAGGTATCCTGCTTTATTCTGCTGGTCTGGATTGGATTGGATTTCTGGTGATATTATAATATTTGGTCCATTCTCACAAGCTTCCAGATATTGTGCTGAAAAGTTGTTTTGTATGAACAAAAGGTCTCTTGGTGCCTTCAAATGGGTCTGTGGTTACTGTGTTCACAAGAACAGCCTGTTTGAGCTAACTTGACATGCTATGTTGAGTGTTTGTTCTACCAATTGGTTGCCATTTTTGCCCTTAACACTGCAGCAGCAGCATCCGCCTGCTACATCATCTAGTATAATTAATATAATGATGCAACTATCATCCAATCACCTGTCAGATATGCTTTTTAAAGGTTCTCCCTCCCCATAAACTTTTAATGGGCTGTTGCCCAGATAGACCAGTGAATATATCTGTATCGTATATTTTGAATTGACTATCTCATGTGTTCGGTTATATTTGAGCACTTCCCTCATGTCATACCAAGACTTCACCAGTGAAATTTTTCCGACAGCCTAGAGTTCATGACTTCATAGCTGGTGTTGACAAGTTTACAGGTTCCCAATTGAGGGCATCAGCTGTTAGCATATCAAAGCTGATCAAATGTGTCTATACTTAACGTCTGCTTCCCTTCAGCAGCAAAGATATTGTTGTTTGGAAATGCTCTGTACACTTTCCAAAATGAAAGTGAGACCATATTTTGATTTGGACACTGGCAGAGGGACATGTACCTAAGTATTATCAAAACAAAGAGGCTCGGTGGTGGAAGATTAAGTTGTTGTAATTGACCATAATTTGCAATCACCACATGCTGCTTTGTTGGCTTGTTTACACCCAAGACTTCAAATTATCCAGAGTAAAACTCCCCAAATGAAACAACGGCATACATTTTGTGCCAACTCTTTCCTTATAGATGCATAGCTGATCACCATCACCATAGCTAATGCCCAGGCTAATGCATGGACTTCATACAATCACTCCTCAGAAATCCCCAACTAAGCCCTTATAATTTGAATTAATTCATTTATTCTTTCAAGCTAATATCACCTGGAAACACCGATACCAGGTCAAGCAATCAAGTCCGTAAAGGCAGCTAGAGCTGGAAATTTTGTTAGCTCAGAATCAGAATCAGAACTGGTTTTATTGCCAAGTATGCGACACATATAAGGGATTTACTCTGGCAGTTGTTTGTCGCTAGAACAAAAGGAAGAATACAAATTAAATTAAACTGAAATAATGAAAATTACTCTTAACAAAGCAGCCTATACACAAACCTTGTTTCCTCAGGTGTTGTTGTGGACATTAAAGTCCTGACCCTTGTTTATTTTGATTAGGCAGAGAGAGAGAGAAGTAACACTGTCAAGCACAGCGCTGTTACAAAGGTTGAATAGTTTTCAAATGGGTGCAAAGACAAATAGCAAATGATGCTGAAAATAATTTACACCCAGAGCGCTGCTGGTTTTGGACACAGGATCTTTGTGTCATATTTTAAATGAATGTTGTGCAGTGCTATTTGTTAAAAAATATCTTTCCAAATGAGATTTTGGCTAGTTATTTGAGAAAATAAATGCTGAGACTACTGGTTGCTGTCAGAGTAGCCAGTCTCCATGGCTACCTTTTCTTTTGCACCAGCCCTCCCCTTACTCATTACTGCCAACAGGGTCAGCTGTTAATTGACCCTGCTCCCACAGCCCCCCTCCCCAATTATCAAAGGTTGAACTTTTAAAACAGCAGGCTCATCAGTGTTACATCTCTCTAATTGACCAATCGAACACAAGAATGTATCGACTTTGTCAAATAGCAGAGGAGAGCTGACTTGGTTTCCAGGGTTCAATGTCCAGTTTTAGAGCTGCTACTAAAACTCCACCCTATAATATCGTTGCTCTGTCAGGTCCTGGAGTAAAAAAAAAAACATTCTTCCCACTGTTTTACTGCTGATATTTGTTAGTAAGTTAATAGGTAAAAATAATATCCAGTGCAATATTCATATTGTAAATAATATTTATGTGAAATGTGTAAATTCTTGGCCTTGTTCATAGTCTCACTTTTATTTTATTTTTCCTTCAGAAGAAAGTTGATATTGATTATTAAAGATTCTGCATGATGCAACCTGGTTACTTAATTTTTTTATGCTTTTTATCTATTTTAATGTCTTTATTTGATATTCTTACTGCTACTGTATGTAAGAGCAAATGAGACAACCAAATTTCCCCTTGAGGATTCATAAAGTATTTCTGTTTCTGATTCTAAAGCAAGGAGACGTTTCCTCTATATTGTCATTTTGTCTTGTGACACTGTCTCTGACAGGAAGATATCAATTGTACAGATTTATTTATAACACCAAATGGAGTTAATTAAGGGAAAAGTAAGCTCTCTTTCATAGCCTCACACAGTGAGCTCCTCCATTAGCAAATAAGCTTTGGGTGAGTCAGAGGTCACAGGTGCTGCCTGCTCTAAAACATGCAATTAATGAACAGGTGCTAAGCTATTTTTACTGATAGCTGCATGGCTAACTGTGTTAACAAGCTAACAGCTGTTCCATTCGGCTATGGACAAACCCTGATTGCACCTGCCTGTACAAAAACTTTTCTGCAGAGTTAGTTACCATCTGTAAGCAGACTGAGACACTGTGCAGAACAAGTGTAGGTCCTTATGAACTAAGAAGGCTTTTCTAAATTAGTCACAAATTCCTGCCCAATACTGTACAGTAATATGCTTTTTTATTAGCTGTAAAGCCAGCTGAGCTAAATAATTAGCCTCAGCTACAACTTTCTCTAAACATTTTGTAATTAAGGATCCATATTAGGCTTTTTTGAGTTTTAAATCCCCTTAAGTGTGTACCTCAGTACACAGGGTTGTGGCATCAGGACCTCTCACTCTTTCTGTTTACAGCACCAGTAGCTGCCTGAACCCCACCCCCTAGTAGACATACCAATTTTAAATCATACCTTGTTTCTGCAGCAATTTAAGCCCACTAGTTTAGGCTGGCAAGCCTGGTGGAAAGCATAGACAATATAATGAACTCAGAGTTGTTGAAAACATGGTGCCAAGTAGTGCTAAGCTGACCAACTAACATGGTAGATCAGTTTACCAATTGGAGTGGACTGGGCCCACATGTGGAAGGGAACTTTAAAGTGACAAGTGCTGTAACAGCATCTCAGACAGAAAGAGAATACAGGTGGATCAGGATTACTCTGTATGATAAAAGATTTTTTAAAACTTTAGTGATTGTAAATGCAAAGTAACAGTCATCAGATTTGAAAAAGTGATCCTCAGTTAAAGCATAGTTTGTTAGTCATGCTGCTTGTTAACTGTGATATCAATATCATTCAGAATAATAGGTAAAATATATTTTTACCATTATTGATAGGACTGTGTATTGCAAGGAATCTGGCATACATTACAATAATTGAGCACAATGTTGGTTATGACGCCCAACAGCTAGTAGATCGCTGGTTTGATCCTGGTGTTGGTCGGGACTTTTCTGTGTGAAGTTTGTATGTTCCCCATGTGCATGTGTGGGTTTTCAGTGGGCACTCCGACTTCCTCCCACAGACCACAAACGTGCTCATTAGATTGCTTGATCACTCTAAGGCCCCATTTACACGACAATGTTGTCACCAGAAACTGAGAGCTTTTTCATTTGTATTTTCTAAAAGCGCAGAGTTCCCATGGAGACTATGTGAAAATGATGCATGTTCACACAGATCTGCAAGAGTGTAGTGTGCACGCCAGGCCAGGAAATGGCGATGAAACAGTGGTTGGTGTTACGGCACACGTATGCTTTCTGGCGTAGACAAACTTTTCATAAACAACAATGCGGACTGAAATCATGAAGGTGCAGGACTTTTTTCCTGTTGCTCTGTAGTCTGTCATAGCTGCTGCTATAGCTGTTCCTAGGTGAGCGCCAACCTTTATCTGAAAGAGCTGCTTGTTGCCATTTTCCCAGAAAATGCTGATTCCTGTTTACACGGAAATGGAATCGAGAACATTTTCAAAACTTTTGACTCTGGCCCCTGGTTTCAAAAGTTTACGGATTCAGGCTGTCTGGGCATCGTTCTCGAGTAAACAGAAGGCACAAACCCAACATTAAACACTACATTTTTGTCAATTTTTGTTGTTGCGTAAACGGGCCCTGCTTATCTATCTCTCTATGTGGCCCTGTGATCTGCTGGTGACCGGATCAGGGTGTAGGGCTGAACGATATGGATAAAATTTCGTATCTCGATACTCATGCCTTGCCCATACTTGATACGATTTGATTATTGGTTAAAACCAAGCGGTGCATTCATGGGCAGTCGTAAAAATGAGATCTGTTGTGACTTCCAGAGCTGTACATGCATATTGTTTATATTGTTGCTTATTCGTTATTAATATCTTGAATGTTCATATCTCGATATAGATACAATAATGATATATCATTCAGTCCTATAAGGGTGTACCCAGCCTCTCGCCCAATCTCAGCTGGGATTAGGGATGGGAATCCAGTAGAGAATCGCTAACAGCTCCATCAAAGAATCCATATCATGAGTCTTTTTGCTTATCAGTTGCTTCCACAGGGTTCGGAATTGTGGCCAACATCTGCCCACATGAAAAATCTGCAGGAATCAATGGAGAATCGTTAAAGAATTGGACCCATAAGAAGAATTGTTAATAGCACGGGTATCAATATATCTCATCAATCCCCATCTCTAGCTGGGATAGGCTGTAGTCCCCCCCCGCCACAGGGGGATGAGCAGTATAAATGATGAACGGATGCTTATTATTTAGTCAGGAAATTCACCAGGAAAACAAAAGCAGTGTCATGACTTTGCAAAAGCAGCAGATTTAGATCTTGAAATTAGCTATGAAAGTAATTTTCTGAACAGATTCTCTGCTTGTGATTGTTACCATTGTCATCAGATTGCCCTTCTCTTCTTGAATTTGAGGTGGAGGTGACATTAATGAGCGCTTCCAGAAATTAAACTCCTTCGGGATTGCTGCGAGGGCAGCATCAGTAAACAGCTGTTACCCAGGATGTTTTTGAGCTCAGATGCTTGGAGCTGAAAACACAGAGCTACATTAGTTTTATTGGATAAATGGGCGCTGTCAACAGAAACGGCCCTGTTCAATTCTCCTCATGCTCTACTCAAATGTTATTACCAAAGGGGAAACATTTCAACAATGTATTTTTGAGGAACACCCTCTTTACAGTCTACATCAAAAAGATCCATGCTGGCTCTTCTCGTTTGCTCAGAAGGACTTTTAAAGTATTTCTCCTGCAGAAGAACATCACAACATAAACTGTCTTCATCCTCTATTTCCTAACTGATAAGATAAGGGCTGACAGCAGACTTTCTCATGTAATGAATGGCTGCATGTTTTTAATATGGGGGGTTTCTGCACTAAAAAGACAGGGCAGGGATTAGATAACAGTCTTTAAAGAGGACTCAGCAGCTGGTGGGGAGCAGCCGGGACCCCCTACTATGTGTGAGTGCTACTGGGCCGAGGCCAGCGAACTGGGCATGAGCACTGGTGAGGATAAACACTGGCTCCTCGCCTGTCTGTGGTGATTTGCCTCACTGTCGACATGCTGGCTGACTGTGAAGCAAAACAGTGCTCTGATGAGCTCAGCCGGGGCACCAGTAACATGTAATCTAGACCTAAAAAAAGGTTTCAGCCTAAATTAAAATGCTCAGACGACCAGAGTGTCCATAAAAACATGACGACCGGCCTCAGTTCAGACCGAATAGAGCTGGATTGTGGGCTGATTTTAAAAAGGGACAAGCTTAACGGGACTGTTTGCCGATTTTCAATCTCTCTTTTTATTTATCCGAGTAAGGTACGTGCCACTAAATCCTCCTGCAGCTGTTGCAGATGTGTCTGCAGGGCACAGCTGCAAAATCCGTTGGCCACTTCAGTGTTGCCAAACCTCAGGAGAGAAAGAAGCAACAGAGGCTGTGGAAAAAAAATCCAACAGAGGCACTCAGCCCTTTGAATAATAAATAAAAGCTCAAAACAGGTGACCTGACCTACCACAATGTCTAAGAGGCCACTTGATCACAAAAATAGACTTATTATTGTACGTGATCATTATTACAATGAACTGCCACTTGTCATTTTGTTTTTTCTCTGTCAATGTCCATGCCTGTGTCGGCTATCTTCTAGGATAATTTGTACGTCACAAACTCACCCAAAAAAGTTTTATTACAATGTTTTACTGTAGTTATTTCAACCATTTTGAGGACAAACAAATGACTTAACAGCAAAATAAGTCAACATTTGCTTATAATAAAAGGTCAACATTGTACCATGTGAGAGTTTCTCCACTTTTTCTCAAATCTTTTATACTTAGATTAATTTAATGTCATATTGGTTTTACTATAAAACATCTACTGCTTATGTTTGTTTAAGAATACACAAGATGAGGAACATTTAAACAATTGCAAAGTAAATCGCAATATTGGGGAAAACGATCACAATTAGATTATTTTCTCAAATCGTTCAGCCCTATTTGAGACCATGTAATATTGAATCGATCCAGAAAATCTGAATCAATACCCAGCTCTAATTATTTTACTTTATTAGTATAAGAATCACGTTAAACAGGAGAGTCAGTCATGTGATAAATCCAGCTCTAAATCGCCTGCACCTTCTGATGCACACATTTCACCTTCTATGGAATAACCCTCTGCTGCCTCATCCCCTCTCTTCACACCAGCTCACCAAACATGGTCTGATATCCTTCAAAATGGCCAGGGGGGTGTGTGTACGTGTGGGATCTTGGGTAGGTGTGTGTGTGTGTGGATAGCAGCCAAAACAGAGGGCGCAGCGAGGCAAGAAAAAGCCACAGCTACCAGACAGACACACACATGCCCTGCTGACCTTGAGCAGAGCCCTGCAGAACCCGCTCTGCTGCGCTTCAATCGGGGATCAGATCGAGTCTGCAGGGAGGAGAACAGACAGAACACGGTTTCTCTGAACAGCTCGTGTCTGACTGGATGTTTGTCAGGCGGGTCTTGGTTCGTTCGGCTCCTTTAATCTGTAAAATAGGTTATCTATAAAGCCAGCAGATCATAAAGAATCAGGTCACTAATCGAGGTTCTGACTATGTGCAGCGCTGCGTTAGAGACTACCTCCTCCTGCCGTAACTCCTTCTGTAAATATTAGCCATATCTGCTCCTGCTGAGGGCTGCCAACACTAACATGATTATCCTGAGAACATTTGGACCCCTGTATCCCCATGCTGAGAGCCTGCGTTAAGTATACAGACGAGGGGGGGCGGGACAGTGACTGCATGATGTGACTGTCAGCTGTTTTTCTCCTAAGTGGTCTTCAGATCTTGCTCTCCTGTCAGGGGGTGATTTCATGAAGGTTAAACATGCATCCCTCTATTTGCTGCAGTAAACATCTATTTTTCATACCAGGGGTCGGGCTGACTGTGGAGAGCAGCAGGATTTGACAGATTGAATGTCCATCATCTCGTTGATCCAGCATACAGGCTTCAAGCTGGGATGTTTGTTTTACGCTTAAGCGAGTACACACATAAAGATTTTCAGGTTGTTTTTGTCAAGACTTTCCCCTTCCCGACCAAGGACGGCAAATGTCCAATTATCTTCTGTCTTATAAGATTATCCCATATGATTATCCTGTGGCCTGCAGAGAGAGGAAGGAAGGATGGATGGACAAACAAACATGTTAAAGATGCTATGAGGAGTTTCTAAGTAATTGCAAAAAAGTCTCACTTTTAGAGATATGCCTGATCAAAATACAGTCTTTAAGTTGAGTTTTATAGCATCAAAATAGGTTATCTATAAATGCTATTCCTTAGCTAAGTGGTTGGGTCGGACAGCCGCCTACAAAACTACGATACTAAGTTTCCCAAAAATTGCTTGTTGTCACAAACTACCGCTACGTAACTAGAAAGAGATACATTACCTCGTCGCTTTGCATCCTGTAAGTTGTTGAAAAAGAAGTTGTAAGGCAATGCAGAGTTCTGAGGAAGGTCCGAACTGCATTTATTCAAATTACAACAAACACAGGCTTTGGCTTGGGTCACGTCTTTTGGTGCGTTCCAGTTGTAGTCAGAAGTAGGAATTTCCGAGTTCCGAGTAGGAAACTGCAACTGGAACATCCCCCGAAGTCGGAATTTCGTACTGGGAACTCACTGAAACCTCGCCACCCCCGAGTTGACAATCGAAGATGGATGCCCCCAGTGTGAACAGTTATTTAGCTCCTGTAATAACCAATTTATTTGCACTTCTGACTGGGGTGTGTCACTCTAGATCAGCTGTATATATAGTATTGTTCGACTTATATTTACAAAAATGCTGCCATAGTGATAATCATGTTCTTCATGTGATATTTGTGAACAACAACACAGGGTGCGCTAACAACAGCTAACAATAGCCTGGTAGATCTGCATGTTTTTTCCGACTTCAACTGGAACGCCAATAAGTCGGAGATGATGTCACTCCCAGTTACGAAGTTACTGGAACGCAGCATTACGATAGTCGCCGCGCGTGCTCATCGGTAGCAGAGTCTTTATGTTTTCAGAAATAGATTCTCCTCATAGCACCTTTAAGCAAAACATCTTGGCTTCGTCAAATACATGTTTTTTTGGAGAGGACAGAATCTTTCCAACTAGACAACAGTCTGTCACATCAGGCATTTCTAACATTGGTAGGGTGAGTTATTGCAATAAATATGGAAAACTGACCCATCTCGCCCTGCTAACAAATCCTTAACCAAAATTTCAAGAATCTGCATCCAGATTTGAGCAACAAAAATTTGCAGAGCAGCTTGATTCACCAGATACTATGTCATGGATAATAGAGCATCTAGTCTTTAAGATCTACTCAAATCATCTGAAAAGATGTACAGGTTGGTGACCCTTGGGCTACATTCACGTCACAGTTCATGGAGTCATGACTCGGTTTCACATGAAGATTTTTGAACAAGTTTAATATTTACAATTGTAAGGACAAATTCACTCTCAACACACCTCAGACCACAGAATAATCTGAAAGGATGATCTTATAAAACAGAAGATAATGGGGCATTTGCTGTCCTTGGTAGGGAACGGGAAAGTCGTGACAAACCCCCTAATCTTTCCCACATTTACTCTAATAATCAAAAATGCTATGAACATATTTTGATAAAACTTTTAAGGAATGTTGATCATGGCATAAGGGAGAAGTGGTAAGATTTTGGTGATCAGAATGTGGATCCAGGACATTTTTCAAGCATTTGTGAACTTTGTACCTTTGCGAAAGGGGGTCATGATTTTTGCTGGCATTCGCATTTTTTGTTTGTTAGTTTGTGAACAGGTTAACTCAAAAAATGCTGAATGGATCGCGCTGATATTTTCATGCAATATTGGTCATGACACAAGGGAGAAGTGATGTGATTTTGGTGATGATCCAGATGCAGAATCTGGGAATTTTGCTAAAGGATTTTTTTAACAGGGCGAGATGGGTCAGCTTTCCATATTTATTGCAATAACTCATCCCAACAATGTTAGAAATGCTTGATGTGACAGACTGTTGGAAAGATTCTGTCCTCTTCAAAAAATATGCATTTGACAAAGCCAAGATGTTTTCCTTAACAAGTTCGTTTTTACATCCGTCCATCCTTCCTCTCTCTGTAGGATTTTTTTTTCTCAGCAGAATTTGATGAAATCTTGGTCATGGCTTGAGAAAAAAGTGATTACATTTTTGTGTTGATCTAACAGATCCAGGATTTTTTTTTCCAAGGATTTGATAACAGTTCGAGATAGATTAGTTTCCCACATTCTCAATCATCACTCTGCTAAGAATGTCAGAAATGCTTCGGCGGAGGTTTGTGCTCTCGGGCCTCTTCCAGTTTATTTGTTTGTCTAACTGTGAGGAAGATAACTCAAAAAGTCTTCCAAGGGTCTTAATGAGGTTTTCAGGGAATGTTGGCCACGGCTCAAGGAAGAATTGATTCAACTTTGGTGGAGATCCAAATTTGGATGCAGATCCAGGAACTGTTTAACAGATTTTTCAGTACTGGGAGATAGCATATCTCTTATCAGTTTGCTTATAACTCAGACGTTTTCAATGGAATTTCTTGGAAAGTTGGTCATGGCACAAAGTAGAACCGATAAGATTTTGGTGGTGATCCAAATCCTGGAAGAACTCTGCTTGTAATTCACAAATATGTTAAATAGTTGGTAGCACTTGCTTCACTTCTTGGTAGGTTCAACCACTTTTCAAGGTGTTACCAACAGATTTATATGATTTAGAGAGTGTGTGTGCAATGTTTGATTAATAAAAACGTTAAACATAAACGTTTAAGCCATCTTCTTTTGTTGTTTTGGTTTTGAACAGTTATCATCATTGTATTGGCTTTACATATTTGATATGTAAGACTAGAAAAGCACTCGGAGAGCTCAAACCTTCGCCAGCTCCCCAGTCTTCACCTATATTGTGATTTTAACCATAAATATTAGTCCTACCTTTATTTCATCTAAATATTCAGATTCATTGACCATGGAAACGTACCATTAGCAATTGGATTCATAATGATATCTATTTTAGTTCAGTAGTTATTCACAAAAACCACACTTTTCGTCATGGCGGTTTTACGCTGATCCGGATCACTCCCAAAATCGAATCATTTGTTCCTTGTCCCAATCCGGACAAACTGATGTCTGAAGTCTGACTCTTTTGAGTATATTATCTTGTGATCGTTAAGAATATCATTGCCACTGGTTCATGCAAACATTGTTTCAGCCAAGCATTAGACCTTACATCTTTGTTTAATCACCCTGGACATAAACTGAATCTTTGAAACCTAATAATCATACCCTTATCTTTGAAATTGTGTCTTGTCATGTCTCAAAACCTCGACATACTGCCCATAAAGAGACAGGGAGGCTGGCAGGTCCCTGTTATTTTTCTGAGAAAGTGGTCCTCAGATTTTCTCTCCAGTCTTTGAGTGTTTTCGTGACGTTCTTCTCCCTCTTTGTGCCGTTGTAAACATCCATTATTTCATTCGTGGTCTGGGTTACTTTCTTTCTAAGTGTGGCTGATGGAACTGGACTCAAAGCCTTTCTGCACCAAGGGCACATCATAACATGCTTCTGACAAAAATAGAGATCTATTCCCAGAATTGGTTCAAGTGGCACAATCAGCCGCCCGGCCGGAGACCTTCTCATCTTCGATATGACAGGATCAGACGAGCAGCAGCAGCAGTGTTTTTGGTGCATGTGAACACAATGCTCAGGATCTATTTTAGTGTAATCGTGGGTATTCCACTAAAATAGTAATAATGGGAACGTCTGTTGTGGACGGGGATTTGACGGTTCAACTGCGGTGACCTCGGACCACAGTCTTTGCCCCGTGTGTGGAGGAGTTATGCTAATCTGTTTTTAGCTCCTCGACTTCTCCATGAGGAGAAAATGAGAAGTATTATCATCCCGGCCCTTACGAGTCCTGACCTAAACAGACAAAAGGATCTGACGAGGGGAGAAATTGCTGACTTTGAGAGAAACTTTAGTTGCAAGATGACATTTAGGAACACTTTCATCACATTGTTCCCTGCTAGCGCTGATAAGAGCTCTGGTCATATTCTGTGTTTTTATTGGTTAGCTGGTTAAGTGTTTGGTTAGTCAAGATGTTATATCTGTTAGAGAGCCCACACATTAAAGGGCAACTCCATTTTTTTGACACCTGGACCTTATTTACAGGTGTGTGCATGCCCATATACTCACTCAGACAAACATTGTGCAGCTCGGAGTCCTTCAGAAGTTATTTAGATCCAACCGATTTAGCCGCACTTAGCGGGGGCCACGGCAATGGAGCTTCAGCGTGGGACATAATCTCTGCAAAATCGCTCGTCTCTACCACAGCCCGGTTTGTCATCACAGAGAAATCCTCCAGAGTAGTCAGACATATATTCCTGGATAGATCCATACGCATGTCAGCCGGTCTCAAGTCCCACTCTGAGCAGCTAACACACTCCTGTTGCTATAGGCGAACACTGTCCACAAGCGCACCACCAGTTCGCATTGAGTCGTGGACGTGCTCCTGTTTGTTGTTGTCGAGCCAGCTGTTCGTCTCTCTCCCTCCGCATTCTTCTTTCATGGAGCTCCTCGTCCGTGTACTCGGGCTCAAACCGGTAAGGACAACCGTCAAAGTTTGTAGTCTGACTCTTCGACATCAGATAAATATTCTGCCATGTTGCTCAGCAATGCCGGCAAAAAGTAAATCAGCTGTACCTTTGTGTCGCGTGGCTATGACGTCATCAAAAGTTTGTTTACCAGGTCAGCTGACCCACCTGAAGACGGTAGACAAGCTGACTTTATGATAACACTGGCGATGGATGAAAAAATATAGCCGACATGAGCGATTTTGCAGAGATTATGTCCCGTGCTGAAGCTCCATTGCCGTGGCCCCCGCTTAGTGCGGCTAAATCGGTTGGATCTAAATAACTTCTGATTTCTTCTTCTAATTTCTTAAGAGTATTTAACTGTAATTGGAAGGTCAAGAGCTTTTTATGAAAATAAATTAAACAATATAATAAATTTGACAAAAAAAGAGAAAAAACCCAATGAAAATAAAATAGACTCTCTTTTGGGAAAAACTTCATGTAAATAAAAATCATTTCACTAATCAAAAACAATAAAAATAGACCCTGACTTTGTGAAGAAAAAAAAAACTCTAATAAAAACACACACAACAATAAACAATAAATAAAATGGAGTTTTTACAGTTCCTGAATTGTTTGTGGCATGTACTTTCTCCCAGTCAATTTGTACTGTCTGTCAAGCGTTCGTAACATTGCTTGCTTTTTAACCGTATTGAAGCATTGCATTTCTTTTGCAATGTAGCGAACAACACTGTCTGTGAGCGTGCACCATTTTGCGCTGCTTTATTTGTATTTCCTTTGCAGACCAAATGCCTCAGTAAGCGTTGACTGTCAGGACGAAGGCTCCGCTGCACCACCCCTTCTTTGTCACCACTACTTTCAAACAAATACGACATATCAGCTCGTCAGTGTTCATGAGCTCACACCTTGTTCATTCTGTTTAAAACCAAAGTATTCCCACACTGTGGCTGTGGCATTCAGCTTAGGAACCATAGCTTTCGTGCCATCATTCATATTTGCTCTGTGTGTGTGTACGCACCAGCGGCCTTGCCTCCCCATAAAGATTGAATGAATGACAGATGCTCACTCCGCTATAAATAGAACCAACACACCCAGGTGCTGAGAAAGTTTCACAGAGTGACCCATCTTCTCATCCAGCCAGTTTGATAGAATGAGGGGAGGAAAACAAACATGCATGCACGTGCCAACTTATCGAGGCCGGCAAACTTACCAAGGACATTTTTATTTATCGTTCGGTTAATTGATTTATTGATTATCATGACAGGTCTATTAATATTGAAAAAGTGATGATATAAATGATACAGATTTCTTATTATTAAAACTGCACTTTCCGCATTCTTTTGTATTATGATGTTTTTATTTTTCTTAGAAATGCTTGGTTTTCACTGAACCCATAATCATATCGTATTGTATCAAGATATCTGGCATGAAAATCGAGATGGGAAATTTTGTCCATGTCATTCAGCCCATCTATCTAGAATCTGGTCCTCCAAGACAGAAATCTGATCAAATGTGATCTAACAAAAATGAAGAAGAAGAAACACAGCAACAACCATAAACACATTAAAGAGGATATACAAGAAGAGGGACTGATGGTGATCTTTGGACTATTTTTAATGGCTTTCCCCACAAACATGAAGATTTTTGGCCGTAAATATTAAACAAGTTTGATTATTATGATTGTCAGGACAAATGGTGACCCTTACTTGGGCTACATTCACGTCACAATTCATGGAGTCATGACTCGGTTTCACATGAAGATTTTTGAACAAGTTTAATATTTACAATTGTAAGGACAAATTCACTCCTAACACACCTCAGACCACAGGATAATCTTAAAGAATAATCTTAAAAGACACAAGATAATCTGTTTTTTGCTGTCCTTGGCCAGGAACGGTGAGTGTTGGGACAAAAACAACCCAATAATTATGTGTGTAACCCTAACCCCCCTTTAGTTTTGCATTGTACAAAGACCCCTTAAAAGTGTCAGTGTTAGAAAGACTTAAGAAAATATTTATATTTTGCATTTAGGAGGCTACATATGACACTGAATGTGTGCTTTCTTCTTTAAATGACAATAAGTATTACTCATGGCTAAGCAATTATATGAGAATATGATACTTATATGCATCTTTAACAATTTAATTTATGTAAAACTTAACTGATATGTACAGTAGTTGCACTTTAGTGATTTTTTTGTTATAGTGAAACTGCAAGACCAATGCATCAAACTTTGACTCAACACAGGCCAAAGTTTAAAAGAAAAAGGCAATTATGAAACATAAAACAAATTAAAATGTTTTTTTTTTTTGTATTGAAGTATGAAAGATTTATTTGGGGAATTACATTTTAAAAAATGGCACTTCATTTCAGACTCTTTGGTGTGAGCAAATGCTTCTTTAAAGTGTTCCTCAGAGCTTCCTTAAGGTTCCCAGATGCTCAAAACACCTTGTTGACTACCCCTGATTTAAAATATCTATAAAAACTTTTATAAAGCTTTTAGGAGTAGTTTTATAAAGATGGTTAAAGTGACGACTCTGTAAAATCACTGATATCCCCCAGCAATTGTAATAGTGGTTTAGAAGCATTTTGAGTTTTACTAGTACCATAACATTTTGAGAACGCTGTTATAATTTGATCTAAATTTCAGCTTTTTGTGCTTTTTGCTTTTAAGATGTGGAACGATGATAAAATTTGCTTTTCCTCTATTTCTCTGATAAAACTGGTTTAACAGGGTGAAGCAGACTGATATGCTGACATGGAAACAGGTCACTGATGGCATGTCTGCACTCATTGTTGCTGTGTGCTCATCCATTTAGAGTATTTTATGAATACAGTCTTTAGTCTACCAGCTACAGTGTACACACCACACCTTTCTTTGCAGCATGAAACTCTTTGCAATCATAAGCCCTTTACAAACATGCACATTCCTGAAAATGACGCTAGTTTTGTTAAAAGCTGCATATCAGAACACAAACTGTTGGAAGCAGACTTTAAACTTTTCCTTGGTGAATTTCATTAATAAGGTGTTTGTATGAGCCAACATCAGAAAGAAGAATCTTAAGATAATCACCACAAAGAAGCAAAACAGGAGTCAGGAAAACCTTTTTTAACCTGAAAACTGGTTTGGTTTTAATGCATGTGATAGAACAGCAGAAATGAAAGCATGAATTAGACCGTTTGTGCTGCTTGCAAGTTAACTGTACAAGACAATAATGTTTCAGAGCTCCATAGTGCAACCATTCTGGCCGCACATGCACCCAAAATTTGTGAGAGTGCTTTTTTTCTTTTCACACTGGTGCACCAAGAAAAAATGTTAGGCACACTCTTACAAATTTAATTTGACAAAAGTAAGGTAATGGAGGTAATGGAAAAATTCGCAGAAAATGGACAAGACACAACACCTGCCTCCTCTCTTTTCTCTGTCCTTGTGTTATATCTTCACTTCTGTTAGTATGCAAGTATGCAAGTGAGCCCAGACAGAACCTGACTGTTGTGTCAGGTTTCAGCACAGAGTGGTATCTCTTATATAACATCTTAAACTTGTTTAAAAATCATTAACATTGTATAAGAGTTATCAAGAGTGATAAAATGGTGACCCCATGGTGTTAAAGGTGACCCTTTTAAAAATGTAGGTGCACCTAATTTTTGTGCTGGTGCACCTTAAAAAAAATTAAGTGCACCATTGCAGCCAATGCAAAAAGTTAGTCTAGAGCCCTGTGTTAATATGAATATCTTCATAATAATTAAAAATTGCTGTTGTACATGTAGTTCTTTGCAAGAATAAAAGGTATACTTGACTTAATGCCCCAGTTAAACACTTACTAACTCACTGATGGTTTTAGTAGATAAAACCAATCAGTTGCTTGTTCATGCCAATAGCTTATCAGTCAATCACAAGGCAGCAACTCACTTCATTTGGGCATGTAGACATGATCAAGACGACCTACTGAAGTTCAAACCGACATCACAACAGGGAAGAAAGGAGATATCAGAAGTGACTTTGAACATAACATAATTGTTTGTGCACTAAGTATTTCATTCATGACTGGGAATGTGATGCAGAACTGTCTCCAAGGTTTACAGAGAATGGTCCAAATGGGAGAAAGTATCCAGTGGATTGCAGTTCTCTTGGCCAAACTGCCTTGTTGATAGAAAGATAGGAGTAACTTAAACGGTATGCAGAAGAGCCTTTCTGAATACAATCCACATATAATATCAAAAATGTTTCCAGCACCGTGTTGAATCTATGCCACGAAGAAGAAGAATTTCGGCAAATCTGAAGTCAAAAGGTGTCCCTAATTAAGCCCAATTAGTAAAGTTAAAGTATTAATTTATCTTTCAAAAATTGAGGAATGATGAATTGAGGTAGTTCTGAAGATTAAAAGGGTTGAACCTGATACTAGCAAAGTGTACCTATTTAAGAGGCCAATGAGTATTTTTCATGCTGTTAGTTTAGTGTCCCATTACATTTCTACATATGACCATTGGCTTGATGTTTAAAATAATTAAAAATCAATGAGTTGAATAGAAAAATAGTAGGGGTGTCCCGATCCGGTATTGATATTGAATATCAGTCTGATATCAGCAAAAAAAAAAGCAAATATCAGATTGTATCTGCCTGCATCTAAAATCTCAGATATAAGCACTCTGATACAAGTAGTCAATTCTAATTTATTTTTCATTTATTTAATTTTGTTGTAGAATATGCTTATGTTAAACACGGTGGTTATTTTCAATGTAAAAATATAAGTTTTTGTTTTTACTGGATTTCTTGACGTTACCCTTCAGGGTCTTCTAATTTAGTTTTCTTTTTTTTTCTATTAAATTGTACTTTATTCTTATTTTTAAGGTTAAAATTTATTAAACTCTTGGTTAATAACAAATGAGTCCGTTTTTCTCATACCTACTATTACTGACTACTATACTCTGTTTGAGTAATCTCACCTGATCAAGCCTTTTCTTACATATCATAGCACAAAATAAACAATAAAAGTGTTAATGATTTCTACTGATATCGTATCAGTATCGGTATTGGCCAATACTCAAGGCTGCCATATTGGTATCGTATCGGAGGTGAAAAAGTTGTATCGGGACACCCCTAACAAATTAAAGTATTAAATCAAGTGTAACTTTGTAGCAGAAAGATAGAATGAAATAAAGATTCAGAAAGAGGCCATTTCTTGTGTCAAAACAAAACAAAATATGATTTTATTTACTTGAAATCCATCAGATAAACACATTATGAATATATATACATTTACTAAAGTTTATATGTAGTGGAAACACTAAACATCACCTTTAACAACAACATTAAAAGATTTATTTTTCTTAAGCTGGTCAACTTAATCAAGGACTTCCTGCTTTTGAAAGCCTGATCAAAACCTCCTAATGAAAACCAGCGTGTCTTCTTTACCTTCAGGCCACAAGACAACAACAGTTATTTGACTGATTTAGAGTAATTAACATGTTTGATTCCCTGGTGCAGCGCAGAGGGAAAAGGAAACCCTTTTAAAAGCTTGTTTTAATGACAGACACTTATGTTCTGTCTTGTGTCTCTGAAAGCAGCTCTTTACAAACACACATCAACTGAAGTCCTCTGGGACTTGGAAAAAAAAGCTTCTTCAGTCAAAAAGAATTAATTTAAAGCTGCCTGAGGAATCTCAAAGTGTGGGGACAACGGGCCTGTGTTTACCTTTAAAGGCCTATGATGCTTTAGTTACAGAGATTTTCTGTCATATCTCTTCTTTGATTACAAAAACTAAAAATGTGAAACAACATCTATACAATCAAAGCTTTTTTTCTCCAACATCTTTAAAATGAAAAGATATATACACATTGGAAGACAAAACAGAAAGATGGAACAAATAAAGATCATGACACAATTTCCACAATAAGTTTTTTGTTCATAAAGGGTGTAGAATGAAATACAAAACTTATCTAGTCCTAACCCTCATTTTTCAAAAAATGAACTCAAATAACTAAAGCCTCAGGTATTCAGAATATCACCAAATAATACAGCCTAATAAGGCTAACAGCAAAACTGTAACCTAAACATTAAATCTAAATCTTAACATTACCCACAGTAAAAATCAATCTAATTTATGTGCACACTATTCTCAGGCAAACCTTTGTCTTTTACTTAATACCGTCATAGTCTGGTATTTTATTTTCTATCTAATATTTTTTAACCTACTTATTATTGTACATGTTTTCATTTCTTTAGTGCAGCTTTTTCTATGATGAACTCCTTTTGTTGATATGCAGTGTACTCTCATATTGGCCCTAACTGTATTTTTTTTAAACATGTGTAAACCTTTTGGATTATGTTTACTCCCTTTTTCTGACAACTTTCATCAAATTACATTTCACTTACTTCTAAATTTATTTAAATAAAACCCAACTCTAAACCATTTCATAAATGAAAACCCATTTACATAATCGAGCCTGATTAAACATTCTCTCACTAAACAGATTTAAAAATTGATTTTTTTCAGCCTCACTCCAGTTTAATGAATTTACACCGACGCAGTTGGCTGATGCGGCTGAATTAAGAGGCCTGCTTTTTCATTTAATCAACACGCTTAGAGCAGAGAAACAGACGTGTCGCCACTTTAAAAAGCAACGCAAGCAATCAATTTCAATTATCAAGAGGAGAGAAAACACAAGAAAATAGCTGGAAATCTCTAAAAGCAGAAACAATACAGAACAAACTAGTGGAAATGTAATATTTGCCCTTTTTTTTCTTCTGCTGCTGCAAGTTTTTGCAGCTGCAGCCATTAAAACATCAATGGCTCCGATCTATAAAAAAGTCTTTGGATGGAGCATATACGTTGGCACGGGCAAACATGCTCTGCCTGTGCCAGTTTCCATTTAGTATAAAATCCAGCAGACGCTGAATAAATACTCCACCCTTAAGCTCTCTTTTGACTGTGACACATGGGCTTCCTGATGGTGTGGAGGGCAGATCCGTCACAGAGGCTGCGGTCAGTCTAAACTGTCTGTGCTAACAGCGTATGCAGTGTTTCCTCTACATTCATTTAGGAGCGGCGGGCCGCCGCTCCTAAATCCTACCCGCCGCTCCTGCAATTTTTTTTTAAAACTGTAAATACACCACCGCAGCATCATGTCGCTGCCTTCACATCAGAGTCCTGCATTAAATCGGGTGTCGCGGGTGTTGAGGCAAATAACTATCTTGTGTCGCTATGGTTTGCTTACATCTAATAAAATGCATTTTTCCTCTCCGCTCTGAAAAACGCCTCCTCCCTCGCTCCTCTTGTGCAACACCGATAAGCCGCGCGGCAACCAAACCGTCTCTCTGCAGGCGGAGTCCCCCCACATGCAGTCTTTATTGAGGCTGCTGTCACCGCGGGCCGAGACGTAGCGGTGATTCAGCGAACGCCAGAGCAGAGGCCACCTAAAAGTGTCTCACAACACTCCCTGTCATAGAACGAGCCGATAACTTCTGAATCATTAATTCTCTTTAATAACAGACTCAAACAGCGTGTCATACAGTTAGCAGTTCTCTCTCTCAGTCTACACTTCCGTTACCCTCAGCCAATCCCCGGGCTCCCCCTTAGCAGCGTTAACATTACAAAGATCGTCTACTCTGAAGATGCTCACTCTGACATACTACTATGACACTCCCTTCCCTAAAAACAATTCATTTTGGCTTAGAGTTTACTTGCAGTTACAGTAATCTTGAAGACCTTGCAAAAATGATGATCCCCAACCTGCCTGAAAATGAGCAAGTAAATAACCCAAATACCTTTTTTATGTTTGTAGAGACTTTACAGAATTTTTAGGTCTTCTTTTATAGGCAACATAATTGCATAATATGAACATAAGCCCTGTTATAATATTGTTGTGTTTGTTCTTTTGTCAGAAAGAGCCCTATTAGTGATTACTGTAGCTGTGCCCAGCATTACATCTTTACCTCCTGTGAGAGATACACACACACTCACACTCAGGCGGCAGATGAAGGAGCAACCATAACGGTTAAAAAATATAATAAAAAAAACCCAATTTAAACAAACATTAATGGATGACCTGAAGCTTACCAAACAATCTCCCCAAGCAAAAATCTCAGCATTTTAAGCCAATTGTCCTTACTAAGACGGGAAGCACAGCTAGCAGCAGTGTAGGAAACTTTCAGCATGTAGTTTCTCCTCATTGTCAGTCACTTGCTATAACTTTATGATTCATCTTCTCTCCACCTGCTGAGCTTACATGGTTACATGAAATGTTACATTCTTCCTGTTTTTTTTAAATACTTTTTATACTTTATGCAGTTTATTTTAAATTCTTTTGAGAATGTTGTAGTTGTGTGCCCACAGTGCTCACTATTTATTCAGATCTAAATACTCTTTAATTATGATATTATGGAGCATTATTGACAGACCCCCCCCCCGCAACCCCCGCCCCAAGGCAATGAACCTAGAGGAAACACTGGCGTATGGATTTCAGCGGTGACCCAGATTCACGGTCAAGTCACAAAAACTTTTTCAGGTTTTTCACAAAGAGAAGCTCCTTTTCTGCTGCATGTCGTAAAGCTCAGGCTCAAGGTTTGACCCTTTTTGCCCTCAGAGCTGCTTTTACTCTTTGGGCAAAAAGGGTCGAATCGATCCAGAAAATCTGAATCGATACCCATCCCTCGTATAAACAGTAGTTATATTGATTCTTGAAGCCTGTTAATAGGTTTTTGATTCTCAACCCTATTTACAGGTCAATTCTTTGATAATTAGCCAGTTCAGCGCTGCTTGGCTGCATGTTGTCAACAACTCTGCATTTGTTCTAACATCTATGCTCTGAAACGTGCTTGCTAACACAAGCAAATGGACTCAACTGACAAAGAAACGACAGTGTGATGTCACACCCGTAGACCTATTGGCAGGGCGAGGGGAATGATATGTTTTATGCAGTTGCTGACCCCACAGTGGGGGAGAGGAAGTCGTCTTGAGGCTGCAGACCTTTTGTTTTGTTTTGTTCATAGAAGTGCTTTTACACAGATAAGTCATGTTAAACACACTAAAGAGCCTATAAAGTTATAAAAGTAGAATGTGTGCTCTAAAACATTGACTTATTGGTGCTAATGGCCTGCAAATATGCTTAACCTGCTTGCCACAGTGGTGGGTTAAAGTATATTTTGCCATAAAACATTATAAACAGCATGGAATTATACACAACCACAAATAATTTCTCAAACTGTCAACCATTATCTGTAATCACACCTCTCATGTACTCTAAGTTTTTGTGTTTCTAAAAAATTAAATCAATCATTTTGGCTTAGAGTTTACTTGCAGTTACAGTAATCTTGAAGACCTTGCAAAAATGATGATCCCAACCTGCCTGAAAATGAGCAAGTAAATAACCCAAATACCTTTTTATGTTTGTGAGGACTTTACAGAATTTTTCGGTCTTCTTTTATGGGCAACATAGTGCATAATATGAACATAAGCCCTGTTATAATATTGGTGTGTTTGTTCTTTTGTGTCAGAAGAGCCCTATTAGTGATTGCACATGGCTGTGCCCAGCATTACATCTTTACCTCCTGTGGGGGTCCAGACTGTGGAGCTTTTTGCTGTCTGGGTCTTGGACTGAAAATGTTGGAAACTCCTGCTCTGGATTAAGAAAAGTCTATAAAATGATAACATGTTGGGTTCTTCCTTGAAGAAAACTGATCCTGGAGTTTTGTGAGCTGTTGTTCAAACAAAGTGATGACGCTGCTCTCTGTGGAGAACAGAAATATCAAACACAGGGCTGTTTTTGTCTCTGTGTGGGCTGTTACAAAGCTGGTTTTAAACCTGCATTGTCCAAGCTTTGCATTTTGTCATGAATAGAGGCTTTTTACTTTTGTCCTCTTGTGGATTTTCGTTTCTCTTTTTTCCCTCAGTCTCATTAATCTTCTCTTAACCCACACGTTAAGCTTAACCCTTCAGAGGGATCCATCACCCTCTGGGTAAAATACGGATTAAATAGTCTCAATTTATTTATTTTACATACAAACAAAACAGATTTTTTGGTTTCTGCTGTAAGTCTATATGGAGTAATTTTGTTTATGAATAACTTGCAGGGTCACAGCAATTACAAAATGTTTAACATCTATCTATCTATCTATCTATCTATCTGTCTATCTGTCTATCTGTCTATCTGTCTATCTATCTGTCTATCTATCTGTCTATCTGTCTATCTATCATTCTATCTACCGTTCTATCCTTCTATCGTTCTATCTATCCTATCTATCCTTCTATTGTTCTATCTATCTATTGTTCTATAGTTCTGTCGATCGTTCTATTGATCGTTCTATCTATCTATCTATCTATCGATCATTCTGTCTATCTATCGATCGTTCTATCTATCTGTCTATCTGTCTATCTGTCTATCTGTCTAACTGTCTTAATTTAATAAAACAGTAACTTAAAGTTTTGGGCCCTTCTATCAAAAGTGCGTCAACCAAGTACCAGCCAATGGTTAAAACAAATGTTGTCAAGCCTACCGTTGGAAAGAATTGCCTATATTCAAAAAGCCAAACAGCATAAATTTGAAGGTTTATGGAAGCCCTTAATTGATTATGTCAAGAACTCAGACTTGACAGAAAACCAAACTGATGACTAACTTCTGTGGATATGGCAGGAGAATATATTTCCTGTCTCTTCTCTTACTTTTCAAATGCCCATAGCTTATCATTATCTTTATGTCATGACCCATTACATTGGGTTTATAATCTGTTCTGTAACAAGAGAAGCATGTTTTGTGTTTATTATTTTTTATTACTATTATTGTGATCGCTTTGTTTTAACATGTGTGTTCTTTTTTGCTGTATTTGGCAACGGATCTATGAGAAATGACATATGGCCATAGCTAGGCCATACATGTCAAAAATGTTTGGTGACTATCATCTTATGCTGCTGTAAAATTCAAATAAAGATAATGTTGGGAAAAAAAGTGCGTTTAATATGATTTCCATAGAAAATGATTGGATTGGGGACTGACCTGACTGATATTTAGAGTAGTAGCAGTGAGACGTTTTTCTCTCACTGTGTAAATAACGGTTTGTGTCCACTGTCACCTTTTTTGAGTTGCTGTCATATTTCATAAACCAAAGTAGACAAGCGGTTCACTTCCCTGAAGGAAAACACCCTCAGCGTCAGCTGCTTTTAGTCGCCTTCAGCTCCCGTGACATGCAGATGGACAGTTTTTTTTTTTTTTTTAAAGTATATTTTTGGGGCATTTTGTGCCTTTATTGATAGGAGAGAGACAGTGGATAGGCTTGTGAAAGGGGGTGAGAGAGTAGGGGAAGACACTCTGCAAACTGGTCACAGGCGGGATTTGAACCTGGACTGGCAGAAGCATGTACATGGGGAGCCTGGTTGCTAACCACTCCGCCAAACCAGCAACCCGCAGATGGACAGTTTAATACAGAATATACCTCAGTAGTCCAGCCTTTTAAAAGCATATTGTGCAGCTGATTAGATGATTGTTCTTTCAATCACTTTCATTACAAGCCAATCAGATAATCTAGTAGGTGGGTGCTACTGCTGCGGTGTAAAGTACGAAATTTGAGCCAATTCATACAACAAGCTCTCGCCAAACAACACTGAATGGAGCAAAAATATATTTTCAATTGAGATATGGTTTTAGTGCTGTTTTTATTTTTTCTTTAATAAAGAAATGCAGTTCAGATCTGACAAAACTGTTACTGAAGCTGTTAGCATCTGTGCTAAGCTTTGTAAGATTCCTGCTGTTGTCACAGTTGAACCGCTCTTTTAAGCGAACGATGAGAACCGATTCGCAGTTTTGAGGGAGCTGTTTGTTTCTTGAACTTGCATTTAACAATGGCTCACAAACGGCTCACTCAGAACTGCAAATTGGTCCTTACTGTTCTCTTAAAAGAACTGTTCAAAAGAATCGACTCGTTCGTGAACTTGACATCTCTAGTGCAAACCACTCAAAAGTAAGTCAACATAAACGTAACATAAAGGGATAAAAAACAAGTCACAACATAAAGAGTTGAGAAACAAATAAAAGCCTAAACATGTGCTTGTGCAAAACCTAACAAGGCCTATATGACCTATATGAAAACTTTACATTTTCAGTAATTATATTTTCAAACAAGGCAACAACTTGTGATTGGAGTATGTTAAGAAATAAAATCTTGATATTTTTCATTTTTAAATCTGCAGAAAATAATTTAATTAAATTGGTTTAATTGACATGTTTCACAGCCCTACCCTACATATTAATACTGAGAAGAATTTTCAACCACGTATTTTTTTGTTCAGTATTTTCCTCTTTGGTAAATGATCTATAGCTCCGACCACATCACTGAATCCTTGCCATCCTCCACATTAGAGAGGCTGTTTGTCTCCTTCACCATCATGAACATTGGCCCTGTTATCCGCAGAGAAAAGTGCAGCGTTTGCCTCCGCTCGTTTTAGTGTTTGCTCATGAGGAGGGATACTTATGTGCCGTCAACTCAGCAAATCGAATCACATGACGCCCACATCCTCTGGAGCCGTGGGCGAGGAGCAGCGCTGTGATGATGCTGCTGAGTGGAGTCAGTGTGTAAACCTCGGTTTGTGTCCAGGTGAGAGCAGCAGAAGGTTGTTTTATATTCAGCTTTAAGAGCTCTCACCGTTGATGTAATCAGATCTGAAGCTTTAGAAGAGGGCAGGCTTTGGCTCGGTGATGTTTCTGCTTCGTTTTATTTTATTACAAAGGCTCGAGGAGATGTGGTTGAAATCCCTCTTAACGTGGCGGTTCTTTGAGGATTCTGGGGGCTTTCTGTGAGCTGGAGCACGGTCAGGTTTGGCTAGATTGAAGCGAATAGAGGGACTAAATTCTTAACTGCTTCATCCAGGTTTCTCAGTCTGATTTTGGCCTTGAACAAATATAAATATTAACAGATTTAGAGAGTGTAAGAGATCCCTACACAAGGACAAATAATGATGGATTTAGCAGTTTTATTTTTGTACTTTGTGATGTGATAATTGAGGATTAAACAGAACAGGGTCTAATCTCTCGCAGGTCATGATCATGCAGTCAAACATGACTCTAATGTAAACAAACATGGTGAACAAACAGTACAAATTGAAGCTAATGTAGCTAGCAATTGCCTTCCTACATTTGTGGTGGGAACAATTTCATTACAGCATGTGAACCTTTTTATTTTAGCACATATCAACAAATTTACTGTCTATTATTAGGGATGAAAAATCAAAAACCAATTCCAGTTGAGAATCGTTAACAGCTTCATCAGAGAATCGGTATCATGAGTCTTTTTGCTAATCAATTCCCTTATCAATTCATTCCACTGACAAGGTTCAGAAGTGTCAGAATTACGGCTTAATTTTTTACAAAAGGCACCTACTGCAGAACCTTAAAGGTGTAGTCAACGATGTGGAAGAAAACGAGTTGAGAGGTTGTTTATAAACAAATTTAGACCCGCCTCTCCCTTCATACCTCACCCCTGGCTCCACCCCTGAAAGCTGATGGACGTGCATCATCATGGAAATGGCCGTAGAAACTGCGTAGCTGACCAACGTAGCTAAGGTAACCCCAATTGTCGGACAACTTGACTTGAATGCCCGACAGCTGTTACTGTTATGTGAAGCACCACAAAGCTAATGTTGCTTACCTATCCAGCAGAAAGACTTTTCACTCCTCTGCCCTTTTTCTTTTGGGCTGTTTTTCAGCCATTGCTACTGCACCTATTGTATCTCTCTCTTATGCTAACTGCACACGCTACGCAACCTACAACTCTCCCTCCCCCCTCTGTCTGATCTGCGCATGAGTATGATCACCCCCTGGATGTGGGGTAGGTGTACCCTGTTTTGGTGACTCGGCCCAAAACAGCAATCGAGCCACAGTATTTACCTGCTGAAATTCAGAGCCAAGGCTGTGTATTGAAACCGGACTTTTTTTTTCAACATGCTGTCAGAGGTGACAAATACGGTGATTTTGACAAATAGTGCATTAGATTAGATTAGAAGATCGCTGACTACACCTTTAAGTGAGTAGAAACACCAGCAACTTGAAGAAGCAGTTATCTGTGCTGTGACTAAGGCTATCACTTTTCCTAAAAATCAAAGTCGAATGGTTTTCGGACATGCACCCAAAAAATCGAAGATATTCGATTATTCGGTTTGTCCTCTCGGAGTGGAAATTCTTTGTTTACTGAGGTCAAGAGAGCAGCAGATGTGACTGAGGGTCAAGCTGCACTCAGAGCGCCCTCTGTTGGACGGAACGGTCCACTGCTCCAGACATCCTGATGTGCCGCTACACTCAATATTTTGCATTCGAAAATGTATATACTATTCGGTTACGGATATTTATCCCCATATTAGACCGGTTATTCGAATATCAAATATAAAGTGACAGCCCTAGCTGTGACATGTGTTTGACATTGTTGACACTGAAAATCTACAGACCAACATTTGCCCACACGGAAAATCTGCAGGAATCAATAAGGGAATGGTTAATGGATCAATTAGCAGGGTCGTTAATAGCATTAGAATCGATATAATCTTACCAATTCCCATCTCTAGGTATTATGGACTATTAACAGTTTTTTTTTACATTGAAATCTTATTTTGAAGTGCAGTTTTATTCAGACTCACATGAGTTATTCATTCAATCGCTCATTCTCTATACTACTTATCCCTCCGGGGTTGTGGGGGAGTGGAGTCTATCCCAGCTGTCATGATTAATTGTGCAGCCCAAACAGGAAACAACATGCTACCATGACACTTAAAGAACTGCAATTGAGACTTTTTCTTTTTACAGCTGTTTATATACAAGCATTCTCGACTTCAGTCAATTTAAAACAATCATACTGTCAATCATGCCCCTTGCCAACAGATTTCTATATTAATAAATAATCTAAAATTAATAAATTAACAGAAACTTTCATGATTAAAGATAAAACAAAAGCTAAGGTGACTGTTTTCAGGTGGAGTTAAGGGCAACATTATTTTTGTCTTTTTTTTAAGTATAGGACACATCTCGTTCAATCTTTTTTTTAGGTATTACTGCGTGCATATATTCTTGCCTTTCTACCCCACCTCACACCTTAGGATGCTTGGGTTCCACTGTGGAGCCTCTGGCCTCATTCATTTGGAAATCTTTCTCTAAATTTTTCATGTTCCAGGTGAAAATGGTGTGCATTATTTGTATTCAGCCTTGCAGTGCCCCCTCCACTCCGCCATGGGCTTCACTTTGGGAGCCATTGGCTTAACAGAAGGCATCTCGCCACCCTCGTCGGTGTTTTGCGTCCCCTCGAGGGCCCTGACCCTCACTTTGGGAACCTCTGCTTCAGCGTTTCATCCTGCATCAAACCAACTAGACAGCACTGTGAGTAGGTGTGGGTAGATTGCGGGTAGATGTAGCCCATGTGCCCACATTACATGTCGTGTTGCATGTTTTCAGCACAGCAGTGGAAGATGTTTCATTTTCTGTTTCCTAAAATAAGAAATGAAAACAGCGGGTCCAGTGGGGGACATTTCCTTATATAGAAAAGACAATAAACACAAAAACATTCCTCCGTGTTCGTCCCATCCTCCATGTTTCCCATCTCATCATCCTCATCTGCTCCCTCCTTCATCCCACCCTCCTCTCATCCTCACACACATCATCCTCTCCTCATTTTTCTCCTCCTCCTCACCGTCAGCTTCAGGGTCTCCGTCAGCCTGCGGTGTGTGTGTGTGTGTGTGTGTGTGTGTGTGTGTGTGTGTGTGTGTGTGTTTATCTGCATTGTGTGTGTGTGTGGAGCCTGGGAAAAAGAGAGGGCATAAACAACAGAGCAAACAAACCACCTGCTTCCTGCTGAGGTCTCGTGTTGTTAAATGTGTGGACAGAAATAGAGACGGGCAACCTCGGCGTAGAGAAAGAACAGAGGGAGGGAGGACGACAGCCAGCACAGCATTTATTCACAGAAAATAACCACATCACAGATCAACAGAAACAGGCTGCAGTGACACCTGAGGACGCCGGGGAATGGTGAAGGAGAATTGTTATTTATTGATTATTTTCCTCAGCTTAAAATATGTCTGCAAATTTCTTTAAGGCTTATTTTGGCATTAGTGCTGTTATTTGGTAGACAGAAATTGGAGGAGTTGGGGGAAAAAGAATGAGGGATGACATCAGAAAAAAAAATCCAATAGTTGTCACGCAACCAGAAACGCATACATATTAATTTACAATATTAATATATACATTTTTACATATATTAACTAGGGCTGGGACGATGCGCTTTTCTCTTGATTCGATTTTTTATGATTTTTTTTAGGTGCCGATTTGATTTAAATTGCAATTCTACGTAAGGCCAATTTTTGCAACCTTTAGTTAGCTTTTTTAACACCAGAGGAAAAGATGAATAATGACGATGCCTATGGACTATATCAGGAAAAATACACACCACATGTGAGTCAATTTTTAGGATTTATTCAGAAATATTTTAACCAGCTGTTTATACTTTCTCTTCAAAAGCCTGGATTGCATTTAAAAGTGGCTTATTAACACAGACTAAAATGAAGCATTCAAATTTGGAAAAAAAAAATCGATTTAAAAATGGTCAAACAAAAAATCCAGATACATATATGAATCGATTTTTTTGTTCCACCCCTAATATGTATGGTGGATATATTGGCAGTATTATTAGCAAATAAACATAAATGTGCCATATTTCTGCAACGTATAACCACTGCATTGGCACAATTAAAAAACACAAGTTTATTTTTGATTAATTGTTGTTTGTCATGTTGATGACATCAGCGCGACAAAGCACGTCCATGTAAACAATTGAAAGGAGCATGGAGGCTGTGGACACACTTTTCTTAACCTTGTACTTTTGTCCCTCTTTAAAAATGTACAATCTCAGCGCTGATTATACAAAGGTGGATGGAATTAGAGAGAGTCACATAAGTTACAGATGGAGGGGATGGGCGTGATATTATGCCGTGGGGACATCACGTAGAGCTGGGCAATTTCCCCCCCAAAAAATCTTCAATTTAAACAAAAAAAAAAAAAAACTTGATTCACAATTCGATTTGACGCCCCCGCCCCATTTAAAATGGAATAACTACTCACTGTAAATTTATTTCCAAAATATACATTTATTTATACTTAAACAATACATTTAAAGTGCCTCCAGGTCAAAAAATCAACACAGAAAACGACACAAAGTGCCTGTGCACTGTAGTTTTATACACTTGTTTGAATTAACTATGAAGATAACAAAATGCCTGAGGTAACGCTTATGGTGAAAAAAACTAAAATCTAAAAAACTCAACTCTTGTTGTAAAAAATGTAAAAGTGTACAAAGTAATGAGAAAAGTGCCTCAAAGTGCAAGCAACAAAATGCCTGAGGTAACAGAAACCCAACAGGTAACACACTGGTTACAGGAAACTCACAGTATGTAACAGAAAACTCAACTCACTCATCACTGGTTACAGCCGCCGCCATGTTGTCTATGTTGTTTATGCGCGTGATGTCTCGGGGGAGGAGAGTGACATACTGGAGGAAGTGCACTATGGAAAGCTTCAGGTCCTTGTGAATGTGAAATGAACGGGTTGAATAAAAAAAAAAAAAAACGTGTTAAACTCGAGTTTCAGGAAAAACTAATTGATTTGACTTGCCATTTCTTTTGCCAAGGCCTAACATCACGCTGACGTCATCCGTGAATTAGCAGGTTGACCTGGGTGTGATGTTCCCACTGAAGCCGATCGGAGAAGAGCCAATTAAAACCTGTGTCGCTTGCAGGGTCAATCAACCCACATCGAAATGCAGATTAAACCCTTTCAGACTGCTGACAGGAGCGGATTGTTTCCGGGTTTAAACTGTTTCTTTGTAGGGGTGTAAATCACCATTTTTATGATGTTACTATACAATATCGATTCTTTGGACAACGATACGATATTTGCTGATATCACAAAGTCTGCCACGATTCAATTTCGATTTGCTACGATTCAGGGGCCTTCGATTGATTTAAGACGATATTATGTACTCATGTAACACAGTCAATCAAAATCAGCACCTGACACAAGACAGAAATACAAAGCAATATTGATAATTTTATTACTGAGACATGAAACGATGTGCTGACCTTTGGGTATAATAGTTTATAGAGGATTATAACCATCTGCATCATCCAATTTTTTTAAATTAAATTTGGTTTAATTCAGGTAAGGTGCTTTTTTTGCCCCCACAATTACCTAATGGTAAACATTATTGTTACATTATAATGTTTTTATATTATATCAAGTAATGATGCAACATTATAATACAAATTATTGAATTATTATTTTAATGTTATCATTATTGACCTCCAACGTTTGACCATGCTCTATCAAACCAAAAATGTGTGCTTTTCATTTTACTTAAAGCTGCTATGAGGAGAATTTATTGCCGGCGTAATGCTGCATTCCAGTAACCTCGGAAATTAGAGTGACATCATCTCCCACTTATCGGTGTTCCAGTTGAAGTCAGAAAAAAACATTCTGATCTACCAGGCTATTGTTAGCTGTTGTTAGCACGCCCTGCGTTGTTGTATGAAGAATGTGATTATCACTGTGGCAGCATTTTTGGAAATATAAATCTAGTAATACTATGTATACAGCTGATCTAGAGCGACACACCCCAGTCAGAAGTGAAAATAAATTGATTATTACAGGAGCTAAATAACTGTTCACACTGTGGGCATATCCATCTTCGATTGTCAACTCGGGGTGGCGAGGTTTCACCGAGTTCCCAGTAGGAAATTCAGACTTCGGGGGACGTTCCAGTTTTAGTTTCAAACTCGGAACCCAGAAATTCCGACTTCTGACTACAACTTGAACGCACCGGAGACGTGAAGCCAAATGTGTTTGTTTATGATGCTAATGAATGCAGCATGGATCTTTCTCGGAACTCTGCATTGCTTTACAACTTCTTTTTCAACAACTTACAGGATGCAAAGCGACGAGGTAATGTACCTCTTTCTAGTTATAGCGGTAGTTTTTGATGTGTGACGACAAGCAATGCGGGAAAAAGTTATTATCGTAGTTGTAGCCGGCTATATATCACTACTAACAGCCCGGCGCTCTCAGACGTGTAATATAAATGATAAAATAATATAAATTTGCTGTTGTTTTAATTGTCTGGTTCCCCGAAGTTGAGTATCCAGGCCAGTCCAGCCCTGTACGACCCGACCAGGAGGCTAAAGAATAGCATTTATAGATAACCTATTTTGATGCTATGAAACTCATCTTTAAGTGTGTATTTCGATCAGGCATATATCTAAAAGTGAGACTTTTTTGTAATTACTTAAAAACTCCTCACAGTCTCTTTAAATCAAAACATTTCTCATGTTCAAAATTCAGAACAGGTTGGTCCGGTCGGGATTTCAAAATAAAGGCGTGCATTGAAGATGACGATGTTGATCGATGTTTTGAGTTTCCATCGACGTGATTGGATCATTGCCTAACCAATCCATGTATCTATCCAGATTGATGGATCATTACCTCCCTAGTTGTTTGGCCAGTGTGAAAGGATACAAGAGACAGCCACTGTCAGCTGGAAAGGCTCCAGCCCCTGTGACCCTGAATGGATAAGCAGGATGGATAATGGATTGATAGATTGTTAAATATATTTTCTTGCCCTATCACTTATAAAAAAGCAAACTAATACATCTAAAAGACCTGATAGATTACCCAGCCTTACCTAATATGTTTGATTTTTAGTCAGCGTTCTGGTCTTTCCGCCTAATCCTGACATTTCACACTGTCATTAAAAATCTAAATTAAGACTTGAGGATGCATTTCCTCACTGTGCTTTTAATCAGCGTCTCATTTTAGAGCCCGGTCCAAACACCTGCTCCTGACTCAGCCGTGAATCACGACTGCTTGATGGGACTCAGTCACACCCGTCTCTCCGCGTACACACTGACGCACACACACAGACCCGGGGATTCCCTGCAGCCCGCGGCCGGCCTGCTGTCTCATGTGTCTGCTCGTCTGGTCGCACGTCTCTGCAGCTTTTTCCTTTTTTTTCCCTTCATCGATCCATCACGACGTCTTTTCAGATTTTATTCCTCAGAGATGCTGGCTCTCTGGACATGTTGTCGTACATCTAACACCTCTGAAAGTGTAACCTTGCCCTCTGCTGTAAACACATCTATCTGCTCCCTGTGTGCGATCAGGTTACAGGCCCTGTTTGCTCTGTGTGAAGGCTGAGCTGTATTATGAAGCTCCGGGTCATGACCTGCTATTGAAGGATCGACCCAGCTGTTGCTAAGTGAGCTGTGCTAACGAAAAGGAACACTGTGTACAGTAGAAGGATTGTGTGTCCGTTCAGTGCGTCTTAATAGCTATGCTGCCCTCTGGTTAAGAGGTGAGTACATTATTAAAACCAGTGTAAGTGCCCTCATGTTGTCATGTTCGACTGTAGTGTTTGCTCAGCTTGGGTCACTGAAAGGACAGCAGTCTCCTGCCACATTTATTCATATCATATTATTTACACTGGTTAAGTTTTCTCTTTTAACATGCAGTCAGTTTTAATTATGGCTGTAGGCATGCAGAACTAACACAGCAAAAATCTGAATTTCATGCAGCATACTTTAAAAAGATAATTTTACATAAATACATGTTTTTAAAACTTGGTATGTGTAAAGATATGATGCTGCCATAGATTATTTACATTGACTCTCAGGTTTAATGGTTCCATTTGAGTGGTAAAAATAGCCTTAATTGTTGACTCAAAGTTAATAATTAATTGAGCTGCTGCAGAGCGTCAGGGCCTAAGTTACTCAAAAAGTTAACACTTTTACACGAGGCCCAAGCCGGCCAAATCCATGAGAACGGTGCCTTGAGTGCCTTAATCTGCAAACTTTTGAAACCAGGGTCCAGGGTGGAGAGGGTTGAAAACGCACGCCGCATGGCTTACTGTAAACAGGATTCAGCACTTCAGGGTGAAACACTGACGTCACCACATGCGCAGTCAATTTCACATTAAGGCTACGCCCGCATACTAGGAACAACAACAGTTTCGATCGTCTGCCGAGTAACGTGTGCTGCTTGCCATGTTCGTTTTTTTATCCAGACAAAACTATTTAGACAGGTTTGTTGTCCAAACAAGAAACTCCTGCGTCGATATGCGTCCACTTGCCACTGTTGTTTGAAAATTTTTTTCTTCTTTGTGTGTGTTGTAACAGCGCTGTTTCTCTGCAAACTTACATCGCCATCTACTGGACTGGCATGCACACCACAGCGTTTTCAGTAGCTCTGGTGTCTCCATGTAAACTCAAAATGGTTTTTAAAATGCAAAGGAAGAACTTTTTTAATAAAGTAAAGCAGGTCACACATTACAGGATTATCAGCCTGAGTTTTGACCTAATCTACCCCCTCCTAGCAAAACCAGCACAGGCCTGATTGTCTATCCTGTGGTGTGTAGTACGGTTGTTCAGTTTGCTTTTACACTAGTCAGGCGGCACAAAACCTGCCAGATGTTGTCTGACCTAGCCTCCCACTACCAGTTGAGGCTTTAGCTGCATTTTTTTGGTCCTGCTATTCTGTCTTTTGTTGCATTATGAGCTGGAATCACACAACAGGCTTTGAGTAATAACACTGTTCACATCAAGCAGTTCAGAATTTTTCTGTGCCATAACATAAAGCTGAAGTTGCATTTAGGCTGCATTGGGTGGTACTTGCATGTGGACTAGAGTGAAGCGTAAACATATTATACATCAATTTGTAGATGTTAGCCTGTAAAGACGACCTTAGTATTGGTGCTGGCAATGCTAATGTTAGCTTCACTCTGCTTTATTTTGTCAAAGAACACTATGTTAGCTCTATACATTAAATTGTACCACACAGATGTTTCATTTAACACTTAATGTGACATGAACCTTGTCAAAGACAGTCCCTACCAATGTGCTTTCTGAGTTTCTGAGGGAATTTCTCCGAGTATCACTGAGTAACTGTGATGACCACAGACTAACCAGCATGTCCGTGGAGGATTTTTGTGTTCTCTCCCAGTTTCCCAGCAGTGATCAGAAGGTCAGGAAAAGAGCAGAAACATGATTCCCCATAAGAAAAGCTTCAAGTTACATTCTTTCCTCCTTTAAAGAAAAAATTGAGTCCATTTCTGATAAAAATCTGCAGGTATTGACACTGCCTCAGAAGCCGCCATTGTTTTCAAACATGCAGTCACTTCCTGTTGTCGTCACGTCCGTAGCTCCCGCCTCTCTTCTCTGATTGCGCCGTTAAGCATTTATACGAGTGAAGTTGTTGGACAATGGAGAATGGAAAGACTAATATGCAGGATTTCAGAATCAGGCAGGTTCTGTCCTTATTACCCAAATTATTATTGAAAATATGGACCAGTGCCCGAATGCTCATGCAAACAAATCCTTAAAAACATTTTCACATCTGTGTTTGGATCATCACCAAAATCTAATCATTTCTTTTTAGTGCCTTTACCAACATTCACATAAAATGTCATTCAAATCTGTTAAATACATTTTGAGTTGTCTCGCTCGAAGACTAAAGGAAGGTGAAACAAAAATCAATAATATAATTACAAACATAACCATGATGGAGGTAAACAAACTTACAAGTAAACTTCACAGCACCAAGGCTGTTTAATGTCTGATTGAAGCAAGTGCACTTGAGTCATGATGCTTCAGTATTTATAACTGGTAAAATGATCACATTGGTCGCAGCTAACTTTTCTGATGAAAAAATGTTGTCAGAAGTTCGGTTCACACTCGATTATGCAGCAAGTGCCAACATCACTGGTCATCAAGCTGATGCTGCAGTGAGTCAGTTTGGCTGGGCATCGTCCCCGGGGCAGCTCTTTGTGTCAATTAAATGATCAACATTTGGCACCAATGAGTCAATCAGACGTCATGTTCAGGTCTTTCTGTTGAATTTAAGGGATGAATGAACATCCTGAGAGATTTATTATTACCATGGCCTGGTCATGTTGATGAAACGGGATCATATAGTCAGCTAAAAGTAGAAATCGTCTGGTCAAGATTGTGCAGGAAGCCATTAAGGTCATTGGCATGCAGCAGCTCCCCCTCTCAGTTTTACAGAAGGAACAGTGAACCCTGTCCAGCTCTGATCACCCACTGTTGGAGTTCATTTCTCTCCCGTCGAGATGGAGATATAAGGCACCTATGGGACGTACAAATTTTCTTTTTTTTTATTACCAGAGTGATGCATCCTGACAGTTATTCAAATATCCACAGCAATTTCATGTCAAAGAGCAACACTAAGGTGTCTATCATTACTAACATTGTTTCATCTTTTAGAAACTTCAATTTGCAGATAATCCTGTCCTGTCCTGAAAGCCCCGCACATACAAGGCTTTTTTTTTAACAAATGAGAACAATTAGGAAAACAGGTTATAAAAAATATGCTTAAAATCAAAGTGATAGATCATGACATCAGCAACTGTATGAATATAAGAGCTCGCTAAGCTAAAAGCTACCCAAAGGATGAAGAGTATTATGGAGGACTCATTATGTTTGAGTCAATGGTTCTAACTAATGTACATTTTTATAGTTTACCATAAAAGGAGGAAGTTATGTTTATGCCTGTTTTTGTCCATCATTTAGCAAGATTACTTAAAAAGTTTAAAACAGATCTTGATTATTATTCAGGAATGTTGGTCATGGCACAAGGGAAACATGGCAAGATTTTAGTGATGATCCAAATCCAGATGCAGGAGGACTTTTAAAAAAATTGGTAACAAAGCAAGATCAACCAGTTTTCCTAATTTTTGACATAAAACTGCTAGAGAAAGATGTATCCATTAATTTCAATTTCATTTCAATAATTGTAAACACCCCTGTACTGCTGCAACACCTGAACTCCCCTCAATAAAGGATTATCTTCTCTGAGTGCCATGGCGGAGGCTGAGCTTTCAGAGCTCCTCTTGTTTGTAAAACACAAAGACTTCAGATAAAAAAAAACTGACCTGTCTATCTTCAGCTCTGAGGTGGTAACATGCTGCTTTTATAATGTCCCAGCGAGCACCTCAGACGCTACCAGGTGCCTGTGGGCACCACGTTGGTCACCCCTGTATTAAGATTTAAAGTGTGTCGAAGGGCCCTTCACACTGAATCAAAATATTCACACTTTCACTGAACAGATTTAAGACTTGAATCACGTTTCTCCAAAGAATGTCATTGAGTGATCGTTCAAGTGTTGGTCATGTGCCTCCTTTCTTATCGTCCTGTCCACTTCGCTCTTTTGGAACATTGCGTTATTTTTAATTATAATAATAAGAATATCACTCTTTCTGCTTATTAGATGTCCACAGCCCTGGTTTGATGCTCAGTATCTTTATGTCTGGATGACCTCAAAGATAGAAAACCCATATTTGCTCATCACAGCTATAAGATTTTTTGACACCAGAATATTTGATGTCTCCAGTTTTGGAGTTGTGAATCAATATGTCTGAGTTCTCCTTTAATTGAATGACCATTAAAAACCTTCAGACTTTGCTACTGCAGCCTCTGTAAAGGGTAATCCTGCTGCTTAAACATTTGGGTATAATTGTTTTGACTATCAATGAAGGAGTTAATCATAATACTGATGAAGAAAAATCTCATGTTGTGCAGGATGCAGTGTTTATCCATGCGTGTGAGTGAGCTGTCTTGTTTTTCTTAATTTCATTATCAGTTTAATGACGGTGATATTTCCAGCATTGCTTACAGGCTTGCAGTCACTTCTCACTGTTGTCATGCTCTTAGCTTTTGCTTCTTTCTCCTGGATGGACTGTGACTGGGCAGTTCCTCTGCAGGCCAGTCTCAGCTGTTTTAGTTTGAAACTTTGGTAGATGGATCTGCTTGAATGCTCACATGATCAGGTAGATGAAAGGAAGTATACAGCACTCAGCTTCATTTTGGTGATAATGGAACTTGTTCTTTACTTATTAAGCTGCAGCTTTATTGACTCAGACACCTTTAAATGCATAAAACTGTCCTTACTGTGGTGTAAGGGGAGGGATTCTCCAGTATTACCGTATGTTAAAACTGAACAGTCAGGCCTATCGTTTTTTTTATTCTATATATTTTTAGTGATTTTAATCTTAATAGATTTTAATTCTATATTTTTTAGAGATTTAAATCATGTCCTGGGCCGTTGTAGCAGGTTAATACAAAAAATAAAGGTTGAGTTCGCTTGTTTTCCCTGTGCATGGTTTTTATTTTTTGGGGTACCAAATCACAAATCAAAAGGCACTTGGGAAATGAGCCTCAGGCAGTTTCCATGTTTATGCTGGGGTATGTTTGTTTGTTTGTTTGTTTGTTTGTTTGCAAGATTATGCAAAAAAAATACTGGACAGGGAGAGATGTTGGTAATGGACCAACTTATAAATGATAAGATTCTGGAGAGGTTTGTGATCTCTGACTACTTTCTAGTTAGTCCTTTAATCCTCCATGATTTTTACATAACTAGAGACTTTCTGTTGAATAGTACAGTAGATAGAGCTGTGAATTCGGGAGAGAGAGATAAAGTAACATGTTGGAAAGGAGCCACAGGCTGAATTTGAGCTAAGATTTGCTTGCTGCGAGACAACAGCGTTTATTAAGGAAGCAAGAATAAAATCGCAAAGCAACAGATGCCCTGCATTCATCCTTTTAGCCCTGTTTCTACCAAGTGGTCCGGTATGGATTAACATGTTTTGGCTCAGGCCGGATCGGTAAAGCCTGATCCTGTTTGTGTTTCCACAGCCAACCGAACCCTACTTGGTAGGCAGCGTATAAGCCAGATGCTGATAGCATGACGTCATAGCAGCACGACACCGTTTCCTTGGCTTTTAAATACAACGAAGAAGAAAACGCGACACAGTAAACAAAGAGCAACGATGGAAGATATCCAGCAATTCTTCTTTTTGTGATCAGCATGTGGCTTTTTGTGACAAAGCACAACCAAGCTTTGTTTCAGAGACGGCTGTGTGCAGCAAGAGTTATCTTCACCAAGATGAGTGGAGATTTAAACATGGCGGGATTATGTGTTGTTCCGCTGTCGCATGGGAAGTGACATCTCCTTTGACCAATCAGCAGACTGCAGTGTTTCTTTCTGTATTTCAGTTGTATGCTTTCAGTATTTAGTATTTCCGTAATCAGTATTTTTTGATGAAAGAATGTCTCCACCTGATGTAAATTGAAAGAAAGACACTACCCTAGTTGCAAGCAAAAAGTGCCTGTTTTAAATTAAATGTGAGTTTTGTGTTTTAGTTGGTACCATTTCTTTGAAATATGGATGAGTTCATCCTTCAGATAAAGAAATTCTCCCTCCCCTCTGACATTTAACCACCTTAGACCGTATTGATTTATCGACAAAGCCACCGTGGTTTAATCAACAGTTAGAAGAAAGAAAACCGTAACTGAAGCCCCACTTAACATGCCAGCAGTCACCTGAACGGCGCTGCCATCATCTCGTTAATGGCTGATAACAGTCTCTGGAGTGAAGCCATACATATGTATGTTTTTCTGACGCCTCACGAGAGAAATTGATCTCTGCAGTGAAGAGCTGAACCTTCAGCTGCTCGTCTGAACGCCTCCTGAGATAATCTGTCCGAGCGTGATCGATTTTTGATTTGGCGGCAGCTTTCTGAAGAAGAAGAAGCCTTTCAGTCGGACCTTTTGTTTTATTCATTAGTTCACTCAGGACTTTTCCACAGCAGCTGATGCTAATGGCCCTGGTCAGCCTTCTTATCTCCTGCTCCTCGGCTGATTCACGATGCCTTCAGGCGCAGGGGCTCGCCGCGCTCATTTAGGACGCCAATTATTCCAGAGTGGCAGTGATCATTTGCCGTATCTCTGCCCCGTGAAAGGCAGGGAGAAAATTGCATTGAGTATCAAGTGTTATCAGTGATAATGCTGCATGTCTGACAGGGAATAGAGACTTCTTCTGTTACTCGGCAGCAACTGGAAACTTAGGAGAGAGAAATAAAGGAGGATGTTTGACTTTCAGGGATTTATGTGCACTAGTGGAGGGCGATTAACCGATTTCAGTATAGACACCAACATTATTTCTGTCATAAATTCATTTGGCAGCACTGTTATCACTGGTTTAAGCACTTAAGTTTGATTGTGGTGCAAACTTGAGCGAAAACCAATCCCAGAAACTGTAGCAAGTAAATGGAGCACTGCAATAATGAATTAGCATGTTAGCATTTCCAGATCCCTCACCTCAGTAGTTGTGGGCATTTTAAATTAGGGCTGCCACAAATGACTATTCTGATAGTCGACTAGTCAACAACTATTTTTGCGATTATTTGACTAGTCACATCATGCATGAACTGCAGCGTACAGCACCAGCAATCGCTTATTATGAACAGACCTGGCAACTATGGCTCCTTGCATAGTTGTGTATGTGCCACATGCGTGAGTGTGTCTGGGGGTGTGCTGGGTTGATTCCTGCGGACGTGACAACCAGGAAACCGGGTGAGGAAAGGAAGAACTACCAACCACACTCATGTCTACTATGTAGTGGCAGCTCGGTGATAATCATGTGGGATTCACAAAAGTAGAAGAGCAAGCCCAAAGTCACTTTTAATGAGCCGACTAGGCAACACAATAACTGTTGTCTTAGTCTGCGCTCAGCCTGCTCCCTCACGCTTTCTGCTTCCTACTTCCTACACAGCTGTAGTCATAACTTTTGTTCTAGTAGGCTCACAGTAGTAAAACACTGAAGTCAGGCACATTTTTGGGGACAGCTTTATCCGGGGACAGATCAACCAAAACAGGGACTGTCCCGGGAAATCGGGGACGTCTGGTCACCATACTGTTGACGCTAATGTTAGCAGTTAACTAGCCAATTAGCTTATTGAGACGACTGTCCCTCTTCATCAGAAATGAATTCAGCCATAATGCTTTGTTTTCAGATGCTCATGCATCACCATGTCATACTGCCATGGAAGGAAAGTTCCGCCTTGCAGATTTTGCATTGCACACTCTTTTCTTTTGTTTTGGTAAAATGCTCCCAAACTTTTGAGCTCTGTTGCTGGTTAGCCATGATACTGTTTGGTCATAACTCCTCTGGTGACATCACAGCTGACCCTGATTACCACTACTTCACATGTGTCAAGGACAGAAAGGAAGACAAGACAGCAGATGGTACAGCCGCAGTTTTGAGGGAAAACAATGCTTAAAAAACAGAATGACGCGTCGACTATTAAATTAGTTGTCGACTATTTTGATCGTTGACTTAGTCATGACTAGTAGGCTTATCGTGGCAGCCCTATTTTAGATAAGTTTTGGTGTGTTATCTAAAATAAGGTAAGAATGATCAGTTTCCTCAAGTGCAAAAAATGCCCAGTTGTAGATTTAAAAGGATTTTTAATTTTTTTCCAAAGAACGGTTGCGAACCAGGACTACATAGTTTGTCTTGGACCCTCATTTTCATCAGATAGACTTTAAAGAGCTTGTTTTTGTTTGGAATGTCCTTTAGTGTGTTTATGTTTCCTCTGCATGATAGAGCACTTCTATGAAAAGACAAGAAGGCCATGGCATTAGCATGTCTCCCTTCTCCCCCTTAATAGAGCTAGCTGCTGGTCCTTTGCTGAGTTTGTTTAGAAACCAGGATCTGGGCCAAAAGCCTGCCTGATTGTCAGGTTGTGTGTACCCCACTTAAGACTAATGAGCGAAATGGATCATAAAAGCAGAGATTAGGTCACAAGCTGCAAATGACTGAGAACTGAACACATGAATACTTAGAAATGCATCTCCTCAGTCTTATGGTGCACAATTTGAAAATGGATTCAAATCAGGGAACCAATGAGTTTTTTAATGTCCCTTTACAAATGTGCCAAAATAATAATAAAAAAAAAACTACAACATAAAATTGAGTTCTTATTGCCCAGCTTGTGTCTTCACAGTTAGAAAAGTTTCGACAAAGTTGTAAAAAAGGTGCTAAAAGAGCAAAAGTGAGCTGATCAGAGAGCTGCAGTTTCGACCTCACCAGGGGAAATAACACCTTAATACCCGGCCTGAGGTCCCAGAAGAGGAGGAAGGATACGGGGCAAATATAAACTCCAGGACTGAATGGACCAGACTTTTATTTATTTATGAGAGGAAGACCAACAATGCTAATCCGGACGAGGAAATACAGCTCCCTGGCGTTTGAAGTGGGCTCGCTGTCAGCGGAGCAGCTGCTGACATCATGTGAACAGACAGAGCCCAGACCACAGCCGGCCGGCGGGGGCTGAGAGTTAGCGAGCGAGAGGGCATAGAGCTTGGAAACGCACACTGATGGTGCCTTCACTGTCCGCAGGCTGGATGGGTTTGGATTTAGGAAGAGTTTGGGTTTGATCGTGGCAGTAAAGAGGAGATGAAGCAGCTCTGATCGCTTTGGTAGGATGGAGTTTCCTCTCTGCTCTGTTTGCTCTGTTTGTTGGTTGTTTGGTCTTGTGATGCTCGGTTTGACCACAGAGCTGAGATCATGTTAGCTGTGTCAGAAAATGGAGAAGATTTCTAGGATTTTGCCGGAGAGCAAACTACAAATTGGCTGATTTTAGTTGTCATTTTTGAATTTTTGGGCTAGTTGAATCTCAAACCAACTCCACAAACTTTCTGTCAAAGCTTTTCTATAGAAGCTCCTTATTTATCTACAATGTTATTAGGAGTAATTTTACTTGTCAGATGTAATTGAACCAGGAATTAACCTGGAAAGTTGACCCATGAAACTATGAGTGTTTTATTTACCAGAGCTAAGATCATGTTAGCTGTGTCAGAAAATGGAGAAGATTTCTAGGATTTTGCCAGAGCGCAAACTACAAATTGGCTGATTTTAATTGTCATTTTTGAATTATTGGCTAGTTGTATTTCAAACCAACTCCACGAACTTTCTGTTAAAGCTTTTCTATAGAAGCTCCTTATTTATCTACAATGTTATTAGGAGTAATTTTACTTGTCAGATGTAATTTAACCAAGAATTAACCTGGAAAGTTGACCCATGAAACTCAAAGTGTTTTATTCACACAGTCCATGTCTAAATATTGGCAGTATTTTTGAAAATGGAGCTTTTTCACACCTTTTGTACTCATGCTAACAACGTCATTGGTCACTGAAATCTCGATATTTGGTAAACTTCCTGACAGGGTAAAGGTTTTTTTTTTTTGTGGAAACTGTGGGTTAAGTGCCAACAATAAGGAAGGGAAACCAGCATTTTGGTGTGAAAGGTCATATTGTGCACTGCTCTTTAATTTGAATTGTGCTGTAGCATCTTAAATTGATTGTTTAATAACACTGCCAACAGGATGATGTACATGCTTCTACGTACCATAAGGGGGTCCACACTGTTGCCTGGGGTCCCACTTCTGTGGACTAGAATATAAAGCTGGTGTCATATAACAAAAGCAAATGGATTTCAGCATTTAGGAGCAGCATGATTGATCTATTTTGCTTTGCTGTCTTCTTGATCCCAAGATTGGATTTACAGTAAATATTGTGCCATGAGCTTCAAACATCATCTCTGCTAGTTTGCCATCTTTGTGTAGTTTGCTCTTGTTTTGAGTCTAAAAGTTGAGATGAGTTTTTAGCATTTCCCATTATCATCTAGTCTAGGGAGCACTCCAGTAGTATCCTGGACAAAACCAAGAACTCATTATACCTAACTGACCTAAAAACGTTTACCTTGATTGACTATTTGTGTTGCAAGTTGTTGAAAACTGTAAAGTAGGGGTGGGAGATATGGCAAAAATATCAATCACGATTTTTTAAAAATAAAACCATGATCACGATTTTATCACGATTCTTTTTTACTTTGATTTTTCCAGACTAATTTGCATGTTTGACCGTTATTCCCCTATGTTTAACATATAAAACATGTAAAACCCTAAAAGAAAATAAGGGAAAATTGAAGTCAAAGAAACTTTCTGAACAGGTTTTAATTTAAATAATGCAGTTTTTATAAAAATGTGCGATAAAAGGTAATGAACAACAATATCAACATTATCTCTTTAAGTGCCACAATTCAAAACAAATGTTATCTAACTGAAATGTCTATAATCTGAGTGAATAATTCAGCTGCTTTAGAACAGATTTTTGTTCAGACATCTTCAAGCTTTTATCTTCTTTTCTCTTTCCGCCATGGCTTCACGCTACATAAACAGGAGATACTACCATGCACTGCGCTTAATGTGCTACGATTGAGTAGTCGGGTGCGCGTCAAAGTCTCTGTGCCCACACAGATGATCTGACGATCTTTCTGCTTTATGACGATATTAAATTGTTATAATCCTCAACGATTTATTATCATTATATCGTACACCCCTACTGTAAAGTAGTTCTTTTAGTCATAAGGGATATCTTAACCTTGGTCACAAGCAAGAGCTGCCAGGAAAGTTTGGGAAGGACCACATTTACCGTTTAATAAAGGGATCCACAATATTACAGGCACAACATTGATTTCAGAAGATAGCAGCTTAAAATGTTGAATATCTGGTGATGTCTGTGTAGGTTCTCGATCATCCAGGTATAATTGTCCAAGTGGCAAAGGGGCTGATTTGGATTTCCTGCATATATGATCATTTCTTCTGATATATTGGCTGGCATTGCAGGCTAATTTATCCCACATATTGATTGCAATATCAGCAGAATGTGTATTTGTGCCATAATGCTTTAACCTATTATCATTGAATGCCATCATTTAAAAAAATCAATGATAAAGATTTATTGGAAAATTAAATGTTGTTTTTCTTATTTGATGTATGTTTCTAACTAAAAAAGGCTGCCGCAAAGAGCAGAGCAGGTCAAATTTAGTCCAGTATAGACTTATTGCTCCTGGCAAGAGAAATTTGATATCAGTGTAGGTAATGAGTTTGGAAGTGTGGTCTTACCGGAGAAATCCAATATCGACATCAAATATAGATTAACAAAAAACAGGAGACAAGATTATGTGCTTTTTCTAACCTCTGACAGATAAAACCAATAAGTTAGAATAAGATAAAAAGATTCCAAGGCAACTGGGTTAAAGTACAAAAGTTTGGTGCTGGAGCTGATACATAATAATCAACTGTTTGATTGTAGAGTAAAGAAAACAAAGGAGGCGTCAGAGGAGATGGAATGTACAGCTACTGAATCAGTTTAGGAAGTGAATGGGGAGATGATGGAGCTTGTTCTGCTGCTACATCAATACATGATACATCGATGAGAAAATAATCTTCTGGTATTTTGGCATGTAGATTTGATGAACTGGTTTGTCTGTTTAACTAAAGTACACACAGTAGATTTAAATATTACTCAGAGACTGGACGTCGGCTTTTACCACTCAAAGGCAGGCACGCACTTGAAAGGACTAGTTAATGAACGTGTGAGACACCGTGTTTTTTTTTTTTTTAAATCTTACAGGTAACACTATTTAAGCTCATTAACCTCGGCACTGGGAAGAGGGAAGTGGGGGGGATGTCATCTCCAAGTTATCAGCGTTCCAGTTACAAAGTCAGAAAAAGCTTGCCGATTTAGCAGGCTATTGTTAGCCATTGTTTGCACTCCCTGCGTTGTAGTTCACGAATACCACATGAGGAATGTAAATATCACTATGGCAACATTTCCATAAATACGAGTTGAACAATTCCGTGTAAACGGCTGATTTAGTACCATAAACACCAGTCAGAAGTGCTAATAAACAGAATATTACAGGAACTTAATAACTGTTTATACTAGCAGCAGCCATCATTGACAGTCAACTCGAGGGTGTTGAAGATTCCTTGAGTTCCCAGTCGGAAATTCCGACCTCGAGGGGAGTTCCAGTTGAAATTTCCCACTCTGAACTCAGAAATCCTGACTTTCCAGTGCAACTGGAACGTAGCATTTGTGATAAAGCCACGCCCATTGCATGACAAATGGGAACTTTTCTACCAAGTTTCAAGTTTTACAAGATTTCGTCCTTTTGTTTTCCACTGTTGTAAGAACTGGTAAGCATTCAATTATAGAAAATGATGGTCCTAAATTCTAAATTTAGGGTGGGCAGTGCTTTTGGCCCCTACGTGACTTTGGGCACCAGAAAAAAATCCCCTTAATCCCCCTTTACGTGCATCCCTGCCAAGTAAGAAGACATGTGGTCCGCCACTATTCAAAATGAAGAAAGGCTGAACTGCTGTGCTGTTGTCTTCATGTTCTGAGTTGTAATTTTTTTTTTATAGATTGTTTAAAGTTTTTGCTACTTTAGGAAAGAGTTTCTGTAACTATTTTTAAAACATTACAGTCTAACTGACAAAACAATCTCACATTAAACATTAAAACAGATTTTTTCAAGGTTCAAAAGTTCAATTGCAGAGTGATACCAGTTAAACTCTCGCTTGGTTTCAGTATCATCAATAAAGTCTGACAGATTTAACTGACGGACCTGAAATCTGTCATGTAGACGTCCCTTATGGAAGTCCAGGTCAGCAAATAAGCATGTCTTTGTGTGCGTCATGGCAGATAATGCGAGTTTATTACACACAAATCAGGCTTAAAAGGCTCCAGCGGGATGGCAGAGAGCCTTCCTCTCTAATGGGCTGATTTAAGCGTCTGTGCTGACTCATATTCCCCCCCGTGATCCCACAGGCTTATGTTTCTAATATCTGTGAGCTCAGACAGCTCCGCTTACATGTGTGGTCAACGTTCATGTCCAAACGTGTCTTGTTAAAAAAAAAAAAACATCCATCTGATTAAAGTGTGTCCTTCATAATGAGGTTGTGTTAGTCTTTGTGTCCACATAACAATGAAGCTCCTCTCTCAGCACGGAGGATTTACCAGATTTTAAATCAGGACGTGTTCCTGAAATAACTTTGCGGAGCGAATCCCCACATCGGAAACCGTCCACGCGCATACAGCCGAGCAGGAAGAGAGAGAGAGAGGCTAATCTAAGTTCAGCTCGGTGTTCCCCTCCGAGGATTGACTTGTTATTGTGTGGAGTGAAAATGCACACCTGTGACATTTGTCTTGTGGCTGCAGCTGTGTCAAGTTTCCCTCCCTGCACACACACTCACACCCAGCCCTTCATATAAAGACAGGCTTTTTGTTTAACTAGGACACGTCTAATAGAGCTGTAAGTGATCAGTGAAGAATGTAGTCATGAGATTCTGCTGTGAGATTAATGTGAGAAAGACGCACGCGCTGAACGATGCAGCAGTCTCATCAGATCTGTGTTAAAGGTCAGAAATATCACACATACAGTTTGCCTCCGGGTGGGCATAAATCGTCTGTATCCTGCTGTTGTGTTACAGTTGAAATGTGGCACGCCATCTCTAAACCTCTAAAGTATAAGAGCTCAGATGGATTTCCATCCTCAAATCTAATTTGGAAGACAAAACAACCTGCTGTTCATCACAGTCTGAATACACCCGGGGTTTGTCTCTGCAGTGCAGAAAACTAAACAACATTAATGGATAATCGCTCTGTTTAAAAACAAATCTACTGTAGGGCCGGGAAAACAGCCTTGAAGTAGGTCCGTCTACATCAGTGGGTTTATTCTGATGCCTTTTAGGTCAAAAATCGAACAAATCACATAATTAACACTTCTATTAATGCTTCACAGGGTGGCTAGACTGAGCCACGTGGCCTCTCTGTGCATGTGTGAGTTTTCTCCTGGCACTCCAGTTTCATAGATCAAGAATCTATTTATTAGGTTAATTGGTGACTCCATGTTGTCCTGAGGTATGAGTGTGCGGAGGAGTGGTTGTGTCTCTATGAGTGCATTCACACCAGCATGGTTCTGGTTCTGGAACTGGAACCGGTACTGTTTCTGGTTTTTTAGAACCTTGGTGCTTTCTAGTGAACCAGCCCAGTTTAAGCAGAACAAATGTAGGAGGGTGTTCCTACGTGTTACTCAGACAGAAGTAAACAAAACCAGCAAAATGTCAGATCACAACGATTTTCTAAAAGCATTTGTTGCTTTACTCAGTTGCTTTGCTTAACTTTACTTCCTACTTTGCTTTTGGACATTGGTGCTGTCATTAGGGCTGTAATCAACCAAAGAAATTGTTGGTCGACTAAAACACAGTAATTGTCGACCAAAAATCGACAAAATCGACCCCCCCCCCCCCCCCCCCCCTGCGTTTCGCCCCTGTGTGTGCCTCTCCTTCTTTTTTTCTCTCAACACAAGACTCTCTGCTTTCCAGTCTTCATCAATGAAACAGGCAGTCACTGTCATATAGGACTCCATTCAAAGAGACGTACACATCTGTTATCTTTATCTATTAACTCGGAAATTTTCTCTTTTTTCCTTCCTCGTATTTTGCCATTGCTGCATGCGTAATTGTCCGGTGCGCTGGCACTGAATATCCAGAAAAACATTGGAACCTGTATATTCATGGGACTCTTTTATTGTTTCCACACAGAGTTTCATATTAACCACGTTGTTCACTACAACAGACACTTTTTTTCTTCTTGAACTTTGAAAACATCTGCAAATCCATATAGTCTTGCATCGATGTTTGCGCCTGTCCTTTTTTTTCCTCTCAACACAAGGCTATTTGCTTTCCAATCTTCATCAATGAAACAGGCAGTCACTGTCATATAGGACTCCATTCGAAGAGACGTACACATCTGTTATCTTTATCTATTAACTCCGAAGCTTTCTCTTTTTTCCTCCCTCGTATTTTGCCGTGAGCGCGTGCGTAATTGTCTGGCGCGCTGGCACTGAATATCCAGGTTCCAACGTTTTTCTTGGCCTGCCACGACACCAATGGGCCTCATACCCTCAGAAATAAATGGTCAATTCCTTCTGTGATGTCGTTTTTGCATTTGGGTGTTTATATGAGGCATAAAATCCAGCGCGGACTGGGTGAGGGATACCGCCGCTGCAGCGCGGGCAGCGGGCAGAGCGCATGCAGTTATAAAACAAATACACGATTATTAGACTAGAATATTGAAATGTTCTTGAATAAAAATATTGAAATGAACGATAAATACATTGAAATGGTGTTCTAAGACATGATGGGGGTGCTCAGAAAATACCCCCATTTCACTTGATACGTTTCTTCTGATGAAATGAACTGCAGGGGAAAAAAAAAATGACACATTTGGTCGACCAATCAGAATTTTGGTCGACTGAGCACGCATCGACCAATTAGTCGACCAGTCGACTTGGACTTTACAGCCCTAGCTGTCATATATTTATTCTCATTCTTATTGTAAGTATTGTTTATTGTTAGGATTATGAATTCCTTGACCTCATACAGGGTCTCACCTCTACTTAATTTTACTCATTTTTCCTTCATATAGAAGGTGATATTGTTTAGAGACTCTGTATGTTGCAAACTGCTTACTTAATTGTCATTCTCATCTCATTTATTTTTCATTTTAAATTGTTTCTATTTACTTTTAGTTTATTGTATTTTAGTTAAATTAATGCTATTTATTTTAATGCCTTTATTTGATATTTTCCAACTGCTGTTTTCATTAAGTGATCAAGCACACAATGGATGATTGACCACTGCACGCTGTTCTTTTCCATTTACCTCTACTTCTTGACATGTCCATCAATGATGTCACATTTCGTGAGCTGGAACTAACTTTTTTGGTTCCAGCTGTGAACACAGGATCAGCTAGTTTGGCATTATCCTACATTTATCTTGTTGAACAATGAATAAAACAAATGGAACACCGTTGTTCTGAAAAATATGGCTGTTTTGGGAATTTGGGGACTTTGCTAAATTGTCAGTGGGGTGTAACCAACATTCAGGGAGCCATTTTGCAGGAAATTATTTTACAAAGGAGGACCCCTGTTTAACCAAACTGCTGCATGCTAAGGTTCGCTCCCTCTCAAATCTTGATAATTTGACATTTTAGGATATGATTAGGTGCGCTTAGAGTTATATGTCAAATGGTAATATTTCTGTTCAGTAAAAAAAAAAGTTGTTTTGTTTTGTGTTGGTCTCTTGTACCCCTTTCACACTAAATAGCACCTCAACGCAGGTTTTTTCAACACAGGTTAACCCGCTAACAATCGGCAAGTGACTCCTTTCTCACTGCCAGCAGACGAGCTGTGTGGCTGTTTTTTTCCTCTGGTACATCAAGCCGATGTCACGTTCATGACATCATCAATGCGATGAAACATGTCCATGTAAACAATGGAAAGGAGCATGGAGGCCATGGACACGCTGGTCAACTGTTTCTTTGTCCTTTGTAATTTTGTCCCTCTAAAAACGTACAAACTCAGTGTAGACTAAACGACATTCAGGTGCTGATGATATGAAGGCAGATGAAATTTGTTGCTGAGACAGCAAATACTCATGTAAGAATCAGACGGAATGGACGGGCGCAATGTTGTGCCGTGGGCACATTACGCGGATATCATGACTTAAAGGTGCTATGAGGAGAATCTATTACCGGTGAAATAAAGACTCTGCTACCCATGAGCGCGTGCGCCGAGTGTCGTAATGCTACGTTCCAGTGACCTTGGAACTGGGAGTGACATCATCTCCCACTTATTGGCGTTCCAGTTGAAGTCAGAAAAAAACATGCCAATCTACCAGGCTATTGTTAGCTGTTGTTAGCACGCCCTGCGTTGTTGCATGAAGAATCTGATTATCACTATGGCAGCGTTTTTGTAAATACAAGTCTAACAATACAATGTATACAGCTGATCTAGAGTGACACACCCCAGTCAGAAGTGCAAATAAATTGATTATTACAGGAGCTAAATAACTGCTCACACTGGAGGCATCCATCTTCGATTAACAACTCAGGGGTGGCGAGGTTTCACCGAGTTCCCAGTAGGAAATTCAGACTTCGGGGAGCGTTACAGTTACAGTTTCCTACTCGGAACCCAGAAATTCCTACTTCTGACTACAACTGGAACGCACCAAAGACGTGAATGAAGCCAAAGCATGTTTTTTGTGGTAAATGCAGATCGGACTGTCCTCAGAACTCTGCATTGCTTTATACCTTCTTTTTTCAACAACTTACAGGATGTAAAGTGACGAGGTAATGAATCTCTTTCTAGTTACGTAGGGGTAGTTTTGATGTGTGACAGCAAGCAATTTTTGGAAAACTTAGTATCGTAGTTTTGTAGCCGGCTATATATCGCTACTTACAGCACGGTGCTCTAAGGCCCCATCCACACGAAGCCAGACCGAGGTCTAAATGCATACATTTTTTGCCGAATCTGCGTATCATCCATACGAAGACGGCGTTTTGGGGTCTGTAAACGAACATTTTTGAAACCAGGTTCCAGAGTGGAAAGATTTTGAAATGCCGTATACGCAGCTCCGTGTTTACTGGCTCTCTGTAACTTTTCTGATATGCTTACGTCATAGTTTCATATCGTCGTTGACACGCATGCGCCACACGCAGCAACAACAACAAAAACAATGGCAGCGTACGGTGTAGCATATGTGCTAATGAAGCTAGTGACCCTACTATCCCTGTTGCAGCAAAATCTCCTTCTTCTCAATCACCACCGAGTTGAAAAAACAATTATCGAGGACACATTACGACACTTTATGATCAACTTATCACAACGTCTGTGTACAACTTTTGCCGCAAGTGCGCATGCCCACTGTTTTTTCGTCTGTTTCCGCTTGTAACCGTCATATTGTTACAGCGCCCCTAGAGATCTGGCATGTGTTTTTATAGCGTTCTGATGCGTATCGAGTGCGTTCATGTGGACGCACACATTTTCTGAGACGCCTTCGTCTTTATGACGATCGTTTTGGAAACTGTTAAGCGTTTTGTCTTAGTGTGGATGAGGCCTAAGACGTGTAATATAAATAATAAAATAATATAAATTTGCTCTAGTTTTAATTGTCTTGTTCCTGAAGTTGAGTATCCAGGCCAGTCCAGCCCTGTCCCACCCGACCAGAAGGCTAAGGAATAGCATTCATAGATAACCTATTTTGATGCTATAAAACTCATCTTAAAGTGTGTATTTCGATCAGGCATATATCTAAAAGTGAGACTTTTTTTGTAATTACTTAGAAACTCCTCATAGTCTCTTTAAATTAGCGGGTTGACCCGAGTCTGATGTTTACTTTCACCAAGGAACTTATGTTTTTGCTGGCGTTTATGTTTGCAAAACAACTCAAAAGATCCAGGTGGATTTTAGTGATATTTCAGGTTATGTTGGTCATGACACAAGATTATTTGATTTTAGTGGTGATTTGAATATGGGATGCAGGAGTGTTTTCAATGATGTGCTAAGTTTGGGCAATTTTCCACATTTTTTTCAACTAGCTCAAAAAATTCAGACATGATTTTTAGGGAATGCTAATCATGAGCAAACCTGTTGCTTGCAGGGTCAGTTGAGCCGGGTTAAATGCCGATTAGACCCTTTCAAACTGCCAATAGGAGCTGATTGTTACCGGGTTTACATGTTTTTTTTTGGCCAGTGTGAAAGGGGTATTATATAAAGTCTTCAAGTTGACACTCGGCCTATCCTGTAGGATTCTGATTTTTCTTGATATTTTACTGTCCAGACCAAACATGCTATTGAAAAGGAGTCTGTCGAATCACATGGCTGCTCATTTCCACCCAGGCTGAAGTGCCTGATTATGGTTTTATTCCACTCAGTAAACAAGAGCAGCTCTTAGTCCAGTCAGGCTGAAGGTGATCAGCATGTTTCACAGACCATCAGCCTCCAGCTTTACATGCTCATTTACATGAAAACAAATCACTGCAGGTAACAACAACTACATGCTAGCTGCCCTGCTGCAGTCTGGACCAGCTCCACAAAAACATCTCCATCAGCTCATGAACATCAGACACAAAGTCATTTTAAAACTGCAGCTCGTGTCACAGCTGAGACCTGCAGCCGAGCGGAGAGGAGAGCAAACACACGGCGGAGAACATCACCACCATCACCGTCATCGTCCTCGTCCCTCCATGGAAACCTGTTAATGATCTCATGGTAGGATTTGATCCACATGCACGGGCAGGGCGACTAATTAAACAAACAAATGGCAATTAGATGGAGCTCCATAATCCACATGGCAACAGAGTCATCGGAGGAGAAAAAGACAAACACAACAGACACACAAACACGATTAATGCAGCACGAGACGACAAACAGAGCTGCTTTTGTTTTAATAACCAATTAAATCTTTCACTGATGCAGAAAATGTAAAGACTGGAGGTCTGGATGCTCTCGTTTATAAAGATGTTTGTTTTTACTGTTAGTGGAGATTTAAAGGAGCAGTTAGACTTTTTTCCTCGACTGAACCCAGGTGTGGAGGTAGTTCAGAATATGCTGTGTTTGTCCTTAATGGAAGATGATTTTTGGTTTGTTTGATGGATATTTTGGTGTGTTTTAGTGTAAGTTTGCCAGACAAGTGTTTTTTTTGTCCTTACTAAATCTGTAAAAAATCAGAAGGTTGCTGATAGTCTAGTGCAGTTGTGTCACAGCTTTTTCATTGTGGGGCCACGTTGAAAAAAGTTTCACTGCATTTCCCTGAGGAAGGTTTTCTTAGGGGATTAACCTCTACAGCCTAGGGCGGGGCGATACGGCCTAGAAATAAAATCCCTGATTTTTTTCCACAACAGTCGATTTACCATTTTAATCAATTTTTCCCTCCCTAAAAGAAACAAAACTCCCAGTGACATAAAAATGAAACAAATCAAGTTTTGCCTTTATGTTGTCTAAATGTTTCCCTCTTAAAGTCAAAGTCTGGGTCATAAAAGGTTGATTATGTAGTATAAACGTAGGCAGGTTTGTCTACATAAACACTAAAAGGCTGAGGTATTTTTACAGTATTAGCATGAAACTCTCTGATCAATATTTAATCTACTTAAATAACAAATACAAGCCTATAAAAGTGCTTGTGCAAACCCTACAAGGCCGACCATCATGGAAATTGTAATTTTTTTCAAAAACTGCCACTACTTACAGTTGGACAAAGGCAAGAAAAAAAATCTCAATTTTTAAGTTTTTAAACCTTCTGCAGAAAATAAATTCAAATTAATCGATTTAATTGATTTATTGCCCAGCTCTACTACAGCCCCTGACCCTTTTTAAGCCTTCTGTTCGAAATGCCTACTAATAAAGAGAAGAGTGTATCTCTGTGACCACAAGGTCTATTTGGATTATTTTGGTGTCATTATAAAAGTAACACTTGAGAGTTTTGTGCAGATTTGTAATCATCAGTATATGTGTCACTGGGACAGAGTAAATGAAGATAGAAGTCAGAGTAAGAACATTTCATCCTTGCCTAAAATTGTGAAGAAAATTGTGTAAAACTCTAAAAATGAATAATAAAATATTTTTAAATCATCACTGTAAAGAACTATTGTTATAAAGTGATGCAGAGCAAAATGAGAGAGGTTTTATAACAATATGGTCAGGGGAGGATTTTGAAAAACTTTATTAGATATAATAAAGTTTTATCTAATCTAATCTAAACTATGTTGTTGAATAAATATTTTGGTTCAAAAATGAATGCATATAAGAACAGAAATGGACTTAATCATAAAATAACCCTTTTGGTTTAGTCAAATTCTTGTGTCAGGGAGGAAAAACTGCATTTTTTGTGCTCTATTTCGTTTGGTAAGTCTCCACAGCCTCTGTTGTTTGAGCTCACGGTCATGTTAAAGTCAGTACTGGAGGTATAATTATGAACCAGTGAGGCTGTGCCCCCCCCACAGTGACTCCTCGCACTAATGAGCGCTCTGCCCGTTGGTTATCTGAATCTATCAGCCGATCACTCCCCCATCCGCTGCCTGAATACTGAGAGCCTCCTGTGTTTTGTAGAGACACTCGGGGAAATGCCAGCCATCCAGAACCCACTGACATTTCCTTAAGAACATCTCGTACCTACGGGGCCTTAAAGTTTGACCTTCACTGTTAAATTCACTTTGCAAACAGCGCCGCCTACGTCTGCGTGTCTCGTGACCTCTGAGGCTGCTTCCTTTTTGGCAAGGAGAGCGCATACTCTTCATTAGACGGAGAGAAAACAATGCTGGGACTTTTTTAAAGTGATATTCAAAGAATGTGAGGGAGAGAGTTTGGGAACGAGCCGGCCCCGGGTCACAGAGTCACAGCTGAGGGTTCTGCCAGCTCAGTTTTATTTCCCTCTTTCTCTCTGGAGATTTGGACGCTGCTAATGTTTCTGGAAGATTCAGAGATCAGCTGCTCAGCTGTTCTGTCATGGCAGAGGTGATGTGCTCTTTCAGAGATTCTTTTCTCTGCCTGAAGTAGTTTCATACAAGGTTGATGATTCATGATCTTTCCACTAATGCATATTCACAAGTAAGATTCACTGAATGTAACAGACAGATTAAAGCTGTAAAAAGGCTTTATATCTGTCTTTAAGATTACGCTGAAACTGAAGAGTAGGGATGGAGGTCGTAAAACCGATTCCAGTTAAGATTTGGTAACAGCCTCTTTAAGGAGTTGATATCATCAGCCTTGTTTTGTTTCCTCATCAGTTCCTTCCCCTTGTTTCCACATGCTTTACAAATCACACTCCACCACAGAGGTAAACTAGACAAACACTCGGAGAGTGCAGACCTCCACCAGTGCCACAGTCCTAACCCATTTTATGGTTTTCACCATAAATATTAGTCCTACCTTTATTTCATCTTAATATTTAGATTCCTTGATTCCCAGGTTCGGTCCATGAAAAGATACAAATATGCACAAATGCCGAAAATGGTCCTATTGTGCAATGTGAAAGATCCTTAAAAAATTCCTGGATCCAGACGGTGATCCGGATTGCTCCCAAAATCTAATCATTTGTCCCTTGTCGCAATCTGGACATTTTCTGAAATGATATTTATTTTGTAAACAGAGAAACAAGCAAACAAACAAAAAAGCAAACAGACCGTGGCAATAACAAGACCTCCTTGACGGAGGTAAAAATGTGATTGTGGCAGAAAGAAAGACAGATGTTGTCAAATTGTGGCTCAATTTTTTTACAAGAACAGTTTTTAGAGGGTGGAAACACCAACAACTCCCAAGTCATCATTCACATGCATGGAAAATCAGGAGAATCTCTGTCTAGGGCTGAACAATATGGACAAAGTTTCACACCTCGATATTCATGACAGATATCTCGATATTGATACGATATGACTGCAGGTTCAGTGAAAACTAAGCATTGCTCAGAAAAATAAAAACATCATACTACAAAAGAATGTGGAAAATGCAGTTTTATTTATAAGAAATCTAAATCATTTATATCGTTGCTTTTTCGATAATATCTTTAACGTTCATATCTCGATATAGATACGATAACGATATATCATTCAGCTCTACTTCTGTCGCACGCAAAATCCACAGGCTTTGCTTTGGGGATCATTAAAGAACTGAATTGATAAGCAGAATTGATAATGGCATTTTTATCAATCAAATCTTCAATTCCCATCCATACTGGAGAGAAAATATTTAACTGTAAAAAGAACAGGCAACATTTTTGTTCCAAAACTTTGCAAATATTTTTAAACCATGAAGACACTGTCCAGGAGTTTGCCGACAATTATTTTACTCTTTAGTTACACCATTGTAACAACTTGTAATTAAACACAGACAGAACCAAGCTTTTATTATGAATCAATCCAACAATAAAAATTCAACAAATCAGGTTTTTAAACCCAATGAGAAAGAAGTTTTTCCCGTTGTAAAAACACTGAAATGTGTAATGACTAACATTACCTAAAAGCCGTGTCTGAGCTATAAGAAAAATGTGTATAATTGCCCTAACTTGTTATGATAGCTCATCATTGCATCCATATTCAAATCACCACTAAAATCACATCATGTCCTTGTGTCATGACCAGCATTACCTGAAATATCTCTAAAATATGTCTGTACCTTTTGAGTTGTTCTGCTAACTTAAATGCCGGTGACAAACATAACCTCCTTGGTGTAGGTAAATATAAAAGAACCGGGGGTGTAGAACTTCAAATGTTAACCTTGCACAGCAGCTGGATCCACCTGATTCAATATCTGTCCATCTTGACAAGCTCCAATCTACAACTGCTGTGCTCGGCCCAAAGTGGGACGGCCGAATCAGAGTCCTTTAGAGCAGGAAGAGTAACAAGCAAGATGACAGCATTTAAAGGGATTAGCATGGATGCTAACAGCTTCAGTAGTAGATTTATTGTGTCATGACATCTTTTACAATAGATTTTAAGGTTCTTTTATTAGTTTTTGAAATCTCTTACTAGTCATGGTCCTTCATATTTATCAGATTTGCTTTTGGTCTTTTAATAGTTCCTAAAGTTAGAACTGAACAATACAGTGAAGCTTCTTTTTGTTATCACGGCCCTCATCTGTGGAACAGTCGACCTGAAGACCTCAGAGCAGCACCTACTGTTCTTATTTTTAAAACTGAACTCAAAGCCTACCTTTTTAATCTCACTTTTAGCTGATTATCCTTATTACTATGTCTTATTACCTTTTTTATTCACTTTCAATCCTCTCAATCTGTTTTATTTCTATATTTCAGTTCAGATTTATTATTTGGAATTTTATTCTCTGTTCACGGCTTTTCTTGCCACCATCCTACTTTTAGCTTCTTTATTTACACATCTGGTTGTAGGTTTTCTCATTTTAGCATCTTATTTATTTAAATTTTATTATTAATTTATTTATTTACCTTCCTTTCCCTATAGTATTTTTTATGTAATTACTTATTATGTTTTATTATAATTTAAGTTTTAGCTCCTGAATCCTCACTTTTATTTAAAGATAGCATGTCCTCAGTCTTCTTCAGGCTTTTTTCTGTTTAGAATTTCCTTTTTATGTTTTTGTGTGTTTGATTAATTTAGTGTGTATGTTGTATGTGAATTGTGAGGGTCTTTTATTTTTATTTGTACGCGATTTTCTACTTTTTCTGTTATTTTCTGTTATTTTATTTCTTATGTGAAGCACTTTGGGCTACAAATTTTTGTATGAAAGGTGCTATTCCTTAAAGTTTGATTGATTGACTGACTGCATTTCTTTATTAAATGAAAAACAAACATCAACACTTAAACGTTCTATAGTGTCATTCCTGACATGTTTTGATGAGGGTTTGTTCTGCATAGTAGCTCCCTCCTACTACACCATCTTACTGGCCTAAATAAATGTTGATTGACAGAACTATTGTCCAATCACCTGCAGGATATGCTTCTGGAAAGTTTCTGCCCTTCCAGACACTTTCTGTGGGCTCTTTCCCTGATGGACAAGTGACATATATTCAACAATCCATCCAGGTTATTCAAATATTGAGCTTTGAATTCAAATGGGTGTTTACATAGTTTGATTTTGTAGAGTTGTATTTAACTTTCAGACTGTGGTATTGTGACACCCTCTTAGTCTGATGTTCTGCTGCGAGGCCGAAAGATCTGGCTCAGCAGGAGAGGAACAACTGTGACGAAATCTTCATCCTGAATCAGCGTCTTTAAGTTTCCTTCTCCTTCCCTTTACTTCCTCTTCCTTCTTCATCTTTCTCATCTCTTCCATTCTTTCTTTTCTGGGACAGTCTTCTTTCCGTCCCGTCCCCGCTGAGGATTTACCAGCTGTATGGTGTTTTAGAGGTTGGCACCATTCATGACCTAGTTAAGCGTGGACTGGGAACAGGAAACAGAGGAGGACTGAATGGCTACCAGCAGCTCTGCTTACTTTGTTTCTTTTCTCTGTGGACGCTGCTGCTGCTGCTGCTCTCAGGCTCCCTCACTCCTGCTCTCCATATTGATCAGAGCTCCTTTCAAACTCCCCCCTGCCTCCTCTCTTTTCCTCGCTCCTTGCTGTGTAAGTACCTCCAGCTCTGATAAATGAGTCCAGCAGAGGGCTATGACTGTGCAAGCAGGAGCCCTGAGAGATCTGGAGCAGCTTTTTTGTTTTTCCTGATATATTTAGGACAGCCAATTAACACAGATGTCGGCGGTGTCATTAATTGCTGCAGAAATAGGAGAAGCCATTATTAACACCTTCATCCTGCTTTGTATGTGTTCTCCTCGCTGTCTGAGGCTGCTCTGGATGTATATGTGCTCTAAGTCTCTCCTCCTCTGCCTACTCGCTCGCCTATACCTCACTGTTTGGTCTCCTGCCAGTTTATCTGAGCGTCACGTTGATTCTGCAGAAGTAGAAATTCACAGGACTCGGTGGTAAATCCTCCCACGGGTCGAGCAGACCATTGAGGAGAGACAGCAGGGTGATTTATCAGCTTCTCAAACACCTCCGCAGCAGTCTGACACTCCCCCCTCCCCTCCTCTTCCTCTCCTCCTGACAGGTGTAATGAGAGCGCTGGTCATGGACAGATGATGGACGTGGAGACGTCGTACTCAGACTTCATCAACTGTGATCGCACCGGCCGCAGGAACGCAGTGCCCGACATCACAGGAGAGGGAGGGACCAGCACCAGTGAGCTCACCAAAGACATGGCGGAGATGGACCTGAAGGCTGCAGGTGAGTGAAGACCATCTGAAGAGCAATATGGAGGCAGGCGACCTCATGAAACAACGTGTTTGAGAATAATTAAGAAAACATATTTTAATAAATTCAAAGCATCGAAGCCAGTGTGTTGAGTAAATGCAGGAAAATGTGTTAATCTATGTCCTGCTATTGGTTTGTGGGAAAATGTGAATTAACGTGGTCTTTTTTTGTTTGTTTTTGAAAATAAGAAATAATTAAATGTAAAAAAGCATATTAGCCTGCAGCCCTTGTTAATTTGTAATTATGTGTTAATTAATAACGTGTGAGAGAGAGGCAGACTTAGAAATTTGTTCTTTATTCTTTTCATTCACATGTTTGAGATTTTTTTTTGTTTGTATTGATTTTTTTTTATTTAATGAAAGAATGAAATAAATCAAAATCAGAATCAGAATCGGGTTTTATTGCCAAGTATGCAACACATACAAGGAATTTGACTCCGGCAGTTGTTTTCTCTAGTACAAGGAGGTAGACACAAACAAGACACAATAAAATAAAATATTTGTAAGTGTAAAAAGAGGGGCTGGGATAAAATGTGCGTCAGGAATATTTACAGCATACTAGGATATTTACAATTGAAGGGAGAAAAGTGCAACAGTGCGGTCCGTAGTGCAGCTATTAATTGTTTAAAAAGGTGCCAGTATTAACAGTTTTTATTATTTTACAAAGTCCTAAACTCAAACTAATCAATCAATCAGACTTTATTTTATACAATTTTCATACAAAATTTTGTAGCACAAAGTGATGCCTTGAAAAAGAAATAAAATATTAAAAGATAGATCATTGAATATGATAAAATGCAACACTCTACCTACCCTCAGAATCCACAAACAGATCGAACTCACTGATGCACACGCACAGGCATAAACAGGAGATTCTAACAGAAAATTGTAAAAGAGGAAACGGCGAAGACTAAAATGACCACAAAAAAAGAACATGATGAGAAATGAGATTTAAAAAATACTGCAGGGAAAAATAAATAAATAATTGAATCATTTAATTAGAAAAAATAAAGTATGGTAAAATTAGATAGCCAAACCAAATGTGTCATAAAATCTGATTAAGTAGGATAATGAAAAGTAAATAAATGAACAGAAAATAAATTCTGAAAAATAACGCAAAAATGGAGAAACAAAGCAGATTAAAAGGACTGAAACAAAAAAACAAATAAGATGAAATAATAATAATAATAAATGGAACTAGCTTAAAGTCAAACTTAAAAACCGGGTCTTGGGTCTGCTTTTAATAATCTAATTAATACACTACAGCCCTAGAGCCATTGAAGGCATATAGATAATAAAAACATTCATCAACAGACTTTATTATGAACTTAAAAGATGTCAAAATAGAGCAGAAATGTCTCAGTAAGAGGAGAGATTAAGTTTTAATGTGATGTGAATAAGGATGAGACTTTATGATACCAATACATTAACGGTTCTGCTTACTGATCCAACAATTTGATAATTTCCTTCTCAATTCCAGATGATTTTCTTTGTGGGAAATGTCAGCCTATACGTTTTTACAGTAACAACAATGTCAAACACATGGCACTCCTGCTAATCAATGCCGTGCTGCATGGATAAATGCTTCTGCAAGTTGCTGTTGTCTCCACTTCCTGAATGTTTTGTGAAAACTGATCTACATTTTTATCCACTTCTGCTTGTCTGCCATGATTTTTGTTATCATTACTGCCTCTGATGAGAGTGTGAGGTCTTTATTTGTTAAGCTTGCAGAGCAAAGGGGAAGGAATTTATAAGAAAAAAGACAAGACAGGATGGATTACAGATTCCGCAAAAACTACTGGAGGGATTTGGATGAAATTTTCAGGAGATGTTGGTAATAACCCAACTTAAAAATGATTAGATTTTGGTGGTGATCCAAATAACTGCCATTTGCAAATAGTCATTTTTGTTTATTAACCATCTAACTAATAACTAATGATGATATCAACATGATTCTGAGTACTCGGTGTGAGTTATAATGGTAATTTTTATCATGAAACTATTGCTTATAGATGTAACAGCAGTATGAGCTACCTTGGTGGAAGTTTGTGCTCTCTCTAGTTTAATCTTGTGAATGCCACATTCTGATCCAGCCATCTGAAAGTGACAGCAGAAATTTTAACCCATACCGCTTTCACACTAAAATTAGCGGGTTAACGCAGGTTTCTTCAATGCGGGTTAACCCGTGAACAATTAGCAAGTGGCACCTTTCCCACTGCTAGCAGACTTGGGTCTAAGTGGCAGCAGACTGGCTGCATGGCTGTTTTTTTCCTCAGGCGCATTAAGCATCAGCGCGACGAAACACAACCATGTAAACAACAGAAGGGAGCATAGAAGAAGTTGACACTTTTTCATTTTTTTTTACGTTTGTCCCTCTTTAAAAACGTACAAACTTGGTGCTAATGATACAACCGGGGATGGAATTTGTTGCTGAGACGGCAAAGAGTCAGAGGGGGTGGATGTGATGTTATGCCAGGGGGATGTTATGCCAACGTCATCCGTAAATTAGCATTGATTGAAACATTGTTAAAACCTGTTGCTTGCAGGGTCAAACAACCCGGGTCGAAATGCTGATTAGACCCTTTCTTTTTTTTTTTTTCTTTTTTTTTTTTGAAAGTTATTTTTTGGGGGGGCTTTTTATGGCCTTTATTCGATAGGACAGCTGAAGTTGTGACAGGAAAGCGGGTGAAGAGAGGGGGAATGACATGCAGCACAGGGCTGAGGCCGGGATTCGAACCCACAGCCGCTGCTGGGGGTTGGCAGCCCCCGTACATGGGGCGGACGCTCTACCAACTGAGCTAATGTCCGCCCCCTGTTTAGACCCTTTCAAACTGCCGACAGGAGCCGATTGTTGTTCATAATATTTTTATATAGATAGGAGCCTGGATGTTGTTTGAGTATAATTTTTTTATTTTATTTTTTTTTTTCTCTTTGAACATTTATACAGTTGTATATCTTTTGATGGGCAAGGTACTACAGACTGTCACTACATGTTTGCCTATTAACTCATGTACCAACAACCAAAGTGAACCTACTGTGGACTTTTACATATGTATTTTGGTGCACTGACATTTTTGCCCCTCAAAGCTTTAGAAGTTTTTGTTGTTTTGATATTTTTGTTTTCCTTTTGTAAACAGTTAAAATCAAAATAAAAAGTTGATCTTAAAAACCACCTCGGTGGTGGCTCCCAAATTGTGGAACGATCTGCCGCTCAAAATAAAAACATTCCCCACCCTAACGACTTTTAAATCGCGTCTTAAAACTCGTTTTTATTCTTTGGCTTTTAATTCAGCATGAGAGTTGTGTGATCCGTGCCCTTTTATGTCTTTTATGGTCTTAACCCCTTTGTTTTTTATGACTCTTATTTGTTTTAATGTGTTATTTTAATTGATTTTACTTCTCTTTTGATGTTCTTTTGTGTTATTTTAACTGTGCAGCACTTTGGTAAACTTTGTTTTTTTATAAAATGTGCTATATAAATAAAGTGGATTGGATTGGATTGGATTAAAAAAAAAAAGAACCGATTGTTACTGGTTTTGAGCAAGTGTTTTGACCAGTCTGAAAGAGATATCATTAACTCGACGTCTATTCAACCCTTTATCGCCCAGTTTGGATGATTCTTATGGCCCTTTTCCACTAGCACGCCTTGGCCCTACTCTACTCGGCCCTACTCGATTTGCAGCGTGTTTCCACTAGCCCGGTACCTCCTAAAACAAGCTAGTTTTTGTACCTACTCCTGCTTCCAAGCGAGCTGAGTCGATACTAAAAGATGACGTCACCGACTGCTGGCTACTGATTGGTCAGACAATGTCGTCATCGATGAGTCTTGAGCGCAACGACCTAGCATGCTAGCGGTAGCTACCATTAGCTTACCTTCATATGTCTTTTCTTTGTAGCTGGATTGCTCTCGTCCTCGGCTTCATTCTGTTGTATAGCTTCCAAAACTCTCCTGTGCTTCTCAAGGAGTATTTCTTCTTGCCACCTGCAGCCTTCTTCTGCTTTCCTTTTTTACTCGGTTTGTGACAAAAAGCCACAGATTGTTGTGCCGCGCTCAAAATGACGTCACTGCAGTGCCGCTCACCCCGTTGGGCAGGCAACTGTGGCTAATAGAAAAGTAGCACAAGGCGAGCAGAGTAGAGTCGAGCCGGGTAGAGTAGAGTAGAGTAGGGCTAATGGAAAAGGGCCATAAGTTCCCCTGTCCTTAGCTCACAGAGGTGGCACCAAGTGTAGTCTTCTGCTGCTGTAGCCCATTTGCTTCAAGATTAATCATGTTGTGCTTTCAGAAATGGTCCTCTGCATATTTGGAGTGCTTATGATTTATTGTAGCTTTTATAGCATCTCAAACCACTCTGGTGATTCTCTCCTTCTCCCAAATGCATCGAGCTGCTGCCGTTTGATTCACTGATTGGCAATTCAAGTTGACAAACAGTTGAACAAGTGATCCAGTAAAGTGCCTAGAGGGTGTTAATTGGCTTCTTGCTGCACTTTCCCTCAAAATTAAACTTTAACACAGTTAAACTGTCTGTAATACACTGCTGTCTCTTTCTCTCACACCATCTTTGGAAAACTAGAAAGCTGAATTAAATATTGTCCGTGATTCTTCCAAAAGTAAAATGAGACATTTAAAGCACTTAAAAGCAGAACAATCTGTCCTGTGCACGTTGATTACGTTTGATCAGATTGAATTAGCGTTTTCCAATCATTACTAATCTGAAGGTTAATCTGTCGTGGCCTGTATGTGTGCTCCAACAGCAGGAGCATGACAAGGACAGATTCACATCACTGATTTGTAGATTTGCCGTTGACGTAAAAGACTCTGGAATCTGATTTAAGCTGCCTTAGCGTGCAGACAAAGAATTATCTGTAGAAATTGGACTGGGGTCACATTTCTGACTGACTGCAAATGTAGTTTGGATCTTTTGTTGCACCTCAGTTTATTACTTTTTTGTTTGTCAGACTTTCCAGAATTTGTCAGGAGTGGTCATTCTGCAGGATTTTTCAACATGTAAACACTGACATGTTCTTTTTTACTCTTTAAACTAATTTTCATGATAAATTGGTTGTAAACTGATCATTTTTTACTATTTGCTGCTGAAATGAGTACAGCAAGGGTTGGCATGAATGTTCTTTGCTTTGTTTTGGATCTTTGTCTTGGACATAATTCATTGGAAATTTTTATAGGGGAGCAAGGCCAAGGATGAGCTTTTCTCTGACAAAGATCAGAGATAGAATATGTGGAAATTTTTTGCTCTTAAATGTTTAAATTAATCAATAGAAGGGCACAGAGAGCATCAACTTCCACCAAGACTTTAAGTGTCTTTGGTTTAGAAAAAAAAACCCTGATCTTTCAAGGTAAAAGAGTCCTTTAAAACAAGAAAATCTGGATTTGGATTCTGATCACCACCAAACTTAAATCACTTTTTCTCTAATTACCTATATAATGAGCTCTTCCTGAAGTTAGTGAACATTTATTTGCCTGTGACCTATGACTTTATAATCTATTAACCTAATTGTTTGGGCAAAGCTGACATTTCCCAAAGCTGATCATCACCAACATCTAATCACATAGTCCTTGTGCCATGACCAACATTCACCAAAATATTATCAAGTTTACCAACATCTCCATTGCTGACAATATGTCCAGTATTTTCAGTTATTGTGAGGAGAGTGACAGCAGGTAGGCTAGTGAAAGGTAGCAAAAACTCACTGCAATAGGGCTGCCACAGTTAGTCAACTAGTCGTGACTAAGTTGACAACTAATTCAATAGTCGACGTGCCGTTTTGTTTTTTTGAGCGTTGTTTTCTCTCAGAACTGCCGCTATACCTCCGCTGTCTTGCCTGGCTTTCTGTCCTTGACACATGCGCAGTCGTGGTAATCGGGGTCAGCTGTGATGTCACTGGAGGAGTTATGACCAAACAGTATCATGGCTGACCGACAACAGAGCTCGAAAGTTTGGGAGCATTTTACCAAAACAAAAGAGAAGAATGTGCAATGCAAAAGCTACAAGGCTGAACTTGCCTTCCATGGCATCATGACGGTGATGCATGAGCATCTGAAAACGAGGCACGTCATGGCTGATTCAATTTCTAAGGAAGAGGGACAGTCGTCTCAATAAGCTAATCGGCTAGTTAGCTGCTAACATTAGCGTCAACAGTATGGTGACCAATCATTCCCGATTTCCGGGGACAGGCCCTGTTTTAGATGACCTGTCCCTGGATAAAGCTGTCCCCGAAAATGTGTCCGATTTTAATGTTTTACTATTGTGCGTCTAATAGAACAAAGGTTATTACTGTAGCTGTGTAGGAAGCAGAAAGCGTGAGGCAACAGTTGTTGTGTTGCCAAGTCTGCTCATTAAAAGTGACTTTGGGCTTGCTCTTCTACCTGTTTGAATCCCACATGATTATCACCCAGCTGCCACTACAAATGAGACATGAATGTGGTTGGTAGTTTGTCCTTTCCTCACCCCCGTTTGCTTGTTATCACGCCAGCAGGAATCAACCCAGCACACCCCCAAACACACTCACGCATGTGGCGCATGCACAACTATGCAGGCGCCATAGTTGCCAGGTCTGCTTATAAGCAATTTAGGTCACCAGCTGCATGTTGGTGCGGTACGCTGCAGTTCATGCATGATGTGACTGGTCAAATAATCGCAAAAATAGTTGTTGACTAGTCGACTATCAGAATAGTCGTTTGTGGCAGCCCTACTCTGCAAGCTGACCACAGGCTGGATTCAAACACAGAATCATATTCATGGGTTGTACCAAACTAGCACCCCATGTCCAGTTGTTTTGGTGTAATGTTGCTTTCACAAAATCAGACAAATGCAGCCAAAAACCTAACATCCTTGGTGGAGGTAATAAGTCTAATTAAAATGTTTCCATAGTCGAGCAGCCCGACTGTCTCCTTACTTAAATTATTGATCTAAAGGCTTATAGTTTGTAGCTTAAGCATGAATATTTTTATCACAGAAGCAGCATCCAAATACAAGCAGGTGTTTCTCAGCTTGTCGTCTTAGTCATGCTTCATTGTGGTGTTTGATGAATGAGTCGCCTCAGCAGCACAATAACGGTCTGTCCTTTCTTCCTCTGCTCTCAGCAGAGTGTCAGATTGTCAAAAGAAACAAATCTGAAAATGACGCAGATGTTCACTCTCACCATTGTGTATTACATTGTTGACTTCCTATTCATGTTTCCCATGGCATGATAACCAGAATGACTCCTATAAATCAGCACTAGTGCTGGTGCTGTGGGAAGGATCACGCTGAGAGATAATCTCATTTTATGTTTGACATGTTGCTGCTACAGGAAGTGATAGTTCCTTCCTCTGGATCCTCATCGTCTCGTCTTTGTGGAATCTAAGAGCAGATTTATGTCCTAAACCTCCAAGAGCTCGATATTAAACAAAACACTTGACAGATTTTTCCTTATATTGTTTTCCTCCAGAAGGAGACCCGGGGGCCTCCCCAGCTCCAGAGGCAGAGGGCTCCACCAGCCAAGAAGCCCAGGGAGGTGGAGGCCCTTCCTAAACCCAGCATGAGGCCGAGGTGGGGGCAGAGCCGAGGAGCAGAGGAGGCAGGTGAAAGGGTGGAGGCGTGGAGACAGTGTGAATGGACATGAGGACACCTTCGCTCACTGCCGGCCTGTTTGGAGCTTCAGCGGCCCAAATGTCGCCTTCTTCATCGGATCAGATTGTACCACGGGGAGCGGAACGGAGCAGAACTGAGATGCCTCATACTCTGTTTGTCATTTATATTCCCTGACCAGACAGGAAAGCACAGAAACTTTGGATTAAACGTCTGTGGAGATGGACTGAACTGAACTGAACCCATTTATAACACTCGAAACATTGTTCCAGCCTAATATGGAGCTGTGTCGTTGGAAGGGGAGGGTGTATTCATAATCATCTGTTTGTCATTTTTTTTCTCTGTATGTGTGCGTGTGTGTTTGTGACTTTTCTTGTTCGATTTCATCGTCAAGTCTTCTTTTTTTTTAAAGCATAGTCGCCATTTTACTGTCGTGTACGGACTTCATATTTATTGCTAAATGTTCAGTGATAACTTTGTGATAGCAATTTTCTTTGTGTAATAAAATACTTATGAATTACTGTATCTCCATTGTGTTTTTGATTAGTCTTCTCCAGCAGGTTTTGGAGCATCTAGAGGTGTCGAGACCAAGCCGGCCAGGATTAATGAGTTCAAGGCTGAGTGCTGCCAGAGCCATAAATATTATTGAACGCAGCTTTTGTGTACATTATCGAGGCAGGCGCAGGAAGCTAGTGTTTATATTTCCACCTAGCAAGGCCCCAGCACTCACATTTATCCACTTACAAAGGAATAGAGGATGACAGAGCAGATTATCCATGAAGCTGTGATTTAAGCAATTTTTGTAAGTGTCTTTTATAACAGCAATTACCTGAAAAGGTCCAGCAAATACACATAAATGACTGTAAATTATCGACTCAAAGAGAAAGGACACAGTATATAATAGCCTTTATTGTTACTATGTTGCTCGTAGTAAATGTTATTATGAGTTTGATATGTCAGTGCTTATGTGTTAAATGGAATGAGATAATACTGAAAATAAATACACATTCAAAGTGAGTTAGGAAATGCAAAACCTCTCTAATTAAATTCATTTAGATGGCAGTAGTGCGCCATCTAGTGTTCACAATACTATAGTCTTGGTATGCAGCTGTTTTACCTGGCTTGTGTTGTATTTCTTTATGTTAAGGGTAAATTTATTCCCAAATTTCACCCAAAGTAAGATCTTTATTATTGCACTGAACAGCATCTTGATTAACCCATTGTCATTCAGGACACTTTATACAATGTAATGTTTCTACAGGCTGAAGAGGTGTTAAAACAGGTGAGCAAGTATCCATGTAATATTCCCCAATTCATGGATGACTACAAAATGCATGTTATCATCAGTATGCATCAGTATCAACATATATTGACCATAAAAGTTAATGTCAGTATTGGTTGATATGGAAATTTTTGCCGATATTTACCTCCTACAAATCAGCCATAGGCCTACACACCTTTCATTGCAGAGGTACATTTAAAAATACATTTTAATTTTTTCAAGATATAAATGTTTTTCTTTCTGAATGCAAAATGTCAGTCTTCCTAAGGAAAATACCTTTTGCTCTTGAGAAAGCTATCGTGATACTGAATTCAGAAGTATTAGCAAATCGGATCTGCAAAACCCCAATATTGTACCCCCTAGTAAACATAAGGTCAAGCTCCTGTTCTGGGCTTTTCATTTGACAAAATCTGCATAATTTGCCATATTAACAGGGCAGACACTGTCTCCAATATCCTGCTGAGAGTGGCTAGAATTATTTTTAAATGTCAAGTTGTGTTCTAAGGTATACATTTGGGATGAAAATGAATACTCAATTCTATATCTGAATATGTAAATATGACCTTTAACTGAATGTCAGAAAGGGAAATGTGATGGGAGCTCTTGAAATGTATTAAAAACCTTTATTCTGTTAACTACACCAGCATCAGCTGAGGTTAGCATTTTGTCAGATGCTAGATAATACTGCAGAAAGTATTTGAAAATATAGAATATACATTAAAATATAAAGTTTATAGTTTGTTAGAAAAGCAGTAAGGTTGTTAGCTAACCTTCAAATTGGATCTATTTGCTCGCTAGATGTTTGTCCATATATGTAAATGCTAAAAGTGAGTTAGCATTAATCACTTCCTGGCTCCCAACAAGCCGAAAAATTATCCGCTTTCACCAAATTCCTGAGATGAGGTTCACAGAAGCGAAACTTTATATTCAATCTGAAATGATAAAATGCAATTGATTTTGCCCGCTTTTGAATTTTTAAGCGCTATTTCCTGCTTCTGACGAGCTGCCAATCAAGACTACAAACATGGCCGCCGGAGCCTCCTCGTGCAAGCAGTCCTGAACGTGTTTTACTAAATAATAATTCACACAGCATAGGCACAGCCGTGGGGAACAATTTGACTTGATCATTTGATGATAAGGAAATCCTCAACTAGGATAAAACGAGACGTTAACCGTTGTAAGTGTTGTAACGGCTTAAAGGCGGACCGCCATGTTGTAGTTCAATAGCAGCGTAACTGTTGCTTTTAACCGTCGTCGATCACGTTTAGGCCTAAAAACTTGTTAAAGTTATTTTCTTCGTTATAATTTTCACAAAGAACTGAACATGTAAGTTTAATATGTCTGTCTTCTGACTCCGTATTATCTGTAATGATCAAAACACCGGGGAAAAATACGGGATAAAACCCGGAAGTCTCTTTTTTTAGTGGAGAGAACCTGCGTGATGCTTCTGTGTTGGCCAACATAGGTCATCTCTTCCCACTAAAATTGTTCTAGTTGACAACAAATTTGATATCATTTTTTTAATATCGACGACTTTATATCTTGGTAAGTTTAAAAAAAGGAAAAGCTTTTAGATTTATTGCCAACACAATGTTTGTAGGGGTGTTAATAGCCCTTGCTGTCATGATGCTAGCAAGATTTAGCTTCTTAGCTAGCAACATTTATCTTAGAAATTTGCTTCTTTGTTATGGTGATGTGTTCTACTAGTTTAACCAAAACCTTTTTATATAAAGGATTTAAGTTATAGTTGACTAAGTAGCAGCCAAAGATTGAATTTTGAATATTTTTTTCTTTAAAGCTTGATTCAGTTGGTGCATTTTAGTTAACAAAAGCCTCTGTGCTAATGTAATGTTAGCTGGATAGGTAGGTTAAAATAGCTCATGATGTTTTGTTGTTACTGGCGTGTGTATTAAGGAATGATATTCTAAAAAAAAGTGTAAGAGTTCAAGAAAATTGTCACAGCAACAAAACAGGGAATGCAAATTGTAAATACTGTCTGGTCATCAAGCAATTTCTTTCTTTTTTCTTATTTTACCAAGGAATACTCACCTAATATTTGCACTTAAGTTGTCAAATTGATTGTAGGAATTGATTTTTAACTCTCTTTTTTTGGGGTAAAATGTGTCTTTCTCCCTGTATTATAGCCAAATATTCATAATTAAGATTCAACTATTATTATTAGGCAAAAGCGTGAAAATATATACAGTGCTTCACAAATTTATTAGATCACCAACCAATGTAATTTATGCCCAAGCTGGCTGTTTTATACATGTGAGTAGATGATTGGTGTTGATTTTTTATTGGATCTACTACCAGTGAGCCTCTAAATGGGATCATGACATCTTTAAAAAATGACAACTGAGTAAAAATGCTGGATAAAAACAGGACACTTATATTCTGTTTTTGCACCTTTCAGATCACAGTGACATTCCCTGAATCAACTTTGTAAACTATGAACAGCGGTAACACCTTGATGGTATCCTGAAGAAAAATGAGCTGGATAAACAGGTAAGTGAGGTGAAGGCAGCGTCAGCATACATTATAAGGTTTATATCTTGAGTATGCTTTATATAAATGAGTACAAAAACATTCCATGGTGTCGGATGAGGAGTTTTAAAGGTCCAGAGTGTGTGTCCGTCTCGTTTTTCTTGTCTTGTTTAGAAGGCAGTGCTTTGTTTCATCCCGTAGGCCTCGTAGAGTGTTTCGAGGAGCTCTTCTTTCTCCTGTTCAGGCAGGAAGCAGGACTGTGCAGAGCAGATGTTCTGCAAAAGACAAGACGGCTTTATTTATGTACCATTTATCTTAAAAATACAAAGTGCTTTACTAACGGACACCTAAAATATAAATCAAATGAAACATATGATGCATAGATGAAAATATATGAACAGGAACATTTAATTGTACAGAGAAATAAGCATTATCATAACAAAAAAGAGTTTACATCTGATTAAAGGCCTATTTATGACAGAGTTTTAAAAGTCTTAAAAGAAGAGACAGAAACCAGATTTCCGTAGGAGCCTTGGAGCCTGTATGGAAAAAGCCGTAATCCTTTTGTTTGCTCTGTGTAACAGCTGATCTAAGGGTGCATCCAGCTCATAAGGGATCAGTAGATCAATGATGTTACTAGGAGCCTGATAATGAAGCGGTTTATAAGTGTACAAAAGCATTTTAAAATCGATATGATACTTGACTGGAAGCCAGTGAAATGATGTGCTCTTGTTTTCCTGAATCAGTTTGGAGTCTAGCTGCTGCTTTTTGGACTAATTATAGACAATAAAAGGAAGCATAAGATATTCCAGAGCAGAGTGCAGGCTGGTGAGTGGCTTTAAGGATGTTAGCCAAGTAAACATACAAAAAAATATTACAATCACATATTGATTAATTCAGTAAAGACTTTAGCACAGTTCCTGAAAAGCAGCAGTGGAGAACGTAAGAGGTTTGTGCCTGATATTATGTCACATTTATTAGTATTGTAGGAACTATACGGTAGAGGTGGGCAACTAAAAATTTGCTGTGCCACATTACATGTTGAACTGTTTATTTCTCTTTCCATTAGAAGCTTTTTTTGTGGTATTTGTATGCTTACAAGTATATATTTATGTAGACAGAGGAGAGCAGAAGTGCTTCATGGTGCTCATGGAAGGGAAAAGTTTCAAGGAAAATTAGGGAAAACTTAAGCCCCTAAAAACTGTGTAAATAATTCAGGTCCAGTGTGCCACATTACATGTTGAACTGTTTATTTCTCTTTCCATTATCAGCCTTTTTATGGTATTTGTATGTTTATATATTTATGTAGGCAGAAGAGAGAGCAGGATTATCATCATGAGTGGTCTTTTAAACTGTTTGTATATGATTATCATATGTAGGCAGAAGAGGTGCTGTGAGAGTGCTTATATGTTATGTAGGCATGAAGGAAACATGAGCTAAAAACTTTCAAACCCCTAAAGGAAAAATTCAGGTCCAGGTGCCCCTAAAACTGTGTAAATAATTCAAAGTAGTTTTTACTAAGAATGTGGTGAATGGAACAATAATTACTCCCCTTTTCTTGAATATATTACAGGTCTTGAATATTTTTAAAACCATTCTGAGTGGATTATTTGCATCCTTTTTTGAGTGTTCAAGTTTTACTTATTTTCTTTGTCATATTTGCCCACTCTTACATGTTCAGAAGGGGTGTCAGAAGCTTATATGTTAAATGAAAACATGTGGTGTGTATTTTAAAATCAGTGATTGTGTTTCATAATCATGATTTTAATACCTATTAAAATAATCTTTATTATGAATTTTGCCATAATTAAGCAGCCCTACTATGACCTTATATGACCAGAATATCAGCAGTTCATTAAAATAATTCCCTTTGTAAGCTCCCATCTGCCAATGCTGATATTTTGAGGCAACACGTGGCCCCCAAATCAATCTCTATTGTATAAAAAAAAGAGCATTTAGAATTAAAAGAAGAAATCAGACATGAATGAGTTTAACAGTACTATGTGCACAAAGAAAAATGCATAAAGAAAAATGCATTTGACAAGATAAATATTTTTTGCAACATTTCTGTTATTTTCTACTGTAATTCGGGGATTGTGGATTTTGTTTATGGGATGCTTGATTTTGGATTTTTGCCAGTATTTTTTAAGACATTATCGCAGATAATGATAGTGGTATTTCTGGCCAAGAGCACAAGAAAAGACAGGGTTTAACTAGCAAAAATGAAATCCTTGATTTTTAAATTAGTGCATCAGTATCATACATTTGTGTAATTTGTTGATATTCCAGCCGATATATGGGCTGTAAGTATCTGCAAAAATTAAATGTATTGAGTACCGATACTTAGGGATGGGAATTGATAAGATTTTATTAATACCAATGCTGTTAACGATCCTGCTAATCGATCCAATTCTTTAACGATTCCCTTATCAATTCCTGCAGATTTTACGAGTGGGCAAATGTTGGTCTGATTTTCAGTGGCGACAATGTCAAACACGTCACAGCATAGATATCTGCTTCTGCGCGTTGCTGGTGTTTCCACTCACTTAGGGTTCAGAAGCATCAGAATTGTAGCTTAATTTTCATTGCACCTACTACACAACCTTGTCAGTGGAAGGAATTGATAAGGGAATTGATAAGCAAAAAGATTAATGATATCGATTCTTTGAGGGAGCTGGTAACGATTCTCAACTGGAATTGGTTTTCGATTCCCATCCCCACCGATACTTAAATTTCAAGGCTGATAGTGGCTGATGCTGATGATAAACCAGTAATATTGGACATCCCTAATCATGTCTCTAAAAATCAAAACACTATGATCAATTTACTTACTTTGATAAATCCAATAAAACAAAAACATGTATGTTTAAATTGTAAAATAACCACTGTGTTTAACTTGAACATAAGCATATTCTACAACTAAAATAAATAAATAAATAAATAAATAAGAATGGACTGCTTGTTTTGGAGTGCTTGCTTCGGATATTTTCGATGCAGGCCGATATAATCCGATGTTTGTTATTTTGCTGATATTGGCTTGGGACATCCCTATAGGATATACTTGTGTGGCTCTTCTTATAACCAAAGTTGCCCATCCCTGATCTGTTTTTCTGCAGAAGAAGAGGCTCACAGGTTTGAGATTTGTGCTGGAAAACAAATAAGTACATTTCAGTGTTTCCTCTAGGTTCATTGCCTTGGGGCGGCGGGTTCGGGGTTGCGGGGGGGGGTGTCTGTCAATAATGCTCCATAATATCATAATTAAAGAGCATTTAGATCTGAATAAATAGTGAGCACTGTGGGCTACAACATTCTCAAAAGAATTTAAAATAAACTGCATAAAGTATAAAAAGTATTTAAAAAAAACAGGAAGAATGTAACATTTCATGTAACCATGTAAGCTCAGCAGGTGGAGAGAAGATGAATCATAAAGTTATAGCAAGTGACTGACAATGAGGAGAAACTACATGCTGAAAGTTTCCTCCACTGCTGCTAGCTGTGCTTCCCTTCTTAGTAAGGACAGTTGGCTTAAAAATGCTGAGATTTTTGCTTGGGGAGATTGTTTGATAAGCTTCAGGTCATCCATTAATGTTTGTTTAAATTGTTTTTTTTATAATATTTTTTTATCGTTATGGTCGCTCCTTCATCTGCCGCCTGATTGTGAGTGTGTGTGTGTGTGTATGTCTGTATGTGTCGTGTGTGTGTCTTCATCATCCCCTTCACACAACGCGCCGCTTCCAGTCATTTCAATGAGGGACAGGCGGCAGACAGCACGCGGTTTGGACCGCCGCGGTAGAAGCGGTTGCCGCCGAAGAGCACGCGCACAGATTTTGTCCTGCTGTTCAGAAACCAGCGTTTTGAACTTTCTGGCTGTAGTCGCCTGGCAGCAGCAAATCATATCGTACTTTCGAAGAACTGGACGTGAGGAAGCATTTCTACTGAATTGTTTTTAGGGAAGGGAGTGTCATAGTATGTCAGAGTGAGCATCTTCAGAGTAGACGATCTTTGTAGTGTTAACGCTGCTAAGGGGGAGCCCGGGGATTGGCTGAGGGTAACGGAAGTGTAGACTGAGAGAGAGAACTGCTAACTGTATGACACGCTGTTTGAGTCTGTTATTAAAGAGAATTAATGATTCAGAAGTTATCGGCTCGTTCTATGACAGGGAGTGTTGTGAGACACTTTTAGGTGGCCTCTGCTCTGACGTTCGCTGAATCACCGCTACGTCTCGGCCCGCGGTGGCAGCAGCCTCTTAAAAAAAATGCATGTGGGGGGACTCCGCCTGCAGAGAGACAGTTTGGTTGCCGCGCGGCTTATCGGTGTTGCACAAGAGGAGCGAGGGAGGAGGCGTTTTTCAGAGCGGAGAGGAAAAATGCATTTTATTAAATGTAAGCAAACCATAGCGACACAACTATGGGCAAGATAGTTATTTGCCTAAGCACCCGCGACACCCGATTTAATGCAGAACTCTGATGTGAAGGCAGCGACATGATGCTGCGGTGGTGTATTTACAGTTTTAAAAAAAAATTGCAGGAGCGGCGGGTAGGATTTAGGAGCGGCGGCCCGCCGCTCCTAAATGAATGTAGAGGAAACACTGCATTTACATATTGTCAAGTGAGGCCTTACTGATGAACTAGACCATCTGATGGTCCCTGAATGTATGGCGTTATTCCGCTCATATTGTGTGAAATAAATTAAACCCTGTAGTGATTAAAGGATCTGAGGGGCCTCATATTGTCTCTGCCCCCCTTTGGTTCCTGATCTAATTAACAGCTGGGACAGACATCACCGTGCTCTGAGCGTCTGCAGCCGCTGTTATTATTTCAGGCCATACCCAAAGGCCGTGGTGCTGCTGTAATTATTCATGCTTTTGATCTCACCAGCCGTTTGAATTCCTCCTCAGTGAAGCCCATGAACTGCTGCGCGGTGCTGTAGTCGAGGTGGAGGGTGGAGTTAAAGATCAGAGGGTCGTCTGTATTCAGGGAGTAGTTCGCTTTGTCCTTCCTGAACCTGCAGTATGAGGACATTCAGAGGAAAATGATGAACTGAGCGGTATGAGCTTGCTTTAATGAGACATTAGGATTAAAAATAATGGCTCACGTTATGATAGGATGCTTGGTGAAGTCTGGGTCGCAGGCGCCTGTTAGCTTACTGGAAATAGGACACACCTGTGATCAGAGCAGAGGAGGAGAGCTTCAGGACTTCTGCACAGCTCAGGTGTGACACTAAAGGCTCCACCAGGGGTCAGTGTTCTCTTATTCAGAATCAGTGTAGGAACTACACTAATGATGAAGAGCATTTATTTACTGGACTACACTTTAAAGAAACACACTCATATTTATCCATGGAAGACAAAAAGTTGACTCTTCTTGTACGGCACTTTAAATGCTTGATATGCCTCACCCAAGAATAAATAACAAAAGTCTACAAAAATGAGGAAATATTCATTTTTCAATACAAAACACAAAATAACAAACAGATAAAGTGATTTCATGAAGAAAAAAAAAAAAAAAGAAAGCTCGCTGGTGGTGAGCACACAGGCATGACCCATATTCACAATCCTGCCGGCCTGGGTTTAAGCCCAGCCTGTGGCCAGTGTGCAGAGTGTCTTCCCATACCAGGGTTCCCACTCATCCTGGAAAACCTGGAAAATGATTGACCAATTTCCAGTCATGGAAAACATACGAAAAATTAGGAAAAGAGTAAAATGTCCTGGAAAAGGATTTAGCCTTCTTCTTCCTTGTTTGCAAATGAAAATCAAACAGAGAACATGAAGTAAAAATGTAAAAACTAAAATAACACAAGTCAAGGAATAAAATAAAAAAACTCAAAACAATGGTGACAAAAAGAAATAAAAAAATGGCAAAATAAAATGTAAGCAACGTAAACAGTAAATCTTGAAAATGTGTTTACGAAAAAGAAGAGTAAATAAAGATAAACTATTAGTTTATAATAGTAAGACACTACATAAAAAACAGACTATAAAGATAGTTAGCAGACAATAAGTGTTTTTAGTGTTCTTTTGTTAAGACAAAAAAGGTATGGTTACCTCGACATGTTTCGACGTTACTCTGCCGTCTTCTTCTTTTTATCAGCTGTTTACGAGAGTAGCTGTTTCTGTTTCAGGATGACAGTTTCTGAAGAAGACGGCAGAGTAACGTCGAAACATGTCGAGGTAACCATACCTTTTTTGTCTTAACAAAAGAACACTAAAACACTTATGTTCTAAGAAGAAAACATGAATCTAATCAGTAAGTTAGCAGACAATGTTTATGCCTGAGAGTCAGAAAAAAAATCATTTTAAGTTCAGTATGATTCGTTGGAGCTACCAAGAGATTATTGCTCATCACTTGTTTTTTTTTTTTTGTTTTTTTAAAGTCTAGAATAATTTGAGAATTGCCCACACTAATATTATAAAAATCTTCCTGGAAAAGTCCTGGAAAATTAGCTCTATGAAAAGAGTGGGAACTCTCTCTGCCTACTCTTTCTTACCCCCCTTCAAAAGCCTAACGTTGTCACTCTCTCCTGTCAAAAAGGCACAAAATGCCCCCCAAAAAATCTTTAATTAAAAAAAAAGATAGCAAACAATGTAAATGCAGACAGTCAACAGGGCACAATATATGTATATGGTTGTAGTATTGAACAAATTTATTTTTTTTCAGAAATAAGCTAAGAAAAAAAATATTATCTTATTTTTTTTCCCCAAATTTAAATGCTTCATTTTAGTTTGTGTTAATAAGCCACTTTTATATGCAATCCAGGCTTTTGAAGAGAGAGTATAAACAGCTGGTTAAAACATATTGCTGAATAAATCCTAAAAACAGACTCACATGTGAGGTGTATTTTTCCTGATATAGTCTGTAGGCATCATCATTATTCATCTTTTTGCTGATGTTAAAAAAGCTAACTAAAGATTGCAAAAATTGACAATATCATAGAATCTCAATTTAAATCGAATCGGGAGAAAGCATATCATTCCAGCCCTAATATTGATCCCTTTTGGTTAAATTAAGAGTGATGCTGATAGTTTTTATTATTTTTTTTGTAACCAAAGTTGCACATATGTGATGCCGGCCCTTTATTCTGCCCTTAAAAATATATCATTGGACAACAAGACCTGTTTATTGAGCGAAAAATCACATGTTTCCTTTAGGATTAGATGATAATTACCATTAATTAAGAAAAACTAGGAATCCATCCTTAATTCACACAATGTATAATAATTAAAATGAGCTTGTGTTGATAGTTCAGTCTGTGCACGCTTTAATCAGCCAGAAAGTTGGGGGTTTGAGTCCAGCTCCAGTTGTCGCATAGCTTTGCGTCCTTCAACACTTGTCCCCCTGCTGTCAGTGGTGCGTAAATTGATATGAAAGTTTGTGAATGTGTTTGCTGATGGACAACTTACACTGAAACTGAGCCGTCAGTGAGTGAATGAATGTGAGTGGGTGTGACGGTTTGAGTCGTCAGAGAGATTAAAAAGTGCTTTATATGTTTGCCAATGAATCAGCAAAAGTTAAAGCCTTGTCGTTGATGCAGCTTTGCCCTGAAGATGTTGATAAATCGGAGTAATTCTTTACCTCAAAGTGCATATTCTGATCCAGCAGCTTTCGGTACAGCTCCTGGTCTTCCAGAGTTCTGTATCCGTGTCCGACCCGCTCAGCTTTCAAAACTTCTACGGCCTGAAAATACCAGACAGAAGAGGTCATGAACAGAAAAAATTCTCCTTTTTCACATGTCAGCAGAATCCGAGAGCTATTTCTGGACCCTCCCTGCAGTTGTTGCTTTTCTGTGCTGTCACTTTGAAAGATGCTTCTTTAGAGAGCAGGCACTTGTGATGACAGAGAGGAAACCTGAAGTTTTACACTGAAGCAGATGCTGTAACAGAGACAAATGACCCTGTTTTAGCTAAAATACACATGAGGTCTGTGTGGAAGCCGGCTGATTTAACCTTTAACCAGACTGCAATGACAGGCAAGTTTAGACAGAGGGAGGGCGTAGGAGGAAACGCTCTGGTTTATGTGAAAGATTGAAACCAGGGCTCATGCACATCCTTGAAAAGTCTTACAAGGTCTCTTTTTAAGTAACGACGATAGAGAGTTGTAAAAAGTCTTGTTTTTATCTTCAAATGGTCTAAGAGATCCTGAGTTTCAAGGTTGGAAACACAGACAGAGCAGTGACGGCATGTGAGAGAACAAGAATTTAGAGTTTTTTGTGCATTAGCATTTGCCTCTCTCTAGTTTGAGTCACTTCCTCTCTCTCTTACAAAAAAGAAATTCAAACCCTTATAGAAAATATTTGTGTCCCTTCTGTGCTTATCGATGTTTGCGCTGCAGTGCAAACTGGTATTTATTTATCCAGTTTGTTTCTGAAAAATGTTGTAAATGTGATTTTTGAAAAGTCTTTAGAAACCACGTTAACGTACCCACGATAAAAATCCTTTTAGAGACTTTTTGCTTGGTTGTCCTCATGCTTAGCTAACAGAGCCTTGGCTTGTATTAAAGACCCATTCATTATTCTCCCCTGTCAGGGTTGTGGGGGGCTTAATTATATCTCAGCTTACAATTGTTGGAGGTGGGGTAAGCCCTGGGCTGGTTACAAGCTAATCACGGGGCACACATAGAGAGAGAGAGACTTCCATTTAGAGCTGAAATGATTCCTCCAACGATCTCGATTGTTCGATTACAAAATATCTTCGAGGCAAATTGTGTGCCTCGAAGCCTCGTTTAATATATAATTTAGGGATGTAACGATATGGAAATTTTGTATCACTGTTATTGTAACCAAAATTATCACGGTTATCATTATTGTCGCGGTATTGTTGCAGTGTGCTCAAAATGTTCTAAAAGTACTTTTACACAGAATTGAAATCATTTAACCCCTTTGTTATCATATTCATAAGAGTTCATTTGTCTTTTCTGTCAATAAATGTGTCAGACTCAGAGGCCAAACAATGCAAACTGTGCATGTGCACCTCGCGTGAGGCTCCTTAATCGAGGGCAGATACATAGTTCCGGCTTTTCCAGGCAAAGAGTAGCATCACCGTGCATTACTGAGGCAGTGCGGTGATCAAGCACGATATAACGGTAATTTTAATTGGACACGGTAGCGATTATCGTGGGAAATTTTATCGCGGTTTACCATTTTACCGGTAACCGTTACATCCCTAATATAATTGTACATATAAAATATACATCTGGATTACTATACAGTTCATGGTGTTTGACACAGATGGTCATTTCTGTGGCACAACGCGCCTGCTACCTCCGCTGCTGCGCGGCTTGCAAAATCATGAAGGAAGAGAAAAGAGAGGGACAGAAAGGAGAGAGTCCGCAGAAGAAACGGCAGAGTGTCCTAAATGTGTGGTCGCTACAAGAAGGGACGAAAAGAAAACACAGTGCAGTGTGTCTGATGTCAAACGGAGTTGGCTTAGCACGTAGCTTAGCATGATAACACATCGTCAATGCTGCAGCACATCAACAGTAAACATCCGGTCTGTGCGTCGTCAGAGCGACACAACAGGAGGACACTTATGACATATCAACAGAAGCAGCTAATGTGATCAATGACTGAGATACAGACTAGTAAATAACCTACTTTGATTATGGCTCCGTGTAAAGGCTGGTTCAGAACGTAAATCAATGCGGAGGCTACTTACCCAGAATCATGTGTATTTTGTTCACATACTTTTCACATTCAATAACTTTACATTTAATTTGATTGCAGAGAGTAGAACAGGAAACACTGACAGTGAGTAGAGGAAGCAGGTGTAGGGAATGCTTTCATATGTTATAGAAATGTACATTAGCTAGTTAATTATCTTAGTATCTAAGTATGTATGAGTATGGCCCAGAGTAAAAATAAAAGTATAGATTTTGATTTTGAGATCCCATTTATGCTTAGAATGTTCATATAAGAAAAATAAGTTGTTAATGTAAGTGACCTGGCTTTTCCGTTTTGTGTGTTACTAATAATAATAATGTGGAGTGATTCAATGTAAAAAAAAAATTGCAGTGAGCGCAATGTAACTGTTATCTGATTACTTGACAAAAATTTGATAGAGTAATCAATTACAAAAAGAATCGATAGCTGCAGCTCTACTTCCATTTACACTAAAACTTACTCTTTAGGGTAATTAAGGGTCAGGGATGCATGATATTGGATATTTTTGCTGATATCAATATGCCAATATTTCTGAGTCTGAAATTATTCCTATATGATAAGGATGTTTTTTTTGTCAAGGGCTCAAAGCCTCAACTTTACTAAAATTGATCTGTTCCTCCATGGTGAGAGACTGTTTGTGTTAGAAACAGATGTGAAACAAGTAAAACATCATTTATTGTGGGATAAGATGTTATTTTGATTTATAAAAGCAGACTAAGTGATGATGAGGTAAAGCATCAATATGCGTTTGTACATTCTGCCAGCATTTCAGCAACTGTAGAGATATGAATGACCAAAAAAGACTGCTGAAATACGGGCTGCAAATATTGGTTGAAATGTTAATATCTATCTACCAATACCAATATCATACCGAAATAATTATGCTTTCCTACAATTAGCCCAAGGAGAACATTCAGATTCTACACCCTGCTGCTGCCCACAAGCAGAATTAATCAAATTAATTAATTTAGAGGAGACTGCAAATGAAAACGATAAAAGTCTTTGGGCCCGATCTACTAAAGGTTTGCATGTAAAACACGTGCGAACTTGATATCCCGCGCTAATCTGATCTACTAACAGGGTGCACCAAGGATTGTGTCTGTCAGATGAGCAAAATGGCACGCGCAGTCCATTTAGCCTGAATGCCCTCATGAATATGCAGAATCCACGCAGGTCATCAGAACGTGCAAAATGCTATAGGAGTGGAAATGTAATCATTTAGCAACCACAGTGTGATTTATCAAACCCGCAAGTGATTGCGCACAGTGTTCTTGTGTCTGAATTTAGTACGTTTGAAAAGCAGGTTACGAATGGGAGGCTGTGATCATGGTGGCAAACAGGGGTTGCATTAATCCAATATTTTCCATCACTGACTGAATTTTTTGTTGAAAAACAGTAAGACTTGGAGGCTGTCTGTCATTATGAGGGACTGAAACAAGACGGATAATTCAGTGTGCCATGGAGACACACGCGTAAAGTAAACTCTCTCTGCTCTGCACTCCACATCACAGAGGAGGTCATTTAATCTATGAATAAACAGCAAAAATAAAACCTTCATAGCCATAATCACTCTGTTTTTCACTCAGTGTGGACTGAGCGACAGCGAGTTTAGAGGCTTTCGGCACGCGGAGGGTGTGATGCAGTCAGTGCGTAAAAGGCAACAGTTACCCGCGCGGTCTGTGTGCGTAACTGTAAGACTGCTCTTCACATGAGAGGTTATTGATGATGCAGCTGTGCAACTCTGTTAATGCTGCCACTTAGATTATGTGTCATTGCAATCAGAAAAGGAAAATTAAAAAATGACGTATAGAAATATGGCAATCTTGTCCGTCAGAATGACATGCTGCGAAAAAAAGTGTGTTTGCCTCAAACTCCGAGGCTTCAAACTTCATTTTAATTTACGGCCTCTCTGCTCTCCCAAACTCTCCATGGTGACAGCCGGTAGCACACGTAACGTCCTCCCTAAAAGAGAGCGGTCCACACCACTTTTGCTCCAGATATCAATTGCACATGCAGTGATAGTAGCCCACTAATGGCCCTTTTACATTAGCCCTCCTCTACTCTACTCGCCTTGTGCTGCTTTTCCATTAGCCCCAGTTGCCTGCCCAACAGGGTGTAGTGTCGCTATAAACAGCTGAGCGGCACTGCGGTGCCGTCACTTTGAGTGCGACACAACAATCTGTGGCTTTTTGTCACAAACCGAGTAAAAAAGGAAAGCAGAAGAAGGCTGCAGGTGGTCAGAAGAAATACCCCTTGAGAAGCACAGGAGAGTTTTGGAAGCTATACAACAGAATGAAGCCGAGGACGAGAGCAATCGAGCTGCAAAGAAAAGACGTATGAGGGTAAGCTACTGGTAGCTACCGCTAACATGCTGGGTTGTCATGCTCATGACTCATCAGTGACGACATTGTCTGACCGATCAGTAGCCAGCAGTCAGTGACGTCATCTTTTAGTATCGACTCAGCTCGCTTGGAACCAGAGCGGAGTAGGTACTAAAACTAGCTTGTTTTAGGAGGTACCAGGCTAGTGGAAACACGCTGCAAATGCAATTTAGCACCCGTTATTTTGGTCTTAGTAGATCAGGCCCTTTATGTGTTATGTGTTGCATGTTTGCACGAGATGCAATATCAGAAACGCTAAAAGCTGTTTTGCTTTGTCCCACCTCTTCAGGTAAATTAGACTTTATTTTCACACAGGCAGCCGCAACAATGCAGCTCATCTTTACGCTATAAATAATGAGTCTGGTTTTAAGTAGAAAATAGAGATATTTGTTCTTTTGTTCCTAGAAGGAAAGACTGAATTTAAGTATAAAGGCCTTATGGCTGATTACTTCACTCTCCTGTCACCTCTGCAGCTGAGGAGTTGACAGCTGCAGGAACAAACTTGTAAAGAAATTACGACAATGATTTATTTAATTCATGCCAGACATTCAGAGTAAAAAAGGATGAGATTTGCTCCTGGAAAAATCATGTAAAGGACAAAAACAGTCAGGAGATGAGATGCTTCCTCTGTCCATTGTGGAGGACAATAGTGACGTAAAGTTAATGTTCTTAACAGAAGCTTTAAGTACAGTAGCGCCTGACCTGTGACACTTCCTGTGCCTGCGTTCAGCAGTCGTTACGTTCCTTTACTTTGGCTCTCTGCCCTCGTATCCGCCTTCTCACTTCTATTGTCAGTGTGCTGTTATTTGCAAACTGGAGATAATTAAGTCCTCGTTACTCCACCACCTCGTTCAGAAATGTCTCACGGTATCGCCGGGCGTCTCACCTCCTTCACGACAGATGGCGGGCCGACTTCTCCTGCGTGCACGGTCCTGTGGACGCCACAGCGCAGCGCTTCCTGTAAGAGACGATCGATTGAGAAAGACTTTAGTGATAGAGCAGAACAGCCAAACATCTGGATTTCACATCTGTTATGGTGGAGCATCTGATGAGGTGACATTTATCTTTAAGACAGGCTGTCGTATACGCCTGCGTCCTCTCAGAATCAACGGTTTGCTCTCCAAAGCAAGTCACTGAACAGAGAGGATAGAGAGCTCAGCAGTTACCACCTCATCTATCATCTATTTCCATTTGACACCCTTCATCTCGGACATTCTGATTGTTGCTTACATAATCAGTACATCTGAATATCTATAAGGTCGTGTCCTTTTCAGATAACTCTCAATATTAAAGTGGACTCTGCTCTGGCTCATGTTAATAATTAAATCACCTTCTTACATCTATGAAGATTCACCTGGACAGGATTTCAGAGCCCATCTGCAATGATACCTGCCAAAACACACATCCAAAGGCCAAGATAATGCTCTTAAGATGCTGCTGAAGTTAAAACTTAATGTAATATGTAGGAAAACATTCAATTTCAGTCAGTGATAAATATAATTAAATGGATATTTAGTTAGAAACTTTCAAGGATTATAAATTGTTAATAAATAATTCCATATATTATATATATAGACGGCATATTTAGATATCAAACATTTATTTTATTGATTTATATCAGTGGTTCTCAAAATATTCAAATAGAGTGTCTGGGTGTGTCTTGGGAATTTGGACGACAATAAATTATTGCCATAAATAACTAATTTAAGGTGCATTTCCATGTTTTCTTGTACTTGTACTCTTCGACTCCATAAATTCTTCTAGAGGCTAATGTCTTTTTAACGGAATCAGAAGGTGTTTTTTTTCTCTTTTTGTATAAGCTGTCAGTTTTACATAATGTGGCCTGTTAAGTTTAAATGTGAATTGATGCATTCCTTAAAACATGCCAAGTTAAAATATATTTTACCTCCTTTATTACAAAAGAAACAAAAGCTTCTATCTGATTATATAAAATTTTAGATAGGGCTGCAAATTAAATTGATTCAATCAATTAATGCTAATTATTTTCTGCAGACATTTTAAAAAAGACAAATCCCCAACTTTATTTCTCAACTTACTAAAACCACACATTGTTGCAATGTTTAAAAATATAAACAATGTAGTTTTTATGATGATATGCCTTTTCAGGTTTTGCACATGCAAATGTTTAGGCTTTTATTTGTTTCTTAAATGAGATTAAATATTGATCAAATGCATCCATGTCAATAAAATGTGAAAATAGCTCATCACATCACAGTGTTTATGTAGACAAACCTACATACATTAAAACTACATAAGCGTCATTTTAGTATTAAATTACAGCATGCATTTTAAAAATATGAGGCTAAATCTGTTTAGATTTGGAACATATTCTGATAAGAAAGGCAAAACTTGATTCATGTCATTTTTGTACCACTTGGAGTTTTTTATGAGTGAACAAAAAAATCATAAAATTGAGTTTCATGTGAAAAAAAATTAAGGATGTTTATTTAGTACTTATCACCCATCCCTAATTTTAGATATGAATATTCTTGTTCCAGGCCATTAAGATGTAACACATGTTTAAGGTGCTATTTTGCATTGATTTGGTGTGTTTTGACATTTAGACTTGATTTTGGGTGTGCCTTGGGCTAAAATGTGGGAAAACCACGGATCCAACCCATGACTCTCATCTGTGCCTGCCACAGGGCCCACCACCCACTTGCTGGTGAGCAACCATTACCAAAATCCCTGAAGAATTTCAACCTCAGGTCTGTTTCATGGAAAAAGATTACTGTAAAAACTTGGATGGAACAAAACATGACTAATCACAGAGACGGGACAAAACAACTTGATTAAAAAGCCCATCGTTACAGAAGTGAGAAGTTCATGCGGACATTTTATTTGCATCTTTCTCCTGTAGTAATGAGTTAACTTTGATTATTTTTAACTATCTTTAAGGAATTACAAGGAATTAAGGAATAAAGTAAGGAAAAAAAACAGTTTTTTTGTGACCAAGATAAGATAAATTGAAGGAAACAACCAGCATTAATTCAGTTTTACTTCAGATTTAGGATGAAATAAATGTATGCTCAGCCTAAAACCTTTGACATTTTTTTCAGGCGCCAATTCATGTCCCACGGGGTGCTAGGTTGGCGGAGTGGTTAGCAACTAGGCACCCCATGTACTTGCTTCTGCCGGCCCAGGTTCGAATCCCACCTGTGACCAGTTTGCAGAGTGTCTTCCCCTACTCTCTCACCCCCTTTCACAAGTCTATCCACTGTCTCTCTCCTATCATTAAAGGCAAAATAATGCCCGAAAAATACATTAAAAAAAAAAAAAAATTCATGTCCAACTTAAAAAACCTGCCACACACTTTTGGGTCCTGACCCACCAACTGAAAACCACTGATCCAAGTATTGAAAGCTCACTAAAGCCTCTACTGTATATAATCGTAAATGATGTCTAAACTTTTTTCTTAAATGGCCATGTACAGAAAAATGCACAGAAAACTGGACCGTGTTTACTTCAACTTTAGGATTTTGGACTGGCCAACCAGATTTCATTGGACCAAGGTCCTGCCTTCGACCAAACTCCAGTCAATGCAGTACACTTATTAAAAAAAACATAATTTAGCTCTACACAGTGTTAATTTTGTTGACTAATTATTTTCAGTAGTTTTTGTCAACAACCTTTTTATTCCCTGATGAAAACCAGATAGTAACTAATAAAAACAAGAGCACATGGAAAAAAAAACGAACATTTTAGTCAACAAATAAAAAATATGTTTGAATATATCCAATCACAGCTACTTTGGTTGTGTGGAAAGGTTGGATGAGTTAGGTGGGACATCCAATCACAGCTGCCTTAGCTTGGTGGGATAAGTTGTGGAGCGATCCAATCAGAGCTGCTCTCTTTATGAATCGATGTATTCATGTAGAGCAGGTTCACTGTTTGTTGTCAGTTCTGGTATTGTAACTGAGATGCTCTGCCAGGTAGACTAAATAAAGGTGACTGCGTTTCACTTAAAAGTTCAATTTGTATCTGTTTATTTATACATTCAAACTTTACTAGTCTTCAGTAAAGGGTTATTAGATTTTTCATTTTGTTCAAGCGGAAAACATGACTTCAGAAATTCAAGGAAACATAAAAAATGCCTTACCCTTTACTCTTCATATTTTAATCGACTAAATCTACAGTAGATTTTGTCAACTGAAATGTTGTGAAACTTCATAGACTAAAATTAGACGGAAATTGAAACAATTTAGGTGACTGAATTATGACAAAAACTAAAAGATATTTTAGGCCAAAGACTAAAACAAAATTAAAATTAACAATCAAAATTAAAACTGGCTCCACCATCATTGCAGCTGAGATATGACTTTGGTGAAGCATGAAAAAGGAAAACGAGCACTCCCCTGCTGGCTCCTTGTGCTCCCTTCTCACCTTTAATGCACCTTTAATGATACTCATGGAGACAGAACAACAAGGGGAACAACTTGTGCCCTATTCTGAGAACTGAAAGGATCTTCATCTTATGAATCACATCATTGACTCATTGTTTGACTGAAATAACATCGGATCATATTTGGCAAGTTAAACTACTGAAGTTCTTAAGAAAAGCAGCAAGTGTGGCGCTGCCAGTACCTAAGAAAAGTTCATAATTAATTTCATACTTGCATGACATGCATAAATATTCAGCCTGAAATATAATGAACTGTTCCCATGCAGCCAGTTCATCCCGTCCTTAATCCATGCAGCCCATTAATTTCAGATAAAACTCGCTCCACGTCCGCAGCTGTAATGTATTACAGATTAATCTACAACATTTATTACGCTCTGACAGACACAGTTCATTACTTTCTGAGGGATTCTCTGAAATAATCAATAAATATTGGCTGAAAAACTAATTAAATTCACTGAGAGGCCTCAAAGGTGAAAGTGAAATTAATTTTTAAGTCTTTGGTTTTCCTTTCCATCAGTGTTATTGGGGATTAAGACAAAAGATGACAGTTTGAGCCTGACAGTGAAGAGGAGCCTTAAGATTCATTTCATAATGAGAAAAACTGCTTGTTCGCTAAAATGACTGAACCTGCTTCACAAGGCCACATGAGCAGGTTAGCAGGATTACCACCTACTAGCTTCAACGGCAAGAAAACAAATCTCACAGGTAGCATAGATAGCACTCGCCCTGAAGAGACTGTTAGTCTAGAGCCATGTTGTACAGTTCTTAAAGGATAAGTTACTGGTACAACACAAAGCAGTTTGGTTCGGTGTCAGTGGTTTAAACTGTCCAGATCCATGAATGTATCAGAAAAATGTAGTCAGCAATCTTCTATTTCAGCGAGTGAAATGCTTGATTTTCACTCTCAACATAGAGGAAGAAACTTTATTTTGCTCCAAGAGCTGTGCAGAAATGAGTCAACCACTTATAGATACAAAGCACTACATGTCTGTTTCTTCACTTGTGCCCCAAAAAACACTTTTTGTGTGTTTACAAGGAGATCGACAGGGCATAGAACTGAATATGTGATGGATAAAGTGTGGACAGCTAGCGTATGCTGACACAACAGATGGATGGCTCATTATATCTCATTAGTCCATCTGGAAAGCAGCCTGAAGAAAGCGTTTCGCGAGGGCAGAACCTTTAAAAGCATAACCGCAGGTGATTGGATGATCTTTCTGTCTGTCACATTCATTCTGGGTCAGTCAGATAACCGCTAAAGTAAATAACTTGGGCAACTTTTTAAAAAAGAAAATCTCTACAAAACATTTTGGAAGTAGAGTGAAACTAGAAAAGCACTCGGAGAGCGCAGACCTCCACCAGTGGCACAGTCCTCTCCCCTATTGTGATTTTGATCATAAATATTAGTCCTACCTTTATGTCATCTAAATATTTGGATTCATTGACCATGAAAACTTACCATTAGCACCTGGATTCATAATGATATCTGTTTTAATTCAGTAGTTATTCACAGAAATCATATTTTTCGCCATGGCGGCCAGGCGCTGATCCAGATCAACACCAAAATCGAATCAGTTCTTCCTTTTCCCATTCTGAACATTTCCTGAAAATTTCATCAAAATCCATCCATTACTTTTTGAGTTGTTTTGTTCACAGACGGACAGACAAAGAAACTCTACCGAAAACATAACCTCCTTGGCGGAGGTAAATATATGTCCTATGAAGTTTGTAGTGTTGTTTTTCCTTTTTCATTCGATGAAGAAATGCAGTCCAAATCAGATAAATCCGTTACTGAGGCTGTTAGCATCTATGCTAATCTCTACAAGCAGCCACTTCCTGCTGTTGTCACACCTGTAGACGGCTGTGATTGGGCAGTGCCACTCTGGGCTGCTCACAATCGCTGTAGGTCAGAGCTTCATAGGGACATTGAATCAGAGTGATCCATCTGCACTGCATGGTTACAGCTAGCTGCGCAATGCATGCAGCATCTAAAGCTACAGTTCAGTTAGGAGACAGTAGCTGTGTTCAGAACCATCCACTCATTAACTCACTCAATCACTATTCCCTGTGTAGTGTAAATGACATAGTGAATACATATGACACAAGATTTCTGATACTACACTGAAATTTTCTAAATGTCATTGCGTCTTTCTGTCATTGCAATTACTATGTGCAATTAATGTGCAATTATGTTGCAATTAATATGCGATTAAACTTCAGTCCTCTAACAATGTGTAATTACAGTGTGGAAGTACACCCATGTACAATCACTTACACCACATGCAATTACTCAGTAGATGTTCACATAATCTTTATAGGATTTGCTTTTAGTTTTGTTTCCAAGCCCTTTGTTTATTTTTATATTTTATATTTTTATATTTTATGTCTTATACAGGTAGAGTAATGTACATGCTGCTATTTTTATACTAAAGTCTATTTTTATTCTATTAATGCTGTCCACTTTGCTGCTGTACCACTGTAAATTTCCCGGCTTTGGACGAGTAAAGGTTTATTCTATTCTATTCTATTCTATTCTTCAGTAGATGGGTCGGGTATTCTCATCACAGAAGTGGATGTGCCAAGAATCACGTAAACAAGCCGTGCACTCTGGAGGATAAGTGGCATATTTTGCAGCTGTTTGCAGGTGTTAAAAGACATAAAGAAGCCATGCTACAAACTTGTTACAGATACTTAACGTTTATCACGTTTATAAATGAAACCTTCTTTCTCTTCTTTCTCTTCTTTTTCTTCTTCGTCTTCTCTGGTAAAACATGACTTTGCATTGTGGTATACGAGAGTATAATATAGGGTATATTGTATTTACCCTCATATTTGCTGTGCATTGTGGGTATTTTGTCGTGCACTAATGAATGAAATAAGCTGCTGAGAATTTGAACAGCACTATAAAATGGCGAACACTCTGTATAGTGCAGTTATTCATGGTAGAGAACGATTTCAAACACAGCTATTGTTAATGGGATTAATCTTCTTAGACGAGTAAACGATGGCGTAAAACCTCATTGCAGTTAATCCACTGGATGTCTTATTTTCAGTGCAGACTTTTATCCTCCCTGGACACAGATCTGCTGACGTTGCAAACAGAAAACCGTCTCCCCTTGTCTTTGTAAACTCCACATTCTCATAAGATTCCTGAAAGCTGCTGAAGCGATAAATCGACTTTACTCCTATGAGTCTGCACTCTGTGGGACCAAGAGATGGACTCTGGGACTCATAAAACATTTTTACTGCCTCATAGTGATGCAATAACTTGAATAAATAAATAAAAATATAGCTCACTGTACTTTATAGTGTCAAGGTAAGCACTTTTTATTTGTTGTTTTTGTTCTGTCTGCAGTTTTATCCAACTGCCACCCACTTTAATAAATCAAATGTCACATTCAAGGACACAAACTCATGTTGAAGCAGTAAAACAAGCTGTTGTCAGGCTGCCCTCGGTTATCTGTATCAATGATAGAGCTGCTTTTTCAATAAAAGTTATGCTGCATTCATATAGATTATGATAACAAAATATGGACAACTCCTTTAATCTTGGAGAAAACAAACAGTTGGACAGGAACTCCAGCAACTTAACAACATGTCAGCATATCCTCACAAAGCACTTATTCTTATTGACTTTAACTCTACCAGTTTTTAGCTGAAAAAATGGTATAGAAAGTCAAAATAGGCTCTCAATAGAAAACAAGAACAAAAGGTGCCAGCGAGGGTAGCAGAGAATTATGGGAGTTATTCACTGCTTCACTTGCATCTCAGAAATGATTGGGAAACATAAACAGAGAAGCAGCTTTAAGAACAGTTTCCTCGTTCCTTACTTGCATTACCTCCATCCGATTCACTCTTTCATTGTTGAAATCTTGATTGCAATGTAGACCTAGGTGAAGGCACATAGCATATTTTGCTCTCTTATACTTCGTTACACATCATACTGTATGTAAGTGTAAAAAACAACAGTCAATTCCGTAGTCTTCCTACAAAATCGAGCCACATGTATCATCAATAAGGCTGATTATTGTCATGCACATACTATTTCATTAAGAAATTCCAAAATTATCAATAGAGCAAAATACTGCCAGATGGTGTACAAAGTTTTTTTTGTCATTAAAAGAGTTCCAGTGTGATTGATGTCTGTAAATTCAGGGTACAAAAAGCAAAAAAAGGAATTTAAAGGAGATGTATATCTGTTGTAACAGTTAGATTATGGAAACATGGCGATTTAAATTTGCGAATGTGTAATACTTTTTTTTTTTTTTTCTAAATGAATAATAAGTCATGTTTGAGGGTTGCAAATGTAAATGATTTTTTAATTACGTCCATCAAGGAGGTTATGTTATTGACGGCGTTTATTTGTTTGTTTGTTTCTATGTTAGCATCATAACTCAAAAAGTTATAGACGGAACAAATGATACGATTTTGGGAGTGATTTGGGTCACCGTCCAGATCCAGGAATTTTTAAAAAGATTCTTTAGCATTGCACGATAGGACCATTTTTGGCGTTTGTGCATACTTGCATCTTTTCATGGTCAAAGAATCTATATAATTAGATAAAACAAAGGTAGGACTGATATTTATGGTGAAAATCACAATATGGGTGAGGACTGTGTCGCTGGCGGAGGTCTGCGCTCTCCGAGTGCTTTTATAGTTTTTTTTCCTGATAGTTGTTTTGTATTTAATGATTTATATTACTGTATTTGTTTTGGTTTTCTTTTTTGTTTCTTTTCCATGTATTATAAATATGTGGAGGGTGGCTTAATTTGTGCATTTTCAGTCACTTTAGTTGCAAAAAAAAATATTTCATGGTGTTTTCGTTTGTTGTTTGAGAGACTGAATTGAAGAAAACATTGTGCAGTCCAGTCATAGATATCTGCAATAAGTCCATGTGATTGCAGCATTATTATTGGCATTTCTGACATGTCACGCTAAATTTAGGAAAACAAAACTCATCAATGCAAACACTTTGAAATCCTCTTCATGTTTTGACAGACCAGGGAAGACTATCTGTTCATATTTTCCACACTTACCTCATAGGCCTGTTTGTGTCCTGATTCAGTTGCACAGTTTAGTGACTCATCACCGGCCAGATCGATGGCTACCACTCCCTCATGGCGATATTTTTTACACAGCTCCACGACGTCCATGGACCAGTCTGGAATTGATAAAACACACATTTATTACTATACAGTTAAGTTCACTCAACTGAAATGAAAAAATGATTTTGATGTATAGATGAAAAGAGAAGAAAGGATCACTATTAACAATGCATAAAATGATGAAAATGGTTGTTAATGAGACAGAATGTTAATCCCTTTTGTGACAAGTTGTAAACCTACAACATCTAAAGGATCAACCTTCAGATCATGGTCTTAATGTCCTTCATAGCTCAGCCACCACTTTAAGGTCCTTAATATTCTTTGAGAAGCGGTGTTTGGCCTGTCATGATAATCAGTAAATCAATTAATCACTCGATAAATAAAAACGTCTTTGATAACTTTGCCGGCCTCGATTTATTGACGTGTGCATGCTCGTTTGTTTTCCTCCTCTCTCTCTACCGAACAGGCTGGATGACAAGAGGGTTCACTCTCTGTGTCTGCCTCAACACCTGGACGCATTGGTTCAAACTAAATATAGATAAAACAGTGCTAAATGGTGTGCACTCACAGCCAGTGTGGTTCGCTAGATTGCAAAAAAAAATGCAACCCTACAGTACATTTGACAGGTAGTACAAATTGACTGGGAGAACGTTCATGTCATAAACAATTACAGAACTGTAAACTTTATTGGAGTGTGTGTTTTTATGGAGTGTTTTTTTTTTCTTTACAGAGACAGGGTCTATTTTTTTATTGTTTTCAGTTACTGTAATTTTTATTTAAATGCAATTTTTCCTAATAGAGAGTTCATTTCATTTTCATTGCTTTTTTCTTTTTTTTGTTTAATTTATTATATTGTTTAATTTATTTTATTTAAAAGCTCCTGCCATTCCAATTGCAGTAAAATACTCTTAAAGGAGACATATCATGCTGATGCATGATTTAATACTTACATATAATATAACACATTTGAAAACAAGACCTTACACCCCCTTAATTTTCAAAAAATGAGGTAGTGTATTTTTTTTGATATCCTAGAACGAGTTTTGATGCCTCGACAAGCCTAAGCGATGTCATCAGTGTTAGTCTGCTTCTGTGATCAAAAGCAATCTAAAAACAGTGACATGGAAAAAGAGACAGTAAAAACCTTATACACAAGGTTGTTTGAGGCAGGCGGGGTAATCTGATAAAACACTTCCTCCTCTGTGATGTCCGTTAGCCACAAAACCGCCACCGAGGAACACATCCACCAGCAGGGGTATATAGGTCCCTGGCTCACATTCACTTATTACCAGCTCTGGCCTGTAGGGGGACTCAATACGCGGTCGCTGCATTAAGCCTGCAGGAAAATACAGTAGAAGAAGAAGGACAGGCTGGCTCTACCCACGATAGAACTGACCAATCAGAGCACAAAGGGCTGTGACGTTGCGAGGTAACTTTAGGTCATCCTCAGATCCTCGTGTTTCAATGAGGGCTTCACAATGGCCTAAAAAGAGGATTTTGAGAACGCTATTGTGGGGCAGTGAAGGAACTAAATGACTTGTACTGAGGGCAGAAATGCTTTACAGGCATCCTAGTCTGGCATAGTGAAAAGGAGAAACAAGCATGATATGTCCTCTTTAAGAAATTAAAGTTTATTGCTTTTGTTACAGCATACTCACTTTTTATGACATATAATTACATTAATGAAAACATACTGTTTCATAATAATTTTGACAATAATATTGTTTATTGGCAATCATTTTTTGGACAATTATTGTCCAGCAAAATTTGTTATCGCGACAAGCCTAAGCCGTGTCATCAGTGTTAGTCTGCTTCTGTGATACGCTTAATCTAAAAACAGTGACATGGAAAAGAGACAGTAAGAAACCTTATCTCACAAGGTTGTTTGGGCAGACGGGAGCATGAACAGTTCATTACTTGGCATATGGCGCATGCAGCATAGAATGGACCTGGCTTTGACTTTGAAGGCCCTCTCCCCCTCATTTAGACCCTTGTTGACCAGGTGCACCACCTCGTCTGGGCTCAGGTCGCCTCTGATGAAGAAGGAAATTGCACTAGATATAAATACTTTGCATAAAATATATACTTTGATATATACTTTTCATAAAATCAACACCTTTCACCTGAGGCTGCAGCTTCTCGGGTATACTTACTCTTTCTGGTCCCACGGTATTGGATCGACTTTGGTGTTAGCTAAGAGGTGTGGGCTGTATCTGGCCTCGACATAAATCACTCCCTCCTTGGCTTTGTCTTCTACAAACTCATAGGCGATCCTCTTTATGGCCTCCCTGTCTCCGCTGAAAAGACAAGAGAGTCGATATCAGAATAAATGACTCTGCCCTTCAACCCTCGTCTTACCTCACTGATATACATAAAACCACCAGCAACTCTTCAACCATTATCTGAAGTCTAATGGCTTTCAAATTGAGCAGTATAAATTCCTTCATGGTTCTGTTTTGATTGTTGGCTGAAATGTGGAACTTAAACTACTTACAAGTTAAGTGGTTCATTTTTTGACATCTTTCTGTCACATTCTGTCTGATTATAAGACGAGTCTGCCACAAGGTCACCACACACAGAAGCACAACCTTTAAAAAAAGTCTTAGCAGCATGAATTGAAGATAGACTAAGGGAAGTGAACTCAAGCGGTAATCAGAAAAAAGAGTGTGGGCGTACTGTTTGTTTGAGAGGAGGGAGTATACAGAGGGTAAGTACCTCCTTTGGCAAGTCTTTGGCCACCTAAAGGGTGCCAATTATTGGGCTTGTTGCTTGTTGTTTCACAGATAATTAGCACCAACCAAAGACCAGGTGTAGTGTGATGGTCTGCAAGTCAGCAGATAGTTTGTTTTATAGGATTGAAAGTTCTCTGAGGAGATTCAGTAGAGAAAGCTTATTAAATAAAAATGCTTAGATATGCAGAACTGGAGTCAGAAACTGAACAGTGAGGGTGGAAAGATAAGGTTTGCCAAGTAGAGGTCGGATTGAGGTCTTGCTTACACGTAGACGCTCTCACCTAAAAAAAAGGTTCTTCTTTTTTTTTTTTTTTTTTTAAACGTATCTTTTGGGCGTTTTTTGCCTTTAATGATAGGAGAGAGACAGTGGATAGACTTGTGAAAGGGGGTGAGAGAGTAGGGGAAAACACTCTGCAAACTGGTCACAGGCAGGATTTGAACCTGGACCGGCAGGAGCATGTACATGGGGTGCCTGGTCGCTAACCATTCCGCCAAACCAGCACCCCAAAACAAAAGGTTCTTCCTTTGCGTTTTTTAAAGCAATCTGAGTTCACATGGAGATACCAGAACAACTAAAAATGCTGTAATGTGCATGCCAGTCCAGTAGATGGCGAAATAGGTTTGCAGAGAAACGGTGCTGTAACAACACATGCATGAAGAAGACAAACCTTCTACAATCAACAATGGCGAGTGGACGCACGAAGACGCAGGAGTTTCTTGTCTGGAAAAAAAATCCGTCTGGATATCAAACCAAGCACGGTAACCAGCACACGTTCAGTAGACGGTCAAAGCTGTTGCTGTTCCTGGTATGCGTGCGCAGCCTTAATATGAAAGATTTACAGCACATGCAGTGACGTCAGCATTTCACCCTGAAACACTGACTCCTGTTTACATGAAGCCTGGTGGTGAAGCGTTTTCAGAACTCTTCACTCTGGATCCTGGCTTCATAAGTTTGCGGATTCAAGCACTCCAGGCACTGTTCCCGTGTAAACAGGAGGTGAAAACGCAATGAAAACTCTTTGGATTCGACTGAATGCGGCCTCATGTAAACAGGGCCTAAGAGTATGTTAGGTGGCCAGGTCTTTTGAGGTGTCGCGGGGGCTAATTGGACAAAACACCGAAGATGTGAGATCCCCATCTGATGTCCTCAGTGATGTTTTGGCACATGGCGCTCAGCGGTCCAAGCAGTGGAGACTGAGGGTCAGTGTAGTAGATTGTATCAGCATTTCATTGTGATTTTAGATTTCCATCCCTACTAAGAGGTTGAGCTATCCTGTTATTATATAACAGCTAGTTACACAGCATTAACTCCAACTATTTCAAGTAATTATGATTATTTTTTAAAGTGTCATCGTCATTGATGGAGTATTGTGAGAGCTTTAATGCACTGTAATTTTCTGTAAATATTTAGCAGTTTCTTTAACTTCAGTAAACACACAACACCTCTTCCAGCATTTACCCTGACAGAGAATACTCTTCACACAGCTCTGAATGCCTTTATCATTGTCCTCCAGCATCCAAACACACCACAACTGTGCTCTTCAACAATCCTGCATGGGCTAAACTCAGCTAGCAGCTTCCTCTATGTTACTGAATCCATACAGGCCTCTCCACAGCCTACATACAGAAGAACCCATTCAGCTGAAACAGCCCCAGCTCTATAGGAGGTCATTGTTGGACGTTTTCACTGCTGTCGAGTCTCTGAAAGACTGATTCAGCTTCGCTTTGGGTCCGTTACTGAAGGATGAAGTCTCTTAACGTGTTCACACGCCTCCTGGTTTGGCTGCTAATCCTAAACATGGCTTTGGTTATGTAATCCGTCTGTCATACATCTTGAAACCATTAGACTTTACACTTCAGTTTAAGAACTACAAGAATGTAAAGCAGTAGTGTACCCCTGACTCAGCTCATATTTTTAGCAGTTTTTCTGCAAACCTTATACTGTCATCAAATAGAAAAGGACGTGGCAACATGAGATTCTTCAGTATTTGTATCCCTTTAGAAATGTGGCTGTGGCTGTTCATCAGAATTTTTCAGTTTCCCAAATCACAGAGGGCTGTTTTTTGGGAGCTGAGGTTGTTTGGCATATTGAGTTCAGCAGTCTTGGTTTTGTGCAAGGTTGAAGTTGTTACATGGTTTTGATTATCATTTGGTTTGGTTTTCTTTCGCACTGCTCTTTTTCAGGTGGACTAAAGTCTGTCAAATGATGTGTTGTATGTAGTGTTGGGAGTAATGCATTACACAAGTAGTGTGATTACTGTAATGCATTCCTTTTTACTCTAACTTAGTAATGTAAGGCATTACAAAAAATAGTAATATTTTACTCTGTACAAACATCACTAATGCAAGTTACAGTGCATTTTTAATTTAACCCAAAATGAAGAGATGTTTTTTTTTTTGTGTAAATACAAATTTGCCAAATACTCCGTGAGATCAGCAGAGGAGAAAAGTCCACCACGAGGCCTAAAGTTACAGTAGCTCTAACACAAATTTACCAGAATTTTACCTTTTGTCTGTTTTTGCTATGATCGTTTCTTGTATTGTGCCATGAGCATCAATGTGTCTGTTATATTCTGCTGTTTTAGCCTTAAGCTGAACTCAGTCAGATAGCCACCACATCACCTTCCACTGGATGTGTAATGAGCTTTTTGAGTGTAATGAGCTACATTTAGAATGACAAATCCATATTTCCTGTTATTTTGACAAGAGTAACTTAAAAGTAATATGTATAGCGTAATAGCTATTAGCTAATAGCCTTACATTTCAAATACAGTAATATCACAATGTAACTAAATACTTTAAAACGACAGTAACAAGTAATAAATAATGCATTACATTTTTGAAGTTAGTGCGGGTTGTAATTGCCAAATTTTATGCTGGTGGTGACATTTTTTCTCAGAAATTTTAAAAATATGTTCTCGCTACATTGAGGACCGGATAAGAAGGAGTAAATTTGAAACCGTCAGAGAGAAGAAAGAGGCAGAGCAAAGGCCTTGCCAGACATGAGTGAGTGTTCGCCTTATTCAGGGCACCTGACCTCATCCTGTATCTATTATACCACCCTTTTGCAGTTCTTTTCAAGTGATGTCTGAACCAGGAATAGCTGGTTTGTATCCACCGCAGTGATACTGTACATGGGATAACGGGGTGTCATGTTGGGTTGTTCTGCTTGACTTGATTAAGTTGCTGTACTTTTTTATATCTTAAACAGTACTCAGTGGTATGGAGTTGGGGGTTGTGGAGAAGAGAAAATACACTTCTACTGAGCTGGTTGGCATGAAGTCTACAAATCCCAGTTCCAATGAGGTTGGAACACTGTGTAAAATGTATGTACAAGCAGAATACAGTGATTTGCAAATCGTTTTCAGCCTATGTTCAATTAAATACTCTACAGATACAAGATATTTAATGATTTAAATGAAACTTTGTTGAGTTTTATCAAATACTCACCAATTTTAATTTAATGCCTGCAGTACTTTCCATTAAATCTGGGACAGGGGCAACAAAAGGCTGGGAACGTGTCATGATTGGGTATTAAAGACTCATTCCTAAAAGTCTCATTTATCTACAAACCATGATGGGGCGAGGTTCACCAACAACTGTGTGAGCAAATTCTGAAATCCTGCTTATAAGTCTTGCCAACCTCCACTGTCCAGCGACTTCACTCGGCTAAATGCTTAACAGCCCAATCAGGGAAGAGAGGCAGCTGTGGATGTGACAACAACAAAATGGACTTAATTTTTCCTTTAAAAGAGGAGGAAAGAACGTCACTTGAAGCTTGTCTTTTGAGAAATCATGTTTTTGCTCTTCTCTCAACCACTGCTGGAAACTGAGAAAGATCGTGGAAATCCTCCACGGATATGCCAGTTAGCCTATGATCGTCATGCTAGTCAGTGATACTCTGTGAAATCTGCTCTCCTCAGAAGTTTACCGGGAATACTTGGTAGGGATTGTTTTAGACAAGGTTCATGTCACATATAACCGTTAAATGATACATCTGTGTGGTATAATTTAATGTAAGGCGATAGTTTTAAAGTAGTTTAATCTAATGGCTGTTGTCAACTGTTAGCCGCTACGTATGGCCGCTGTGAATGCTAAGTCACACTAAGCATACCTAGCTGCTAATGACTAACGGCTAACTGAACGATTGTCCAATCACAAGCTGCTGTTGTTTTTTAAGGTTCTGCCTCTGAAAACATTTTGAACAGCTCTTTCCCAGATGGATTAGTGAAATATTTCCGTGGTGGATATATGGAGCTGTCCATCAGACATGTCAGGTTATATTACCATGTCGGACCAGAAACACTATGGAAAACCATTATTGGCTAACAGTTTGCTACATTTACAAGGGAAATTAAAAATTACCATGCAATGCCAAAGCCACAATATCAGCAAAACCAAGAAATACATCAGCTTCTCTGGGCCAAAGCTTATTTGAGATGGACTGATGTAAAGTGGAAAAATGTGGTGTGGTCTGACAAGATGTGGCACTCAAGCAAAAATACAACAATATAGACCACAGATGGTTGAGGAACTGGAGTCATATGTCAGGAAAGAATAACAAAACTTCAACAGTTATTGTCCTCAGGTCAAAAGGAGTGTTGTCAAAGGAAAGGTGGTTGAACACAAGTGGACCCTGACTCAGCTTTTCTGATGTGTTGCAGACATCAAATTCAAAATGAGTGTATATTTAAAAAGCCAAAAAAAGTATATCAGTTTGAACATTAAAAGTCTTGTTTTGTTGTGTAATCAGTTCAATAAAAGGATTTGCAAATCATTGTTTTCCTTTTTTTTCAGTTGTACACAGCATCCCAGCTTCATTGGAAATGGCGTTTGTGTCATTCTGAGCTTAAAAATCAGAGCCTAATATGATGTCCTGGCCTTGAAAACTGACCCAAATCTCTGGGAAGGAGAAGATCAACCCTGTTCTCTTTGTTCACATCTTTGTAGGCTGTAAGACGAGCCTGGCACTGGCATCATAACCAGACAATGATGTGGCCTGCAGCTGCACCTTAAATCTTTAATCTCCTGGAACATGAGTCAGTTGAAAGTGGCGATGCTTTGGCAGCTACATGCAGAGTAATCGATAAAGTAATTTATCAATAGCATGCAGGAGAATTATTCAGAGTGCCTATCTTCTAATACAGGCACAAGTTATTCTCATGTTTATTTCAAACTACCGTATAGGACTGATACTCATGCCTCTGTTTATGCTCTCTCATCTTCACTGAACAAAAGCAGCTAGGTCAATATGCAGACGTGCTGATCTGCCACCTGTGGTAGTACAGAAGGTGGCGTTAATGTTGACATTACTGCCCAGTTTAGTGTTGTAGTCTTTAACCTAAAAGATCTTTTAGTTTTTGTCATTTAGTTATCTAAATTGTTTCAATTTTAGTCTTGTTTTAATTGAGGAAATTTCACGTTTTAGTCGATGAAATCTGTAAGTTTAGTCAACTAAAATATGTAGTGTAAAGTGCGTTTTTATGTTTCCTTGAATATCTAAAGTCATGTTTTACTCTTGGATGAAACGAAACACCTAAACACTTTCTTGAATGCTCGTAAAGTTTGAATTATAAACTAACAGAAATAAATTTTCCTTTTGTGTGAAATACAGTCACCTTTATTTAGGCTACATGGCAGAGCATCTCAGTTACAATACCAGAACTGACAACAGTGAACCTGCTCTACATGAATACATCGATATAAAGAGAGCAGCTCTGATTGGATCGCTCCACAACTTATCCCACCACCACCAAGCTAAGGCTGCTGTGATTGGATGTCCCTCTTGACTCATTCAACCTTTCCACACAACCAAAGTAGCTGTGATTGGATATACCATAAAATACCAAATAAAGGCCTGGTTCCAATTAATCATAAACAATAAAAAGCCTGGTGAAATTTATTCGGCACAGCCTAGGAGCTACAGTCGAAGTTTACAGAACACACACGCAAACGCTGAGCTCACAGCTGACAGCTCACGCTTGAAAGAAACATGATCAGACTGTACCTTTGCAGTCCACATGGTTTATTTGTCTCTCTGCACGTGCTGACAGCTTCCCCTCCCTCTGTATGTCAACAAATGCACGTTGGTCTAAGGCGCTCTGTTTCAGGACTGTGCAGTTACACTAAACGTACACAGAGGCCCCTAGAGCGCAGAAAGCCAGAATCTTACACACAAGGGCTTCAAAAATTCAAAGAAGAAGAAGACATTACGACTGCTGCTGTTTGTTTTTTGCCCTTAACTAACGTCAGGAGGCCAGTCATGTCAGTTAGCGGTACATTGCTGCTTATCTCCATGGCCCCGTTGCAGTGAAAAAAAAGTACAAGCTCAATTAACTACCAGTCGTTCCTGACCAGTTTTAAGAGTGTTTAGAAAGTGCTGATTTGAAAGAAGAAGACAAGAGTATTACAACGGTACTGTAATCTTGCTTTGACAATGTACAGGTGTTATTCATTCTGGTGTAAATGAATAATTTGATTATATTTACCAAATTTTTTCAGTTTTTGCTAAGCAAGATTTTTGTGCAAAAGGAATTAAATGCCTGTCCCAAACAGTCGCCTTGTCTCTACTTTCTGCATGACCAAATAAGGTCTGCTTGGGATTGACAGGGATTGACCCTGAACAAACAGGCACCTTTACATTTGAAACACAAAAACTTCACAGTGACATCTGTGAATCTCTTAAATTGTACTCTGACCCTTAATCTCTTTAATCTTGCTCTTTCCTTTTCTAGTCACCTGCTCAGGGAGAGCACCTTTGGTAATCATGAAGCTGAGTCACGGACAGTGGCCTATCAGCACTTACGCAATCACGTGCATGTACTCAGCAAACTTCCCTATGAAGCTCGTGAGTGTCCCTGGTTCCTCCACAATAATACACTTCGTCATCTCTGGCACAGAGTTGGCTCGTAGAGGGATCCCTCGTCTCCTAAGAGAAAGAGAATACAGAAAAGACAGTTTAGAGACAATGACTGGTTTACAATTCATTAGTAGTTCCCTTTGTTTCTTATCAATCCAGACTCAGTAACTAATCTTACTCCTTATATTAAATGCAGATATTGACTGACTGCGATGTTGAAGCTGAGTCTGTAGACAGAAATGATAAGGGATTATTGATAGGCTACATAAATAGAGTTCTTAGAATCGTTCTCATGGCACGTTAAGCTCATGTTTGTACATTTTCTCCAAGTGAAGAAAAAGTTTCCACTTGCGAGTTCATGCATCTGTTGGTGTGTGTGTCAAAACCAATATTTCTCAGTACCCGAGGCAGAAGTGACCTACCATTGCCAGACCACTATGGTTATGCAAAGCAACTTGGAACTTCACCTCTTGTATTTCAAAGTTGCATCTTTGTTCCAGGCTTTTATTTTTAGCAATAATAACTTACAAAACATGTGATGAAGCACCTTTAACTGTTTGGTCAGGGACCTGTTTTGGCTTGAATTCCCTCAAAAAGCATATTTCCCACAAAGAAAACTTGATGTGGCCAAAAAGTAAATGTTGGATAAGCCAAACCATTTGTTCATCCAACATATTCCATTAACTCTTATCTTGCAGTGCAGCTGGATCTCCCTGATTCAGTGTCTGTAATCAGTCGGATCCATCTTGCCAAACAAAAACCTACAACGATTATGAGCGGCCCAAAGCAGGATGGCCTAATCAGAGCCAATAGAGCAGGGAATCGTGGGAGCTGCAAGTGTGATGTCATGACATCGCGAGATGTTTGGTGTTGTCAGCCTGAAGGTGCGTTCACACCGGACGCTACTTGTACTACCTCGGCGATCACTCTCCATTCAAAGTCAATGTACAGACACCTGTGCTAGAGTGGGGCCGGCTCACTTAAAGGTGCTTGTCACAAAAAAAGTTAATCTATTCACTGGCAACAGTAAAAAAAGTTAATCTGCTACCCATGAGCAACAGCCAATCAGCGGTGTGTGTATGTGTGGCGGTTCAGTTATTTATCCGGACTACTGGGAGTGACATCATCTCCGACATATCGCGTTCCAGTTGAAGCGGAAAAAAACATGCTGCCGAGCTACCAGGCTATTATTTGTGATTGTTAAGCGCGCCTGCGTTGTTGTTCACAAATATAGCTGGAATAATGTTGATTATCACTATGGACGATTTTTGTAAATAGAAGTCTAACAATACTATGTGAATACAGTCTGAGTCTGTGCCTGTGAGCACACCCCAGTCAGTAAGTGACCAAATAAATTGATTATTACAGGAGCTAAATAACTGTTCACACTGGGGGCATCCATCTTGTGGCGAGGTTTCCCGAGTTCCCAGTATGACCTCCACACAGGTATGCCACCTTTGAGTGTAGTTATGTTAGATTAGGTTTAGTTTAGTTTACATTTTACATATATACACACACATACTCTTCACTCATGCACACCCTACACTACTGACTTTACTGATTAACACACCACTTGCTTTAAATATAAGATTTAATCTTGATTGAAGTAACTTTGAGTCATTTGGTTTAATTTGGTCTAATTTGGCTTTTCTGATTGTTTAGTTTTGTCTGTTTCAGTTAACAGTCAACTGTCTAATTTGAACATTTTATTTGGCCTTATTTGGTTTAGTTTTGCTTTACCTGGTTTAATTAAAGATTTGTTTGATTTGACAGTTTAATTTGGTTTGATTTGGAAAAAAGACTGTTAAAACTTTGCCATGGTGTTGTCTCCCTCTTTCGTTTTGACCACCTGAGCCAGGTCATGACAAGTGAGGGCTCGTCCATTTGGATTTGTTTAGTGAAGCTGTAACAGTAGCAGTTTTTGGTCTTGCAGTTTGGTATTTGAGATTTGATTGGTTAGTAAAACGTTGACTATTTTGCTAAGCTTTGTTGCCTGAGTAGTTTTGTCTTGTGTGTGGAGCTTTGTTAGTACTCAGGCTTTGTTTGTTGGGAGACTTGGCAAGACCAGAAGTTTCAGCTTGTACGGAGATTAGCATACATGCTAATTGCTGCAGTAGCAGTTTTATCATATCTGGACCACATTTCTTCATTTAAGAAACCAAAGAAAAATAATGCAAGTTTCTGTATAGAAAATATATTTTATTCCACTTTTGACATGTATGCTTGTTTTGTGAAGTGGCTCACGTTCTGCCATTCACCCCGCACTGCGCACCACTTTATTATAAATTTGGCCACAGCACCACCCAGTGGCCAATAAAAAAAAGAAGCAAAATCCAATAAAATGGCTCCAATTAAAAAAAAAGAATTAAACAGAGGTGTTTATATTTTGAGGTGGTTCAAATGTGGATGCGGATTCAAGAAACTTTTAAAGGACTTGTTATCCATGCCAAAAGGTTTCTTTTTTTTGTTTTTTTTTTTTTTTTTTCAGCATTTGTTTCTTTCTTTGGCTGTCAGTCTGTGACCAGAAGTTCTGAAAGGACTTTAGTGAAATATTTGTGGGATGTGGCTCAAGGAAGAAGTGATTTTATCTTGGTGATGATACAAATCTGGATGCAGATCAAGAACATTTTCAAAGGAACTGTTAACATTGCATAATAGGGCAGTTTTCAACATTGTTAATTATAACTCGGCTACCAATGTTGGAAATGCCTGAGCAAAGGTTTGAGCCATCTTGAACTCGTAGATTTATTATGTTTCCTATGATCCAGATCTGTTGTTGTGCTGCCTGCAATGTCCCAAGAAGTATGTTAGACAAATCTGTTTGGTTTTCTTACGAGGGCACGAAAGCAAGAGAAGACATGCCAAAGTTGGTGTTTGCCGAATTCAGATTTGGACGAGAGCCTCAATACTTTGCAGGTGTGGTGACGCAACCTACTCTGCTGCTTTTCTCACTTTCACAGATGGGTGTTAAGTGTAGTGGAGGAACTTAGATGACAAAGAAACAGAAATAAAGGACAGCTCCAAGTTCTACATGTAAAATTTAGTTTTATGGCATTGAAATTTGAGATTTTTTCTGTTTTTGAAAAATTAATTTTGATATTTTAGTGTGGAGAATTCTACAAATTGCATCTTAAAAGAAAAAGTTCTGATTGAGAGGTAAAGCCACTTACTTGGCGACATCAAGAATAGTCTCGACTCTGATGGATCCATCAAGATGTACGTGCAGTTCAACCTGAGGACGAAAACATTAAGAATAAGTCAGACATTTTAATAATTACGTATTGTTCCAATCAGCCAGAATGTTCTACACAAAGTCATTTTACTGAGTGGGCCGCGAGAATCCAATGACAAATGCTTGTGTTTATAATTGCCACTGTCCTTAAAACTGTTGCACTTCTACTGTGAAATTGATTTTTTTAAATATTTGTTTTATACCATCTTTTATTTATGTAATTTGTAGCCTTAATTGTTTTTGAATTTTGTATTTATTATGACATATGCTGCAGACCTCATGAACTGGTTGCCTTTGCAAATGAGATCCTGATCTCTGTGGGACTTATGTGGTAAAATAAAGTTTAAGTAAAAGAAAAAAAACAGGCTAGATACCCAATTGCAAGGCTACCCTCAAAAGGCAAAACTTTCCCAGCTTCAAGGGGATGGCCCATACATTGAAATAAATAGTCCATCTGTAATTCATGTGGGTATAACCAAACTTTACTCCTAACTAAAATACTCACATTTCCCACAAACAAAAAAACATTTATGTATAGGGACTTTAGTGAAACACGGGCTGTTCCAAACCCATTTTTCCTAAACTGTTACTGCCTTTTTTTCTTGATTTCTTTATTTTAAGAGGTCAGTTTTACCAAACAGTTTGGTCCTCAATGTTGGACTGTGTTCAGTCATCGAAAGAACAGAACAAAAGTTCTAGTGGCAGCAAATGAAGGATTTAAAGGGGGAACCAGTTAGAGAAAATGACTCCAACCTTAAGCCGTTTAAAGGAAGGCCAAAAGGTTTTACATAATCGCAACTGGAAAGGACCCCTGCTGGGTCTTTCAGAGGCTCAGCCGTTTCTTTGTGTGGCCCAGGAGTATTTAAGATGGAGCAGTGAGTTGTGAGCAGCGGTGGTGTGTTGGTGTTGAAGTTCAGTGTCTTGGCTGCAGCTCATCATGAATGCAGCACACATGAGCGAGCAGGGAGTGGTGAAAAGGCCACGAGTGCCAGAGGAGGGTCAAGAGGGAACAAATGGGCTCTTTCCAGCACAGAGCTGGGGTTTATTCAAACAGATGACATTAATAAATTTAAATTTCTCACTGCACGCTCATCAAACTGGAATTAATCACAAACAGGCCACGCTGGCTATTTCTGTTTTCTGATAACAAATCAAAATGAACCCTTTAATAAAGTTCAGCATGTTCTTCTGAGGAGGCAGCTATCAGTTCCCTGTAATTTCTTGTGTGTGATGACACATGTTTAATTTCTTTGTGCTGCATTAAACTGCACAGCTTGGTGTTTGGACAAGTAAAAATATTTAAAGAAACCAAATCAGACTCAGGATTTTAGGGTTGCAGCGGCACATGCACATATGCAGTACAACTATGTGCAATACATGCTGTTTTTCTAAATACTGTGGCTATTTTAATGTATTTCTGATTAATTAGTTTATTTTTTTCTTCATATCATGGCTATTAGGGATGCGGGATATTGTATTTTTTCGTAGATATCCAGCATACCTCTATTTATGAACTGATTGTCAATACTAACACTGATACAAATATTTTTGGTTAAAAAGACAGAACAATTTTCACTTAAATTGACTGTTTCTTTTCATGGTGACTTTCTATTTGTTTTAGAAACAGACATGTAGCCGAAAAGTATTATTTCTTTAAAAAATTAGACTTTTGATTTATAAAAGCAAACGTTCAGTGATGATGAGGTGACCAAGGTTCATTCATACCTACAACCAATATTTAATGTATTAGGAAAATATACATCTGCTTTGTGCAAAGTATTTGCTGAAGTTTTCATATCTGCCAATACTGATTTTCCACTTTTATGTAAATGTCTGCTGCTGAAACAGATCATGTTTGGGTAATAATTGTTATTTTTTGTTACTGATTTTTTTTTATTGTTTTGAATTTATATTATTTATTTTATCACACTTAAATACATACATGGTTCAAAATGTTTAATTTGTGAACCGCTGAAACAGATTTCATCCACTGGTCCATTTCTTTCTGTATTTGTGCCGGTCTATTTGAACTCGTGTCAGAGCTTTGGAGCCAGGAAACTCTTGTTGCGTGTAGTTATGCGCTAAAGTTCGGCCACGACATCTCACCACTGCGAGGAGCGGTAGCAAAATGCAACCACACTTGATGCACAAACATTCATCAGGTTTTGCAGGGGGAACATGAACTTAGAGCGCATCAGCACTGTGCATTTAATTAGGCAGAACTCATCTTACCTTTTTTGGCAAGGGCCAAACATACTGGCCTAAGCCTGCTCTCATCAGCTCAAAACAGACATGACAAGCACATCCAGGCTTTGTCTAAAGTCCCATTAGATATTTTTTGGCATTTTGGCCTTTATTTATAGTGCAGAGACAGCCCATAGACTTTAAAAGAAGAGAGAGCAGGGGAAGACATACAGCAAACAAGCCTCAGGTGGGAATCGACACCCATGCTGACAAAACAAGGCAAGAACTTTTATATGTGGTCAGTGTATAATAATATAATCTAATAATCGATCGAATATAGGGATAAATATCCGTAACCGAATAGTAAATATAATTCGAATGTAAAATATTGAGTGCAGCGGCACATCAGGGCGCCTGGAGCAGTGGACCGTTCAGCCCAACAGAGGACGCTGTGAGCGCAGCTTGACCGTCAAACACATCCGCTGCCCTCTCGACCTCAGTAAACAAAGAGTTTCCACCCCGAGCGGACATTAACAGCACCGAATCATCTGAGGAGAGCTTATGTGGAAGTAGTTTTGGTTCTACACCGCTGATGGCAAAGGCTACGTTTACATGGAAACTCCTGACTTAAAGACGCAGAGATTTTTCCTTTGCGTTTTAGAATTCTTCTGTGTTCAGACGACAACGCTCGGAGATGAGTTAATCCGCTGTAGTATGCATGCTGGTTCAGTTGATGGCGGTGTAGGTCTGCAGTGTCACTTAAACAGCTGCAAAATAATGAACAACTGCTTATCACGTTCATTTTGTTATCTGACCATGTGCAGATAATGTGCAGTGTTTCAAACTAAATGTTAACGAGATAGATTAATCAAAAACAGTGTTTATCTCCATGTTTAGATCTGTTTTTTCCTAAAAGCATGGACTGTCCTGAACTCTCCATGGACAGTAAACAGCTGTTTAACTCATTATCAGGATGGGAAATCCCCTCGTTGTTCCTTCAACTTGTATACAGCTCTTCCCCCAGTCAATGTGGAGGCAGAGTATAGCTCTATAAGTTTTTAGAGCTTGCATTGTGTAGTGTTTGGATTGAGGCTGCAAAATGTACTTATTGTTCAACATCCTGGCTGACCTCATCCTTAACAATAACAAATGCTTGACCACAAGTTCATTTGTCAGCTTGCACAGAGAAGAAACCCAATATTTTGATGACAGGGGTCTAATAAGTCGATGTATTAAAACAAAAAATGATAGATTTTCAACTTTTATATCACAAACTCAGCAGACTTGATTTTGTTTTGCAAACAGGAAACATAAAACTATGAGTCTGTCAAAGCCTGGCAATAAGGACAGCATCTTTTATTCTTGGATTTCGAAACAGTTTGGAGCTCCGAAGGGAAAACAGGCCAAGAAATAAATCATAAAGTCTAAATAAAGAGCATTTTGTGCACATGAGAAACTCTTCCAAGAGCATGAGAGGGTTTAATATGCTCATGAGAGTGGATTTATCCATCTCAAACTTTCTGGCCAGCACATTTACTTCTTAATTTTATTTTTTACCCCGTAGCACTGTGAACTAACTTACCATGATGCAAGTGGGTGTCAGGGACTAAATCAGGCTGATGGTGTTAAATCTTGTATGAGTGTCCTATCTACGGCTGAAATATTTAGCATTTTCAGACGCAATCGTGATCGCCAAAGCTGCAGTTTTTTGCAGCACTCCTGACTGACCCAGGATCTGTTGTGTCAACTATTTTAGTCAAAATTTTTACAAATTTGCAGGCGGTTTGCAGTAAGAATGATTCGCATATTAACAACTTATGCTGAGTTCCAGGGGACCCGTACCTCGGAAATTTTCAGTTCCAACCTGAAAGCGTTCCAGGAAAATTACGACTTTGGTTTGAGCGCAAGGAATTCTGGTATGTAAATTAACCAGCATGGCAGGCATTATAAGATTTATGTCTTATTAACTTACTGATTTGAGTGAAACAGAAACGGGGAATTGGCGCATAAGGTAACAGAAGCTTATACTTTACAGGGTTTGTCTTTATTAAGAGGCTGCCTTATTGTTTAGGCAGTGATGTGACAGCACAAGTCGTAACACGGAGTACATTGATCTGGTATGAGTTCACGGTTCGGAAGTTACAAGTTTGACTGTCTTTCCAGCGCACTTTGACGAGTAACAGGTGGGAAAACAGGAGTTACGGGTTGCCTGAAATGCAGCATAACTCTCAACTGCTATCAGTTCTCATTGTTCACTTCTAAAAGCTGTTCAAACAAGTCGACTAATTCACGAACGTCACATCTCCACCTGGTAACCAGGTCAACAACACAAAGCCTCTGTTTAGGAGTAGAAGTTTGAGTATCCCTTAAAGGTGCAGTGTGTAGAATGTGGCATTTTATACATCCACTGCATTTCGCCCAAACAGAAACGGTGGATATAGGAGATATATGTTTCTATTTGAATGTAAAGTCCGTCAAAATAGGAGTACAATCAACCCCATAACACGTTTGTTTTATTTTTATTTAGTTAGAAAAATTTTTATAAAAAAATTTCATTAACACGGGCTGCTGTTTCGTGTAGGCCGACGTATTGATCTGCCGTGTTGTCTACGGGTGGTTCTATAGGGACAAAAAGAACGAAACGTGAACCTGTCCGCCGCTTCTAAAATCTACCTGGAAAGAAGAGGAGAGAGGATGGCGGTGGATGTATAGACAGTTGTTACTCTGTCCTAGGGATTGAAAATGTGAGTATAAACACACACACAACAAATTGTGTGCCATGTTCACGATCCCTTTTGGTCTTCACAGTGTTCCGTTGCTCAGCGACGTGACGTTTTTGTTACGATTAGGCTCATTCCTGAATCTGAACGCTAGATGTCGCTAAATGACAAATTCTACACATTGCACCTTTAAATATTAAAATTCTGATTATCATCAATATTAGATGGTGAATAATGTGTTATGTGCTTTGATATTGATTTCCCTACTGTTGTCTATTTGGTAAACATAGTGAATATTGCATCAAAGCTTCAATTAAAAAAATTGTGAATCAAATTGAAATTGCAATGTCTGCATCATCCACATTGACACAGAAGAGGGATGAGAATGGAGGGAGATTGATGAGATGCTTGAGGGAGTTTCTTGTTTTCCTTTGTCTTTTATTCTCCCAGCCGAGCTCGCTCACCTGATTGACAAAGTGGAGGCAGCAGAGCATTCTCCCACATCAGTGAGTAAAATGTTTTGCTGCGACTGTCAACACTGAGGGAGAAACTTTTTTTTGGCTGCAGACAACTGTGTATTGACAACCACCCATGAAAACAAAGCACTAAATGTTTGTTTATCAGTCTGTGCAATAAAAGCATTTGATATACTGTTCTAAAGGGGACACTAAAGGTGTATTCACACCTGGCTTGTTTGGGGCAGTTGTTCTGAAGCAGTGGGTGACAAAACATTACTTTGTATAATATGTGAATGATGAATGAAGGACATAATTGTTGGCTGCAGATATATCCTGTTCTTTGTGACTAATGTGATTATAAGACTCTTGTGTGAGTCAGTGAAGGTTGCAGCAACTGACAATAGCCCTGTAAGTGCCTGCATGGTATCAGCTCTGCTTCAGTAAATTAATATTTAATGGGATTATCTCAGAGCAGACGAAACTCCTAGAGGACTCTCCTTTTACGACACATGATCTCTCACCAACACACACATTTTTACATGGCAACAGAGTCACTCCTCCACGCTCCTGTGTCACTGAGCCGGTCGTTTCTGGTCCTCTTATCGGGATTCTGCTCAGCTCAAGTGCTGCTGTCAGCAGCAAACACAATCCAAAGGGCACAGCGTCAGTATACATTTATGAAGCTCATTTAGTTAAAGGTGTTTCACTTTGAGGCTTTGTCCAGGTGTTAATTTATCAGCCATTTAGGGACGATCACAACACAGACCTGATGCCAAATAGAGCAGATGAGTGTCTTTGACGGTTGCCGTTGTGCCAGAGTTTCAGTCTACAGTTTGAAACTTATTGGAATTAAACAATATTTAAAAATGTTTTGACACCATGGTAACAAAAGCAGAAGTCCTTGGTACCCATTATTACATAATTTCATGATTTCAAAATTCAAAATTGCATAAGTGTATAAAAAACACTGGCAGCATTTTGATTGCTGATTTTATTCAGTTATTTTAGGCAGCTTCAGAAGTTTAACTTCAGACATTTAACTGCAGTTTTTATGGATATAATAAAACCGTCCGTCCAATTCTAATGCAAAAGTCCTTCAAAATTGCTTTGATTTTTTTGTACTATTTGATGCTCTGAATCATTTAAGCTGGGTGTCACCAAGCACACATTTCTAGTAGGTCTTGATGACTAGGGCCTCTACCAAATGCCCACAACAGGATGTTTGTGCTTAGGTGTTTCTCCTAATTTATGCCTGATGCAAGTTTCATTTATATGCACCGCGCTTGTGCTGTCAAGGTGATCATGTTCTCCAGTCCAGGGGTGTGTTTGTCCGGAAATTTGTGGTAAAACCCAAGGCTGGTGTAACTTGATGTATAAACTTCTAAAGTCTAAAATTCATGTCTGCTATTTGTCTACACATGAGAGTGATTTGCACACATTAGCAAGATCAAAACACTCTTTACTGAGCTTGTTTCACCCTCATGGGATGCACAGCTGCACACTTCTACTGTTAAATATTAGAGCATTTGTGGGGTGCTGGTTTGGCGGAGTGGTTAGCGACCAGGCACCCCATGTACTTGCTTCTGCCGGTCCAGGTTCGAATCCTGCCTGTGACCAGTTTGCAGAGTGTCTTCCCCCACTCTCTATCCTCCTTTCACAAGCCTATCCACTGTCTCTCTCCTTTCAATAAAGGCACAAAATTCCTTAAAAAAATACATTAAAATATTAGAGCATTTGTAAAATTATTCAGCTTAACGTTTTTACTGGGACAGAGAGCTATATGCATGCGCTCCAGTATGCGTAATACTCCCAAAACAAGAAACAATTACATTTCTTTACACAATATGGAGAAATATTTATTTGTTTATATACTGATGAATCTCATAGATAATTATAATACCAGATAATAAAACAGGCTGTCCAGTGTGTTTTAGGCATACAGTTGATAACATAGCCAAAGATTCCTGCAGGAAAACAGAAAAGAAAATGCTGAAAGCCAACAGATATTGATTTACACTACCCAGGTCTTTCATAAACATAGATCTCTAATCCTTTGTTTTTATTGGAGAGTTAAATAACTCACGAAGCTTCATTTATACTCATGTGAAAGTGTTTGACTCATCGTTTAAATAGTTTATTATGCTCTGGATGCTTCAGTGAAAAAAGTGGCTGGATTCTGAGCACTAGCATATATTATATTAGCAATGTACTTAGACTATGGTGGCACAATAAAGAAGAGGAAGAGGACAAAATTCTGACCAAACCGTTAACTCAGCCTCGTAAATAGCAAAACTTCAGCTGCCAGGTGCCAATGATTAAAAGGGTGTGAGCGCTGCAACGGATTGGGGTTGATCTATTCACCGCCCGGAACATACTGTGCCTGGCTTTACACTCAGAATATGTTGATAAACTAGAGAAACATAGGCTGACACACCTCAAATCACATCAGGTTGTTAAAATTAAAGAGCTTTAAGTCGTTCTTTTGATGCACTGTTTCTCTCAGCTGTGGCATGAATGGATCTGGTGAATCCAGCTGCCTTCTTGGGTTGATTAGGTCTAGCTGATTACCCCTCTTCCCCTTTAGTTTGATGTGTCTAAATTTGGGTGTTTTTCTTCATTTGTTCCAATGTTTAACTCTTCAAATCATACTTTGTATTTAATACTTAAGGTGTTTATGGAGATATGACTTTAAATCCACTGATTATGCACTTTTATTTTTCCTTTTGTTGCTTTGAAGGATTGATTGTTGTATCTGCATGCTTACATTTGTCCAACAGTACCCTATTGTCACAACAAAACAATTTAACAATTGTCTCTTCGTGAATTTGATTGGGTTGATTTAGCCCGAAAAGGATGGTTACCACTGATTTGTGCACCCAACATTTTATCATTTAAAAGCGAGTATTAACATATTGCAGTGTTTGCCATCCTTAGCCTGTACTCTGGTGATTTAAGCTTGAATAATTAGTTGAAAGTTGTTTTATTTTCCTCTCACAGAATCACATTTTAATACAGAAATATGCTGATAACAAAATCCAGCTTTATATCTTAGCTACATTTTCACATTAAAACAGGAAAATTGTGTATATATATCAGTTAACCTCTTTTCTTTCATGTATCTGCTGCAGCTTTTGCTCTTTTGTGATGCCCATTATCCACATACCAGTCAAATAGAAACTTCCGCTTTAACAGAAATCAACACAAGATTGACAGGAACTGATACCCATTTACTAATAACAGACTTTCTGTTTGTATCACAACTCTACTTCCTGCTCAGACAGAATTTACACTCACACAGCACGAGTAAAACCAGGAATAGTAAAGGTAATGTTGTTAACAATTCATCCTCTCCTGTAAAGAAATAATGCCTACTCCAACACTCACCTTAGGCTTGTTGAATACCACTTGTTCAGAGGAGTGCTCGGCCATGTTTCTGCGACTGTTGCTGCTGGTGAATCTACTCAGAGTGCTCAACACTGGAGGGACAAAGTGAAGAACTCCTCTGCTTATAGCTGGCATGACACAAACAGCACCACCCTCTGTCCACTGAGTGGTTACAAGGAGAAATACAAAGCAGATACACCCGGCAAAGTAACAGAACCCCAGAGCGGCGTGAAGGGGGATTATCTGCAGCTTTGTGTCCATGTGATGAGAGCTTTACTGTCCAGCTAATTAATTATGGTAAACCCAGCTACAGGACAAAGTTAACTGAGGGATTTATCTAAGGAGGCGTTTGCTGCATGTGTAGGTTTGAGATATCAGTCACACTGTGATATGTTTGAGTTTTGACATAAATTTAACACAAGATTTATATTAAATTAAAGGTGAAGCAGCATTGCTGTCATGTCTTAAAGCACTAATCCAGTCCTGGATGAATCATTTATTTAAGATGTATAATTAGGGATAAATAATTGTAGTTCGTTCACGGTTTTGGAAAAGCTTTGAATCTGGCCTTTTGTCTTAGATTTCTGATGTTAAGCACTGTCTGTTCTGGTTTATAAAGCCAAGAAAAGGAGCCATAATTAATTTGAAAAAATAGTTGCAAATAGGCCTGTCACGATAACAAATTTTGCTGGACGTTAATTGCCCAAAACATTTTTGCCGATAAACGGTATTATTGTCAATATTATTTTGATTTTTTTTTTTAATTTTTCATTAATGTAATTATAATATACGTCATAATAAAGTGAGTACACCATATCAACAGCAAGGGAGTATTTAACTGTAACTGAAAGGTCAAGATCTTTTAAATAAAATAAATTAAACAAACAATATAATAAATTTAACAAACAAAAAGAGAAAAAAAAACAATGAAAATTAAATGGACTCTCTTTTAGGAAAAAATGCATGTAAATAAAATAATTATGCTAATCAAACACAATAAAAAATAGACCCTGTCTCTGTAAAGAAAAAATGAAACTCCAATAAAAAACACACACAAAAATAAAAACAGTAAATAAAATGGAGTTTATACCGTTCGTGTTTGTGACATGTACGTTCTCCCAGTCAGTTTGTACTGTCCGTCAAACGTTTGTAACATCGTGGCTTTTCATCCGTATTGAATGGTTGCATTTCTTTTGCAATGTAGCGAACAACACTCTCTGTTAGCGCGCAGGCTAATGTCCATCTGTAGTCCCAGGCAGGTTGATGTAATGCATTTGTAAAGGTATATACAATCTTAAAACACATAAAGTCCATAAAACTGATAACATGTAGCAACAAGACAACAGTTAATATACAACATCATAAATTATATGTTCAAGATAAACCATAAAAAAGAGACCCTCAGGGTTAAAGTGTGTGAGCTGTTTAATGTGCAAAATGCAGTGTGTAAAGAGCCAAAGTACCAAAGTACTGGTGTACTGCACATCATAGTAAAAGTGCTAATGTATGATTGCGCACTTGCCCATGCCATTTGTACTGCACAGGTTGCGCAAAAGCAGACCAGTTTATCACAGGATTGCACATGGTTGGCATATTTGGATGTTATCAAGCATGGAAAATTGCACTATAATTGCATACATGAGGTATTCATGAACTCACGCTCAGATGACCCTTACAAGCTGCAAAGCTGAAACATTCTCTGACAGATGGTGGTAAACTGTTCCATAATAAGCTACCATGGGGATGGCAATCAAAACCAATTCCAGTTGAGAATCGTTAACAGCTCCATAAAAATATTGATATCATGAGTCTTTGATAATCAATTCCCTTATCAATTCCTTCCACTGACAGGGCTCAGAAGCGTCAGAATTGTGGCTTCATTTTTTACAAAAGGCACCTTCGGCACAACCTTAAGTGAGTGGAAACACCCACCAGCGATTTGCAGAAGCAGTTATCTATGCCGTGACGTGCGTTTAACATTGTTGCCATTGAAGATCTACAGGCCAACATTTGCCCACATGGAAAATCTGCAGGAATCAATTAGGGAATCGCTAATAGTACTGGTATCGATAAAACTTATCACTTCCCTTTCCTAGTTGCAAATGTAGATGTAAGGATGGCAATGTTCAGTGCTTTTATAGCTGTATGTATCATATGTTTAGGGTCCTTGAGATCAAGCAGATCCAACTCTCTGCACTCACTCAGAGGCTTCTTGGCACTTTTATTTAGTGAGAGTTGACTGTTAACATGATAAGTTATTATAGACAAAGATTATAGAACACTGCTGTTGTTTGAGCCACAACTGCAATTGTTTTAAAATGAGAAACACAATGTCATGCATAGACCTGGTTCCATGCATCTTGGACCTTTAACACAGCAATTACGTTCAGCCATTAGCAAAGACAAGCTTTTTATTTTGAAAACACACCAAAGAACAATTATCCAATCCAGTACACTTCATTTGTCTCTAAAGTGCTGTACATAGAATCATAAAAGCAGTAAAATTAACATTTCGATATACGGTAACAGTAGGCAATAAATAATCAAGTAAGTGTGCAAATCTGAAACATTACTATGAGTAAAATAATAAAATCAAGCGGATAAACATAGTAATTAAAAAAAAGATGTAGCTAAACAAGTAAAACAAATAAAAGACTCAGAGGAGCACAAAACTCCTGCAAAGTTAAAACACCAGGGAATAAAAATGGGTCTTAAGATGAGACTTAAAACACTTGAATGTATATTTTGATGAGGTCCTTTATGTACTGTGGGTTCAGTCAATCCAAAGCTTTAAAAACAAACAATAAAATCCTAAAATCAATACAAAAATGAACAGGGAGCCAGTGCAAATACGCGAGGATTGGGGTAATGTGTTCCCGCTTTTTGGCCTCTGTTGAAAGTCGTGCCGCAGCGTTCTGGACTGCAGACGACAAATAATAAATTCCAAGACTCGCAAAAAACAAGAAAATTTAAAAAAATATGTCCCAAAACAGAACCACAAATCACAACTTGACTCCAGCTGTACCACAATAGAGAGAACACAAAAAAAAAACATGAAACAAAACAACAGAAAAAACAAGGAAATCACTAACACGCAACAGAGAAATTAGGAAAACAACTACAAATCACAAGACACAACAATAACTAAAAGTAGGACAGAGAACGAACACAAGGAGTCACAAAATGAAACCACAAATACAAAAAAAAGTCATGAAAAAGAAAAAAAGTCAGAAAATACAAAAAATACCAGCAGACGCCCAGTATTTATCAATCTTTGGGTTATATTTATTCATATGTTCTAAATTTAATCATTAGTGTCACCGCTGATTAGAGACGTCAAACATGATTTTAGTATTGGTGGAATAACACTTTTAGAGTTTATTGTTAGTTTAGTTTATATCGTTTCTTTAGTTGAAAAAAATTAGCACATCCAGTTGTTATTGAATTGCATTTAATATATCCCTTCTACCAGCTCTTACAGCTGTGACATCTCTCTGGCCTTAATAATGTTTAAAGTTAGCTAGAAACAACCAAACTGCAGACGGCTGATCGGGGCATTTTTGTTGGGTCAGCCTTTGTCTGCAGATTCGAGACTTTGACCTTCAGTGATCTCTCCTAAAACCGACCCATCAGCACCACTGACACCCGCGTGTTTAACTTTATTCTCTGCTTCTACTTTCCGTCTTGTTGTTTGCTGACAGAAGAATAATTTGACTTGTCTGCTAAACTAGCTGTTTCATTTCCACACATTTGTTAATCTCTTTTTAGTCCAAATAAAATAAAACTTGCTGAAGCTGACTTTCTTAGCGCCACAGCCGCAGAGGCAGATGTGTCTTGCTGTGTTAATCATCACTTAGATTGCCATGGTGGTATCTGTTTCCTGGTATTTGGTTCTTGAATTTCCTGCTGCCAACCAAACACATGAAAAGGACGTTAAATTTGAGTTTCAGTGCAATGTGCTGACACTGAACCTGGAACATCTGTTTGTTTGGATGTAACAGGATCAATGTGAGCCGGATCAGTTCACAAAATGTAAATCAAAACAGAACACAATGATATTCAAATCCATTTTGACCTATATTCAGTTAAACACACTACAAAGACAAGATATTTACTGTTCTAACTGATAAACCTTTTTTTTTTCTTTAAATATTCACATATTTTGAATTTGATGCCTGTTACATGTTTAATAAAAGAAGGGACAGAGGCTGTGAGCTATACCGGAGTGAATTATAGGAGGTTTATCAGGATTTTCTGTGTAAATAATGTATAAAGGTTGTAAATAACAGCATTACTATCAATCTGGAGTGAGTTCCTGCTGTTCTTTCGCCGTTTATTTGCCGTGTTTCGCTGTAATTTGTCATAATAGATCGTCCTTTTCCGTTGTAGTTCGTGTTTTGTGGATTTAATGAATCACAATTTGGAACTGGAACTATCGTTAGTGAAACAAAAAATATAAAAAGGCCTCGACATGGTCTGATATAACAAGCTGTAACATGGACACTAATGCTGCAGGCAAACTAAAATGTGTAAGTGTTTGTGAAATAGGTTAAATTTGTATTTGGTTGTCTCAAAACTTTTAGAACATGTTCATTTACAATTGTTTATGAAGAGAAACCTGTTTAAAGTACAAATCCGTTTTCTTCTATTCTTGTAATTACACACAGTTTAAGCATTTTTAACATAATGACAACTACGTGCCAGAATTGTTTGCTTTTATTTCTAATGAAAAATGTTTAAACAAATTAACTTATAGGACATTTCCTGACACAATTATTGACAAAAAAGACTAAAGAACTGTTGAAATCATTTAAACCTTTTAATGTTATAATTTTAAGACTGTGTTAAATAGGGGTGCAATGGTTCAGTTAGCCCACGGTTCAGTTTGTATCTCGGTTTTGGGATCACGGTTTCGGTTCCGTTTCGGTTCGTGTTTTGCATTAAAAAAAACAAGAAGTTTGACTTTCCAAAAGACTCCCTTTATTTTGCTTTTAAGAAAACTATATTATGACAATGCCTCTTAGTCTTAGCTACTACTTGGCTTAAATAAAGTATTATGACATTCATATAAAACACTTCATATGTAAACATTTTTAATGGTTAGAGTGCCTCTTAGCCCCCTGGCTAGTGTAGTGACTGACTACTGAAATACAATTTACTATGTATTGTACATGATATACACTATACATGTACAAAACATAATCAGAGGTTAATATAGACATGATTATGAAAAAGTTTATGCATTTTTTTGTCCTACAATAGGGTTTTAGTTGTTTTTCCAGCTACAAGCTTGATTAAACAATGCATAAAAGGAGGAGTGGAGAAAAAGTGAGAGAGTGCTGGGGCGATCGACCGACGTCTCCATTACACACACAATAAACAATAAACGTGAATGAATCATATGTTTGTATTATGATATCTGATAAACTTAGTTTATTAACACTGCGCCGACTTTTTGAATGGATTAATCAGACTAAAATAACAAGTTTACAGGACGTGGAGACTCTGATGATACCGCTGTCCATCTCACCCGTGCGTATTTGCGCGCAGCTGTATGTTCCTATGAGACAGCGTCAGTCAGAGAACAGTCTGCTCCTGTCTGATCTGCTCTCAGACAAACTAAGAAACATCAGAACAGATGACAAAACTAAGCTTTTGCCTTTTTTGTCACCTGTTCAGCGCTATGGCTATGAGATGTTTTTTCTCTCCAGCAGCGATCTGTCATCAGCAGGGTCGGCAGTAGAGACTCCGGTGCGGGAGAGAGCTTCAGCCTTCAGGTTCATAAGAAATAAGATATAGCCATAATTACTTTAATAAGAGCTCACTCAAGGTGAGCTGCTGTAACATCAGGTTCTACGTTATGGGAACAAACTTCTCCAACACTGTAAAGCTCACTTTTACTCTGTGTTTGTTTCCCCTCATGTGCATGCTGTCATTAATGTTAAACTGATCATGCGCGTCACTTCTGCAGCCTGAGCTGTTCACATCACGGTCTCCAGTCAGACCACATTTGCAGGAGTGATCTGAACAGACAAACAAAACATCGGAATTGAGCAGTAAGGGCTGCAGTGTGAACGTAGCCTGAGAAAGCTAAACCTCTGGGTGATGAGGGCTGAGGTGTTGACTCATGTTGGACGTGTTCCCATTAGCGTATGGGACGAGCGCTGAGCAATGCTTGCACATGGTTTAATTTTTGTCCACTGTTTTCTCTCCCTCGTCATTATAATCCATAAGGAAACCGTAATGTCCCCACACCGCAGATTAAACGAAGCCAGTGCTTCTTCAAACTCCGGTCTCTCCACCTCTCCGCTCGCCAGAACTTTTTTTTTTTTTTTTTTTTTAAATGTATATTTTTTGGCCATTTTGAGCCTTTATTGATAGGAGAGCGAGACAGTGGATAGGCTTGTGAAAGGGGGTGAGAGAGTAGGGGAAGACACTCTGCAAACTAGTCACAGGCGGGATCTGAACCTGGACAGGCAGAAGCAAGTACATGGGGTGCTAACCACTCCGCCAAACCAGCACCCCACACTCGCCATGACTTTTATTTGAGTTTTTCTCCTTCGTCTTAGCTTTTGTGAGGCCGAGCTCCAGAGTGAGAGACGCCGACCACTCGGCCATGTGCTCGGCTCCTATTACAGAGAAGCGATTGGATAGCGGGGCGGGGTTTTGTACAGAGCTGTGCGAGGAGGACGATGAGGGGTTGTCTGCAGAGCTGGAGAGCAGGCGCTGGCTCGAGAAATCTGTCTCACAGCTGTTAGAAATGAGTTAATTGCAAAACCGAAAAAGCGCGCTTCATAAAGGCGAATTGAGCCGTGCAGGGCGAACCGTACGGTTCGGTTTTAAACTGTAAACCGTTGCACCCCTAGTATTAAAGTACTTTTTGAACATTTTAGCACACTGCAACAATACCGCGATAATAATGATAACCGTGATAATTTTGGTCACAATAACCGTGAAATGAAATTTTCATACCGTTACATCCCTAGTTGTGGACAACCCAAGCAAAATTGCCTGTCTAAAATTGTGTCTTTTCTCTCTTAATGTATTTAGTTCTTGTTTTCTGTATTTGGTGACTGCGTTTGTTTGTGTAAAACTGTTTATGTGCTGCTGTCTTTGCCTGGACACTCTTGCAAAAAGGAATTTTAGTCCCAATGAGGTTTTCCTGGTAAATTAAAGGGTAATTAATAAAAAAACAAACTATTTTATCTGATCTCTAACAGATTTAAAAAAAAATCTAAGACAATTAAAAAAATGTGTCACAAAACTTAACCAACAATCACTAAATGGCTCCAACTTGACCACAATACAGAATATAGAAAAAAATCATGAAACAAATCAACTTAAAAAAAACAATAAATCACTAACACACAACAGAGAAGTGAGGAAAACAACTACAAATCACAAGACACAACAATAATTAAAGTAGGAGAGAGAACAAACACAAGATGCCACAAAGTGAAACCACAAATACAAAAACAATGAAACATCATTAAAACAAAGCAAGTCAGAAAATACACCAACAGGTGCCCAGTATTTAATAGTCTTTGGAATTTAGCTGTTCGTTTGCTTGTTTAATCTGTGACAAGAAGAATTGAAGCGATTGTGGGGGCAAAAATGGGTCCAGTTTGTTATTAGCAAGGTGTACCTAACAAATTTGCCTGTTAGAGAAAAGAGGGGTACACACATGTAGATTATCGGGCTGTTTTTGTCCAGACCAGACTTTCCCCTTTCCCAAAGACGACAAATGCCCGATTACGCTCTGTTTTATAAAATTATTCTATCAGATTATCCTGTGGTCTGTGTTCAGAGTGAATTTGTCCTGATAATCGGCTCTGAAACAGGCCAGACTGACAATCATAAATATCAAACTTGTTCAATATTCAAGACCAAAAATCTTCATGTGTGTGGGCAAGTGACGACACCAGAGTCGTGACTCTGTGAATTGTGACGTGAATGTAGCCAATCAAGAAGAGCTGACTGAGGAACAAGGAAGCAGGCGTAAATAAAACAAGCACAACCTGAAACATGAACATAAAGTTCAGTGGACCTGAGAAACGGAGGACCAGCTCATGTGTTCAGGGTTTTTCCACAGTCCTTTATTTAGTTCCCTATTTTCAGTCAAAAACTGTCCATAGACCGCCATCATTCCCTCTTCTCTTATGTCCTCTTGTTTATGGCAACATTTATGGTTGTTGAAATGCTTCTTCCTCTATTTTTTGTTAGATCACGTTTGATCAGATTTCTGTCTCCGACTGGAGTCTAGATCTGCGATGGGACCGAAGTGTTGTGTGTGTGTTCTGCTGTGTTGAGATCACCGGAGCACACCACACACACTGCGATCAAAACTGTTCAATACCTGATTTTTATCTTCATGTATGGGGTCTTTAACGGATTAAAATCTCTTCAGACTAAGAAAATCCTTCTGTGTGGACCTCACTTAAGTTGTTGGTCACAGTTTGTCTTTCTGGTTTTGCTTGCAGATTAAACCAGGTTGACGAGTTTTAACCCTTTATTCTCCCTCATGTAGTGAAATTGATCTATGAAACAAAACACTGCTTCACTGTTTTGTAAACACGCCTGACGGAGAGGGAATTTGGTCTGTATTAGAAAATTCAGCTTGAGAGATTCAGCTCCACATGTACAGCTGCTGGTAAAACAATTGATGCTGACATTTGTTTTCACGTCCAACAAGGAGGTTTTGTTATTGCTGGCGTCTGTCTGTTTGTTATGGACGGATTTTGATGAAATTTTCAGGAAAATGTCCGGATTGGGACAAGGTACAGATGATTAGATTTTGGGAGTGATCTCTGTCAGCGTCTGGAACCGCCATTGAATTGAAATAGATATCATTGTGAATCCAGTTGCTAATGGTATGTTTTCATGATCAAGGAACCTAAATATTTAGATTACATAAAGATAGGACTAATTTTTAGGGATGGGAATTGATAAGATTTTACTGATACCAGTGTTATTAACGATCCTGCTAATCAATCAAATCTTTGACGATTCCCTTATTGATTCCTGCAGATTTTCCAATGGGGCAAATGTTGGCCTGTAGATTTTCAGTGGCAAAAATGTTAAACATGTCACAGCATAAATAGCTGCTTTTGCAGTTGTTTCCATTCACTTAAGGTTGTGCTGTAGGTGCCACAATTCTGACGCTTCTGAACCCTGTCAGTGGAAGGAGTTGAAAAGGGAAGTGATTCTCAAAAAAGAACCTGATATCGATTCTTTGATGGAGCTGTTAAAGCTGGGGTTGGCAATTTGGAAAACTAGCATGAATTTGAATGTAGCATCTCCTCAGGGCTCCACTTAGCCCCCCCCCCCCCCGGTCACATGCACGCTCACAGCTGATATATCCAGAAGACACAGTAAGAAGTAAGAAAACACCAAAACATTATCATAGTAAAGCTAAAAATCAAACATGTAAAGTTAGTTAGTGCTCACAGCCCGATGTTGATCGTGTATAGGTAGTTCCTCTGACATTCTCCACATAGCTGTCAAGTCTCCCGTATTGGCCGTGAAACTACAGTATTTTACGTATTTTATCCTCTTTCCCGCCGTCCTCCTGTATCCGTATTTTCCCATAAATCTCCCGTGTGAGGAGATTTACCTCTCCAAACTGAGCTCTGTCTCTAGCCTGAAGGGGGCGGTAATGCTCCAAAACGATGGATGCCAACCGCCCTAAAACCAAAGAAGAAGAAGAAAAAGCCTCGCGAGAACGTCCACCTGGAGTAGCCTGGGTGGCACCTATCACGAGATTAGAGCAGCAGAACAAACTTAGAAAAACAAAGAGTTTATTTTAGATTTCTTGTATATCGTTCTTAAAATGTGAGGGATACTGGAGCTTGGTTGGGGTTGTGGGACGGCTCATAGCGAGCTTCTCTTACTTTCAAAGCCTAGACTTGAAAGGTAATCATTCTCCCGCAAAGTCTGATCCCTCTCAGCTCTGCTACACTCACAGAGTCTGTGCATGCCGGGAAAATGCACGCGCAGCAGGCGGGCAGAATGGCGACGGGATTTGATTGGTTTATTATTGGTTGGTGTTTTCCCTGTTTTACTTCTGCTGTAGTTAGCAGATATTTTTCGCTCTGTTTTAAGAACACATTATGAGTTGATTACCATCGGGTCATAAAGACCATTTTAACCAGTATTACAAAAAGTGAATCTAAATCAGATTACCAACCCCAACTTTAATCATTCTCAACTGGAATTGGTTTTCGATTCCCATCCCTACAAATATTTATGGTGAAAATCACTAAATGGGTGAGGACTGTGGCGCTGGCAGAGTGCCATAGTCCTTTTCTAGTTTACTTCAGGATCAAATCTCTTCTGTATTTTGAATCCAGAGAGAGACTTGTTTCTGTTTCTGACACGTTCCTGTCTGTGCTGGATTATTGTGATGTTTGTACAAGAGGATGTTAAATGCTGCAGACGTTCTAACTGATGATTTTTTTTTTTTTTAAATCAAAATCCATCTTGTTGGTTAGTTGTTTATTGCTTTTTATTATATTCCAAGTACTGTACATGTTATCTGTTGTAAGTTACCTTGTTGACCGCTGCCTGTCCTGACTCTAACACTATTTTTATCCAATTTACATAAAGAGTTCTGATATGAAAAAGTTTTATCAGTTCCAACAATGCCAACAACAATAATAACAGGATGATCATAGTGAAAAAACTAAAACTCCTCACAAAATTGAAAGGATATATATATAAATGTAAATCTATTAATATACATACACACACACATAAGGGAGAGAAAAATAAACAAAACATGAGAACCACACCAGATTTAGAAATGGACCTGAACACTATTGAAAATAGATTTTTAATGTCAACGAGTGTCTTTTCCTGGATTAACAAATCTAATGTTACAATAGACTTGACGTTCTTGTTTCCTGTTGTGGAGGGAATTAATAAACAAGAAAACCATCCTTCTGACTCCAGACTAAAGGTTCCTGACCCAGAGTCAGAGTTTGATCAACACTGTTTGATTTGTGGTTATCAGGTCTTAGAGAGCTTCAACCAAAACGACCTTTTCTGTCTGAAAACTGTCACAGTTGTCAAGAACTTCAGAGGAAACATAATCGAAGCCCTCGGTCTGCGAGGATGCCCTGGATGATTGAATCTGTCTCAGCTGTCAGACTCCGTAGGACTTAATTCTGGTTAAGGACAAACTTTTCTTAAATCTGTTTTCAAAGCTTTTTCACGCTTTTTTATAAAGACAGATCAGTGAGTGAAGCTGAACACCTCGAGAGAGTTAATAATAAAGACTTTAACCTGAGAGGCTGAAACAGTGAACAGTGTCGGACACCAATAAGGTTTAATTGATTCTGGTTCCAGTTCAGCTTATTAATTCCTTAACGCATTTGATTCCACTTTTTTTTTGGTAAGTAAAATATAACAAAAAATAGCTGTTGGGCATAAACCTCCTCTCTCCATCCTTTATTATTTTAATTGATTTTTTTATTAATCAGTGCTGTCAGTCACAATTTGTGTTGATGAATGGATTTTATATGTTTTTAACCAAATAAATTTACTAAAATAGGTGATCAGGACAATACAACATTCACTGATTCAATAGGAAACATTTTCTCCATTTCTTGAAATATAGTACTTTGAGATTGAAGATTTTTGCAAGCCAGAAAATCATCTGAAAAAATAAGAATCTGTCTTTCATTATAGATTTAGATTTAGATTTATTTATTTATTTCGGTCACGTCAGCACACAGTTATACAACATCACACATTGTCAATAGTTGATCACATTGTACATGTCCGAAAGGGAAGACGGGAGAAGCAAAGCTAATCTAGTCCCGTCCCCATTTTCTCAATATTTACTCTCCTCTTTTCCACATATCATCAAATTATTATAAATTTTTATCTGTCTTTTAGTGTCCATATTTGACCTATTATGACCAATCCTTTGTTCCACGTAAGGCGTAATTCACGACTGTCTTTTTTTGTTGTTGTTGTTAGTCCCGGTTAGTGATGTTGGGGTGGTGTGTCCGTGTTGCTTTTGTTTTTTCCAGATTTCGAACATTTGTTAAACGTGTGACTAGTCGTTACTCTCCTCTTCACCCAGGCGTGCTCCTGCACTGTTCTGCTGCCTCACTTGACCTACACCATCAGTTCATTCATTATCATTGTTTTGGTACATTTCGTCTTTCCTGCTGTCTTACAGACCAAACAACCCACATGTTTTGTTTCACCATCCTTCATGTCTTTATATCTTAGATTTTACACCCTTAAGTATTGTCATATGTCATTTAATCATATACCATATACAGACAAGGTTATATCCTTCTAATTCAAAGTTCATACCTTTCTCTTTGTTAATCCATGTTTCTGTTATTGCAATAATGTCAAAAGGGTTCTCAAAGTCCATTAGGTATTCCTTTATTTGATCGAAGTTGGTGTAGAGGCTCCTGCTGTTAAAATGAATGATTTTCAGCTTGTTGTCCCAGTTAATTCTTGTATTATAATCATGTTCCATGTAGTAGTTGCAATTAATCGATTTGTTGCCATAAAAACAGTTATCCGGGTCGATGTTCATGTTTGGGTTATTGTAGTCCGAACAGTTCTGGTCAACATTTTGAATTTTTATTAAATCCCGATGCCCATGTTTTCTGATCCAGTCAGGTAAATCCAAATGTCCATGTTCCAAGTTACAGTTCATTAGCTCCTTTTCCTCAGATTGTGTTGAGGTTTTGAAGCTTTTGTTATCCATTTAGTCGTTAAATTTGTCCAGATCCTCCATGCTCTTGACCAGCACCGTCTTCATTTGTTCTGGGGCTTCTCCGTTAGTTCTTATCAGTATTTTGCAGTTTGCCGTCCAGGTGCTTTTTATCTTCCCGGCCTTTTTTAGCTCTCGTGCCTTCTTGGCCATCTCTGCATTTTTCTTGGTCAGGTTTTCATTGAAGAACACCGTTGTGCCTTTCAGTTTTGGGCCCTGTTTCAGCAGCGCTATCTTGTGTTTTCTGTTTGTGAATCTCAGTTTCACAACTTTCCCGCCGTTTGCCCCTTTCCAGGGCATGAGGTGACAGTATTCCACGTTGTTGAAATCCATCTGGATTCCCTTTAATTCCATGAAGTCAGCCACCTGTCTCTCCACTGTCTTGATGTCCTCTTCGTCTTGTCCACTCTCATGCTCCCCTGCCCGTCTGTTTGTCAGCGCTTTCGCGTAGGAGTGCGGTTTGATCTTTATGCCGGTTACGATCACTTCATTCAGCCTGGTTTGTTGATCCAGATCTTCGACTCGCGCTTCCAGCTGTTCGATCATCTCAGATTGTTTTTTGCTGTAATCCTGCAGCAGCTTGTGGTATATAAGGTTTTTTAATTCAGTGAGAACCGTTTCTATCTTCTTTTCTATCTTCTCTTCTAGACCTTTTTTCAGTTCTTGCTGGCCTTTCAGGATTTCATTAATCCCCTCTGCCATGTTTGGACCGGGTCCAGAACCCGAATCTGAATTTTTTGTCTTGGATTTTCCTTCCTTATTGCCTCCCATTTTAGTGAGTTCCAGATGGTCTTGGATTATTAATGGAAGTTAAGGCCGGCTGTAACAAATACTTTTTATTTTTCTCTCTTTATTTTCCAGTAAACATTACCATTTTTATTGACTCTAATAACTGATAACATAAACAGTATGATGAGATATACCTAAGTTTAAATTTATCATATGGTGTTTCTGTGGTTGATAATTGAGTTTTATTAGAATAAAAAATAAATAAATAGAACAAAACTATATTTATTCACCAGTGGTAAAGTGTTGTTTTTATTTCCTGAAATATTTCTGGAGATGAAAGGTTTTTGCCCAACAGCAATAAAATAATTTGAGAAAATAAGATTTTGCCTTTTGTTTTTAATGACCTAGTTAAGGCCAACTGTGACAAATATTTTTATTTCCCTCTTTATTTTCCAGTAAACATTACCTTTTTACTTACTCTGATCATTAATAACATGAACAGAATGATGAAATAATGCCAAAAATATACATGTTTAAGTTTTTCATATGGTGTTGCTGGTCACCTTTTATTGTGGTTGATGATTGAGTTTTGTTAGAATAAAAAAAAAAAAAACAAATTAAACAGAACAAAATATTAATTCACCAGTGGTAAAGTGTTGTTTTTATTTCCAGAAATATTTCTGGAGATGAAGGTTTTTGCCCAACAGCAATAAAATAATTTGAGAAAATAAGAATTTGTCTATTGTTTTTAATGACCTAGTTAAGGCCAAACTGTGACAAATATTTTTATTTCCCCTCTTCATTTTCCAGTAAACATTGTCTTTTTACTTACTCTGATCAATAATAACATAAACAGTATGATGAAGTAATGCCAAAAATGTACAAGTTTAAGTTGGTCATATGGTTTTGTTGGTCACATTGGATTGTGGAGTGAAAATAATTTGAGAAAATTAAAATCTGTCTTTTATTGTTAATGACCTAGTTAAGGCCAACTGTGACAAAGATTTATATATATCTATATTTACCAATAAACATTACCCTGGGTTTGTAACACCAATAATATAAAACAAAAACAATATGATTTAAATAATGCACCAAAATGTATCAGGTTTGGTTTGTCAGATGGTGTTGTTGTTCACCTTTTGTGTAGATGAAAGGGTTTTATTGGAAAAAAAAGCACAAAAAATAAACAAAACAAAACAATATTTTTTCGGGGTGCTGGTTTGGCGGAGTGGTTAGCAACCAGGCACCCCATGTACTTGCTTCTGCCGGTCCAGGTTCGAATCCCGCCTGTGACCAGTTTGCAGAGTGTCTTCCCCTACTCTCTCACCCCCTTTCACAAGCCTATCCACTGTCTCTCTCCTATCAATAAAGGCACAAAATGCCCATAAAATACATTTAAAAAAAAAAAAAAACAATATTTTTTCATCAGTGTCGATGTATTTTCTCTATTTTCTGAAAAGTAGCAGTTTTGGATGTGCAAGTTTTGTGCTTGACAGCGATTGGAATACTTTGAGAAAAAAACTAGGGGTGTCCTGATACAACTATTTCACCTCCGATATGATACCGATATTGCAGCCTTGAGTATTGGCCGATACCGATATCAATCCGATACGATATCAGCAGGAATCGCACAGACTTTTATTACCTATTTTGTAGTCTGGACTGTAAGAAAAGGCTTGATCAGGTCAGATTACTCAAACAGAGAACAGTAGTCAGCAATAGTAGGTATGAGAAAAACTGACCCATTTGTTATTAACCAATAGGTTAAATAAATTTTAACCTTAAACATAAGAATATACTACAATTAAAACAACATGAATAAAAAATATTAGAAGACCCTGAAAAGTGACCTCAATAAATCAAACAAAAACATATTTCAACAATTGCAAAATAACCACTGTGTTGAACTTAAACATAAGCATATTCTACAACTGAATAAAATAAAAAATAAATATATCAGAATGGACTGCTTGTATCGGAGTGCTGATATCGGAGATTTAGGATGCAGGCCGATATAATCCGATATTTGTTTTTTTGACCGATATCAATATCGGATCTGGACATCCCTAAAAAGAACTACTTATTATTAATGGCCTAATTAAGGTTTTAAAAATAACTGTCGACCATGATAAAGATTTTTATTTTCCTCTATATTTTCCAGTAAACATTGCCTTTTTTACTGATGTTGATAATGGATACATAAAACAGTATAATGAAATAATGCCAAAATGTACAAGTGTAAGTTTGTCATATGGTGTTGTTGGTCACTTTTTATTGTGTTTGATGATTGGGTTTTATTAGAATAAAAGTACAAAAAAAAAACAGAACAAAATATTTTTTCATCAGTGATAAAGTGTTGTTTTTATTTCCTTGAATAGCAATTTGGAGAAAAGGTATTTGCCTGATGGCAGTTAAATAATTTGAGAAAATAAAAATCTGTCTTTTATTGTTAATGACCTAGTTAAGGCCAACTGTGACAAAGATTATTCCCCTTCTATATTTACTAATAAACATTACCCAGTGTTTTTCTAACACCAAAAACGACATCATTTTAATAATGCCCCAAAATTGGTCAGGTTAAGTTTGTCATATGGTGTTGTTGGTCACCTTTTGTGTTGTTGTTTGGGTTCTATTAGAATAAAGGCACAAAAAAATAAACAGAACATCTTTTCATGAGTGGTAAAATGTCTCTATTTTCTGAAAAGTAGCAGTTTTGTGCCCGACAGCGATAAGAGTATAAAATCCTACTTCTCATATAAATGGCCTAATTAAGGTTTCAGAAATGAACTGTCATTCGTGACAAAGATTTTTATTTCCCCCTTTGTGTTTACCAGTGAACATCGCCCTATTTTAACCAACATAATTCTATACTGACTAAAACAATACATTCAAATTATGACAAAAATGACCAAAATGAGTTTTAGTTTGTTATATGGTGTTATTTTTAGGGATGCACAGTATAACTGGTAGGACATTAGTACCTGCTGATAACAGAAAGTTAAATCCCAGTATCTGCAGGAATAAACATTTCCACCTGTTTTCTGATCTTTAGTGTTAAAGGTTCCTTTACTTTTTCATTTGTCCTGCAGGGGGCGCTACAACACAACCCCACATCAGAAGGTCAGATTAACTGCTCACATTAGCTTCAGTAGATATTCAGAGGTGGATGCTGTTGGCAGGTAAATGCAATATTCAACCTCCACTAAACTAATAAACTTAAACTTTCTTTACTCTCATATTCCTTTGTAGCCTGATTAGGTTGAACCATTGTTGGATTTATTATTTTGTTTTCCTCCAGTTTCGTCAGCTCCAGCCCTCTGCTCTTTTATGTCTGACCCTCAGCTCTGTTTCTCTTCATCCTCGGTCGTTTCAGAGCTTCTCTCTCTGCCTGCTGTTTGATCTTCAGCTGTGCATTTATTCATCATTTAATAAAACTGCTTTTGAACCATCAGAGTCCACGTGGTGGACATCCTGTCTCTGCACCACTGATCTCAGCTTTGAAAAATGAATTGTGGGTGTTTTTCATTATCTCTGCATGTCTGGATGAGATTTTTATTCTAAGCCTTCTGCTTGAAAATGACATACTCGTAAAGAAAAGAGTATCTCTGCAACCACGAGGTCTGTCTGAATAGTTTTGGTGTCATAATAAAAGTAACACTTAAGAGATTTACAGGGTTCCCATGCATCCTGGAATACCTGGAAAATGATTGCCCAATTTTCCAGTCATGGAAAACATATGGAAAATGAGGAAAAAAGTGAAATGCCCCGGAAAAGCTTAAAATGTCTTGGAAAATTATCTGTCTTTCTTCTATCTTGAAACATAGGAAACTAAGTAAAAATGTACTAGGTAACTAATGTACACGTAGCCAGAAAATGTGAGTAGGTAAAATAATGCAAGTTAAGGCATAAAATCTAAAAACTCAAAACAGTGGGGACAAAAAGAAATAATAAAAAAATGACAAAATTAAAATAAAATAAATTTTAGGCTAAGTTAACAAAATCTATAAATAAAAAAGCAGAGTATGCATAGACTAAAAAATATGTATAACCATAAATTTACAATCATAAGAAACATAAAAGCCAGACTAACCAGATAGCTAACAGACAATGTTTGCTGGAGAGTTAGAAACAGAGAAATTCTAAGATCAGTATGATCAATAGCTAGAGATATTGTTCATCAACCTCTGATCTTGTTTTGTAGAAGGCTAACTAGAATTGAAAACTGCCCACAGCAACAGTGTAACTTCAGTTGGTTATGTGACACTGGAAAAAGTCCTGGAAAAGTCCTGGAAAATGATTTCATGAGTGGGAACCCTGACTTATCCTGATCTGCAATTATCAGTATATGTGTTACTGGAACAGAGTAAATGAAGATAGAAGCCAGAATAATTAAAAAATGTCATCCTCGCCTAAAATAACAAGTTTTTATTATGAATATCTTTTTGGAATAATGCATTGCAGCTTTAAAACTCTATGAATGAATGTCAAAATATGTGAACATTACTTCTGCCAAGTTTGAGTCTGATAGAGTAATGCAGAGCAAAGTTAGAGAGGTTTTACTACAGAGTGGTCAGGCCCAACCTTGGCACCATTAGTCCAATTTGAAATTTCTGATATACCAACTTTAAATTTCACTTTTATGCCACTCTTGGTGTTCATTACACCCAAATTACAACCGTTTTTATCTTCTTCTGCTTATCTATGGCAGTTTTTGACTGTTTTTGAAAAACAAATGATTAATTAATAAATAAATAATCTTATATTTTCTGTATTTCTTTTTGGAAAAAATCAACCAGAACTCTATATATTTCCCCAAAAGAAACAAATCCATACAAAGCAACCTAAGTTTGAATCAAAGTGAAACAGATTTTGATATTCGATCATTTCATTTGCATTTCATTTGGACAAGAGCTGGGCCGGACATTTTTGGCAGACAGTGACAAACAAACTGGGTGTTAATTAATTTATTGTCACATCCAAAAGGGAAAAACTCAATCAAAAGCAGTGCTAAACTAAAGCCCTGCTGAAATACTTTTTCTTTAAGTTTTACGCTTCAAACCGATAACTTAACACATTATGACAGGTAAATAAAAGCACATATTAAGGTGCGTATGAACATTAAAAGTGCAGATTAAAAACTCCATCTTTTGGTCACATTTGAAATGCATTAAAAGTAACTTGCTGAACAGTAACTTTACAGAACGTGTTACATTCAATGTCTGTAATAATCTTAGATTTTTTGTAAGACCCTGTCAGTGGTTTGTAAAAGTTTTTTCTTAAGTCCCAGTCACATTGATTTTGGGCCATTTGAGGGTTGCTTTTATTTAATTGAATAGGGCTAGTGTAGCTGAAAATTTCCTGTTTAATTTGATGTGCAACATGACTATATTTCTACATGAATAGTTCACTTTTTCTTATGTTTTTGTTGGAGAGCATGCAAGCATTCCCAAAATCGGGTACTTTGGGGCTGAACATGTTGATGGATCTGTTATCAAACAGACTTTGAGCTGTAATGTCTCTGTTCGGCCACTAGAGGTCACTGTTGGTGCATAAGAAGGCTTCTATCATAAGACTGAATTAAAGTGGGACAGAAAAGCCATTGAGACGCATAATCACTGACTAATATTTTCAATATCTGTTGAAGTGAGTCACCATTAGGATTTGAGGCAGTGTGCACAATACTTGATCCTTTTATGATTGCATGTTGAGATGAAATAGTCACGATGGTGCAGTGGAGGTTCTCAAAATCCAGTTTTATGGGTTGTATCTTAAATACATAAAAGTACAAAATGTTCAACAGTCCCATCCACAACATTTCTGTAAAGAGAACACATTTAAGGATGAAGGGTTTACAAGTTTAAACAGGCAATAAATACACAAAAGAAATGTTTATCTGCTTTAATATAAAAAAGAGAATAATGAGGTTTAAAATAAGAATTTGTGGTTTAATCTAGGAAGGATCATGTCTTCATTAACCTCCATGGACACCTACACCACTCTGGGCCCATGAGAGCTTTGTCTCTCCTGATGATGGGCCGTGACCCTCAGAGAGCTGTTTTTGTTTTTTTGTTGGTTTAGACATATTTAACCCTTTACTGCCTTAAAACACAAATTATAGCCATTAAACATACATACTCTATAGGATCTTTACGACAGCATGCCATATCTACAAACCAGTGAAACTCTATTTGAGGAAATCCTTAAATGCTGAAAAGTCTCGACGCATGAGAGCAAACTGCCTCCAAATGACCACGGGGTAACAAACAGCACTTCCTGACCTCTCCCACATGTTTGCGACAGTAAGTTTATACCAACTCTGCTGTGTTAACCTGTAATTTAGCTGAAGAGCGCTGTGGTGTATGCAGGAATCTGTTTGCCTCGGTCAGTCCATGCAAACCGAGCTCTGTGATAGAAGCTGCTTTTGTTGTTTCTGGAGGTCAAGAGGAGGTCTATACCATGAATCAAGTTCTTTGGTTCCCAGACGGCAGATTCAATGAAGTAATCATGGAAATGTAAACCAGATCCTTCTGAGATTTATCTGGACTTTCCCCTAACTCCCCCGAGCAAAACATACTTTACTCAAGTGTAATACGAGTATACTTATTTTAATCTTAAACTGAGGCAGTATGCTCGAAATTCTCTTTTTATATACTATATTGTGTACATGTAATAATAGCATAATGAAGTATACTTGGCTTATACTTAAAATATAAAGAAAAGTCTAAGACTAAATACATTAATACTTAAAATTTCACTTATACTTTAATACTGAAGGTTATACTAGTACTGTAATACACATTTTACTGCCAAGCAAATAACTGAAAAGAAGACATAAAAGTAGCGCTTTTGTTTAGGTTGAATTATTTGCTAGTGGTTCCAAAGATGTGCATTTTTCTTTTACCTTTTTTTTTAAAGGAAGGACTTAAATTCTCAGATGGAGACAATGTTTTGTTTACATTTGTACAAGCAAGTGCACACATGATCATCTTTGACATAGAAGGACTTAATCTCTGAGATCCATTAACATGGAGATGTGCACTTTTCCATTTTTTTGACAAAGAAGGGCTTGATTTTATGGAGACTTTTTGTTTCTTAAAGAACATCTTTAATGACTGAAACAGGTATCAGTAAATACACTGTATTTTAAAGTGTTAAATATAAAATTTATTCTCAGAAATCTTGAGATTCTTGGTCTTGTGATTCCGAACATGCACTGCAGATATTGTACATATCAAGTATGAATTAACTTTAAGAATATGTAAAGATGCTATGAGGAGTTTCTAAGTAATTACAAAAAAGTCTCACTTTTAGATATATACCTGATCGAAATACACACTTTAAGATGAGCTTTATGGCATCAAAATAGGTTATCTATAAATGCTAGTCCTTAGCTTCGATGGTCAGACAGAGCTGGACTGGCCTCGATACTCAACTTCGGGAACAAGACAATTAAAACTAGAGCAAATTTATATTATTCAGACACGTGTTCGAGCACCGGGCTCTAAGTAGAGATATATAGCCGGCTACAAAACTACGATAGTAAGTTTTCCAAAAATTGCTTGTTGTCACACATCAAGAACTACCGCTACGTAACTAGAAAGAGATACATTACCACGTCGCTTTGCATCCTGTAAGTTGTTGAAAAAAGAAGTTGTAAAGCAATGCAGAGTTCTGAGGAAGGTCCAAACTGCATTCATTAGCATCACAACAAACACACGCTTTGGCTTGGGTCACGTCTTTATGACAGTTGCCGCGCATGCTCATGGGTAGCAGAGTCTTTATGTCGTCAGAAATAGAATCTCCTCATAGCACCTTTAAAGTATACTTTTAAAAATTTAAAAATGTTCCAATTTCTGTCAGAAGGAGAAATATAGAAGTATACTTTATACTACACTTCAAGTACATGGTCTGTGGAATCCTTGCTATACTAATACTCAAGTATACTTAATGAAATTAACTTAAAGTATTCTACTTTTTGCTCTGAGTCAGTCAGGAGTGAACAGTCAGTTAGTCCACATGTAGAAGCTAACATGCTAAAAACAAAATTTACGTTGAGAAGTTTCCGTCCGTCTGCAGAATATCTCTGCTCTGCCTTAAATTAGCTCACAATCTCAGCTAAAAATATTGACAGTGTCTCCTGTTCTAGGAAGTGGCTGCTGTGGATGAATCGTATCCTTGTTTCTTATTTATTTGTTCTCATTTATTTTTAGCAACCGGAGCTTGAAATGGACGTGTTGTTGGTTTTGGTGTGTCAGCGAAAGCAGGATGCTATTTCTGCTGTTTGTTTCTGCAATCATCTCTCCACAAACACCTCCCGAGCCCAAGGTCAGATTAAAAACAGCTGATGTAATCAAGTGGAGCTGCACATAGAGAGTTTTGTTTCTTTGTATCTCGATTTCACAGCCATCGTGGTGAAGGGTTTGTGGACAAATAAATGGTGAATGGACAATCTGCTAAATGCTAACTTTAGCTTTTTTAACAGGGTAGATAGTGTTATGGTGCTTGTGGTCTTCTCATCATTTTGTTGGGCTAAATTTGCCGTCAACACAAAGATCATAAAGGCCAAGCTGAGTGACTCTCCACTGCTTTTGGCGAATTAATGAACTTTGTTAAAGTAAGAAGAATGAATGAATATTTATTTTGAATATGTAAAATCAAATAATATCAGTACAATGAGAAAAAGGAACAGTACAATGAAATTCAGCAGTTTTAGCAAACAATCCAAAAAGAAATACAAACAATCCATGAAATTCACAGTTTAACTTCTTTTTACTTTTCAAAAAGCAGTGGAATGAAGTAAAACTTTTTAATTTCCACCCCTTCTCTGAACAGGTAAGGAATAACGAAAAGAATCCAGTCTGTTTACCTCAGTGCCTCAGTATAGTATCATCTATTTTAGGGTATTTTTAATTGCTATTTTATTTACAAACATTTCTGCGTTTTCTAATTGATTTTCTGATTGATTTTCCCAAATATGTGTGCATTTTTATGGAACCACAATCAGCTGTTAGCTTTTTAAACCTTTAAATCCCACTCAAAGAATATATCTGTTTTTGTTGTTGTTTGTTTGTGTTCTTTTTTCCCTGAGGTGTTAATTGAATCAAACAATGATTTGATTTGTTCTGTTTTAAAACTTGAAGCATTCCTGAATTTATTGATGACTTCTGCCAAACAGTTGAACTGGTAGTTAAAGGGTTAAATTGGGCCATTACAACATCTCCTGAAAATTTCAGCAAAACCATTAAGTGTTTTGAGGGAGTTAATAAGGGAACATATACAAAAAACTATGAAGATTATCAATTCAAACATTTTATACTTTGTATTTGTGCTGTTCAATATCTCATGTATTTAATTGAATGCAGGTTTAAATGGATCTACAAATCATAAAGTTAGTGTAATCCCTGAAGCAGATAAAATATCTCCCAAAAGTCAGACTTGCTCTGACCCAAACCCAAACAGTTTCTCTGGTCAGAAGGTTTATTTTCTCCTTTATAAAAATACAATTTGTCTCTGCAACAATTTCTTACTTTATGCACCTTGTGGATAAGATGAATTTTTAGACTGTAATCCTTCACTTCTTATTGATTAATTATTGATTCTCTTTTTATCTGCTCAGCCTTTACTATTCATCATTACGGTTTGTTTATCTACTGCACAGCACTTAACTGACTAAATACTCTTTATGGAGCTTTGTCTGATTTTTAGCCTTTGGCATTTTATGGTTGAAGTGACTTCATTTTCACTTGTTCTCAGGATTTTTCCAGATTTTTCTGAAGCCTTTATGTTTTGTCATGTACTGGTGTGCTGATGCCTGCTGCAAAACATAATTCACACGGGATAATATTAAATAAAGTTCAAAGCTGAGGTTGTTTAAGAGGTAAAAATATCAACAAGAAAGGGCTAAGGAATGATAAATAAAAGACATTTTAATAGTAGAGATGCACAATATTATCGGTTTGTTATCAGTAATGGCCTATATTAGCCTAAAATGTTGAGTGTCACTTTTGGCCCATATTGCAATTTCGCAGTTATTTACAGCCAAAATATCGGCCACACATATTGGCCGTATATCAGCAAATGATACAAATGTTCAAACTTGATGCACCTTCTCATCACTGCATGGTAGGGCTGGGAGGATATGGTTTTCTCCTGATTCGATTTTTTACAATATTTTTGGGTGCCGATTCTATTTAAATTGCGATTCTACAATATTGCCGATTTTTGCAATCTTTAGTTAGCTTTTTTAACACCGGTGAAAAAGATGAACAATGATGATGCCTACAGACTATATCAGGAAAAATACACATCACATGTGAGTCTGTTTTTGGGATTTATTCAACAATATATTTTGACCAGCTGTTTATGCTCTCTCTTCAAAAACCTAAGGTGTTTTCACACCAACCACATTTAGTGCGCACCAAAGAAGTTTTGGCCCAGGGTTTGGTACGTTAGTGTCAATGTGAATGCAACCACCGCACTTTGGTGCGCACCAAATCAGCCAGTCCGAGACCTCCATGAAGGGGTGGTCTCGATCCGCTCCATCTCCCGACATTTGGTGCGGTTTCACTGGTGTGAAACAAAGTGGTCCAAACCAATCTACTTTTGATGCATTACTTCCTGTTAATCCCGTAGTTGAATCTTTTTCTTACTCAATTTGTCGATTTGTTTATTCCGGTTGAGGATTATGATGATTTACGAGGGTCCAGAAGGTCGCTGATGCCGTCTTAAACGCGATAAAAAACACATTTGAAAGAAAATGTAGAAGAGAGCGAAACCTAAACATTGGTTGTTTGGTGTAGGAAATGGTTACCATGGTAGTCTCTTCTTCGTTCTCCTCCGTAGCAGGTTTGGTAACCAGTTATGTGCATATCGCCCCCTGCTGTTTCAAACTGAGTAAATACACAAGTGGGTCCGGGCATGGTTCGATGTTGCAAATGTGAATGCAGCGGGGGGGGGGGAGGAGGGCGAACCCATGGCAAACCACGCCGCCCTAGATTGCATTAAAAATGGTTTACTAACACAGACTAACTAACATGAAGCATTTAAATTTGGAAAAAAAATCGATTCTTGAACATAAAAACCGTCAAACAAAAAATCCCGATACTGATGTGAATCAAGTCTTCTCCCACCCCGACTGCATTGGTACATTTAAGTGTCGAGGGTTTCATTTTTGCAAGAGTTAAAAGCTGTTTTCTTTTTTTATTCCTTTTTATGTGATAATATGCTGTAATACTGGAAGAATCAAGCCCATTTTATTAAGCACAGAGCTTGTGCACTTGACCTGAAGTATCAGTATCTGCGATTATTATTCCAAAAAATATTTACATATCGGATATCAGCAAAAATCCAATATTGTGTATCCCTATTTAATAGGGACGTGGATACAGCTCCTGTTCATGTTAAGGTCATTTAAAAAACTCTGTCGTCTATTTTTGCATACAGACAGTGACACAGAGGATTTGCTCCACAAGATAACTCCCAAAAATCAAATCCAGCCTCATATTGGTACTTTAAAAAGTCAAACATAAACAGAAGGTCTGTTAAATTCATCCTCATGGTCCCTGAATGTCATGACCAAATTCACTGACTGGTTTCAGACCCACAGAGGCCGCCACCCACAGGTTGAGAGACGTGTTCCTGCAGCTATTACATCACATATCGTGCCTGTCAAACTCGTCTCCTGCACTATATTTCTGGATTGACATTAAGCTGCTAAGGCGAGGAAGAATTAGGTATTACACCAACATTCTCTGTGGTTTTGATCCAGCATGTGATGCCGTGCAGACGGTTGTTTCTCCCTCTGCTGATACATCCGTCTGTGCAGCTGTCATCATAAGTACGTGTGAACGAGCGTCTGGACGATCCGTGCTTTTCTTTTGTCGCTGTAGACACAGTGGTAACCTCCACCTCGTGTACGTCAGGAGCTGACCTTTTGGCCAGGGCGACGTCCTAATCGCCAGCTCGGGGTGTTTCTGTGGCAGCTCTGTGGGATTTTCACACGTCCAGCAGGAATGTGTGGAATTCCAGGTGTCATTTTAAGGAAAACATTTTGGCCTTGGCTGGAATTATCCGTGTTGGACGAGCTGGGGATGTGAATGTGTGTGTTTCCTCTGCTCAGTGCTTACTTTTCAACCACATCTTGAGTCATCAATCATATAAATGTCAGGAATATACTCGTGCACAAAGGACTTACACAATCAGCACCGTCTCTCCTTCCCACTTGGAAGTTTCCAGTTTTTCTTTCTGATTCTTTTCAAGCTCACTTTTAGACTTTTGCTGTGTGGAATTTCGGTAATTACTGTATTTAGTCTCCGGCTGGAGTCTGCATGGACATAATCACGTCTCACGTCTTTGAATTGGATATATTTAGAGCGCTCATTAGGATTTCAGCCGTGTGTTACATCATAGAACAGCTGCGTACCTGTAGTATTTCCTCTGAAGTTGCACAAGAGCAATTTTGGGAAGAAACACCCCGCCATATGAGAAGTGAGAGTGGTCTTCCTGTCTGTAATTATATCATGTAAATGTTAGGCATATTTTCCAGCTGATTTAAGGCTCTCCTCTTCATCTTCTCTCTTCCCCTCCCAGAAATGACCAAGTTGTTTAAGGCTCGTCCATTTCATCCTCAGTCTTCTGGAAAGATTCAAACAGTTGAAATTAAGTGGTTTGTGAAGTTTAGCTCTTTGATTTCAAAGCCAGTTTTAAGAAAAATGAGCCCCACTACTTTTGAGCAGTGATGTTTAAACTGTTTGAGTCCAAATCTTACAAGAATAGCACATGGACTTTGGCTGCATGGTGGTGCGGATTCTTCATGTTTACCTTATGCATGCTTGGGTTAACTCCAGTTTCCTCCCACGGGCTAAAAACATGCCTGTTAAGTTCATTGGTGACTCCATAATTCACATAATAAGTTTGCAGGACACTGTTCGGTTTGAGGATGAAGTTGCAACACACTGTAATAATAATAACTTTCATGCTAACTTTATTTGTATGACAATTTCAAAAGCAGAGGGTAACAGTCAGCATGGGTAATAGGGGTGGGAGAAAAAAAATCAATTCACATCAGTATCAGGATTTTTTATTTGACGATTTTTAGATCAATTTTTCTTATCTGTTTTTTTGTTTTTACAAATTTAAATGCTTGATTTTAGTCTGTGTTATTAATAGGGATGGGATGAAATATCGTTTGGCAATGTATCGTGATACAGTATGTGACGAAATGCATCGAGTTTAAAGAAAATGGATCGCGAAATAAAGACGTCACGTCCGGTAATTGCACATGTGACCAGAAGTGACGACAACAAACATTAGCACCAACTACCTTGCCTCCAAAAAGCCGAACCATGGAGTCGAATGAGGTCGAAATTGAGGACACTCTGCGTGGATACAAGTCATCTGTCCGGCAGTATTTTGGCTTTCTCATTAAAAAAGACGAAGACTGCGAAAACGAGCCTACTGCTCGTTAGCATACACTCTCTCTAACCTCTCTAGGATTACAGAGAGTGTTATTGTTTGTGTTAGGCCTGTTAGGCCTTGTGTTTTCCTGTGTGCAACTCAAACAAAAACAAAGAAGCTGTAATTACACAGTAATATTTTTTCTTTTTTACTTTTTTGATATTGTATTGTGACGTATCGTATCGTGACCCGGGCATATCGAGGTGCAGCGTATCATGAGTATAAGTGTATTGTCCCATCCCTAGTTAATAAGCCACTTTTAAATGCAATCCAGGCTTTTGAGAGAGAGTTTAAACAGCTGGTTAAAATATATTGCTGAATAAATCCTGAAAACTGGCTGACATGTGATGTGCTTTTTTCCTGATATAGTCTGTTGGCATCATCGTTTTTTCATATTTTTCACAGGTGTTAAAAAAGCGAACTAAAGATTGCAAAAATTGGTAATATCGTAGAATCGCAATTAAAATTGAATCGGCACCTAAAAATCGTAAAAAATCGAATTGGGAGAAAAGCGTACCGTCCCAGCCCTAATGGGTAAACAGCTCTAATGTTCAATTAACACAAATAAACAAACTTCAACTTCACGTCTCATACGCTAGTCAAGCTGGGCAATATGGTCTAAAAATCTTATGAAGGTTTTTAGCTTATTAGCAACATGCAATATATTTATTCATCTGTTTCTGTAAGGGAGCATCAGGTTATCATGACAACACCGGAATTATAAAATTTAGCACAATTTAGTAACTTGGAAAAAAGAATGAAAAAGAGATACTGATAGTTTGTAGTTATAGTTATCGTTTATTTCAGTCATATATACACTTCAGAGTAGCAAAAGAAAAGGCAATACACAATTTTGACTGAAAAAGGCTCAGGCAGAAGCAAAGGTTATTAATGCCCACCTTCTGTGCATCTTAAGCTACAAAATACATGGGGTTGAGTGGGAAGAGGAAAAAAGGATTGAAAATATATAATATAGTATATATAGTAATATATACATATAAATACATATATACATACTCATGCACGTACATAGCTCTTTCCAATTTTTTGATTACAGCCGTAACCAATCACCAGTAGATCTCAGGGCCACATAGAGAGACAGACAACCATTCACACTCACACTCATACCTAATGGCAATTTAGAGTCACCAATTAACCTAGTGAGCATGTTTTTGGTCTGTGGGAGGAAGCCGGAGTGCCCGGAGAGAACCCACGGATGCACGGGAGGAACATGCCAACTTCACACAGAAAGGCCCCTGTCCTGTCCTGGAAATCGAACCGGGAACCTTCTTGCTGTGAGGCACATGCATTACCTGCTGCACCACCATGCTGCCCTTATATATATACATATGCATGTAAATATATTTGTATATACACATACATACATCCAGAGATTTATCTATCCGGGCAGAGACAAAAGGACTAAAAATAAGAATTTATGACTGCGACAAACCCAGGGACGCCCAGATCATAGATCTGTTCTCACCACCTTTGTCTCTGTTGAATATAGATTCAGTCTTAATGTATCACACCTTATTTGTCCTTGTTGAATATAAATGTATTAAAGGTAACCCTTTGACCTCGTGTCTATATGGTTGTAAAAGTAGTTACCATGGATGGATGAATAATCAATAATAACCATGGATATAGAGATCAGTCTAATATGATGATTCTACATATATATACACATACGTAACACATATATACATGCATGCATCCACACAAATAGTCATTTACACATAATTATAGATGTACATGTACATAAGAAAAATCCATCAGTTGGTGAACATGTCAAACAGCAAAATAAAGACACATAAGATGGTCCTTGCAGATAACTTTTGATGCTCAAACCTCTTCATGTTAAAATGATTATACGGTAGAGAGGGCTGATGCTAAATAATACAGCAGCATCTAGTTGAGCTGCCACTAAATTGGGTTTAACTGGTCTAAAAATATGACATTATATGATGTAATCTATGTTGATGATTGATGCAGTCGTCATTCTGCCAGTTCTTGCAACCTCAACGTTGGCCACTCTGCTCATTATTGTGTAAGAACACTGTGTTAACTTGTTTACTGGTTTAGTATTGGACCAAATTCAAGCCACAGTTCTCTGCTTTTTTGGTTTGTTTGCCTTTTTGTTTCTTGTCTGGCTTGGGTGGCTTTCACATAAACAGCTAACCAAGCTCTAGTTCTCTTGATAGAAAACTCAGACCTTGTTTTCAGTGGAGTCAAAGTTTGGTTCTTTGGTCCACGCCACAGTTCCTTTAGGCTCCACATCAATCAACCAAACTTTCTAAAAAAGTTAGCAGAAACCTTTAATCATTATTATAGTGAGAGAAAAGTTTTCAGCTGAGCTGTGTTGAAGGGTAAACATAGGAAGGACAAAGGAAAACCAGACAGACCAATAATAAGATGAAAGTTTGGTGTGTTTTGATGGATCAGGACAGCCTGTCTGTGACCTTTGCTGGGTGTGGTGGCGATGCGGCGATGCCCGTCATTACATTACCACTCTAAAAATCCTGACTGGAATAATGAGTCAGTATAACTCAGTACATCAACATCATGAACAGACTACAGCTCACATGTCCTCTCTGACTCAACAAGCCGGACCACTTGCTTGTGTTTGCTATTTCTGACTGTTCCTGAAGTCACGGCCAATCGGCACTTTTCAAGGAGTAAAAAGAAAATACCTGTGAATGTGGCCGAACCAGCCAGCAAATGACTGGAACTTTCGGCGACGCATGGCAACAAAACCACAGACACACATTACCAAATTGACCTCAAGCTGTTCTTCACTTTACTCACATGTCAAATGTTGTGCTGGGAACAGATTTTAAGATTATTTGAGGCTGGTTTGGCCCTCAGACCGCTTATTTTGACTCACTTGTTTCGGTCGCAGCAGGTTGGCACCACCCAAAACCACAAACTGGCACCCTCAGTATTGTCTGGGTTTCTGAGGTCACAAATGTGGGGTGCATAAATGAGTTATTCAGAAAGGGTGCCCTCCTGAAACAACATTAGTTATTTATTTAAGTCAAGTGATTTATTAAATTTAATGACTTGCATTAAGAAAATTAACCAAAATGTTTTAGTACATTAAAGTAATATTTCCTTCCTCTACTTTCCAATTATTCAGCTCTGTTTCCTGGACTGATTTCTGTTTTTGTGTTGTTTTTAGCCATTTAAATGAATGGGAAAATTAACCAAAGGTGTGTTAGGACTGGAGATGTGCCTAATTTACAGAGAGGACCCAGAGGACAGAAGGTCTCTGGGTGAAAATGTCTTTTTGATGCCAGAGGTCTAGGGATGGGCATTGATAAGATTTTATTGATATCATTGCTTTTAACAATTCTGCTAATGGATCCAATTCTTTAACGATTCCCTTATTGATTCCCTTATTGATTCCAGTAGATTTTCAGAGTCAACAATGTCAAACACACGTCACAGCATAGATAACTGCTTCTGTAAGTTGCTGGTGTTTCCACTCACTTAAGGTTGTGCAGTAGGCGCCTTTTGTAAAAAATTAAGCCACAATTCTGATGCTTCTGAACCCTGTCAGTGGAAGGAATTGATAAGGGAATTGATTAGCCAAAAGACTCATGATATAGATTATTTTTACGGAGCTGTTATCGATTCTCAACTGGAATTGGTTTGCGATTCCCGTCCCTAGAGAGGTCAGAGGAGGATGGCCAAAGTGGTTTGAGATAACAGGCAAAAGTGACTAAACTATCTACTCCTTACAACTGAGGTATGAAGACAATTTCTAACCACACAACACGAGCACTCCCAGCTGACCCAGGATCTGTTCTGTCAACTACTTTACACATACTATTTTATACATTTTCAGGCAGTTTGCAATAGGGCTGGGCGATATTACCTAATCAGAATATCACAATTGATTGAAGCTCTAACCTCAGTTACGATTAATGAACTATTATTTTATGCTGTGCTGGAACAAATTAGTGGTGATACCAATGGTCATCCACACGGTCTTTATCCAGTATTTACGCTTAACTTCTTTCTGCTTGATGTCCTCTGTACAGAATCCAAAATGTGCTCAAACAATCATTATTATTATTATTGTTATTATTTTTCTTAGCTACGAGCTCCTCTGATAGATTGGCGCTTGTCTCCTCCATGTTGGCAGCGAGTCCTTCGCTCTTGGTGAAAGTGAACATAGACTATATGGAGGGGGCCCGGTCACGTGACCTACACAGGGAAAATAATCAAAATAATCGTCATGAGTAAAATTACTTCAGTGACAGGGTCTAAATGTCGATTTCGATTATTCTTCGATTAATTGTCCAGCCCTAGTTTGCAATTAAGAATGGCTCACAAATGAACAGTTTACTTACAACTAGGATTTAAAGATATATCGTTATCATATCGATGTTGAGATATGAACATTCAAGATATTAATATTGAAAAAGGAACAATATAGATTTCCCCCGTGCTCACCCTCCATCTACAACTCTGGAAGTCACAACAAATTTCCTTTTCATGATTGCCCTTGAATGCACCGCTTGGTTTTCACCAAACCTGTTGTCATATCGTAGCGATATCAAGATATCTGATATTCGATATGTTGAGATATGAAATTTGTCCATATCGTTCAGCCCTACTCACAACTGCGAATCAGTTCTCATTGTTCACTCAAACGAGCCGTTTAGAGGGGTCGACTCATTCATGAACGCCACATTTCCACTGCCAAGTGCTGGTAAGCAGGTCAACAACACAAAGCCTCTGTTTAGGAGCAGTAGTTGGAGTACACCTTTAATAAAACAGATCATTTATCATCAATATTTGATGATGAATAATGGGTTATGTACTTTTGATCACTGATTTTCTTACTGGATATATACTGTAAACAAAGTGCATATTGCACTAAAGCTTGATTTGAAGAAAAATCGTGAATTGAATTGAACATATAGATGCCAGAAAAATAGCAATTAGGTCTTTTACTGAAACTGTTCAGCCCTGGTCCTCCAGCCAGAACAACAGGTACAAAAATGGGCTGGTAGTTTGATAGATGGGCATACATCCTTGACCACTTCTGTCGTTTGCTAGCTTTTAGACAAAGCTAATTTATTAAGTTATCATACACATAGTCTGTCTACTTACAGGAGACAATCCAACATCTTTATGCCAATATTAGAATTTTCAGGCATCCAACAACTCTGTATTGACATCTCACGTGATTGTACACCAGGGCTGCACAACTTTGGTTACCATGTGGGCCACATTCATTTTGCCATCATTGCCCGTGGATGTTAAGTATCCCTATGGGAAGAGTTACAACCAATCATTGGACTATTTTCTGATGGGAATTTTTAAAAATGTTTTTAAGGTAAATATCTCTTTTTTCATGTGTGTACTCGTGATTATTTTTTAATGATCTCTGGGCCTCTCCGAGGGATTAAGGAACCTGTATGTGGCCCTTGTGCTGCAATTTGCATGCCTCTGTGTAGTTCTGGGCAATAAAGCCAGAAAACAAAATCCATGATATGATTTCCCACAAAATTTGATATTAATCAACTGAATTTTCCAGTATTGATACTTTATGTATATTTTCAAACATTGCAACAACCTGCAACTACAAAAAAATCTCGACTTTCAATTTTTAATCCTCTGCAGAAAATAATTCATATTAATTGATTTAATCGATGTATTTCCCAGCCCTACCTTTGTGTTACAGCAGCTGGTGTTAGGTCTGCTTGTCTCTTGCAGCATATGAACATACCACTCTCCCATGATCTGATGCTGCAGACTTTTTGTCCTGCAGACAAAGACATACTCCTACTTGCTGAAAAACTTGAAAACACCAATAGAAGGCAAATAAAACTGCACAATCTACAGTCTAAAAGTATTTACTATTCTCCTGTGACTGTCAGAATGTTTTAAAGTCTCCAAAAATGTGACTTTCTGAACCTGATCTCAGTCTAAATTTGGTAACTCGAGGAGAAAACCAGATGGGAAAGGCTATGATAATAAATCCAAGACCCCAAGGCCTGTTGTAATCGACAAAGCAGTGGATGATGTAACTGTGACTGATCATTTCTTATAATAAGAAAGAAAAAAAAAGGGAAATTATGGCTACTAGCAGATTCCCAAAAGCATTTGATCAGTGAGTCATGCCAGAGCAGACAAGAATGTTGTCATCATGGCGGCTTATGGAAAACTGATCATGGATTGAATCATGTATGAGAAAAAAGTTGATGAGGGAATGACCAACTGGACAGAGAGCTGCTGATTTTTCATGGGAGAAAATAGAAATGAAATCAGCTTCAGCCATGTAACCCTCCAAGCATCCTTGCATAAATCTACTCCGAGGTATTTTTGAATCATTGGACGACTTTCCTGAACATGTGCTAGACAGTTCTGTTCCACTGTGACAGATTTTTGTCACGATTTTTCTTTTCTTTCACCACTTAGGCCTTTGAATTCTAACATTTACGGGACAAATAATATTTTCACTACTCTTTCCTGCTGTTTCTGCATTCATGAACAAGGATGGAGTCCATCGGTCTTTCCTACATACCATCACATACCAAAACAATATCCATCCAAAGTAAAAGAGGGTCATTGTGTAGGACTTCAGGGCTTTCCTGAAATGTGTCCACTTTGGTTTGTATTGGCCGAAACTGCGTGGTTCCACATAGTCTGATACTGTCTCAGTCGTTAATGTTATGACTTGGCCAAGTCACTTTTACAGAGAAGTTGTTCTTAGATTGAGGAAAATGTAACTTAAACAGAGGTTATATGAAAGAGGTGAGTGAAGCCACCGTGCCAGCTCTCATGGGTTTGTGGAACAGGGACTGAACTTGGCACCTGCCATCTTGTTTGTTTGTTTTTTTATTATCTAGAGTTAAATATACAGTGTTTCCATAAAGTCTCTTTACGGTTTAAACAATGTATTACAAAGGCAGTTGATGAGATATCTTAACCACATGTGTTTTATTTTAAAGGGACTGTGAGGAGTTTCTAAGTAATTACAAAAAAAGTCTCACTTTTAGATCTATGCCTGATTGAAATACACACTTTAAGATGAGTTTTATAGCATCAAAATAGGTTATCAATAAATGCTATTCCTTAGCCTTCCGGTCGGGTCGGACAGGGCTGGACTGGCCTGGATACTCAACTTTGGGAACAAGACAATTAAACCTAGAGCAAATTTATATTATTCGGACACGTCTTAGAGCACCGGGCTGTAAGTAGCGATATATAGCCGGCTACAAAACTACGATAGTAAGTTTTCCAAAAATTGCTTGTTGTCACACATCAAAAACTACCGCTATGTAACTAGAAAGAGATACATTACCTCTTCGCTTTGCATCCTGTAAGTTGTTGAAAAAAGAAGTTGTAAAGCAATGCAGAGTTCTGAGGAAGGTCCGAACTGCATTTTTATTAGCATCACAACAAAGGCACGCTTTGGCTTGGGTCTTTTGGAGCGTTCCAGTTGTAGTCAGAAGTAGGAATTTCCGAGTTCCGAGTAGGAAACTGCAACTGGAACGTCCCCCGACGTCAGAATTTCCTACTGGGAACTCGGTGAAATCTCACCACTCCCGAGCTAGCAACAGCTAACAATAGCTTGGCATGTTTTTTTCCGACTTTAACTGGAACAGCGATAAGTCGGAGATGATGTCACTCCCAGTTACTGGAATGCAACATTACGACAGTCGCTGCATGTGCTCATGGGTAGCAGAGTCCTAATGTCGCTGGTAATACATTCTCCTCATAGCACCTTTAAAGCTATGGTCTACGATTTGGAGGCTTTGTACATATTAATAACACCGTTTATAAGGCTGTTATGGTCCTATGGTCCTATCTACACAGTATAAAGACCAAAAAGAACGAAAAAAATCCATTCAGTATATCCGCTGAAAAGCTGCATACTAGCTGACCAATCAAACCTAAGAACCTGCGACTATTAATTGGTCCGTGAGTTGGTCTTTGAGTCCATCCAATCCCCTGTCTCCCTCGCTACGCAGCGTCATGCCCATGGTCCCGCCTCCTCCCCTCTACCTCCGGTGAGCAGGTAGCAGCGTTAGCCACTGAACTATCATGGAGCCAGAAAAGCCTAGCGCCGAGACCGAAGCCGCGTCCCTCTTCCACGGGGCCCAACGGAGCTCTGCCCGCGGGTTGAGGCCTGTTAGCGGGCTAACGGCTAACGAATAGCCTCAGCCGGCCGTCAGACCTTCAGCATCGACCGTTTCGCCCCTGGTTGATCAGGTAATGGCTTTGTTTACTACAGTGTGAGATGTCTGCTGAATAACTCTGGTTAGTTTGTGCCTGCACAGGCTAATAACTTGTAGGGGAGCGGGTTAGCCTGTTAGCCGCTAATCGTTTGCACTGTAAGCTGAGCTGGGGAGGACAGGCTGAGAAAGATAAATCCTCCCCCACACTCGGCTCCGCTCTGGCGGCGCCAGACCCGCATTGCCGCCGGTCCAATTGAAATGGCTACTGCTGTGTGTTACAAGGGGGATGTCTGTCGTGTTTGATACTTTCAGTTGAGCTGAGCTGTTTCTGATTGAGTTTGCTGCTGATATATTGTGCTAGTCGCTCGTAGCTCTGTCCGAGGGGGCTTTATGAGGCGACACGAGCTGGGGGCGGGATCTTGGAACACGGAGGGGAGAGGTGAGGGAAGGGGGGGCAGGCTGCGGTTTCAAATCGTAGACCCTAGCTTTAAGCAGCGATCCAATCACATCGATAGGAACTCAAAACATTGATCAACATCGTCATCTTTCATATACGCCTTTATTTTGAAGTCCTAACTGGACATGCGTGTCTGTTTCCAGCCAACTGTGCGTCGTTCTGAAGTTTCTGGGGCTCTCAAGACCCTCGTATTCAGCGTATGGGACACACATTTGAACACTTTCAGTCTCTCAAACGCCACACGTGATATTTCTCCTGCTTTAAAATGTATTGTGTGACTCCCGCCGAGTAACACCGCTGTAAGCAAACGTGTAGCAAGACGCTGTTAGCATCACAGAGCTAAACGGGAGCCAGACATGTCGGCCAACCAGAAAATAGCTCTGCTGTATCCGGGTAAGATACGATCGTTCTGGCAGCAGAGGATGCATGCTGCACACACAACAGGAGTGAATCATCACATCGACCATTAAACAGTGAAGCAAAGTCTGATAATCACACTGACCAACTATGGATACCAGGCATCACAGTAAAGCAAAATCATCAATATTAAGTTAGTAAAGTTAATAGTTCTAATTTTGAACATGAGAAATGTTTGGAATTAATTAAACTTACACAGTTTAGTTTAATAGAGCATGGTAAAATGTTGGAGGACAATATAAAATGAAAACAATAATTCAATAATTTGTATTATAATGTTGCATCATTACTTGATATAATATACAAACTTTACAATGTAACAATCAGACCCATTAGGTAAATGTGGGGGCAAAAAAGCACCTTACCTGAATTTAACCAATTTTAATTTAAAGCATGATTAGATCATACAGATGGTTATAATCCTCTATAAACCATCATACCCAAAGGTCAGCACATTGTTTCACATTTCAGTAATAAAACTTAGATATTGCTTTGTATGTATTTCTTGCTTCAGGTGGAAATGCTGCTGATTGTGTTCAGTGAGTACATAATATAGTCTTAAATCGATCGAAGGCCCCTGAATCGTATCGAAATCGAATCGTGACAGACTTTGTGATAACGACAAATATCATATCGTTGTCCAAAAAATTGATATCATATCGTCATGAAACTGGTGATTTACACTGCTAGGCAGTTAATGATATTTCTTAACCAGATTTGTTTTATTTTAATCAGTGTTTATTAAAGTTTTATTCACATTAAAATTGTGTGTTTCAGTTATTCAGTTAATGGGAGGAAAGCTGTTAAATGAACCCCTATAAAATGGCTACTCCTCAAGAGAAGGCACAATGTGTATTGAGACAAAATAGGTCGTGCAGATTCAGCGAAACTACTGAACTGAGTATGGAAGAGTTCCACCCCTGCGTCCTTCAATTCAGGTCACATGACCAACATCGTGTCCTGTGATTTGACTTTTAGACATTATTAGCAAAAAGAGACAAAGGGTCTGCTCACCAGAAGCTGCTCCAAAGTCAGCCTCAGTAAGGATTACAACCAGAGATGTGACATTTCAGGTCCTAGCCTTACATCAGACATGAACAGAGTGAAAGAAAACACCTCCGTTTCTACAGTCCAGGGGTCACCTGACCTATCTTGATCTTTACAGTTACACAAGAGGGTAATTCAACACAAGGATGGGCAATTATGCCATTTAGTTACCATAGAAAGATAACATTGTAGATATAAGCATAAGATTTTATATATACTGAGATACACACACACACATAAACATGCAAAGATATATAGGAGAGATGCAAACAGCTTGAGGACCAAATGAAACCAGGCACCTTGAATCACATAACTAAACTATCAGGCCAGTGTTCATTTTGTTGACTAATTATTTTCATCATTGTTTTCATCAACAACCTAAATAGATGTAGAAGAAAATAACAACCTTTTTCCCCTGACAGAAACTAAGCAGTAAATAACGAAGTTATTAAACAGTAATAACTATGAGCTGAGCCTGGGCTGGGCAAGGCATTGGTGGAAGCTTGGCCATCACAAGTAAACACTAATCAAAGCCTGAGTCATAGTCTTTTATTTTTGGTCAGAGCGGAACCAAAACATTGTGGTGTTATGTTGAACTTATTCTACGAAGAATTGAGACCATAAAGTCTGAGGAAGACTGAACCAAAAAATGTGAGACAGTCAATCAGTCATAGGAAAGATTAAGATTTGTGCTACTCTAGCATATTTCTAACCTGACACACTAGATGGACCATTCATATATTTCACTAGTCCATCCGGGAAAGAGCTCTTATATTGTGCTTGGGAATAGGCAGAACTTTCCAGAGGCATGTCCGGTAGGTTATTGAATGCTTGTTCTGCACATTACATCCATTACAGGCCAATTCGATTATGTAATAGGCAGGAGCCACTTCATAGAAGAAGCTCTCTGCGAAACATGTCTGAAATAGGGATGCAAATTATCGAGTAATTCAATAATTGATAGTTGTTTTATCTTATCGATCGATGATCGATTAATTGATAAGCGGCAATTTTTCTGCGAAGCTGAATTCTCCTCTGAATCAAAAGGTTCCTTTCTATGAAAATGCTATCTTTCTTATGAAAGAGAAAATGCAAATCATATTCCTTAATAAAAGATTTATTCCTAACAGAATGTGACATATTGAGGTGATAATTTAGCAAAGTTGTGGAGGAGTTGTACTTTAAAATACTTCCACAGATGGTGCATTTGGTGTCTTTGCCGTCATTAACCAACTTAAAGTGGTTCCATACCGAACTCCATCTTGTACTTTTCATCCTGCCAGCTTACCACTTCTCGTTTGCAATAAATTAATTGCAATTAATTTACTTTAATCGAGTAATTTCTTATCAACGATTAATCGACAATCGATTAATTGTTTGCATCCCTAGTCTGAAGTGGAGAGAAAATATCCTTTTTATGAAGAGTTTAAAAGTTTTGGTTTGTCATTTAATAAAGAAATGCAGTCTATAATTGATAAAAGTGTCACTGATGCTGTTGGCATGTAAAGTTGTCTGCCTGTTGTCATTTAGCCTGTAGCTCCCACCTCATCCTGCTTTAAAGGATGCTGATTGGGCCGTGCCACTTTCGGCTTCTGACAGTTGTAGTAGGTTGAGGTTTCGCAAGATTGATCTGCCTCAGTAAAGACATTGAACCAGGTGGATCCATCTGCACAGCAAGGTTAACATATTTCTGATATCAAAATTGAAGTTGATGTTCCCAGTAGGGTTGTCCCGATACAGCTTTTTCCCTTCCGATACAATATCGATATTGCAGCCTTGAGTATTGGCCAATTCCGATATCGATCCGATATGATATCAGCAGGAATAATACATACTTTCATTACTTATCACTTGAAGTATCGACTGTCAGAAAAGGCTTGATCAAGTGAGATTACTCAAAAAGAGAACAGGAGTCAGCAATAGTAGGTATGAGAAAACTGACTGATTTGTTATTAAAGGTGCTATGAGGAGAATCTATTACCGGCCACATAAAGACTCTGCTACCCATGAGCATGCACGGTGACTGTCGTAATGCTGCGTTCCAGTAACCTCAGAAATGGGAGTGACATCATCTCCGACTTATCGGCGTTCCAGTTGAAGTCGTAAAAAAACATGCCGATCTACCAGGCTATTGTTAGCTGTTGTTAGCACGCCCTGCGTTGTTGTTCACAAATACCACATGAAGAATGTGATTATCACTATGGCAGCATTTTTGTAAATATAAGACTAACAATACTATGTATACAGCTGATCTAGAGCGACACACACCAGTCAGAAGTGCAAATAAATGGATTATTACAGGAGCTAACTAACTGTTCACACTGGGGGCATCCATCTTCCATTGTCAACTCGGGGGTGGCGAGGTTTCACCGAGTCCCCAGTAGGAAATTCAGACTTCGGGGAACCTTCAAAGCGACCAGGTAATGTATCTCTTTCTAGTTACATAGCGGTAGTTTTTGATGTTTGACAAGCAATTTTTGGAAAACTTATCGTAGTTTTGTAGCTGGCTATATATCGCTACTTACAGCCCGGTGCTCTAAGACGTGTCCGAATAATATAAATTTGCTCTAGTTTTAATTGTCTTGTTCCTGAAGTTGAGTATCCAGGCCAGTCCAGCCCTGTACAACCTGACCGGAAGGCTAAGGAATAGCATTTATAGATAACCTATTTTGATGCTATAAAACTCATCTTAAAGTGTGTATTTCAATCAGGCATATATCTAAAAGTGAGACTTTTTTGTAATTACTTAGAAACTCCTCACAGTCTCTTTAACCAATGGGCTCAATAAATTTAACCTTAAACATAAGAATATAGTACAATTAAATAAAATAACTAAAAATTTAATTAAAAGACACTGAAAAGTAACCTCAATAAATCCAGTGTTTAATTTAATCATAAGCATGTTCTACAACTACTAAAGATGTTTTTATATCAGATTTTAGATGCAGGCTGATATAATCCGATATTTGTTTTTTTGCTGATGTCTGACCAATATCGATATCAGATCGGGACATCCTTAGCTCCCAGGCAGAAATGTTGAAATCAGGCAGAATTGCAATTCAAAAGTTTGGTTAATCTACTTACTTTAAGGTAAGACATTGCAAAAACAGCAAGCTCAATGAGTTATTGAAAATGCCTATTCTAAATCAGGGTACAGTTTTTAAAGTATTAGTGTTTTTTTTGTACAAATATTCAAAACAGCTGCGGTGCTTGTAAGAGATCTTTTTCCACACAAGTGTGCTTTAAAGTGGAGCTTTTGCAATCCTTCCAGTCTGTAATTCTTGGAGAACATGGAAAACACATGGAGCCAGGAAACATAGCTGTTGGATAGAGCTGAATTTGAGCCCCGCAGTACACCTACCTCAGCCGGACCACCTGGAGCCCACCTGCTGAGGCCCAGGCTCGCATACTTTCCTCCTCTCTATCTTTCTGTCCGTCTACATCTATTTATAACCCCTCACAGGACGTCTGCGCTGCCCACCCAGCGCTGTGAGAAACGGCTGATGTTGAGATTCAGGAATCCGGTGTTGCTTTTGATGGAACTTGTTTTAGCGTGAACGGCTTACTTTCTGTTTCAGTGACTGTAGTATTTCTGCTGTGGTGTTTGGGCGGCTATGACGACATCACTGAGAAATGCTGAATGTAAAATAAATTATGTACAGTCATTTTATACATACAAGCTGCTGTAGGGATGTCTGCCTGTGTGAAGGAGAAGATTTCCCCGGCCCCACCACGATGTTGGCGTTTTCAGGTTTCAGTTTCATGCTTTGACAAGAGTTTGATGGATTGCTATGACCTCCATTTCACTCATCCATGGCATTAAAGGTTGTATAACTCGCTTCAGGATGGAAGATGTCGAGGATCCACAGAAAGTAGAAGGTATAGGCTGAAATGAAAGATCATCACACATGTTCTGTGTGAATTATCAGCCTGACCTTTAGTTGTCTGTTTTTTTGTTCTATGGTCTGGTCTTTGTCCTAAGACCAGTTTGGAGCAGGTGTCACATTTACATAGCAGTTGAGCTTGTATGCTAGTGGCAAAAAGGCAACATTAACATGGAGATAAATACAGACATGATGGCCTGGAAAAGTGTGTGGCTGTGCATTAGTGTGTTTGTGTTGCTTTGCACATGGGATAAAATGCATGTCCCGTGTTAATACATCTTCACACAGCCAAAAACCCAAAGATGCATGTGTTGTGGCCACCGGTCATCCTGGACCACCGGCTGTTCTGTGATTCTTCTGAACTCACAAATGGACCATCAGCTTATGACTGCAGCCCAGTGTTTCTGACATGACAAATCAGATGGACTGTTTTAATCACGCCAATCTCATTTTTAATCCGATTTCGTTATTTTTTAGCAGACAGAACCTTAAAATACCAGGGCAGCTGGTGATTGGACGATCAGTCCGCCTGTCAAACTCTTCACAGACCAATCACATCAAGCCACAGTATGATGTAGCACAGCGGTCGGCAACTAACAGCCCGCGGGCAAAAACTGGCCCATCTCCAATAATATCTGGCCCACTGGATGAAATTGAAAATCTGATTTAAAAGGGGCAGGGACGTGCTGGCCATCGGGGAAACCGGGAAAGCTCCCGAACAGCCGACACACCTAGATGGCCGGCGACCGCAGTGCATGCCACTGAAAATATCAATCAGCAGCCACACCCAGTTGGACGAACACAAGCCACCGCAAACTCGAACATAGCGGCTGCGAAGCTGACAAAATTAGACGACCGGCGGCCGCAGCGTGGTGGCTTATGTTCGTCCGACTGGGGGCGGCTGAAAATATCAATCAGCACCACTATCACCCCCCGCCCCCCTGCTCTGATGAACGACATTCAGCCGTTCTGGTCCAAAAAATTCCTGGGCTGATTTTCAGCCCCAGCATGTCCCTGAAAAGGACTATTTGAAAAAAAAAATAAAGAAAGTAAAATTATTTCGCTGCTATCACAAAAGGACGACAATCATAGCCCAATCCTGAAATCCTTCTTTTGTTTTTTTATAAATCTTTATTACAGCTGGGCTCAAAGAAGTGGTTATTTTCAAAATGGAAATTACTGACATTTTATTAAATGTGTGGAGGAAAAAATATAGTTGGCTATGGCACATTTATGATGACTTAAAAGACAGTCAAGTTGCTGATTAGAGACAGCAGCTTTATTATCACCAAGTTACTATTATAAGCAGTTTTATAACGCACAGTGGAGCTAAAGCAGTAATAACACACTCAAGAAATAAAGTTACTTTATTTAAAACAAATTAATTTCTTAAATTCGCCTACATTTTGTATTCACACGATATAAAAGTAGCCTTTAGATAAGGGAAAAGGGTTTTTTTAAAAAAGAGAGAGAAAGAGAACATGTTTCTGATTGATGTGATGTTTCGGCCCACCATTCAGTTGCTCAGAAAAATTTTGGCTCAAGGTCAAACTTACCTGCCGACCCCTGACGTAGCAGCTAGACCCTGTTGTTAGCCGTTAGCTCAAACTACTTCAGTCCTTAGACCATTGTTTTATCTTACATCAAATGATACCACACAGATGTGTCATCTGCCACATGTGATATGAATCACGTCAAAGACAAAACCCAAGTTCGCCCAGAAACTTCTGAGGAGGGCAGATTTAGTAATTTGGAATAACCATGACAACGGCATCTTTCTCTCACTATTCCAGCAGTGATCCCCGGTCAGGAGAAGAGCAAAAACATGATTTCCTGTGAGAAAGCTTGAAGTGATGTTCTTTGGTCCCCTTTTAATGGAGAAATCGAGTCCATTTCTGATTAAACTGCAGATCTTGCTGCATCCATGGAGACGGCTTTACATGCTGCTGTTATTATCAAACATGCAGCCACTTCCTGCTGGCATCAAATCTGCAGCTCTGCCTCTCTTCTCTGATTGGACCATTAAAGTTGGAGAGTTTTTATGCATTGGGCTTCTTGTGCTTGAATTTCTGGGGATGGAGAATGATCTGTTGATCTGCCACAATAATCTAATGAATTTCCATTAAAATACTTCAAGTTGCAGGATTTTCAGCAATTTCTAGTTAGAAGTAAAATTAAAACATTGTTTAATGAGATTAATTAATTACAGGTCATAATTGATTTGTCTCTCAATTTTTAATGTCCCTATAACAAACATTTGAATATCAGGAGTTTCATTTTAACAAGAGTTAAAAGCTATTTTCTTGATTTACATCTGTTCATGTGATAATATGCTGTATCACTGCAAGAAACAAGTCCATTTTTATTATTGACCTGAACTATCGATATCAGTAACGGCGATAATGAATCAAAGAAATATCGGATCGACAAAAATCCATTATCTTGCATCCTTAATTCTGATTGCTTGGTGTGGGTTTTCAGGGTAAAGGAATCGTATTATGATGGTAACTTTATCATAGAACTTTTACTTATAGATATTACAGCAATATGCGATCTACCTTGGCAGAGTTTTGTGCTCTTGGAGTGCTTTCTTGTATTTTTAAGGGACAAGTTCAAATATTTTTCAGCCCAATTATCACTCCATCCTTGTGAACTTTACATGTCCAGGATTCTCTGAGGGATTTCTGTCAGACATTGAATAAACGCCCTCTCTGAGGGCAGTAAAAGGTCAGAGGCCAAGCTGCCCACCGATGTTTACTGTGTGTGAATTAATACTTCGCACAGGCACTGGAACCTTCCTGTGGTCGCTCTATTAGTAATGAAATGACTCAGAAATATTCTAGTTGCAACCAACAGTGGTGCCCTTGTGGGCTTTAGAGGAGTCACTCTTCCCTTTTTTCTGCTTCCAGGTTCCTGTTTGAAATCTCATCAGAGGGAAGCTCCCACCACAACAGAGAAAGCTTCCACTGATTCAGGTCGAAGCCTCAGACGTGCTGCTTTTGCTCCATGAAAACCACAGAGAAGAGGACGTTTAATCTCCTTTAAGTCTGGCCGAAGATACTGGAGCCACACTCTGGTTTCAGCGAGTATTTTAGACCCCAGGAGGAAATATTGTGGCAGTATCAGATCTATATCTGTCCTTCCAAAGAATCAGCAGCTATAAGTATCTGAGTGAGCAGAGAGCCTGTGAAAACACCAGGCAGATAAAAATCTCATCGACTTAAATCTGAAGCGTTCCCACAAAAGCCCACGAGGTTGTTTAACTTTCAGACAACTGAGCTAATGTATTTTTCTCGGCTCGGCTCGTGTTAAGCTGTGTAAACTTAAAACGCCACAAGACTGGAAAGAGAGGGAGGAGGAGAAAAGAGCGGAAAGACGGGGGGCGGAGGTGTGTGTGTGTGTGTGTGTGTGTGTGTCTGGAAGTGGAAATGGGCAGCAGGGAGGAGGAATGTGAAACATTTCAGATGCTGGTCCTGAGCCTGTTTACACGGCCGTCAGCCTGTGACATCACAGTTCAGACTTTATAAATGTCAGCGGGAGAGAGGAAGAGCAGCGAGCAAACAGCTGCACCAGCGCGCCGTCACACACGTTAGAGAGACTCTGAACTCCGTCAGCCTCCATGGACTCCCCACTGAGTGTTTGTGTGAGAGCTCTGGCTCTGCTGCTGTGTGTGGCTGCACAGGTGAGTCCTTTCAAACTATAAATCAGAGGTGGGCAACTTTGGTAACAAGGAGGCCCACGTGTTGTATCATCAGTAACAGGGAGACGCATTGTTGAAATTAGAACAATTAACTTGTGGCTTTCAGATTACTTACTAGTTGTTTATGGGTTTTTTGAATAACAGTTAAGTTTTCAATTTTAACAATCGTTTAGTAATGCACAAAAGGGAATTTTGAGAAGGTAAGGTTTGCTATTTCAAAGTTTTTGTCGTAGATTTTGTCATGTTTACTTCACTAAAATGCAGTGACTGGTTACTGTATTGAGAGAGTAGCCACCGGCTGCCCACCCCTGCTATACATTGTACTAACTGGCATTTTATTCATAAATCATGCTAATAAAAGAGTTAAGTCATGGGATTTAAATATTGAAAGTGGAGATTTCTGTGATTTTATGGGCTTCAATCACAGTTCTAAGATATGTGAATTAGAAAAAAGTGTCTGTTATATTAACTTATGTATTTAAAGCTGTTTTATAATAACTTTGGACTTTGCACCTTGCATGTTGCCCCTGTGCATGGGTGGCTTTTCTACAGGTACTCCTGCTTCCCCAGATCGGAAACATGCTTATTAGTTTAATTGGTGGCTCTAAATTGCCCAAATGGTGTGAGAGTGCAAGTGAAAAGTTACCTGTCTTCATGTGTCAGCCCTGAGACTCCAGTGTTTTTGAGCCCAAAAGCGTATTGGTAATGGATGGATAAATATACTCATGTATGACCTTTGGTTTCCAACCTGGGGTTTGGCACCCCAAAGGGGGATACTAAAGTTCTCATGGGAGTTGCAAGTCTCTGTCTGCTTGGTGATTATAATATTTATGTTAACTTGTAATAACTAAAATCATCATGAACTCATTAGATATTTGAAAAGGAGATATCGCTGCTGTTGAATGCAAACGTTTTATCTGAATTTCTTTATGATTTTCCCTTATATTCATTAAACTGCTTTTGCTCAATTACCATGCTGGTTGATTAGGTGACATAGAGTCTAAAACAAATAATAGTACCAAAAACATCATTTCTAATCAGGACAAAAGTAATTCATTCGATAGTGAAACTTTTTATTTCATTTTTAGTAAAAGAAGCAGCTCTGGTGACAGGATCTTTCTGCCTGACAGCTACAATAATTTAATCAGAATAATGGCTTTGAAGGCCCATTTGTTGGAATTTTATCAGTGAAACAGGTAAAATGTTGTTGGAATTTTATGAGAAATTAACTTTTTTGATAATGTGGGCCCGAGGGCAATACCACCAAGAACCAGATATGACAGTCAACGAGCCACTTGGGGATCTGAAGCAGGCCAGTCCTTAGCGGCACCTGCTACTCTTTAAGTGGAACGTTGCTGCCTGTAGTACACTTCCCATGTTTTTCTTAAAGCCCCCCCCCCCCCTTAATTGTACCTTATAATGGGCCGCGCCCCCCTTGGGGATTGACAATAAAATTAGAATTTGGCAAGTTTCATTCTTCTTAGTGGCACCTGCCACACTTCTGCTGGCGTTTTCCTGCTGAAAACAAGATGAGCGGTGCATAATGGTATGTTGAAGAAATTATGTGTATGTTTATGCATATGAAAAATATCTATAATCATGCGTTATAACAGCAGTGAGGCACACTGATAACTTAAAGTGTATTTTTCTTTATTAACAACCTGAGTGCACATTTAATCAATCTCAATCAAACCATCTTTGTTTTGATACTGCTGATTCATAAGAAGTGTTTTTGAATCGTTCTACCTGGTTTTTGACATGTTACAAAGATGAAAAAAGGCTGTTTTTGAAATTTGTTTTACGTCAGAGTTAAAGGACATATCTTGATCAAATAGGACCCCAAGATTTCTAACAGTTGTGCTTGGTGTTAGGCTAATGCCACCTATGGTTAATGATATCATTAGAAAAAGTTTCTCTAAGGTGTCTTGGGCCCAGCACAATAATCTCTGTCTTGTCTGAGTTAAGAGGAAGAAAATTTCTGGCCATCCAGGTCCTAATGTCCTTTAGACATGCTTCTAGTTTAGATAACAGATTTATTTCACCTGACTTTATGGATACATACAGTTGAGTATCATCAGCGTAGCAATCAAAATTAACAGAGCATTTGTTCCTGATATCACCAAGGGAAAGCATTTACAAAGAGAAGAAAATTGAACCTAGCACAGAACCTTGGGGAACTCCGTAACTGACTTTGGTGTACACAGAAGTCTTATTCTTAATGTGCACAAACTGGTATCAGTCAGATAAGTTGGACTAGAACCAATTCAAAGTAATTCCTGTAATTCCAAGTAACTCCTCTATTGTCTGTAGAAGAATAGAATGATCTATGGTGTCAAAAGCTGCACTAAAATCTAACAAGACATGTACAGAGACAAGTCCCTTATCTATAGCTGAACGCAGATTGGTAGTAACTTTAATAAGAGCAGCTTTTGTGCCTTGATGAGCTCTAAATCTTGACTGAAAGTCCACAAACAGGCTGTTGTTTTGCAGGAAGTCACATAGCTGGTCAGCCACTACTTTCTCGAGGATCTTTGCAGTGAACAGATTGTTTGATATAGGTCTGTTGTTAGCTAATGGGCCTGAATCAAGGTTGAGTTTTTAAAGAAGAGGTTTGATTAGCTACTTTAAAGGACTGTGGCTTGTAGCATGTTGATAAAGATATATACAAGGATGAACAAATGAAGGGAATGACGTTGAACAGCTTAGCTGGAATCGGGTCTAACAGGTTGATGAGAAAGAGAAAGAAGAGAGAATTTAGTTTCTGAAGGCCAAGTGGAGAAAAACAAGCTAACCCATTTAGGATTAACAAGTGATGCACACTGCTATGACCATGCATAAACGTACACAAAACTTCTTCCACATACCATAATATACTACAGTGTCACTTTTTCAAGTAACATGCAACCTGGAGGTGACAGGTAGCGCTAACAGACTGGCAGCACATTTTATGCAGTGTTGTAATCTCCCTCGTTGGTTGTAAGTTGACTTTCAGTAAATAAATAATGAGCGTGATATTGTTGTTAAGGATAAGTCTGTGTAGATTCTCATTCATCCAGGTCATGGTTATCTTGAAGATTCAAAATCGAGGCAACTGGACTATGTTGAGTTTTGGGAAGATGTTTTGCTTCTCATCCAAGGAGCTTCTTCAGTTCCAAAAAGCTGGCGAGGGAAGCAAGATAAATATCTGCTTCCTTCACCAGCTTTTTGGAACTGAAGAAGCATTTTGGATGAGAAGCGAAACATCTTCCCAAAAGTTAACACGGTCTGGTTAACTTGATTTTGAATCTTGTTAAAATGTTCTTAATAATAAAGAAATGCTTGATTTCTTTATCTTTGCACAGTCCTGCACTGAAAGGAATCTCTCATGCTACAGTTGCTCAGGCCTTGTCAGGATCTGGTTCGTGTTTTCACCAGATTTTCATGTAATTGGAAACAGCAGTTTGGCTGAACAGTGTTGGATTTTGGTGAACAAGTTTTGATAATACTGGAAATATTTCCTGTCTGTCTCATGTTGAAATGCAGTCATCCAGAACATCACTTTGATGGATGAAGCAATAATGATTTTTGCACACAGAGAACTTCCTAAAACTTCCAAAAAGTTTTGGGGCACTCGTCTCTAACTAATAAAAGAAGATGCCAAACAGTGAAGATATTGAAGGAATTACAATACAGCACATAGATAAATGAAAAAATATAAAAGCACAGTAAGGAATTTGATTAAACATGAGTTGTAAGAAGAGTTGGAGGATACCAGTGACACTCTGCCCTCTGTTACATTGCTGGAATATAAACCTTTATAGATAAATTCTTCCCCAGCATCCAAAAGTTAAAGTCTTTTTTCTATTCTTCTTCTTCTTCTAATCCTTATTTAGAAAGAATCCAAAGTTAGTTATGATATCCGCTGTTAAGCATGTTTCTAAATACTCATCATCTTTGTAGGTGCAGTGCCAGCCCTGTGACCGACCCTGCAGCTGCCCAGGACCCGCCCCCCAGTGCCCCTCAGGAGTCCCTCTGGTGCTGGACGGCTGTCAGTGCTGCCAGGTTTGTGCTCGACAGAAAGGAGAGCCCTGCACCAAGAAGATGCCCTGTGACAGGCAAAGGGGACTGACGTGTGACTACAGCATCAGCCTCCCCGGAGAGGCAGGAGAGTGTGTCAGTAAGTGTTTCTCCTTATAGCCAGGCTTCTCCAGGAGTGTTTGGGACAGACTCTGGACTTTAAGAAAAGACAGACCATGTAACTCAACCTCTTAAGTTTTAAAATGAAGCTAAGTTACGTTGTGGCTAGGGCTGAACGATTTGAGAAAATAATCTAATTGCCATTTACTCTGCAATTGTTTTAATGTTCCTCATCTTATGTATTCCTAAACAAACATAAGCAGTTGATCTTTTTATAGTATAAACAATATGACATTAAATTAATCTAAGGATAAAAGATTTGAGAAAAAGTGGAGAAGTGAAGAACAGAAGCAAAATAGGTGTGAAATTGTAAAAACTGGGTAAAAATGGTATGAAAGTGGAAAAAGGTTAATAACTAGGTGCAAAATAGGTATGAAATTGTAAAAAACTGGGAAAAATTGGCAAAAAAAATCCAAAAGTGGCTTAGGAAAATTGATTATGGCAGCAAAATCAGGAATTAAATTGAAATTACATTTCAAAAACCATGAAAAAAATCCCAAAATGGTTCTGACAGTGGTCAAAAAAAGATGAATGGGGGCAAAATAGGCATTTGGTTGTAAAAACGGGGTTAAAAAAAAAGGTAAAAATGGTCCAAAAGTGGGAAAAAAGTGTATGAATAGAGGTAAAAAAAAAATAGGCATGAAATTGCAAAAAAAACTACATCACAATGCCAAAATGTTCAACACATTTTGGGCTAAAAATATTGAACCTTCTGCGATTTGAAAATTGCAACAAGCCATATTGCGATTTAATCTAATTTGCAATTAATTGTTCAGCCCTTGTTGTGGCAGGTACTGATGGGTTGATCACCCCAGTGTTAATTCGTAAACAAAGTTTTTTCCCCTGATGAAAAACTAGATGGTAACGTATAAAAACAAGTGCACATGGACCAAAACTAAAACTAAATTAACTGACATTTTCATCAAATGAAAACTCGACTAAAATGTTTGACAGTCCAATCAGATCTAATTTGGTCACGTAGAAAGTAGAGACAAGTTAGGAATATATCAATCACAGCTGCCTTAGCTTGGTGGTGGTGGGATAAGTTGTGGAGCGATCCAATCAGAGCTGCTCTCTTTATGAATTGGTATATTCATGTAGAGCAGGTTCACTGTTTGTTGTCAGTTCTGGTATTGTAACTGAGATGCTCTGCCAGGTAGCTTTTAGCATTCATGCATAACTGTTGTTCAGTTAAGGGTTATTAGATGTTTCATTTTATCTAAGTGTTAAACACGACTTCAGAATTCAAAGAAACATAAAAAAAATACCTCACACTTGATGACATAGACCAGTAATATAAGAGGCGAGGCACAACATGTGCGATTTATTATTGTCAGTCTTTGTCTGTGCTTTTAAACACTTTGAATTACTCCTCTTAAAGTCCCTTTTTATTTCTATGTTTTTGTTTTTTTGTTTTTTGTTCACTCCTCCTGTTCTTTTCATTAAGGGGGAGAGAGTATCGTCTTCGCTTATAATCAATACTTGTTTATATTTGTTTTTTTGCTTTTAAATGTGAATGTGACTCTAGTTCGGGGGGTTGTTGGTGTTTTAAAACAGGGAAAAAAGGGTGAATGTACTAGTTGGACATGTATTTTATCTTGATAACCCAATAAAGATAGATATGAAAAGAAGCCTTACACTTTACACTTCATATTTTAGCAGATTTAATCGACTAAAATAAGACTAAAATTAAAACAATTTAGATGACTAAATTATGTTAAAACTAGAAGATATTTAAGGCCAAAGACTGTAACTTCGACTAAATCAGGAAGTGTTATAAAAATGAACACTGGCTGGAGATATACTTGCTGTTAACTTTGCAGCTGTGCACATCACCTGTAAGATCAGTGTAGAGGCAGACGAGCGATGACGGACTGATCACAGAAGCAGAAACAACTACGACAGGAAGTTTGAAAGACAAACTGATAAACAAAAACCACAGTCATCAACATCTGAATGAGGCATGACACTGTACAGACACAAACTTGACAGTTCATCCAGTTTATGGCTGATAAATTCTCCTGTTGAAGCTTGAAAACAAGGAAATAAGTTCAGTGTGCAAATTCAACTGGATACAATGGACATTGGTGGTTTGGAGTTGACACCACAGTTGAAATTGTCTGTAGATGTGTTTGTGTTAGCTGCTTCCATTGATTGTATGTTCTTACATAAACTAATAAAGTATTCTATGATACAATGATTAAGAAAGTGAAGCACTGAAGCATTACACCCATACATCGGGACAGTTCTGACGGTGCAGCGAAGAAATATCATAGAATTGGAGTTTATAAGATTCTGATGGTGAGGTCTGACCTCTGCTCATCAGTTGTCAACAAATATTTGATGATGACACTGATTGTTGAAGTTTATTTTGCTATTCTAAGCCATATTTGCAGTTACATACAGCCTGGGGTTTTTTACTCCCTCTAGTGGCGACCTCCAGTACAACATGCGTCACATACAGGCACGTGTACAAACAATGACGCCAGTGGACGCAAATTAACTGCAAATATATCTCCAGCTTTAGTTTCCATTGGCTTTCCTCTCTGCATTTTTCTAATTAAAAAAAATATCAAAGGGAGAACAAATACTTTGGCTGCACAACACGAGAGGTTTTAACAAGAAAGTCTGATTCACCAACATACTCAATGTTTTGGTTTTTGTTTGGAGTTCTGAGCCGTATTGGCCAATCACAGTTTGGCAGGCTCACTGTTTAGATAACAAATCGCTGGGGAATGATATCTGACCAAGCAGGCATTGGAAAAAAGAAGTCAGCGCTAAGGTGGACGAAATAACTGCAGTTCCTGAAGTGTTAACTTTAAACTGTCAGCAGAAGCATCATAAATCATTTACACCCACGTATTAAAAAGAATTTTCCTTGTTGAGATAAACAAGTCAGGATGATACACTGCTTTGTGGGCAAAAGTATGTTTTTTAATGATGCATGTTATCGTCTAAACAATGTTGGTTTTGGGCAGTAATCGCAAAAAGCTGAATATATTTGTATTGGCAGATATAATTTTGCCTGCACCGATATATTGATACTGATATGGATATTGACAGTAATATTGGCAGAATGTACAAATGTGCCATATCTATTTTTATCTATTTAATATTTATTTGTATAGGGACAGTGTGAAGCAAATGGATGTTGCCATCCCTAGTTTGGCCTTTTAAAAAACAACAATAATTACTGTTAGGTAAACAAAAAACAAGCAAAATTAATGATTAAAAGTATGAGTCCTCTTTAAAAACGGTTTCAGGTTGAGTTTAAAATGACTCCAGTCTGGATTCACTTTAAGTTTTTTTTAAATGTATGTTTTTCGGCATTTTGTGCCTTTATTGATAGGAGAGAGACAGTGGATAGGCTTTTGAAAGGGGGAGAGAGAGTAGGGGAAGACATTCTGCAAACTGGTCACAGGTGGGATTCGAACCTGGACCGGCAGAAGCAAGTACATGGGGTGCCTGGTTGCTAACAACTCCGCCAAACCAGCACCCCGATTCACTTTAAGTTTTGACAGTAAAGCACTCCACATGTTGATGCTTCTTTACTGAACTTTAACATATCAAAAGTAAAAGAGCAACATGTTCATTTTTGAATAGCACGGTGGCACAGCAAGTTGTCTGTGTAGGACAGACCATAAATCTGTCCTCATTATATTTGTCTCTGCTGAATATAAACTTATTTCCAGGTAACTCCCTTGAGATGCAGCATCTTGTTTTCAAGAATGTCCTCATGCCTGTGTGGTTGTAAAGGTATTTATTATGGAGGTATAATCAGTAACAATACATAATAGGTACAGCACGACACTTAAGGCTGTTTCCCAAATTAAATTCTAAAAAATCAGGTGTAGTCTAACAAGATCAAACATTTTAATTCGGGCACAAATCAGTTTACTATGTGATGCTGTAGCCAACAGTGTTCAGTCCCCTGACTGCTTGAAAAGCAACAGAAGTGATGATTGATATTTTTATTTCGATCACGTAAATGACAACTTCAAAACAGGTAAAAAAAATGCAACTTCCCTGAGTGATAATCAAAAACTGAAAACAAAACAAGACAGTAGCTTGAATCTGGAGTTTCTTTAGCTGCTCAGCTTGCATGAATGAAAAGGAATTGGGAAAAGTATAAACTTATCTAATCCTATCCTCTTAAATCTCACTATACTTCCTAATTGACATCATAATACTCTTAAATTTACCAACAATTTTGAAATTTGTACAGTGAATACACAATACCAGCTTTACAAGTATATCTACTATACACTGCAAAATTTCCACCCAAATAATCAGCAATTACATTGTGGTATTTATTCATTAGTGTAAACAATCATTTCTTTATGCTTTTTTTAAGCAGAATGAAACTCAAAATTTGCTTTAGTTCTGCACTTTATCTGTTCGACAGTTTGAAAGTGATCAGTTCAATTTAAAATCCACAGTCGAGCATTTTGTGAGTCCCTTTTCCTTCTTCAGGAGAGAATTTACCACCTGACTTTTCTCAAATCAGCATGAATATATCTATTTTTTATTTTGGTTATGTCAAGGTTAAAAGCAAGCATATAGTACAGTCATTTCGGAGAAACTTGTTAATAGCAGAAAAAGATGGAGCTCAATGCTAGTGGCTTATTTTTGCCTATCATAATGTTTATTTTGGTTTCTGTAATCCCAGTAATTGCAGTTAAAATAACAAGAAAGTTGTTTTCTTTCTGAGCTCGTATTGTGGGAAAAGCCCCTCTGAGATCTCTGAAGAACTTACTTACTACTGCCTGAAATATAAATATAAATGTTATTTATACAGCCCTTTACAACAGCCCTTTTGGTGAATCAAAGTGCTTTACAATAGGTGGAAGTAAAAAGCAATAAATAACACAATTAAAAATAAATAAAAGCAATGAAAACAATAAAAGCAATAACAGCAATAAAATACAAAAGATAAAGTAAAACAGGGCAAAAGTAAAAGTGTCACCACACTACTGGGTATTAAAAGCCATCAGAAATAAATATGTCTTCAGTCTAGATTTGAAAAGGCCCAGGTCAGACGCATTAGAACAGGGAGCTTATTCTAAAGCTTGGGAGCAGCAGTGGAAAAGGCTTGATCACCCCAGTGTCTGTATTTCGTATAAGAAGCAGATAAGTCTTCACATTTCAGAGTGGAACACATAAATAAACCTAAAGTTATCTAACTGTAGGGGTTAGCTTCAGTGGAGGCATTGACGTGTTCCCGCAGGCTTATAATCTTCATGCTGATGATTGTGGACCTGCTTTTAGAAAGGTTAAGGTGTTCACGATCTGTACAGTCTACAGTCAGAGAAGCAGCCAGAGTTAAACACACTTAATGGTCAAAGGCTGTTGGGCAGAGTGCGGCGCCCTGCCAAAGGTACAAATCTTTTCATCTACTATTTCCAGTTGACACATTTCCTCTAATGACTGCCATTCAAGCATGACAGACTGCAGAGACAACATGCATGGATTGAAAAATAGACTCAGCCTGTCAGTGCAGAGCCTGTTTTCCTCCACCCTTCTACTTCCTGATTGAGTTTCCCACATCAAACCAACAGGCAGGTGTGGCCCAGTGAATTAAAGCGCCGTCTGTACTCTGCGTTTCTCACAGGTCAGGAGGATCTGGTCTGCGAAGTGAACGGGGTAACGTACCAGGCGGGTCAGACGTTTCAGCCGTCCTGTGACACCGTCTGCGACTGCTTAGGCGGAGGGGTGTCCTGTAAGCCGGCCTGTCCTCTAACGGGCAGGATTCCCACTCCAGACTGTCCAAACCCACAGTTCATCAGGCTGCCGGGGAAGTGCTGCAGAGAGTGGGTGTGTGAGAACCTGGAGAACACGGTGATCCAGGACGCCATCACAGGTAAACTTTACAGGAGGATGGAGGAGTGACAGAAGCTCAGACAGGAAGTCAAAGCCTCCATGTGGGGAGAGTGGGGAGGGCTGTTTGATCTCAGGAGCTGCACAATCATTCACAGCACAGCTTACAAGGAAAGGAGAGGGGTACATTTGATAGTAAGGCAGATGCAGAGATGCCTTTAATCCGTTCAGCCCTATAGTACCCAATTTCAGGGATGCTTACATGCTCTCCAACAAAAACGTAAGAAAAATCGAACTGTTCATATAGAAATATTGTCATGTTGCACATTAAATTTAACAAGAAAGTATCAGCTACACAACCATGTAAGCCAATTTTACACACCAAACACAACGTCAACACCAAGCAAATTAATTATCAAATATCAAAATCTGTTTCACTTTGATTCAAACTTGGGTTGCTTTGTATGGATTCCTTTGAATGAGAAAATGTGTAGAGTTCTGGTTGATTTTTTTCCAAAAAGAAACAAAAAAAAGTATTTTATTTTATTTTATATATATATTTTTTTTAATTTCAAAAACAGTCAAAAACTGCCATAGATAAGCAGAAGAAGATAAAAACTGTTATAATATAATAACACAATTACACAGCAAATAAAATGCTCTACACAAAGAAAAGCACTTTACCTCATAGGCTGCATGAAGGGGATTAAAATGAACCTTAGTGGAACTCCACAGGAAACAAACGACAAAAAAATAACTTATGAAAATGCCACAACACTTCTTCTTTCTCTCTCAGTCTTGCTCTTCTGATTGTGTTTATAAAGAAAAACAACCCGGCTAGAAGCAGTAAACAATAGTTCCATAGTTAACAAAACCTTTAATTAAAGTTCACAAATATAAACTTAACTATTTATATATTCATTTAAATATTTATTACTGACTTTTTATGGGGATGGGAATTGATAAGATTTTATTGATACCAGTGCTATTAAAAATCCTGCTAATCAATCTAATTCTTTAACGATTCCCTTATTGATTCCTGCAGATTTTCCATGTGGGCAAATGTTGGCCTGTAGATTTTCAGTGTCAACAATGTCAAACACACGTCACAGAATAGATAACTGCTTCTGCAAGTTGCTGGTGTTTCCACTCACTTAAAGCTGGGGTCGGCGATTTTGGAAAACTAGCATGAATTTGAAAGTAGCATCTCCTCAGGGCTCCGCCTAGCCCCACCCCCGCTCACATGCACGCGCGCAGCTGATATATCCAGAAGACTGATTCAACTCCAAACCCTCAGCACAACGTGTTTGTTTTACACTACACCAAGTCATGTCTCAGTCAGCACGAAGAAAACACCAAACAAACATGTAAAGTTAGTTCGTACTCACAGCCGATGTTGATCGAGGTATAGGTAGTTCCTCTGACATTCTCCACATAGCTGTCAAATCTCCCGTTTTGGCCATGAAACTACCGTATTTTCCGTATTTTCTCCTCTTTTCTCCTGTCCTCCTGTATCAGTACTCTCCTGTAAATCTCCCGTGTGACGATATAATAATAATAAAAGCACTCCTCTGCCTCTCCAAACTGAGCTCCATCTCTAGCCTGAATGGGGCGGTAATGCTCCAAAATGATGGATGCCAACTACCGAAGAAGAAGAAGTCTCACGAGAACTGCCACCTGCAGTAGCATGGATGGCAGTTCTCGCGAGATTAGAGCCAACAGCGGAACAAACTTAGAAAAACAAAGAGTTTATTTTAGATTTCTTGTACATCTGTCTTAAAATGTGAGGGATACTGGAGCTTGGTTGGTGTTGTGGGACAGCTCACAGCGGACTTCCCTTATTTTCAAAGACAAAACTTGAAAGGTAAGCATTCTCCAGCGGAGTCTGTTCCCTACACGCTACATGCTACATGCTACACGCACTGTCTGTGCACGCCGGGAAAATGCACGCGCAGCAGGCACGCAGAATGGCGACGGGATTTGATTGGTGTAAAAAAAGGTATCCCGGCAAGATTATTGGTTGGTGTTTTCCCTGTTTTACTCCTGCTGTAGATAGCAGATATTTTTCGCTCTGTTTTAAGAACACATTATGAATTGATTACCATCGGGTCATAAAGACCATTTTAACCAGTATATCAAAAAGTGTATCTAAATCAGATCGCCAACCCCAGCTTTAATGTTGTGCAGTAGGCGCCTTTTGTAGAAAATTAACCTACAATTCTGATGCTTCTGAATCCTGTCAGTGGAAAGAATTGATAAGGGAATTGATGAGCAAAAGACTCATGATATCAATACTTTGATGGGGCTGTTAATGATTCACAACTGGAATTGTTTTTTTATTCCTATCCCTACTTGTTTATTACTATGAAGTTAATAAATGAACTAAAATTGTAAATGTTTTTTTAAACTGCTTCTGCTGGCAGTTACAGTGAATTTTACACTGAAGCTTGATTTGAAGAAAATCGTGAATCGAATTGAAATCGTAAAAATCGCAGTTAGATCTTTTCCATGAAGTTGTTCAGCCTTATTGGGGTCTTGCCCCAGGTTACATTGCCATGTTTCAGCTGAGCTCAAACCTGCAACATTCTGATTAATATCCAAGTTCCCATGATCCCATCCAGACTGGACAATCGTAGATAATGGAAGAACAGATATATAATTAAAGAAAAGTCTCGATTATCTCATCACCAGAGAAGAACTGAGTCTGTTTTCCATCGTGTCAGACTTCCTCAGAGATTTTGTTCTTACGTCAGCCTTTTGATATTTAAAGCATGTTTTCCAGTGTCATCACGCTGCTCTGTATTCACTTCAGCCGAGTCACATCCCCGCTGATGATCCGGCCATATGGCAGAGTACTTCTCCCCTCATTTCTGTGAGCTTTGTCAGTGGTGGTCATGTCTGGAAGTTTTTACTGGAGCTTTTTCCCCTCTAAACTCAGGCGTGTCTGGCCAGAGGGAAACTCACAAAGTCCAAATATACCCCACGCCAGTCTGGAAAAGTCAAAACATATTTTCCCTCATCACTACAAGTCTCCTAGTTTCAAAACACTCATAACCGTGTTACAATTAAACATGAAGAGAGCATTACTAGAGCCGCTGCGAGAGGGAAATGAAGCCACTGTGAAAACATCTGGAGTCCAAACACTGACGGTGATGAGAGCAGAATCTGAACATTTTGTTCTTGGATGGTTAAACCGCGATGTCATCCTGAAGATCAGCTGCTTGTTTAGACTTATAAACGTTGTGTTTGGGAGGCAGAAGATTGTCTTTGGAGGTTTTGTTCACAATAACATTAATACAAAGGATCAGATTCTAATAATAATTTCTTATGAACCAATAACAGTTGGTGTAGACATAAGGGGTGATTGACAAGTTGAAGAAGTTCAGGTTTGGTTTGCTTCATTCCACAAACACTGAGGCTGCTTCATGGTGAGAGAGTCTAGCTGAATGAAGCAACTATTTTATGTTTATGACTTCTCATCTGGGCATGCCGGGGGAGAATTTGAGAGAGAGGATTTGGAAATGAGGGAGTAAATCAGATAAACAGCCCAAATCAATCTCAATCAAGGGCCCATCTAAATGGCAGCTCGCCTGTCCAGAGTTTCAGTCGACTAAAGGTGGATGCAGGTAGGGCTTGGATTGCTGTGTGGTGGAGTAGGGTAGAATACCAGCTGCGTGTTGGCATGGCGTGGTGGACAGCGAGTGCGAGCATGGAGGGGATGTGGTTCTTGGATGCTACGGCTCACCAGTAAGCCTCCCAGAAGAGACAAACAGTGGGCAGAGCCATAGTGAAGGGTGGTTCTCCTATGACAACTCTGGCACTTAGTTGATATTTGTAAACTTCCGTACAACTCGGAGGTCAAATTTTTCCCTTTTTCCTTTGAGAACACATTTAAAAACTTTGGACTTGTTCATAAAGTTGCCCCAGGCTTGCAGATATTAGTAATAATCCTGTTTCTCTTATTCAAACCCCTCTGTGAAGCAACACTAAGTAATTTTTCCACTCTTATATAATATTTGTAGAGTCATAGTGATGCTACATCACCTTACAAGAAGTTGAATGACATCTCTGTTATGGTCTGAGGGGGTCTGTATCACCTACACTGGCACTATGTAACTTCGATGTGGATGGTAGGAAGACTTCTACACTAAAAATCTACAAATTAAAAAAAATCTACAGCATACCTCACTTCCCTCTCAAGGCGAATGCTAAACATTATAAAGCAGTATATATATAAAGCAGTTTTTGGATTTAAAAACAGATTTAATGAACAGAATTTAGTTAAAAGTAAATATGCACTTCTTCTCCCAATGGGAATAGGGACCTCTGGCTCACACTCCTGCATTGTAGGTGGCAGTAATGCTCCTCTGATGTTGGATGCCACCCCCAATTAAACAAGAAAAGGAGAAGGAGAAGAAAAAGAAAGCTAAGTGTAGAGTTGTTATCATGGCGGAAGCAGCGAAAAACCTGAAGAAAAGAAATGTTATATTGGAGGAGACGAAATAAGGAAAGCGGGACTAAGAAGCTAACTGTGCAGACAGGGATGGCCTTAGCTGAAAGACGAGGGGGGATGTCTGACCGATGCTGATTTAGCCCTGTCATTGTTGGACTTGTAATGATGACATGATGATTTATTCGAACAGAAACATGATCAGACTGTTTTTGTGAGTCCACATGGTTTATTTTTCTCTCTAAAAGTCCCGTCGGCTCGCTTCTCCTCCCTCTGTATGTCAACAAATGCACGTTGATGTACAACAGTGCAGTTACGCTCAACAACCACAGAGGGCACTAGAGAGCTGAAAGCTGGAATCTTACATAGTGCGGCTTTAAAAATGGAAACAAAAAATACATGGTTAACACTAAACAAAAAAATCTTTCTTCTTTTGTTTTTTTTCATCTCCAACTTGACAAAACAAAAACAACCACATCAGTACAATTTCAGACATATGTACACCAAACAACTTTACATGTTCATCAAACAAATTAAAATGTGAGAACATAACAACCAGTTTGAGAAGGAAAAAAATAAAGCTCAGAGCTTATCTAGTCCTGCCCCTTCCTTACAAATCAGATCAAATACTGAATAATAATTCAGTACCAGCAGTTATTATTCATAGAAACAATTTAAATTCATTCAAATAAACAAACAGAATTATTAAAGGCCCTTGTCAATGAGGTCATGCAGTGAGCTTTGTCTTGAGCAGAGAAAAGTCCACTCTGATCGGGTTATCATGCTGAAGCTTGTGCTGCAATACATGCCGGTGCATAAGGCACATGCACACGTACAACCAAACACATTAACAAACACACAAGCAGTCACGCAGTATATCACTTAATGCTGAGATCTTTAATGAATATACATGCTCCATTTTCCCCACCTTGTTCTTTTTGAAGTATTGTTGAGTATTTTATCTGTAAATTGTCATTACTGACTGTAGATAGAGATGCTACCTCTCCTAACCCACAGTCTGAATCTTCGATTCAGCCTGGCAGCTAAAAAAATCAGAGTCAAAGCCCATAAAAACTTGACATCCTCGTCAGTTTTCAAGATGTAGTCAGTCCCGTCTTCATAGTTGATTTGTTATGGGCTGATAAAAAGCGGTAATCAGGCCAAGGTGTCTCTTCTATCAGCTCTAATCATTCATTTTGGGCCAAACTATCCTGTGTTTGCTCTCAAACTGAGTCTCAAACTCTCGTCTCCTGGTGATGCCGGTCAAATTTCAAGATAATGACTGTTTGGATCACTCCATCATCATCTGTACGGTCCTCTGTAGCCATAGAGATAAAATATTTACCGTTTCAGTTTCTGAATCTGATTTTGTTTTAGACCAAAAAGACTTTTCTCTGCCCCTCTGTTCCAAAGATGAGTTTTCTGTTTATGGAGTGGTTTAGAGGATCTTAAATAAAAGACAGTCACGCAGGGTTTCCCACACATAGATGATACGTGGGCAGACCACCCAGGTGTATTTATTACCACCCAGGTCTATTTCCTGACCATTTTTCCTTTTTAATAATAATCTGGGTTTAACCATCATTTCCTCTTCAGAGACAAGTCCACTAATGCCACCCTCCAGGGTAAATATAAAGCTTCCTGCAGCATCACTCCCATGTTTACGGCCCAAACTTCTCAGCCTGTGAACCCCAAACACCTGGGAAGCAGGCTTGGAAGCTGCATTGTGTGTGGTGGACAGGGTTGCCAGGTCTGCTTATTATAAGCAACTCTGGGCTTCTCTTTGTGAAAAGTTGCTTGTACATATTGGCAGTTACAGGTTGTGTTTTCTTGGGCTTGTTCCCATAGTGCAGTTGCTCATCGGACTTGTTGTGCCCCCAAACCAAGAGGGATCTGATGCACTTTCTACAGCTGACATAAACAATTCAGAAGGTGCACAAAATATTTGTCCCACTACAAACACAAGTGTAAGTTTTACTGTAAAAGAGGAGCAAAAATGATGTTCCCACCAAAAGGAAATCCTTGTAGCCAGAGTTCAATTTATTTCTGATGTAGCTCTTACTGTTTCCATCATAATAAAGCTGTAGAGTATTAACATAAAATTTATATAAAAGCCTGACTGTGTCTGTTTGGTTATATAATTCAAGATTAGACACACTTTTTAGTGACAAAGTAATGAATAACAGTAGCCCCTCCCTTCACTTCTGTATAAGGAAAAGGATGTTCCACCTCCAAACAGAAGGCCGTTGAACAGGTAAATTAAGATACAAATAAAAAAATGTCCCTGTGAGATTGAAATGTGATGTAGAAGGAAATCAAAACACTCGTAACACTCTTGTCTTGTCTCTGTTTTCGTCAACCTGGTTGCTTATTTCAGTTGAAAAATCTGGCAACACTGCTGGTGGATTCAATAATGTAGCAGGCAGTCGTATTACTTTAGCAGCTCGATGTTTGGAAAATAGCATAATGCTAAATTATAGCATAATTACTGCACTTTTATGTGAACTCCTGTGACATTGTGCATTGATTAATATGCACTGTTCATCCAAATAAGCATGAAAAAAAATTGTGTTATATTTAAGGCCTACAGTATTAGAGTATTGTGTTACTTTTAGCTGGGAGCTGTTTGGCAATCTAAGAAAACAATGACGAGCACTTTGTTTATTTTGGTGATGTCACTCAGTCATTTTATGTTAGATTGAATCTCTGTTGCACCAGTGTCCCCACACACTGATTTATTTGCAACTACACTGAGAGCTAAGGCAACCAAGTTATTGTCTTAAAAGTCAATGAAAAGTTAATGAACTTGAGCAAAGTCATCATAATCATTAAGGCTTATGAGGGATGTTGTGCCTTAATTCGAAATCACTGACTTATTTTATCTTGTTTTCTATCCAAAATCACTCTGTTTTATTACCTTGTGAGGTCGAATCAGCAAAGTCACCGGACACACACAGACAAGGAGTGGCTGATGTTCATTTCCCCCTTTTGATTTGTCATTTTAAATCCATCAGATGACCTGTTAATCTTCATATGTTTGTGGTTTTTCATGAATTAAACTCATTTCATATTTATGTTTTACAATAATGAGAAGAATTTACCATTAGAAGACATCCTAGTTTTCATTTGTTACATTGAAGGCTGGAGATAAACTTACTATTCACTGCACGGATGCATAATGGCCTCAAATCAGGCCATTTAGAGATACTTTAACTCCACTTGAATTTCTATTATTAGAAAGCATGTAGGACCAAACCCATTTTAAGCAAAATCAAGTTATAGATGTAATTTTTCGGGCAGCCTGAGCTATGAGAATATTTAAACTGTAATAATATCAGGTTAGTGAATAACATGTTAAGTTCAGTTAAGAGTTTTTTTTTGTCCTTCTAGGGGAAATTTTGTCTGCAGTGACAGCACGTCTGACAAAAACAACTACAGACAAATACTGGTAATCAAACATTGAGACAAAACAGCATTGCAAACATGACATAAACAACTCTAATAAAGTACAAAAAGCAGATTCAAAGAGTTTAAAAGAGTGTAAAAGAAGCCAGGACGTGAGTGTGTGACTATAGAGACAAAAACACATTTAACAAAATTCTCATAGAACTTTGAAGAAAGAAGGTCTACAAAAATATATTTTTTGACTTTCTAATTTTAAAATATTTACCCCCTGGCACCTGTTTTGCTGGAACAAGATTTGTGTTTTGCTTTTTTTGTATTTCACTTTTACTCAATAAAGTTAAAAAAGAACCGGTTGATGCTGATGATTCCATCTATTTGAAATGTATTTCTTTTGAAAATTAAACCAAGTGCTAATCTTAGTGTAAAAATACATAACGTAACACAATGAGGTAAAAACAGTCATAACAAGCACAAAGAACAGTTTAGAGTTGAAGGGTTTATCTGATGACTGTAGGCAGAAGTAGGCTAACGCTACCCATTGACTCCAAGTGTTTGAGCTGAGCTAATAAGTGGCTGATTTTGTTCTGTTTTGTCTCCTTCAGCCATGAGGCCTCGCCCATTCTGGCCCGCTCTCACCAGGAACAGCATCCTTAACAAAATCCCCCCGACTACCCCCCCGTGTGTGGAGCGGAGCACCCAGTGGAGCGCCTGCTCCCAGAGTTGCGGGGCCGGGGTCTCCACCCGAGTCTCCAACCAGAACCCCGCCTGCAGGCTGCAGATGGAGACTCGACTTTGTAAAGTGAGGCCCTGCAACACAGTGCAGCCGACGCCAAGGAGACCTGTGGTAAGACTTTTACACGTCTTTGTTGTTTTTTATTACCGTACAGTTTGTCTTTTTATGTAGATTACTGTTATCATGGTAAATGGTGGATGGTGATAACTACCTCCAAAATATTTTAACACTGAGAATACTCAAATAAAAGCAAGTGTGCGTAATTCTTTACAAATTTTCTTACTGTGTGGTCCCCATTAAGATGGGCAGTACACTGCAAAAACTCAGACCTCAGCGAGTGTGTTTGTCTATTTTTAAGTCGAAATATCCAAAACACTTATTTTTAATCCACATTCTCTGAACTAATGGGGATAAATATCTTACTTTAAAGAACAAAAAGCAAAACTAAGGCATTGAACTTTTAATAATGAAGAGAAAATATATATCGGAAAGTCTGACTCAGAGAGGGTCTTAAATTAAGGTTTAATATTTGCTCAAGTTTGATTTGTGTTGTCTTATTGGCAAGTTATTTTACTTATTCTTATAAAGCAACTCGGGCCTTATTTTTAGTTTTTATATCCTTAAATAGAATCTTAATCCAGACATGTAAGGAAATTGTGGATTAGAAGGCATTAATTAGGATTAGGAGGCATAAAATAAAGTATAAAAACAGGCAGAAAATAATAATAATAATAGTAATAATACATTTTACTTTTAAAGCACCTTTCATGACACCCAAGGACGCCATACAAAATTTAGAACAACAAAAATACTAGAGAGCAGTGGCAACCAGTCATGCCAGCCTCCACTCACCCAGCGATTGTAGAAAATGAGACAGGAGGAAAGGAGAGGGGAAATCACCAAGTCCAAACTAGGCACCTGTCAGGGGAGCACAGTGTGGGATTGGAAAAAAAACACCTCAGCACATGAGCAACATATTACAACAAATACAGAGGGACAGCACAGGGGAGCAAAGAAGGCTTTGGGTTGGAGGAGAATGTCTGAATGTGTCCCATGGATGTGTATGCAGAAGCCCATGACCTTGACTCGGTTACAGACCTGCTCGTTGTCTAGGCTGTCTGATAACTGATGACATGCAGCAGCCTTGGAGAGAGTTCTGATCCAGAGGAAAGTTCACAAGAGGAGAAGGGGGGTGGGAGTTCTGAGCTTTTATCTGCATGACCTTCCAGGAGAATGGAGATATTCCAACCTCAAGGCCAGAAAAAGGGAGCAGAAACAGATAAGAAATTGTTTGGGTCAGGCTGACTGTAATTTTCTGTCTGCCTTTCTATCTTTCCAAATATCAGAATCTGTGTGGCCCATTCAGCCGAGCCGAGCTGTCGACTTTTTAATGGTGGTATCCAACTTGGGAAAGAGTTCAAGAATCATATCCTAAGATTGAGCTCACGTATCGCATGAGTCTGAGTGTTGACAGCCCTGCACCTTCCCCCATCATCACAGGCAGCTGCTCAGATGCCAAAAGTGCTGCCAGTATCCCCAGAACGTTGAGATAAATCAGGAAACTGATTAATCATAACAGCAGGATACTTGTTATCATAAATCCAATTACAAATGCATGAGGGCAGGCTGGTCCTGCTTAACCCGCTCTTCATGTTGATAAAATTTGGTCGATGGTGTTGAGGGACCAGCTGATCATTTCCATGATTTCTGGATTTCAGAGAAAAATGCAGAGAGAGGCTGCAGTAATCCAGACAAGAGGAGCAGGCAGGGAAGATAAGGCAGGGAGGGGAGACAGAGATAATGTGTGTGCCTTCCTTGTAAGCTAGAGCCAGAATCGATATTACAAATGGTGCAAAGATGGCTTCAGTATATACCAAAATATACAATAGACACAAAACAGAACAAAACATAACTCAGTGCAATATTGCCTATATTTTTACTTTTTCTAAGCCCTTCATGCTGTCATTTTGCACTTTACTGTTTATTATTTATATTTGTTTTGCGTTGTCAGCCAAAAGTGGTTTGAATAAATATTTTTAACTTAATTTTCAAATTGGATACAGTCTGGATGTTTGTTTCTGTAGCCCGCACAGAGCTAAGTTGCTGAAAACATGTTTTTATTCTAATTACCGTGAACTTCTCGACAGTTACTTCCTCTAAAATAGCTCAGACAGAGTTGCAGCTGACCAAATGTAGAATTAAAGTCATTCTGTGGGAGTTTGTGACCAAGGCAGCGCTGTGGATGAAAGTTTTATGAGTGTCTCGTTTATGTGGAGGCCACATGCCTCCATGTGAACCTTGTGAACAATTCTCTTTTCAACAGCCAAGTTTATAAAATGATGAAGTTTGCTGCAGTGGACAGACATCATCCAAAATGCAGGGAAGAAATCCTGAAGCCAACAAGAACAGACATCAGCGATTGTTTGAAATCTCCTTTTATATTTGAAACACATCAAAACAGAAAGTAAAGCACAAAAACAGAATTGGTGGAGCTTGAAAAAAGTGTGAAATGATATCGGATCCCTCTTTTTCCTTGTTTATTCAATGGCCACTTTATTAGGTACACCTTGCATGCACTGGACCCTCTTTTGCCTTCAGAGCTGCTTTAATTTTTGTAGCATAGATTCAACAAACTGCTGGAAACATTCCACTGAAAAAGCTCAGATCTAAGTGAGAGTGTTTGTCTGATTTCAAGACAAAAAAACCTCACTAGGCTCACTCTAATCCACAGTTTCCTGACATGTCTGGATTAAGATTTATTTTGGCCCTTTTCCATTAGCCCTCCTCTACTCCACTCGACTCTACCCGGCTCTACTCTACTCGCCTTGCGCTGCTTTTCCATTAGCCCCAGTCGCCTGCCCAACGGGATGCAGTGTCACTGTAAACAGCTGAGCAGTACTGCAGTGACGTCATTTTGAGCGCGACACAACAATCTGTGTCTTTTTGTCACAAACCAAGTAAAAAAGAAAAGCAGAAGAAGGCTGCAGGTGGCAAGAAGAAATACCCCTTGAGAAGCACAGGAGAGTTTTGGAAGCTATACAACAGAATGAAGCCGAGGACGAGAGCAATGGAGCTGCAAAGAAAGGACGTATGAGGTTAGGCTAATGGTAGCTACCGCTAGCAAGCTAGGTCGTCGCGCTCATGACTCATCGATGACGACATTGTCTGACCAATCAGTAGCCGGCAGTCGGTGACGTCATCTTTTAGTATCAACTCAGCTCGCTTAGAACCAGAGCGGAGTAGGTACGAAAACTAGCTTGTTTTAGGAAGTACCAGGCTAGTGGAAACACGCTGCAAATCGAGTAGGGCCGAGGAGAGTAGGGCCAAGGCGTGCTAGTGGAAAAGGGCCATTTGAAGATATAAAAGCTAAAGATGGACTCCCGCACACTGTCAAACTTGCAAGAAACTTGTTGTTCTGCAACTTTCGGTCTAAGACCTTTATCAGGCAAACAGTATGTTAAAGGAAAAGTTCGGTTCCTGCAGCTTTTACATTGTTTATAGAATGAAGAACAACAATATACTCACCCAGAAGGCTTTCCTGATGCAAACGGTGCTTCGGGAGATATTTAGATCCAAAATCGAGCAGCGGACACCGATATAATGGTAGCCTGTAGGGCATGTTAGCGCCGCTCCTAAAACTGCATTAATCGTCCAAAAACTCCTGTTTTTCACCAATATTCCATCATGATTTCCTCCGAATGGACCGCCATTGCAGCCTGTGTCTCTCCACACAGCGCTGTGTGGCTGAACTAACCTCTGAACTGACGAAGAAGACCGGGTACCTCTGCGCATGCGCAGTACTCTCCGGAGCGTTGCGATCGCTTCTTCATTTCTAAGAGCTCCTTATCTGTATACTGTGGCTCCAAACTGTAAGGACGTCCATCATATTCAAAGTCCTCCTCCACAACATCTTCATCCCATAGATATTCGTCCATTTTGCACAAAACTGGAAGAAGAAAGTCGATTTGTACCTGCTGATCTTCCCCTGAAACAATGAGCCGCACTGCGCATGCGCAAAGGGCATGTAAACAAAGCCGTCAGTTCAGAGGTTAGTTCAGCCACACAGCGCTGTGTGGAGAGACACAGGCTGCAATGGCGGTCCATTCGGAGGAAATCATGATGGAATATTGGTGAAAAACAGGAGTTTTTGGACGATTAATGCAGTTTTAGGAGCGGCGCTAACATGCCCTACAGGCTACCATTATATCGGTGTCCGCTGCTCGATTTTGGATCTAAATATCTCCCGAAGCACCGTTTGCATCAGGAAAGCCTTCTGGGTGAGTATATTGTTGTTCTTCATTCTATAAACAATGTAAAAGCTGCAGGAACCGAACTTTTCCTTTAAAGAGGGCCGGACGTCTTAAATAGGAAGTGGCGATCACACCTGTTGCCAATCATCATGATCAACACATCGACTTCCTGACTGAGAGAGTCAACATGGTGAGAGTCTATTTAAAGTTGGGGTTGGTAATCTGATTTAGATACACTTTTTGTAATACTGGTTAAAATGGTCTTTATGACCCGATGGTAATCAACTCATAATGTGTTCTTAAAACAGAGCAAAAAATATCCGCTATCTACAGCAGGAGTGAAACAGGGAAAACACCAACCAATAATCATGCCGGGACACCTGTTTTTAAACCAATCAAATCCCGTCGCCATTCTGCCCGCCTACTGCGCGTGCATCTTCCCGGCGTGCACAGACTCGGTGCGCGTAGCCGAGCTCAAACGTATCAGAGTCCGCCAGAGAATGCTTACCTTTCAAGTTTTGTCTTTGAAAATAAGGGAAGCCCGCCGTGAGCCGTCCCACAACCCCAACCAAGCTCCAGTATCCCTCACATTTTAAGACAGATTTACAAGAAAACTAAAATAAACTCTTTGTTTTTCTAAGTTTGTTCTGCTGCTCTAATCTCCCGATAGCTTCCACCCAGGCTACTGCAGGTGGACGTTCTCGTGAGGCTTTTTCTTCTTCTTCGGTTTTACGGCGGTTGGCATCCATCACTTTGGAGCATTACCGCCCCATTCAGGCTAGTGACAGAGCATTTCCTAGGCGGAGCCTTGAGGAGATGCTACTTTCAAATTCATGCTACTTTTCCAAAATCGCCAACCCCAGCTTTAAAGACTAGAAATAAGGCTGAAAATGAAAACATCAATCACAAAATATACAATTTAGGGGACATTTACTCTCCTGAAGATACAATAACTAAAAACAAGGCCTGAGTTGCTTATAATAATATGAAAAATAATCTGCCAATAAGACAAGACAAATTTAACTCTAGCAGATGTTAACATTAATTTATGACCCTCACTGAGTCAAACTTTCCCTGCTTTTACTGGCAGATATTTTCTCTTCATTAGAAGCAAATCAATACCTTATTTAATGTAAGATATTTAACTCAACTGGTGAAGTTTATGGCGATTAGATTGAGTGCTTTGGATATTTTCGACTTGGAAATAGACAAACACACTGGCCGAGATCTGAGTTTTTGCTGTGTTCTCAGAGATTTTGGTCCATATCTCCATGACAACAACACAGTTACCACATTTGTTGGTGTTACATCCATGATGTGAATCCACCGCTCTAGCACACCCCAAAGGTGAGCTATTGGAGTGATATCTAGTGACTGTAGAGGCCACTGGAGTACAGTGAACTCATGGCCATGTTCATGAAACCTGTTCGAGAAGATTGAGCTATTTGACATGGAGCATTATCCTGCTGGTAGTCCAAGCTCAACGTTTTACAATTAATCTTTAGCAGATGTTAACTTAATCTGAGCGGCAGTAGCTCTGTGTGGAAGAACCTGGGTTTAAAACTGCTTGGTAATTCTTCTTCAGGAGCAGAAAGCCACCACTTTGATATCTTTCTATTAGTGCCTGATCGTTTGTGCGTGTGCATTTCAGCGTATGTGTGGAGCATGTTTCAACAACAGAGTGTAAAGACTGAAATCTCCCACTGAGGGATTCATAAAGTCTGTCCTCCTCTTCTTCCTTCTTCTTTAAAACCTGAACTTAACTGGATCCAGACTGGGACCTTTGTAATCCTAAACTGGTGGGTGGTTTCAGGCTCGCTCTGCAGTAATTTGCTGCAGGCTGAATCACAAAAAAGGCACAGCTGTCATTACATCATTCATCATTATGTCATCGCCAGAGTTACTATGACCATGAGTCATGCTCGGCATTATGGGTAGGAAGTTAGCGAGCTGAGCTACCAACAAAACAAGCTGTTATTTAATGGAGGTCCTATGTCTCATCAGTGACTTTATACATGAATATATGTGTGACACACAGGAATACGAAGGAATTGATATCATTAGAATTTTTGCTTGATTTCTTCCTCTTAGTTTTGCATGCTTTGCAAATCCAGGATGTCATACTCTAATCAGAGGCAGTCAGCAGAAACACCAACAAAGAAGTCAAGCATAGTATTTTAAGGGCAGAAGTGGTCAACTTGTTGTGGTTTTCTACAAAAAGACCTTTTCTGTACAGTGTTTAGTGGCTGCAAACACAAGCAGCTTGCAGGGCAGTCATCTATGCACATTGTTAGGGTTAGCCCCGCTCCAACGCGGCTGTACATTGACTTTGCATGGAGAGTGATCACCGAGGTAGTACAAGTAGCGTCCGGTATGAACACACCATTAGAGTGACGTGTTTGACGTTGCTGCCACTAAAAACCTTTCAGGGCCACTTTTACCCATTCATAAACTCCACAGGACTCAATAAGGGAATCATTAGATACTTGGATCAATAAGCAGAACCAATAATGGCATTAGTGTCAATAAAATCTTGTTAACTTTCATTTCTAGTGATGCAGTTACAGTTTTATGTTAACCAATGTAGAGAAGACAAAGAAACATTCAATGATTTAGGAAATGCCTCAAAATGAAGGAACTTTGGTTGCAGGACTGGCAGGTAATGCACCAGTTTTTATCTTTTCATGCAGTATTGGAACCAAAGTGTTTCATGTTAGGCATCTACCACAAAAACCAAATGTAAAAAGAAATACTTTTTACAGATGTCTTTCTTTTACAAGCAAATAGAATAATAAGATTAACTTCAGTTCCAAGTACTAACAATGGTTTGATGATGTGTCTGTGTTTTTACCCCTAGAAAAAAAATCACTTGTACACTTATAGATAGACTAGATCTATTCCACAGTATTTTGGAATCTTTAATTCAATATCTCAGGCTAACTACTTCTCTAGTTTGTTGGATGAGGGTGGAGGAAAATAATCTACAGTTTATCTGTAATGGTTGTACTCTTTACTCCTGCTTTTAGTTTATTCATGTATTTTACTTGATCTTATTTTAATATTATTCTAATGTGTCATCACAGGGTACACTTTGACTCTGGAATAACTGTTTAAAAGCTGGATATTTGCTATTTTAATGTTATTGAATATTATATTTAAACTTGAGGACATGCAAAGGATCCACGTGTGCAAGGGTGCTCTCAAACACAAACTGTGTTTCTCTATTTTTATTAACATTTTAAGTTTATTTCGAAAGTACTTTTTTCTCATATATTGAATTTTTTACTTTGTAAGTGTTACAAATCTTAAACACATTGTTAAAAAGATAAAATATAATAAAGAAGTCAACCACCTCTGTGCAGAAGAGGGGTTTTCAGTGCTCACTGGTATCTACAGTAGACACCAGATAGCATGGTAACTGAGTTCAATGTAACACCTGCAGCACTGTGTGCAGGGAAACTGTTGGTGATGCAGAAAAGTAGAGAGCAGCTTCAGAAAAGATGAACCCTCCTGCTTGAATGAACTGAACAAGTCCTTGATTCAGTCCTGATGTGCTTCTCCTTTCTCTACATTTTTGTGTGAATGTTTTCTCACGTTTTCTTTTATTCTTCCGTTGACCTTGTTTTCCCCAGTGGGGTCAGCAGGGACACTGTCAGGCCAGCTTCGCCTCCCCAGGCCCCATCCGGCTCATCCACCAGGGCTGTTACAGCACCCAGGCCCACAGGCTCAGGTACTGCGGTCAGTGCACGGACTCCCGCTGCTGCACGCCGTACCAGACCAGCACGGCCGAGGTGACCTTCAGGTGTCCGAGCGGCAGGCTCATACAGAGACCTGTGATGATGATCCACTCGTGTGTTTGTCACAATAACTGTCCATACAGACCTTACAGTAACCCCGCTCTGTGGGGGTTCAGACCCTGAGGGAAGACCAATTCATAACAGAGAATATTTACAGACTACAAACACTCGTATCTTAGCAGTGATAGGCCAATAACTTCTTGTCAGTATGTAATTACTCCTTATTAAAGTCACATTCACATAACAAGTCCAATTATGAACCAAATTTCAGGATATAAAGCAAAAATTAAGGTTTGAATTGCTTTATAGGACGTTTAACAGCTTTTCTGCTGCGTTTTCCAGATTCTGTCATATAAAGCCTCAAGCTTGTTTCCAGTCAGAAAGTGAGCAGTATGTTTTTTTTTATGTTTATTATTGGGGGATTTTGTGCCTTTATTGAAAGGGAAGAGAGAGGCTGTGGATAGGTTGGTGAAGGGGGCGAGTAGGGCTGGAAGATTTATCATTTTTGAATTGAAACCCCAATTTCAGATAACACAATCATGTGATCATGCTCCTAACTGACCCAGGATCTGTTCTGTCAACTGTTTTGCACAAACTATTTTAAAAGTTTGCAGGCAATTTGCATTCATGGAAGTGCTGGTAAGCAGGTAAACAGTACAAAGCCTCTGTTAAGGAGTAGAAGTTTTAGTATCCCTTAAATAATGAAACCAGATCATTTATCATCAATATGTGATTATGAATAATGTGTTATGTGCTTTTGATCATTGATTTCCTCACTGTTGTCTGTACTGTTAACATAGTTAATGTTACACTTAGGTTTGATTTGAAGAAAACAGTGAATTGAACTGAAATCCCAATATCTGACAGAAAAATTGCAATTAGATCTTTACTTTAAATCACCCGGGCTGGCAGAAGCATACGCAGGGGTTGTGCCTGGTCTCCATTAAACCGTATTTGTTCCCTTTGAGGAGAAGAGGCAGCGACTATGAGTGTTGTTTTTGTGCCTAAAGGGAGAAGTCATTGCAAGGCTCTGTTTAGCTCATAATTGGTGTGACAAGCATGACATTCGTTCAGTCTGTTTGTAGAAAAGGTCTTAGTTTCCCAGATGGATGTGAAATATGTCCTATGGATCTGTGAAACAGTCCATCAGGTGTCAGGTTGGCTCTTTTCCCTTGTTGTGTAAAATGTATCAATGAAACATAGGCAGTTGCTCACAGTTGAAGTGAGGGTTCAGCTTTTTCGTCCCACTTTGTCTCTGTTGTTCAGACTGTAAACACATCACATGGATGTAAATACTGCAGCTTGGAACAGCGATAGAAATAAATCTGGACTTTTTAGTTGAATGTGGCTTGAAATAAAAGTGGTTGCTACTTTTGGACAAGAAATGATACGAATACATTTGCTTAAATTAAGGTTTTCTAGTACTTAAAGAAGCATGATGAAACAAATGTGGATAACTGAGGGTGTTTTCTTCACAAAGACCCCTAAAATGAGTCACTGATGAAGCTCAAACTGTGATTGAGCTGAAAAATCATCCGCATAGTTCAGTTTAATCTGCACTCAAGCCCGTCTCTTTAGTTCTCTTTGCCTTTCCAATGGCATCAAAGTCTTAATGAACATTTTTGTTATTTTAAGGACACTGATATCAACTTTTTCAGACCAAGTACAACTACTTTTTCTAAAGTGATCAGGTGTAAATACGAGAGGTTAATATGGCAGTTTAACAGGCTCTTCTTTCATCGCCCTTAATTATGTCCAAACATCACAAAAATTGCAGGCATGAGTCAAACTTTACCAACCTGCTAAAATAAGAAGAGGCAAACATCAGGCTTTGAATCTGAGCGAGTTTGTCTTTAATCTGTGAGGTTTATGAGTTTATTTTCTTTGACTTGGTATCAGCACTGCTAACCAAAAATGGTGTTGGTGTTTGGTGCATCCCTGAGAAATTACAAATTATTACAACAAAGTAAACAAAATGTTTTAAAGAATGGAGAGGAACAAAGTTTAACTGTTAACAATGAAGAATATACATAGTTTATGCACTGATTTGCTTTCCTGACTTTCCTCCTTTTCTGATCATGTGTGAGGTGTAATTCATGAATTAACTGCTGCAATAAATTATTTTTTATATTTAGTTTTGAAGATAACCCCCAGATGTTTGACGTCTTCTTCGCAAACAGTTGAATCGAAGCACTGTTGAATGTCTCCAAATCCTAAAATAACTGAACTTTTTCCCATGAATTTGATTTTTTTTTAATCAGAAGAAGACTTTTCTATTTTCCCTTTCCTAAAATTGAATACTTTTTTGTATGTAAGATTCATGATGAAGAATTTCTCATTAACAAGAAATATAGCTGGACTGTTGGCCATTATAGTGATTTGGTCATAATATCCAAACCAGGTATGTTTTGCTTAAATCTGCTGTTTCTATTAAAAAGGGAAATCATAGGCTTGAATACTAAAATAATATTTGATTCATAAAACAATCCCCAGCAGATTGACCCCAACCCTTGTGCTGACAGATGTTTTCTGACATGAGCAGCTTTCAACTTGTACAGTTTGTTTGTTTGTTTGTATGAAGATGGATTTGCACTTAATTTGTTGTTTCTGTTTTGTTGTAAATAATTCTGTAAAGTCTTTTTTGTAAAATAAAACTTAAACTGTAATATCTTGGATATGTCCTGCATTTCAACTCTTTTAGATGTCATACTGTATTCAGATTTATTTAATCACTCTGTACATACTGTTGCTTTTATATGGATGTTGATCTTTGCAAAATATTTTTGAATTACAGGAAAATAGAACTGAAATGTTTATGATTTTGCTTCAAAGAATAAACTAATAAAAAGTTTATAAGCCGACTAAAAGTTTTTTTTACTGTTTTACTGTTTTGTGCACATGATGAAGGGCATAGTGATGCCTTTGCTGACATCTAGTGGACATGATATGAGCTACAGGAAATTTATCAGAGCACAAAAACAGAATTTTCATCTTATAAAGCTCCTGCCAGTGTTTGACACGATATAAATTTGGAGATTTCATAATCTTCAAATGTGCATTTTAAGTTTATTTCTGTCCACAAAGGTTATCACATCCACACTCTTATTTCACAGAAAGGCCCTGTCCTACACAAGGATTGAACCAACAACCTCCTTGCTTTCTCCTTTATGCATACTCGATTTCTTTTATCCATTTCTTTTGTGAAATCCAAAGACCATGCAAATGGAGTACACAAACGTATACAGATAAGATTAGTTAAGGACTTTAGATAGGGCTTCATAAATCCCTTTGGAAAAATGTCCTCAGAAAAATTAACAAATATATAATCGCATGGATATTTATAATAAGCCATGAACAAAGGGGGAAAAAATAAATCATATAATAAAAATATATAGAAATAAGTAAATGAGTACATAATGTGTAAATAAGTGCATAATAAATTAAGCAAATAAATAATTTAGAGACCAAAGATGTAAAAAAAAAAATAATAATCTGGAAGATAAAACGTGATAGTGTTGGCTTGTACACATTCTGCATTATCTCCGTTTGGGATTTAAAAATGGCGCTTTTCGTGAACCCTGAAGCTCTTTAAACAATTGAGTGTACTGCGGCTGCGCTGGGGTTGATTGACACATGGACAGACCAATCAGCGGCGAGCGTTAACGTGCAGCTTATTCCAGAACATTCTATTGGCTGTCGGTTTCTGATTTCAGTTCCTAAAATGGCGACGGCGCCAACTGTGAACGTTTAACATAACAGTTTCGACAATATGTTAAATCTGTCAGTCTGCGGACTATTAACAACAGGTTTAGGTCTGCTTCACCTGTTGAACAAGCTTAACATAAGTAATTTAACTGTTCTGTTAATTCTGAGATGAAGAATGTTAAAGTATTTGGAGAAGTAAGATAGCTAGCCAGTGCTGTGTTTCTAATGTTGACGGCTAAAGTCAAAACATCCAAACTCCAGCTACATGATGCCAAACAGGGACAATGAAGAGGAAGAAGACGTCTGTTGAGCTGGTTAATAAAGTGAGGTAAAGTTTTTATTTTTCATATTACCTCTGTTTGCTTTCTGTTTTGAGCTAAGAAAATAATTTGCATTTTTTTCAAATGCTATTACTGTTTGTTTTTAGGAGAAGGTGACATAAACTTTGTTTAAAGTGTCATCTACATTACATTTAAATCTCTCAGTAGCATGTTTTTCTTATTTGTCTCTAATGTACTTTTTCTACATCCTGTTGTTTGGTGGTGGAACATCATTTTGTTTTTGCAGAAGTAAAGGGGGGAGGGTGACTGTTATTTATAACTTACCACTGAACAGTCTGTCTAACCTTGACTTCTATAACCAAACAGACATAGACTTTTATCAAAATTTTATATTGATCCTCTACAATAGGTAAATTAGAATTACATTTAATTTCTGCTATAAGAATTTCTTCTGTGGACATTTTTGCTCCTCTTTTTACAGAAAAAATACATTTGCCATTTGAGTCGGTAGACCGGGGGTCATCAACTAAATTTGTTCAGGGGCCAGTTTATCTTTCTACATATGCTTCAGGGGCCGATTTTTAAATAAATAGAAACAATATTTTTTGTTAAAATAAACATTTTATTTGCTTTTTCTTTTCCAACATTGTAAATAACCTTTAAAACTGACAGCAGTCCTCAGCAGCCACATGAGGCCAGGTAAATATCTTGTACTACATTTTAGGGCCATCATATTTTCAATCGTTTGATTGTTAAATGCTGAAACTCCTGGTTAAATATTGACTGATACTGGCTGACAGGTGGATGTTTGTAAAAAAGATCAAATATGAAGTTGTTCCCAATAAAACAGTTTCAATTGCAATTATTTTGTAGGCTGTTTAAATGCTTGTAGAGACAAAACGACCAAAAGTGTCCTCAAAACAGCAATATGTTTTTCCCCTCTTATTTTCAAAATTTGACAATGCTACGGGGGCCAAATGGGAAGCTGTGGGGGGCCTGATTTGGCCCCCGGGCCTCCAGTTGATGATCACTGCAGTAGACAATAGAGAAAATAGTTTGTGTAACTTCTGAATTGAGTTTATGTCAAAGTAAAGTTGATATTGACAAGGGATTTTTATTTAACTAAATGAAATAACAGAAGGCGCTCCAGCTATTTAAATGTTTTTTCCAAGTACTTGCTTATGTTCATGGGCCACTTAGTAAGAACAAAATATTATAACCATTTTGGGTCGCTTTAATTTACCATCTTTTGAGGTAATTAGAGGAAAAAGATATCCTCTCCCAAAACTACTTTAAAAACATAACAGATTCATATTTATTTGTACTTTTTTGCACAAATTATTCAGTCAACCTCAGTCCTTTTCTTAACTGCCAAACATTTAATTATTTTTCTATTTAAACCCTAGAAGTGCCCATTTGATCACATGATGTCATTGATTCTGTTTTGAAAATAGACATTTTTTTTTTCAATTGAACATAGAACTTCATCTGAGACAGGTGTAAAACAAAGGGTACAAAACATAATGCATACATAAATATTTCTGCCTATAATGCAAATGTATATCCAATAGACAGTATATTACATAAATATACATGAATGACATTACAAAATATATATGATAATAATAATAGTAATAATGACAGAGTAAAATAAAGTATTAAATAAAAAACAGACAAAAAAATAGTAATAATAATAATAATAATAATAATGTCCAAATAAATAAACCTATTCACTTCATGTCAGGGCCCATTTCCATTACTTAAAAAGCAACCTCAACAACCCAAATAGTTCACATTAAGATAAGATAAACCTTTATTAGTCCCACAGGGGGAAATTTCAGATTTTAGGTATTTTCCAACCATGTTCCGCCTCTGATCAAAGAGGTCAGCTGTAATGATGCGGTCATTCTTTCCATGAGATACACTGTCTCAACCTCTGCTTCCATTCAGCCACCGTCGGTGATTTCACACTCTTCCAATTTGCAGTTACAGTTTTCTTGGCAACCAACAATAAAATATGCAGAATATATCTTTGGTCAGCAGTGAAAAGGTCGACCGGTATGAGGTTGAGTAAATAAACCGGTACATTTGACGAGATTTCTCTTTTCATTTTATTCTCAATTTCATCTTTAATGTTTTCCAGTATTCAGAAATAACTGGACGGTCCCAGAAGATACTGCTCATGTTTTTAAGCAGTTTTTGAAAGAGGATTTTTTTTCCTGTGTTTAACCACAAGGATAGTAAGTTTGGGATCTTACACTGCAAATAAATAAATAAACAATTTAGAAAACACAATGCATTAAAATCCATTTTGGTACCATTTCCCGTATATTTGAGGATCTTGTTTCAGTTTGTTAAAATTAGGGCAGGAAAATAATCCGTTTTTGTCAGGGGACAAGGGCCACAAGGTTTGACAATGGGACAGTCACTGCTAAATCAGGAGGTCTTTTCTTATATCTCTGGAACCTTTTCGCAGATCTTAATGGGTGCATTTGTGTTTCGAAAATCATTATTCATTGATTCAGAAAGAACCTCAGGTCAAATATATCCCCACAAAAATAATTTGATTCAGCCTTAAGTGCAGTGTTTGGGGAGTCACAGCAAAATGTTGAATATTTTTGGTTTCTAGTATGCATGCTTTAAAATTGATTAAGTTTGATTTTTGGGAGAAATGACAGCCCTGCAGGTCACCCTATATTAGGGCCATTTGTTTTGACTCTTCCTCTGAATGTAAATAACTGTTTCTGATTTAAAATATCCTACAATTTGCAAAAAAAAAAAGGGAAAAATCTAAAAATGGCCCTTTTTTGATTACCAAGTTTTTCTAACCCAAAATATTTCACTCAATACTTCACCAATAATTTTCCATTCTTCGTGTGAGACTCGATACCTCACATAATCCTGGTGTGCTTTATGATGAAGTCAAACCACGTTGGCTCAGCGTGGTTTTATTATCACCTTCATTTTCAAATGTCACAGACAGAGATAACTGACGCCCGTTACTACTTCCTGCGTGCTCGCAGATGCAGGCACTCAAAACCGTGGGCGCGCAGAACAGGAAACTATAAACCAAACATGCTGTGATTCTGCCTGAGGAGAAGACGCACTTTTACCCTGAGATTTTCACTCCTAATTCTCCAAGAAAATGAACAGCACGCAGTGTCAGCATATCAGCTTTGACTTCTCAGTCAGATTCCTGCCTCCTGTTCACATTCTGGTGTTCATCATCGGTGTAGCAGCCAATTGCTGGGGACTCAAGTCTTTAGTGCACAACTGGAAGAAGCTGGGTAGCGTCAACGTGTTTGTGCTCAACCTTGGACTGGCGGATTTCCTCTACCTGCTCACGCTCCCTTTTCTGGTGGTGTACTACTTACTGAAGAAGAAATGGATCTTTGGGGAGGTTTTCTGCAAGGTGATAAGATTCTGCTTCAACCTGAATTTGTACGGCAGCATCGGATTCCTCACCTGCATCAGCGTGTACAGGTACCTGGCGATCGTCCACCCAATGAGGGTGATGGGGAGGATAACGTCCAAACACTCGGTGACGATCTCCATGTTGGTTTGGGCCATTGTGAGTGCTCTCAGCCTGCCTGACATGTTCTACCCCAAACATTCTGGAAACAAGACTGAGAAGTGCTATGACACCACCAGTGAAGTCCACGTGGAGGACTATCTGAAATACTTTCTTGGTTGGACTCTCGTTGGGTTCGGTGTCCCGCTTCTCATCATGCTTGGTTGCTATGGACACACAATCGTCATCCTCTGTCGCACAAATACCATCGACAAGGCACTGAAGAAGAAAAGTTTAAGGCTGTTGTTCATCCTCGTTCTTCTCTTCTCTGTTTGTTACATCCCATACCATGTACTGAAGAACCTGAACCTACTGGCGAGAGTTTTAGACAAACGTCGGGAGTGTCGTGGATGGTTTAACGGAGTCTACATTGCTCGCCATATTAGTCGTGGTCTTGTGTCCCTGAACAGTGCTCTCAACCCTCTGGTTTACCTCCATGGACATGAAAATATCAGGGCTCAGCTCAGGAGGCTACTGCAGCGGATTCGGGGGAGGTTTGGACGAGTCTCTTCATCAAACTCCAGAATTGTTCCAGAATTGACTCAAATTACACACGAAATGTAAAACAAAAATGATAATTCTGTTGAGTTAAAGGTGCAGTGTGTAGAATGTGGCATTTTATACATCCATTGCATTTGACCAAACAGAAATAGTGAATATAGGAGATATATGTTTCTATTTGTATGTAAAGTCCGTCAAAATAGAAGGACAATCATCCCCATAAAACGTTTGTTTTATTTTTATTTAGTTAGAAAAATCTTTATAAAAAATTACATTACCACGGGCTGCTGTTTCGTGTAGGCCGACATATTGATCCGCTGTGTTGTCTACAGATGGTTTTTTTTTTTTTTTTGAACTTTATTGCCATTTTGTCACATAACAGGCAATTAACATAACCAATAACATTACCTCGATGTTGAGCTTCATTAACCAAGATACATATTGACGTAAGAAAGTTAGTCCCCTATGGGCACATATTGTGTCATATCAGTGTGTCATTTCACCATATACAAGCACATAGATCATTTATACATTTGTACAATATATATATCTGCTTTAACCTACTCGTACGTTTACCAGTACGCTTTACCTTAACGAAATTCATCATTTAAATCCTCTCCCAAAAGGCTTGTAACTGCAGACCATCTCCTTTTAAAACTAGGCAGTTTAAGTTGCAGTTGGGCTGTCATGCGTTCCATTATGTACACATGCCTGATCCTTTGAATCCACATATCAATCGAAGGTGGGTTGGGTTTCATCCAGTTGGTTGTAATTGTCTTTTTTGCCGTCATTAAAAGGATATGTAAAACATAACATTGGTTAGCTGTAAACAGTTGGTCCGGCATTACTTCCAATATGAATAGGAGTGGATCCAGAGGAATGTCCTTCTTTACTATTTTCTCTATTTTCTCTTTGACAGTTCTCCAGAACATTTTAATTTTTGGGCAGTCCCAGAAGACATGTGTTTGATCACCAACCATATCACAGTTTCTCCAACATTTGTTAGACAAATTATCTTGAAATACACAAGTTATTGATGGCACTCTAAAGAACCTCACTTTAACCTTCCAGTCAAATTCTTTCCAAAACTGGCTACCAATCCCTTTGTGACATCTCAGACATACAGATTCCCAAGTGTTATCTTCAATAATCACGTTCATCTCTAATTCCCACTGTCCTTTAATATGGAGAGTATTATCCGACCATTCTGACATTAACCTTTTGTACATGTGAGATATGCTTTTCTTTATCGCTATTACATCCTGCTCATACAAGTTTATAAAATAAAGTTCAATGTTACTTGGTTCTTTTTTAATATATTCCCAGTCTGTGTGATTTGTTACATAGTGCCTTATTTGTAGGTATCTGAACAAATCACTAGGAGGCAGACCAAACTTTTCTTGTAGCTGTGCAAAAGATTTAAATGTGTTTCCATTCATTAGATGACTGATTATAGATAAACCTTTCCTGGCCCATCTTCTAAAAGTATTATCACACAGCGATGGGAGAAATTCTACATTTCCTGTTATAGGCAGAGCCCGTGATAGAGCTACTGTACCCTTTAGCTGCTTTTGAACTGTATTCCATATTTTTAATGTGTGTTTGATCCATACATTACTGATTTTGATTTTTTTCTGAGATTTTTCACTGAGGAAGGGGATGGTATTTAATGGTAGGGATAGAGAGTTTTGTTCTATAGATACCCATATTGTATCTGGGTCCCCCACTATCCAGGACGCCACCGCATGCAGCTGGGCTGCCCAGTAATAAATTTTTAAATTTGGCAGGCCCAAACCTCCCTTCTCTTTGGCTGACATCAGGACTTTTAACCTAATTCGCGGTCTCTTATTTTGCCAAATAAACTTTGATATTAATTTTCCTATCAAATTAAAAGTGGCCAGTGGTACATGGATGGGAAGGGACCGGAACAAAAACAGAAATCTGGGAAGCACATTCATTCGAACTGTCTCTATTCTGCCAAAGAATGACAAAGGCAGCACATCCCATCTGTTTAAGTCATTTTTGATCTCATTAATTAATTTTCCATAGTTGGAGGGGAATAACTGTGATTTTTTTGGTGTCAGTAGAACACCAAGATATCTAAATCCTTGTTGAGATCTTCTAAAAGATACCAGGCCATCAAGTTGTGTAGGCCATTCTCCAGAAATCATCATAGCTTCAGATTTGTTGGTGTTAACCTTATATCCTGAAATTGCACTATATTTGCTTAGGCTATCTAGGAGGGCAGGTATTGAGGTAGCAGGATTTTCTAGAAATAATAAAATGTCATCCGCAAATAGGGTTAGTTTGTGTTCCTTTTGGCCTTCATCGTGTATTCCCTGTATAAGGGGGTTACTTCTAATCAGTTCAGCCAATGGTTCTATACTGAGTGCAAATAAAGAGGGTGACAAGGCATCTCCCTGGCGTGTACCCCGACCCAGGGAAAAAAATTCTGAGCAATATCCATTCACTCTGACTCTAGATCGGGGATTCTTGTAAAATGTTTTGATCCATTTAACAAAAATTTCATTAAATCCCATGTAACTGAGCGTATGTTCTAAAAATGTCCAGTCAACCCGATCAAAAGCCTTCTCAGCGTCTAAGCTGAGAAGCATTGATGGGACGCTGTTCTTGGTTGCGATTGACTGTAAATTCAAGGCTCTTCTGACATTATCAGTTCCGTGTCTATTATTAATGAAACCTGTCTGGTCAGGTTTTATAAGTTTTTTAATATATTTTTGTAGTCTGTTTGCAACTATGGAGGTTAATATTTTAAAATCAACACAGAGGAGGCTGATTGGTCTGTACGACATACACTGGGTCTGATCTTTATTTTCTTTATGAATAACACTTATTATTGCCTCTGACCATGAGCCAGGTGGGTCTCCATCTTTTAGAGCATAGTTATAAACTCTACATAAAATCGGGGTTATCTCATTTATAAATGTTTTATAGTATTCGCCTGGGAGGCCATCAACTCCTGGGGATTTATTATTTTTCAATTTAAGTATATGTTCCTTTACTTCTTCCATTTTAATCGGGGCTGTTAATTCATTTGCCTCCTCTGCTAATAGTTTCCCCATGTTTAGTTTGTCAAGAAAGGTTTTTATTCTCGCTGCTTTATGAGGGGCCTCTTCTTCTTTGTATAATTCTTTATAGTATGCAGCAAAGGCGCCTGCTATATCCTTTGGTTGGAGTAACATCTTATTAGTATGTGGGCATTTTATCTTTTGCACTATTCTGCTGGATTGTGTTTTCCTCAGTTGAAAGGCCAACAAACGACTTGCTCGGTTGCCCATTTCATAGTATGTCCTACTGACAAACCGTAAAGCACCCTCTGCCTTATAAGTTAACAATTTGTCTAGCTGTTGCCTTTTTTCTTTTAATAAAGCTAGTATTTCCTTCTGTTTTGATTGCTGGTGCTCTGTCTCTAATCTCTTAATTTCCCTCTCTATTTCAAGTTGTTGAGCAAGTCTTTGTTTTTTTAGTTTAGATGAAATAGCTATAATATTACCCCTCATCACTGCTTTGCCACCCTCCCATAGAGTTGAGGGGGAGACAGTGTTATTGTCATTTAAAGCAAGGTAGTCCATAAAATCTTTCCGTATTTTTTGTTGAATTGTTTCATGATTTAAAAGTGAGACGTTTAACCTCCAGTATTTGAACTGTTTATTTGGGCCAATTCTTATATTCAGGGTGACAGGGGCATGGTCTGAGATTGTTATTTGCTCAATGTTACACTCATTGATCCTGTATGTGTCCCTACCATGAATCAAAAACATATCCAATCTAGAGTAACTACCATGCACTTGTGACATGAAAGTAAACTCCTTCTCTCTAGGATGAAGGTGACGCCAGACATCCACCATACCCAGTTCATTCATCATTGCAGACAAGGTGATAAATTTCTTAGACCTGGGGCCTACTACAGCTGGAAGTCTATCCATATAACGGTTCAAAACACAATTGAAGTCTCCACCTGTTAAAATTATTCCATCTCCCTTGTCTGCAATTAGAGATGCAATGTTTTTAAAAAACTCAATGTCATCCTCATTTGGGGCATATAAATTAAGTAAAGTTATTTTGGTACCTGACATATCCTACTACCATAACAAATCTACCCTCACTGTCCTTGATAGTTTTTCATGACTGAAAAAAAGCAGTTTATTTATTAATATGGCAACTCCTCTTTTCCTTCCCTCTTTATAAGAAGAGCTATAGGCCTGGTCTACCCATTCTCTTTTAAGTTTCAGATGTTCTTTTTCTGATAAATGTGTCTCCTGTATCATTGCTATTGAACACTGCATTTTTTTAGCTGTCTGAATATTTTTTTTCCTTTTTATTGGGCTACCCAGACCCTTAACATTGTAGGTAATGCAATTTAACCCATTCATGGGATTGATGTTTCATGTAAATTTTCCTGCAGATATACACATAGCTAAACAATTGTCCAAGCTCAGTTTCAAGGTAAAATATGTAAACAAGTGAACAGATAGGAACAACATAACAAATATAGAATAAAACAAGCTTCCACATTCCAAACTGGTCTTTTTTCAGAGTTATTTTGATTATTAATAGGTAACCTTCTCTCGAACCAGCTCCCGGTGTAACCTGGGCAGAGGGTGGTGACAGGTCCTCCGTGGAGTGCACACTCAGTGTAAATGCCGCTGTTGTCCGGTCAGGAGCGATGCTGCTGCGGGCCTTGGGTCACTCACTCGTAACAGAATTAAGCTCCGTCTTTCAAAAGAATACATGCATGTCTGTTTCCTAATAGTCTTTAACTCCCATAAACGACACTGGGCGTGTGTCGGGATCACTCTCCACTGAAGAAAGCCTTGACGTCCTTGCTTGACAGTACCGCCGGGTCTTGCCGGCGTCTCTCACCTGCGCTGCTCCACATGCTGCTCAGCTCCTTCTCCATCTTCTCCCTCTCATCCACCCGCACCTGGATATGGAGCTCCTGTAGCTTCGGAAGGGCGTCAGATAGTGTCGGGTATGTTATTTCCCCCGATGTCGTTGTCATTTTAAGTTGAGCCGGGTAGATGCATTTGGCTTGAATGTTTTTCAGCTTTAACTGTTTGATTACACTCCTCACCTGCATTCTCTTTCTTTGTAAGTCAGGCGAATAGTCGTGGTCAAAGTATATCTGACCCTCTTTGTAGAGAATTCTTCTCTGACTCCATGCTTGTCTCAAAATCGCCTCCTTAGCAGAATAATCCACAAATTTAATAATGATGGACCTCGGTGCCGCTGTAGGGTTTTTTGGCTTAGCTGTGAGGGATCGGTGTGCTCTCTCTATTTGCAGGTTAATACCTGGCATTGGCTGAAGAGTTGATTGAAGAAGTTCCTTTACAAACATTTTCATGTCTTTTCCTTCACTCTCTTCAGGCACTTGGTAGATTCTTAGATTATTACGTCTAGATCTGTTCTGTAAGTCCTCACATCGAGCAGTGAGGTCCATCTCTCTGCGTAACAGGTAGCGCAGTGCCCTCTCGTGCCGCCTCCCGGTATCTTCCGCGGCACCGATACGATCCTCCGCTTCTTTTGTTCTTTTCTCAAGTTTCGTTATTTCACCTTTCAGTTCTTGCATTGAGTACTCCAACTTAGTGAGTGAAGATTTTGTCTGAGCATGGCCCTCTGAATTTTCTCTCCTCAGTCGTTCAAGCTCGGCTAATATCTTAGCTTCGGGGTCGAGTAAGCTACCATTTGCTGATGGAGGCTGGGTTTGTGGCCTCAGACTTTCGTTCTTCTCCCTGGAATTGTCCTGTTTGCTCGAGCCTTTGTTTCTGCTGGAAGATGCCATCTTAAAGTAGAGTTTTGTGCCCAGTAATGTACAATTAATTAGGAATTTTCTGGTCAGGTTGACGGAGCTAAGTTTCTGGGCTGCTGCTCTTACATGACGTCACCGGAAGCTCCTACAGATGGTTTTTAGGGACAAAAAGAACGAAACAGGAATCTGTCCGTCAGTTCTGAAATCTACCTGGAATGCAGGCGAAGAAGAGGAGAGAGGACGGCGGCGGATGTGTAGAAAGTTTTTACTCTGTCCTAGGGATTTGAACTGTGTGTATAAACACACACACAACATAAATTGTGTGCCGTGTTCTCAATCCCTTTTGGTCTTCACAGTGTTCCGTTGCTCAGCGGCGTGACATTTTGGTTACTATTTGGTTTATTCTAGAATCTGAACACTAGATGTCGCTAAAATGCCAAATAGCTGGGTTTCACATGACGTCACATTGTTGCATAGCGACAGTGCGCAATTCAGATGGAGGGCAAGAAGTAAAGTAACGTTAGAACTTGCGGTGAGAAACATTTAAGATGCCAATGTTTTGTGTTGTTTACGGGTGCTCCAACAGCTCAAACCGCAAGGACAAGGGTTTTTACAGAGTACCGAAGGTCGTTGTTCACAAAGGTGAGAAATGTGAAAAACTCACAGAACAACGCCGAAAAAAATGGATTTTGAACCTGCGTTTGCGGTCCGGAGTAGCAGAGTCTGCTAATGCACGTGTCTGTAGTGACCACTTCAATCGAGGTATGTAAGCCAGCTTGGTTTTTGTGGCTTTGTTAATATCATTGGGTTGTCCTGTTTGTTTCCATGGTTTGTGTACATCATAACCGCGACTGCCAGCTGCTATAACCTTAACACATAAAAAAGAAGAAAGACTTACCCTGGCGAAGACCGAACAATAACCATCCTGTAGCCGTTTGATGCCGAGGTTGTGGACCCATCCGCTGACAAAAAGTTGTATGCCTCCATACTTTTATAGGCTTTCATCTGCTGTTTGGTAATGTACGACGTTTGAATTACCAGATAGTTTGCGATGTCGATGCCCTCAACTGCCGGTAAATCTTTTGTCTCTGCTGAAAACTCACTCGTCTTCATGAGATATGGATCACGCCCGACGTATCTGTTGATTAGCTGATTATATCTTTCTCTTGCAACTGGATCTAGATCAACAATATAAACTTTCGCCGGTCTCCTTCATAGACTCCATGTTTACTTCCTGCCCTCCATCTGGAACCACGCCCTCTTCATACGTCATAATAATCACGTGACTGAAACCCTCCTATTCTACACATAGCACCTTTAATGCTTGAAAATGTTTGCTCTGTTTTTATAATGTATGATTTAAAAAAGGAGAGACCATGCTTAAAGTTGCAAACAAATATCAGTTGAGAATTAATACCAACTCACTCAAAGAATCAATATAGTTAGTCTTTATTTTTTCAACAATTCCTTAATCAATTCCCACCACTAAGTCAGAAGGAAGAACATAAAATCGAAAGCATTTGGAGCACAAACCTCCACCAAGGTAACTCACTTATTGGTGTTACATCTATAAGCACTAGCTAGTTGAAAATCAGCTGACATTGTAAATCGACTGTCATGGAAAAAAAAACAAATCTGAGATTGTATTCTTAAGCCATATGGCCCAGCCCTAGCTCAAATGTTTGACATATGTTTTAGTTTTAGCCTGAAAACATCAGAAACAATTACTTAAAACAAAACCCGATATGAGAAACTGGAGGAACAGAACACAAAATAAAAAAGTTACACATATGTTTGAACATTTTGTGTTTATAATGATTTTTTATGGAATTTGGCCTTAACATGGTGTAAAGGTCAGGGTCTACTATTCAGGCACAGCTAATGTTGACTCTGACACTTTTAAGATCAATTTACATTCAAGCAACTTTGGGATAAAGGCTTATGCTCATAAAAATTTAGCATATCAATGTTAATTTTTGACATTATTATAAACTCACTGGATTTGTTTTGCTCTGACAATTTAACATTTACATCTAAATGCTCTTCCTTCAAGCTCTGCTGACCATTTCATTTTTTGTTCTATATTATAAATGTTCTGTTGTTAAAGCTATGGTCTACGATTTGGAAGCTTTGTACATATTAATAACACCGTTTATAAGGCTGTAATGGTCCTATGGTCCTATCTACACAGTATAAAGACCAAAAAGAATGAAAATAATCCATTCAGTATATCTGCTGAAAAGCTGCATACTAGCTGACCAATCAATCCTAAGAACCTGCGACTATTAATTGGTCCGTGAGTTGGTCCGTGAGTCCATCCAATCCCCTGTCTCTCTCACTACGCATCGTCATGCGATGCGTAGTGTGTCATGGTCCCGTCTCCTCCCCTCCACCTCCTGTGAGCAGCTAGCAGCGTTAGCTACTGAACTATCATGGAGCCGGAAAAGCCTAGCGCCGAGACCGAAGCCGCCTCCCTCTCCCGCGGGGCCCAACGGAGCTCTGCCCCCGGGTTGAGGCCTGTTAGCGGGCTAACGGCTAACGGCTAACGAATAGCCTCAGCCAGCCGTCAGACCTTCAGCATCGGCCGTTTCGCCCCTGGTTGATCAGGTAATGGCTTTGTTTACTACAGTGGGAGATGTCTGCTGAATAACTCTGGTTAGTTTGTGCCTGCACGGACTAATAACTTGCAGGGGAGCGGGTTAGCCTGTTAGCCGCTAATCGTTTGGACTGTAAGCTGAGCTGGGGAGGACAGGCTGAGAAAGATAAATCCTCCCCCACATTCGGCTCCGCTCTGGCGGCGCCAGACCCGCATTGCCGCCGGTCCAATTGAAATGGCTACTGCTGTGTGTTATAAGGGGGATGTCTGTCGTGTTTGATACTTTCAGTTGAGCTGAGCTGTTTTTGATTGAGTTTGCTGCTGATATATTGTGCTAGTCGCTCGTAGCTCTGTCCGAGGGGGCTTGATAAGAGGCGAGGCGACACGAGCTCGGGGGGCGGATCTTGGAACACGGGGAGAGGTGAGGGAGGGGGGTGCAGGCTGTGGTTTCAAATCGTAGACCACAGCTTTAATTGAATTCATGATGGCACATTTTCATGGGCAGTATATTGTTATGTGTTTCATTGTGTATATTATCAATATGAAGTGTTATTGTTATGGAAGTGCAATGTTTTGGTATTTTTTGGTATTGTGCTGTCTGTAATTATTGAGTTTGTTAGTTGTCCTTTTGTATTGTTGTTTTGTGTTTAAAGGCCCAACTAGGGGCGGGTAGATGTTTATACCTTTATATCTAAAGTCCATTTCTTTTCATTTAACTGCTGATAAATGAAAAAGCTTTTGTAGACGAAGTAGTGAGTTTCTAAACTTTTTGTCACCTTGTAAGATGAAAGAACTGCATGCTGTGGCGGGAGATTCTGCTATTTAAAAAAACAGGAAGTTCAGTTGTGCATATGAAAACTGTGTACAAATAAATGTTTCATTTCTGCAACACAGCTGCATCTCACTCACTTCAAAGGGGTTCAGAGGAATGCTGAAAAAATACAACAACCTCAAATCAGAGAGCGACCCGGGTTCTTCCGCCCATGTTTAACCGTCATTTATCCAAACACTTCAGTAAACACCTCCTTATCTTTTAACATCGGTGACGTTTTCTCTAAATGAACCTGCAGGACGTCCTCGCAAAATGACTCGGGCATCTGAAACTGAGAAGTTTGAAAGTATTACTCATGTAGAGTTCTCCCTGATGGGTTAGAGTTTATCCTCTTTCACACCTTTTTCACTGAAGGCAGTGATGTCCTCTTCTCTCCTCCTGCAGTCACCCCATTTTTCACTTTTCTACATATCATGTTTTGTAATCTTACTGTGTGCGCGAGTTTCTGCATTACAGATATCACTTGAGTGCACATCCACTACTCCCCAGGCAGTGGTTCTACTTTAAACCACAATTCAGTACTTACTTTTGATAACAGTGATATTCATCTTTTCTTCATACAGGGTGTAAATAAAGTCTCTTTATGATTGCAAAAATTATTACAAAGGCAGTTGATGAGATATCTTAACCAGATTTGTTTTATTCCAATCAGTGTTTATTAGGCCTGTCACGATAATCAATAAATCAATTATTAAAATATCAACGTCCTAAGAAAGTTTGCCGGCCTCAATAAACTGACACGTGCATGCATGTTTGTTTTCCTCCTCTTTTTCTATCAAAGAGGCTAAATGAGAAGATGACTCACTATGTCCATCTTTATTAACACCGGGGTACATCAGTTCTATAGCAGATTTAGCAGATTTATAGCAGAGTGAGCATTTGTCGCTCATGCAATCTTTGGGGTGGACACGGGGCCGCTCGGGCGTACACACAGAGAGAGCTGAAGTGAGCGTCCTGAAGAGTAACGAGGAACAAAAGCGAATATGAGTGATGGCATGAAAAATATGTTTCTTAAGCTGGCTGCCACAGCCCAATTGTGAGAATGTGTTGGTTTAAACAGAATGAACAAAGTGTGAGCCTGTGAATATGTCACATTTGTTTGAAAGTAGTGGCGACGATGCATGGACACCGGGGCCTCCGTCCTTGACAGTCAGTGCTTACTGAGACGTTTGGTCGGTTAAGAAAACATAAATGAAAGTGCGTAATGGTTTGCGCTCACTGACAGTGTCGTTCACTACATTGCAAAAGAAATGCAACACTTCAATATGGTTAAAAGAATCAGCAATAATACAAACGTTTGAGAGACAATTTGGATTGACTGGGAGAAAGTACAAGTCCTAAACAATTCAGGAACCGTATAAACTACATTTTATTTGTTTTTTTTTATTGGAGTTTTGTTTTGTCTTAACAGAGACGGGGTCTATTTTTTCATTGTTTTTGATTAGTATACTTATTTTTATCTAAATGCAATTTACCTAAAAGAGAGTCCATTTCATTTTCTATATTTTTTCTCTTTTTTTGTTAAATTTATTACATTGTTTGTTTAATTTATTTTATTGAAAAGTCAAATGAAGCTTATTTATATAGCACTTTTCCTACAACATATGTAACTCAAAGTGCTTACAGCAGAGAAACAATAGGAAAGGGAGGAGTAAAAAAAAACAATTCCAAACTAGGCACCTATCAGAGGAGCACATTGTGGGATTGGAAAAAAAAAAAACAACTCAACACATGAGACAACAAACACCGAGAAGTGCACATGGGGTCAAGGGGGAGCCAGCAGGGGTGTAAGATCCTGACCTTCATTACAGGTTACTCTTTAAGAAATTACAATTCCTTGCTTTTGATATGGTGTACTCCCTTTATTATGACATATATTTTAATTACATCAATGAAAAAATGAAAAAAGAATCATATTAATATTGACAATAATATTGTTTATTGTCAATAATTTTTTGGACAGTTATCTTCCAGCAGACTTTGTTATTGTGACAGGCCTAGTGTTTATTAAAGTTTTTATTCACATTGAAATTTTGTGTTTGATATTCTGTTAATGGAAGAAAAGCTGTTAAATGAACCTCTATAAAATGGCTACTCCTCAAGAGAAGGTACAGTGTGCATCCTGGTTTATTGAGACAAAATCAGATTCTAAGGGGTTATGTGAAAGATATCGTGTATGCAAAAAGATACGGGACATTACTGACTTGAAGCAAAGGATCTTCTCCTACAGCGATTATAGCAAGAAATCGAGTACCATCTTGATATGCTTCGTGCAACTGATGGTGCCCATATAGAGGTTTACTGAATGAGGTAAAAAAAGAACCTTTAATAAACACTGATAACAAATAAAACTAATGTGTTTAAGACATCTCATCAACTGCCTTAATATTTTTTTAAATGTAAAGAGATGGACACCCTGTATTATATTGTGAGCCAGATTTCCCAAATGCAATATTTTGGGTATCTAATATCCTATTATTGTTTGCAAACATTGCCATATTTCATCCTAACACCCTTTTTAATTCCTCTTTCTTATCTTTAACTCTAAGCCTGATGTCGAGTTTTACCAATCAGAGCGTGTGGTGAAGAAAGAGGAATCAAAACCAAGAGTTGACGTGATACTGTCTGACATTTTGAAAGTACTTAACAGGTACTCCTTCTTGCACTGTTCATCTTTAGCCCTTTAATGCCTAAAAACTCAAATAATAATCAGATTTTTTTTTTTTGAGCTGAAGTGTTTGTCACTTTCCACTGAAATCCTGAAACATCAGAATTTCCATAAAATGTAAAATGTCTATTTTCTATATCTCATTTTATCTGTTGGGTGATTTGGGCAACTGAAAATCCACTTGAGGGCATTTTTATCATTTATCTTAATTTATTCATATGTTTTTTTAGTAATTTGTTGATCATATTGATTAGGTAGGTATCATAAAAGTATTTACCAAAAGGGTTAATTAATTTATCCTATTTTTTTATTTATAAATGTCGTCATGAAACTAAAGCAACAATCTACCCGTTGGTGCTGTTTTCCTGCCCGCTTATGTATTTTAAGAAAAAACTCAACTGCAAAGAAGAGGATGGAACAAATGTTTTTGCAATATTATTTTTTTCTATTTTTCTACGACTTTTTATTTTATTACAAGAAATCAAATACCTGAATTATGTAGTCCTTTGTTATGGAGTAAGAAGAGAAACTCCTGGGAGGATTCGTTTAAAGCTGTCTTACTTTTTTATGAACATAATTGGAAATTTGTACCCTCATTTCAGTATGTCACGTTGTTTATTTTAGTTGAATATGTGTTTAATTATCACTGCTCCAATATAGTAGACCATGTCATTGTGTTGGTGTGATTTTTAACTGTCTCAAACAAACACAAGCATAAAAACAAAAAGCTGATATAAAAAAATGTTTGAGAACGAGTAAAAGGAAGCATGTAACTTTCCCTTTACCCCCCCCCCCCACTCATGAATATTAAAGTGGTTTCAGTCTACTCCTAAATAGTAAGAGGATCCTCAACATTTGATTATTGTGATCTGTCGTAATTAATCATAAAATAACTGTATTCCAAATAAAATAAGAATTTAAAACAAACATTAAATGATACTTGTAAGTTTGCAAAACAAGGTCACACACTTCTCATAAACTAAAATACAGGCAGCTGAAAAAAGCAAGTTTGCAATTTCATTGATTTTTTTTCTTTCAATATCGAACCAGTTATGGAATTTTGATTTGTTTTTTTTCACTGATACACACGTGGACAAAATTGTTGGTACCCTTCCTTTGAAGACAGAAAGCCCAAATGGCCACTGAAATGACTTCACACTGACAAAAGAAAGAATAAATAAAAATTTACTGAAAATCAACTAATGAAAATCAGATATTGCTTTTTAATTGTGGTTCAAAATAATTTTTTAAAAAAAACAAACAAAATAATGAAACTTGCCTGGTCAAAAATGATGGTACCCTGAGAAAAGATTGAAAATGATGTGACCATAGGGACATGTTAAACTCAGGTGTGTCCTGTAATTATCATCACAGGTGTCTTCAAGCTTGTAATCAGTCAGTCTGCCTATTTAAAGGCTGAAAGGTGGTCACTGTGCTGTCTGGTATCATGATGTGTACCACACTGAACATGGACCACAGAAAGCTAAGGAGACAGCTGTTTCAGGAGATTAGAAAGAAAATTATAGACACGCATGTTAAAGGTAAAGGCTATAAGACCATCTCCAAGCAGCTTGATGTTCCTGTGACTACAGCTGCACAGATTATTCGGAAGTTTAAGGTGACTGTAGCCAACCTCCCTGGACGTGGCTGCAGGAGGAAAACTGATGACAAACTGATGACAAACTGAAGAGACGGATAATACAAATGGAAACCAAAGAGCCCAGAACAACTTCCAAAGAGATTAGAGGAGAACTCCAAGGTCAAGGTACATCAGAATCAGATCACACCATCAGTCACTGTCTGAGCCAAAGTGGACTTAATGGAGGACGTCACTGCTTAAAGCAAATCATAAAAAAGTGAGACTGGAATTTGCCAAAATATATTTTGACAAGCCACAAAGCTTTTGGGAGAATGTCCTTTGGACAGATGAGACAAAACTGGAGCTTTTTGGTAAGTCACATCAGCTCTAATATTCACAGACACAAAAATGAAGCATACAAAGGAAAGAGCACTGTACCTACTGTGAAACACGGAGGAGGCTCAGTTATGTTCTTTGCTCTGTTGCGTCTGACAGGGTGTCTTGAATCTGTACAGGTACAATGAAATCTCAAGACCAACAAGACATTTTTGAGTGAAATGTGCTGCCCAGTGTCAGAAAGCTTGGTCTCAGTCACAGGTCATGGGTCCTCCAACAGGATAATGAGCCAAAACACACAGGTAAAAACACCCAAGAATGGCTCAGAACAAAACACTGGACAATTCTGAAGTGGCCTTCTATGATCCCTGATCTAAATCCTTTTGAACATTTGTGGAAGGAGCTGAAACATGCAGTCTGGAGAAGACAGCGTTCAAACCTGAGACAGCTGGAGCAGTTTGCTCATGAGAAATGGTCCAACATACCTGTGGACAGGTGCAGAAGTCTCTGACTGGGTTGGTCAGTGATGTGAGCATGCGCTGGTGAGCGGACACACAGACGCCGAGCTCCCAAACAAATCAGTTTTTACCTGATTGAAACACACTTTTTAGGATCTACCAACAATTGTGGACGTTTTTTAACCTGATTTTAACCGTATTACTGCTTTTAACCACCGGATGCCCCTAAAATTACTGCCAAAACCACACAATTACAGGCTACAGGTTACAGGTGAGCCATGCCGTCACTTACTTCCTTCTCCATATGTGACAGTTGTGCTGGTCTGAGTCAGAAGGTGGCATAGCTTGAGCACCAGGTATCCAGCTTAATTAAAATCCAAAAGGATTCTGGATGTCATTCTGGGCATTCCGAGCTGCCGCCACAAGCACCCAGCTAGCCGACATGGCCCCGAGCTCCCCTGACTCTGAGTCCCGTCCCTCCGTCCTGCCCTGGTAAGGATCCAGATCAACAGCACTGGATTCAACAAGGGGCTAGACCTAGATCCAAGGGCCCGATCAGCTCCACTCCAGTCTCAGACCCATGTATTGCCGTCGGGGCTTGAAAGTGCCATCGCACGCGGAATAGCAGGTTGTCCTGCTCCCCTCCCGCCGGAGTCATAGTGCTGGGGAACAGATTCAACATCCTGGACCTCGAGGAGTTTCCCTCACTGGCGGCGGATCCATCCGTCCTGCCGCCTCCGGTCGGCCCTCAGTGCCGTGGCTCCGATGTCAAAACTTATACCGGGCTGCTGCAATTCACTCCTGCTCCCAAACCAAACGGGGGTGGGGTTCTTGTTTTGTTAGAACTTAGTGCTGCTTTCGACACCATTGATAATGATGTTCTTATACAGAGATTAGAGATGTTACTTGGGACTACAGGGACTGCCTTAAATTGTTTTAAGTCCTACTTATCTAATAGAAATCAGTTTGTACACGTGAACAACAAGTCCTCTGTGTACACTAAAGTAAGTTACGGAGTTCCTCAAGGTTCGGTGCTAGGTCCAATTCTCTTCTCTGAGGAAATACTCTGTTAATTTTCATTGTTACGCTGATGATACACAGCTTTATGTATCACTGATATGGAGCCATAACAGTGACAGTAAGAATTGGCATTGAAAAGGAAACTTGGTATTGAAGAAAAACTTGCATTGTCACTGAAAAAAGTATTGGTATTGTAAAATGTTGAACTGGCACTGAAAAAAGTATTGGCATCGTAAAATGTTGAATTGAAAAATAAAACACAGACACTAAAAAAATATATTTTTTAGGATGCTTTTTGTTTTATGTTGTTTTTCAATTCCAATGTTCTGATTTTCTTTATATTCTCTGTTATTTCAGCTTCAACAGGTAGTCAGTTTCAACTTTCTGGTTTTCAGTTAGTTTTTTTTTTTCAGGCTTCAATCTTACTGGCACTGTTTTGACGTGGGGGGGTGGGGGATGGGTGATGTGCGAGCATGCACTTCCAGGCTTTGAGGGGAGGAGAGCGCCCTCTGTTGGTGTACAGTGACCTGTTGTCCCTGTGGCCGTAATCGTATATTTTTCAATTATTTTATATTTAAAATCACTTTATGCCCCCCCCCCCCCCCCCAAAAAAAAAAGCAGGGTTATCTATGTTTGGTCCATAAATGCTTGCAATAGTTACTGGATTATTGTTAACTGATATGTTTATAATGATAAATCTACCTTCTGGGTCCGAAATTGTGGTATTATGGGTAAATTTGATTTTTTGTGTATCAAGATGGCAACCCCTCTTTGTTTTGAGTTATAATGGGCTGAGAATATTTGGGTATATTGTTGAGATCTTAAAGTATTGTAAGTAAGTGGGGTTAGATGGGTTTCCTGTAATAGGCATATGTCTGCATTTAGATGAGTCAAATGGTTTAATATTCTAGTTCTTTTTGTTTGAGAACCAACCCCTCGTACATTCCAAGTTATTATATTGACTGATGTCATACAGCAAAAATTACAGTTTCAATAAGAAAACAAACAAACAAAACAAACAATTTCCAACAATATAAAAGTGCACAAAATACCAGTGGAACAAGCATCAATATCAGTGCAGCGTGAGATCACCAAGGTGCGTTTAATTCATACATACATTATGTTGATCGTAGGCGGGCGGGTAAACGTTGATTCGGTGCGGGGTGTGGGGTCTCAGAAGAGCCAGGGGGTCACGGTACAGCTGTCCATTGACGTATAGTTTGTCGACGCTGATGATTGCCTTTTTGCCTTCAGTTACGAGTTGTTTGCGGATGGGGAAGAGCCTTTTGCGCCTGTCCAATTTTTCCCGTGGGTACTGGTCGTTGATCCCAAAGTTAGTTCCTTTCAGCTGCCTCCCTTGCTTCTGAACAAGTTCTTTGTGTTTGTAATGATCAAGTTTGGGGACGATCGGACGGGGTCGGTTGTTGCCTACTTTTTTCCCTCCGAGTCGGTGAACGCGATGAAAAGTAATGTTTTTAGCTGTGCCTGGGTGGATTTTCAGTTGAGTAATCATGAAGTCCTGAACAAACTTTTCTGGAGTGTCCAGAGAAGATCAAATTATCCCTCATGCTGCGTGCTTGAAGGTCGAGTATGGATTCTTTGATGGCTTTACTTTCGGTCGTGTTTGTGGTAAGCTGTGTAGTGAGGTTTTGTACCGTGATTTGTAGGGATTTGTTTTCTTTAGTGAGTGTTTCTATCTGCTGCTGACTGAATTCTTAGCTGTCACGGAGGGATTTTAACTCGTGAAGAACCTCAATCAGTGCAATTCTGGCTTCGAGTCCTGTCAGTTTGGAGTCGATGGACATCAAAATTTCGCTCACCTCTGTGCAGCAGGATGTCTTTTGTGGTGTGGACTGAGAAGACCCAGCGCTGTCCGGACGTGAACGCTTGGGTGAGGAGGTGGATTTTCCTTTCATGTTTCCGTGTCTGGTCATCGCGCAGAAGCGGTTAAAGCAGTCGTCTATGTATCCCTCTATGCCTTCCAGGTTGGTTGTTGTTATATTTTTCTATTGTAGAGGAAAAAAAATTCAAAAAGAGTACTTTATTGTCTTTGTTTTCGTTCGAGAGTAGTGTTCCTGCTCAGCAATAGGGCGCCGCAATGTTAAATCACGCATGTGATCTCTTGAGTGTCTGTTTTTAACTGAAACTTGGCTGGGTACAGATGCTCCAGTTGTTCTCACTGAGGCCTCCCCACCTAATTTTAACTTTGCTTTTTCTACAAGGAGTGGTAAAAGGGGAGGTGGCACTGCTTCAATTACAATGAACACTTTGGCCACCAAACCTGTTTTATTTCAACAATATACAAGTTTTGAATATCACTCCATTGTTTTTAACAATGGAGTTGTTAAACTGTCACACATTTTTTATGTGTGACAGTTTACAGGCCACCAAAAAAGTGCAGCCTTTTTATCCGCCAATTCTCAGAATTTGTATCTATTCTACACAATTCATATGATATGATTATTTTAACCGGTGATTTTAATCTACAGATAGATAATATTTTAGACCCCATTTCCAGGGAATTTTTAAATGTTCTTAACTATATGGATTTTAAACAACACGTCATGCACCAGACACACATCAGAGGACACACCCTGGACCTGCTCATCACCTATGGCCTGTCTGCCAGTGTGAGATGCTTTATGAAGTTTTCTCCCCTGTGAAGCCCACCACATGTCTTTTAGATCCAATTCCATTTTTTAAGTCATTTTATGGATCTTTTAGAGAAGAGCTCTTAACTATGATTAATTGCTCTCTTCAGACGGGGGTCTTTCCGGCTGTGTTTAAAGCGATATTCTGGGATGGAACAAGTTGGGTCCTATCACAAGGTTTAGGGCAGAAGTTACCCCTACAGCAGTGTTTCTGTGCAGCAGAAGCCCAGGGTGCCTGCACCAAACCCGAAAAAATCTGAAATAGGGCTGCATTCACACTTTATGTAGAGAATTTTCAGCGCATTACTTTCACACAAAAACACCGCTAAATAAGGCTGTAGTCCTCATCGTGTCGTAAAACGGCGCTACCTCCGCTGCAGAGCCACAGCTGGCTACGAGGTGCTCGCCACTTAGTGTATCAGTCCGCGCGCGGCGTGCCAGATATAAACAAACGCAGGTAGTCTGCCAAGACGAAGAGTATTCTGTTGGAGATAATGGTGCGTTTTTGTGCTTACCTGGGATGCGAAAACAAACAAACCTCCTGGACACCATACAAGTTTCACCATGTACCATCGATAAACCGGGATTTACAACAACTGTGGCTCGTAGCTCTGAGTATGGACATCAACACTCCAACACAAATGTTGTCAGTTCTTTGCGTTTGCAGTCAACATTTTTCTCAAGAGGATTATCGACCCCCTCCTCCAAACAAGAAGGATGTGCACATGCTAAAGCGGAATGCTGTACCTAGGCCAAGGGTAAGTACTGGGTTATAAAAATAAGGACATTATTATGTCTAATGTGAAAGAATTGGCTTAAGCAAAATTATTTGAGTATGCTACATTGAAAGTAATTAGAGCAGTCATTTTCCATGTGCAAACTCGCACCAAGTAATCAGAATCTGATTATTACTGTTCCACAGCCATGTACATCGCCACCAAGTTCTGTAGAAACAACATCCACAGGGGGGGGGGGGGTACACATGTGTGTTTGTGTGTGCCTACACCAGTAGCTGTAAGCAAGCAATCTGAACTGTCATGCAAATTTTACATACAATAAATAGTATATAAATAGTATGTAATACGCTGGTCTGTTATAGGTATCAAGAAAAAGGTAATGTCTGCTGGAAAAAAAAAAGGCATGTCAAGATTTGCTACCATGGATGAAGTCTATTGCAAATCACGTGGTTTTCCCGTCAGACTTGTGGTGGCGATGAAGCGGTAAGGCTTTTTTTTTTTTATCCCAGCAATGCTTTGGCAAGGCAGTGCTTTAGTATAGTTCTCTAAAATTCTAAAACATTTCATTTGGTAAATTGGGATTCTTTTTTTTTTTTTCAATTATTTTTATTAATTTTCCAACTTATGGGATTAGTACAGAAAAATATACAAGGAAATAACAGATATCAAACAAGGGTCGTTTCCAACTGTAATAAACCTTAACAGTACAGAATGTCTCATTGAAAACCAGTATGTTAGAGACCAAATACCCATTCCCTACACAGAAAACTCATTCAGTCTTACTCATTCACACCACAAGAGACAGATAGACAGACAGACATTGTTAGAGTATTGACAAGAAAAGGAGGGGGGGGGTGACAGAGAGAAAAAAACAAACAAACAAACAAAAAAAAAACAAAATTAAATATTAATATAAAAATTAAACAGAATCAGTAGCTCAGTATTTCATTAGTTTTCAGCATCAATGTGTAAAGTATGTATGTGGAGCAAAAAAGGCTGCCAGATTTTATGGAAGGCCTGTATCGAACCCCTAAGGGAGAATCTGATCTTCTCAAGTCTTACACATTTTAAAATTTCTTGAATCCAGCTATTGTGTGTGGGTGGAGGAGAGCGAGTCCATCTAAGCAGGATAAGCTTCCTTGCAAGTCAAGTAGTGAAGGCAATTATGTGTTGTCAAAATCTAACTGAAGGAAAGAGGAGCTGAATAGTTGATAAAAGTGACTGGGAAAGGTGCTGGCATCCCGGTGCCAGGTGCCTCAACTGATATCACCTTTGATGGCCGATGATGACGTTCTGGTTCCTGAAGCCTCCTCTGGTTGATCCTTCATATTTGTCGATTGTAACCAGCACTGGCACTAACCACCCGGTGCTAGGTGCTCATACTTGCATTAACCTGTGTGGGTGATGATTGTGGATGGCAAAGGCACTGGCATCCCGGTGCCAGGTGCCTCAACTGATATCACCTTAGGTGGCCGATGATGACGTTCTAGTTCCTGGAGCCTCCGCTGGTTGATCCTTTATATTGTTTGTTGTAGTCAGCACTGGCACTGACACTCTAGTGCTGGGTACTCATACTTGTATGACCCTGTGTTGTTGATGAGAGAGGTTGGCAAGGGTACTGACATCTCGGTGCCAGGATATGACACAAAGTGAAACAAATGAAGCAGTATGATGTTATGCCCTCTGAAGACAAATGCCGGCTTCATTGTGCCCCACTGGATAGCTGACAGTGATTGTTGATAGTATACAGCACAGGCACTGCCATGCCAAAGATTTGATACAAAGTGTAACTTATGAAACAAAACAATTGGATATGCTGTTTGATGCGCAATGATAATGTCCCAATGCCTGGAGCCCCTGCTAGGTGATAGGGATGGAAATCTCCATCCCCAGGACAATACGATATGCATCTCGATATGTAGGCTACAGTACGATACACTAACCATTCACATTAAGCATCTACCAATTCAGGATGATCCGATTTATATCTTCCTATCACGATGCAATCAGGATGCAATCATGATGCAATAACGATGCAAGTCTGTGCAAATTCAACTCAACTTTATTGTTCCTTCAAGACCACTTCAGACCACTTACAGTAGGCTACTTAAGCAATCAGGAGGTGTGTTTGTCAACATAAAAAAGTAGGCCTATTTCACAAACAGGGACACAGGCCTAACAGTAGTGGAGCTCAGCCTTCAAAGCTGTCATTAACAATTTAGACTAAACATATAAACAGTCAGGAGCACTTTCAAAAGGCTGCCCCAGCAGTGGAGCCAGTGGATTATTTGTTAAACATAAAACAGTCTTTCCTGTCACAAACAGGTCTGTCATAACTAAAAAAAATAAAGACTAGACCTACATAAACAACGCCAGCCTTACCATTATCATAACAGTTAACTTAAGAAAAATGTCTTTTTTTAAGGTTTTTCTTCATGAATACCAACTGATCTAGTGTGTACTGGAGTAGTCCGGATGTGCTTCTTCTTCTCTGGCATCCTTCCCCGGGTGTTGATGTTCAGTGACTAGTGACGCCTACTTCGCCTAGTGGTGACTGTGAGTAGGTGAATCAGAGTGTGTTGTCGTTCCGAAATAAACAGTCCACTCGTGAGAATTTAACGGCTGAGAGATAATTATGGAAGTGAATTGACTGAAAATAATGATTTTAAATTTTAAAAAATATATATATAATAACATGACATCGGAATTTACCGATGCAAAGCTTTTACAAGGCGATGCATTGTGTTTTCAGCCCAGTTTCTAATCTGATGTACACCACTCCAACCGATGCAATTGACCATAGACCCTCGCATCAATGCACTGATTGCGCATCGGATAAAATGCCCATCCCTACTAGGTGGCCCTCGATAATGTTGTTTGTAATTGGTACGTGCACTGACATCCCGGTGCCAGGATATGATACGAAAGTGGAATGAAGCGGTATGATTGAATATAATGTGAAGGGACGTGATTTACTAAACAAATATACGCCAAGGTGAGGTTCGACATGATACGATGCATGATAATTTGACTTGATTTGATAAGCCTCGATAGGATTGAATATAGAATAATATTTGAATCAAAAAACTTTAGTGTTAAATGGAGCCATGTGATACGACGAAACAATGTAATATGCAAAGTTGCATCAGATACAATGCCATTTAATACAAACATTTATGCACAATGATTTGACGTGATTTGATGAGTTACCATACAATAAAACAGAGCAATGTGAATTTATGTAATTTAGTGTTACACAGAAGTGTGATACGATGAAACAAAGTTAGAAGTACAATTGCATAAGATGCCATTAAATAAAAGAAATGATGCACCTTGATTTAACACGGACATTCTGACTTGAAAACGAAAAATTTGTCTTTGCGTATTCAAGTCGAAGCACGTTCAGGCGGAGACGCTGAAGAACGATGCAGTTAACATGCCAGTTCAGTAGATGGCGGTGTAGGTTTGCAGAGAGGCAGCGCTGCCACAATACATGTAAGAAGAAGAAAACTTTCACGAACAAATGGTGAGTGGACGCACAAAAACCCTGGAGATTCTATTCTGGACAACAATCAGGTCGGACAACAATTCTGACTGGATAGTTTTGTCTGGAGAACAAACTGAGCACAAGTTGTTGTTCCTGGTAAACGTATGCAGCCTTAATGTGAAAGAGTGCTGCGCATGCGGTGATGACAGTGTTTCAACCTGAAACGCTCTGATTCAGGTTTACACGAAGCTGAATGGGGGAGCGTTTTGAAAACTCTCCACTCTGGAGCCTGTTTTCAAAAGATTCCAAAGGACCTCTTTCACAATACATGTAATTTTGCCCACAGCCCAATTTTTTGTTTATTGTGTGGTATTTGTAGTACACCCAGGGCCTGTACTATGACCTATTTTATGATCATTGCCATAGGTGTGAGCCAGGGTGCACACTTTACCCCAAAACTTACTCAAACACAAATAATAAATCATCAAATTGGGTCAAATCACCTTCACTGAAGTCTGGTGCATCTTTTGAAATCAAATGTAAAGCTAAGTATTACAATTGAAAGAAGTTATTGAATTTTAACTGAAAAAAAAAAAACGTTTTTTTATGATTTTTTCAACAAATTCAATTCTTTAGAGATGTGTCTGACCAACTTACAGTTGCTGTACCACTAAAATACTTACAAATTATTTGGCCACATATATATTCTCAAAGTGGAAAAAAAATCATCCAATTCTGAGACCGGTAAAGTTGTTCAATTAACTACAGGCACTGTCTTTTAATCCTTCATCACAAGTAAGAAACCTGGGTGTAATATTTGACTCTGAGCTGACTTTTATTCCTCACATTAAGAATATAATGAAAATAGGTTTTTATCATTTAAAGAACATCGCCAGAGTCCGCCCCATTCTCCCTCTGGCTAACACGGAGATGCTAATGCATGCTTTTATCACCATTTGTATTGACTACTGTAATGCCCTACTCTCTGGTCTTCCAAAAAAGAACATCTCAGGTTTTCAATTACTTCAAAATTCAGCAGCACGTGTCGTGACTAAGACCAGAGGGCGGGCCCACATTACTCCAGTTTTAGAATCACTGCATTGGCTCCCCGTGTGTTTCAGGATTGATTTTAAAGTTCTTTAATTGGTTTTAAAATGTCTTAATGGTCTTGGGCCTTCTTATCTTTCAAAACTTCTTTTACCCTACGAACCCTCGCGGACCCTGTGCTCCTCCGGCAGTCGGCTCCTAGTCATCCCAAAAGTCAGGACACACTCTCACGGCCAGTGGTGTAAAGGAACGAAGTAATAGTACTTAGTTAAAGTACTTAAGTATGTTTTGGGAGTATCTATAAGTTACTTGAGTTTATATGTTTTTTGCAACTTTTACTTTTACTTCACTACATTAAAAATTAAAAAATGATACTTTTACTTTGTTACATTTAAATTGTCAACTTACTCGCTACATAATAAAATGTGAATATAAATTATACTTATTTTCACATTTTATTTTGAAGAGGACCGCACGGACTGTTAGTGCTCTTGCACGAAGCTGAACACACCTCTGCCTGCCTCTGCAGCCTGTGAACGACTGTTTAGCATTGCAGGACTTGTATTCAGCCCGCTAAGAGCAAGACTGAACTCAAGCAATTTTGAAAATCAACTTCTGCTATAGATGAACCGCAAGTTTTTGGACTTTACGTAAGGGAGGAATGGAGAGAGGGAGTAAGAGGTGAAGGGAGCTGAGGGAGGGAGGAAGAGTTAAACTTTATAAAGCTTGGGAGAGCAACAACTATTTGTACCTGTTCTCTTTGTTTGTACTTTTACTTTTAATACTTAAGTACATTTAATAGTAGCTACTTTAAGACTTTTACTTAAGTGATTTTTTAATGAGTGACTTTCACTTTTAGTTGAGTACATTTTATATATGGTATCTTTACTTTTACTCAAGTATGGGTTTCAAGGACTTTTTACACCACTGCTCACGGCTTTTCAGTCTTTTCAGTTTTATGGCTCGCGACTGTGGAACAGCCTGCCATAGGACCTCAGGGCCGCAGAGAATGTTCATATTTTTAAGAGCAGGCTCAAGACCACCTTTTTAGCTTAGCTTTTAATTAAGGTTTTATTTATTACATTTATTTATATTAGGTTCCCACTTTGTTTTTATGTATGGATTTTACTCATTTATTATCTCAGTGTTTTAGTAGTACTATTTTAGGGTCTAGTTCTTAGTTTTTATTGATATCTTAGTTTTTACTCATTTTGTTCTTTTATCATTAGGATCTCCAGTGTTTCCTCTGTGGGAGCCCTCTGCGCCTCTGTGGTCGGCTATGGCTGCAGGACTCTGTCTCGTAGGTTCCTGGAGGAGTTTTGAGGTCCATCATCTCTCCTCTGGGTTCTGCGTCAGTGTCCTGTGGCTGTGGTAGACTCTCAGCTCCTGGTGCAGACGGATCCTCTCTTAGTTTCTTTCACTATTTTAGTCTGTGTGTGTATGAGTGTGTGGGGGTGAGTGTGTGTACATGTGTGTGTCTGTTAGTGGGTACGCGTGTGAGTGAAGGCTTTTGTCCATGCGTGTGGGTAATTTACGTACAACAGGGGTGGGAAGGTGGGTTTTAGGGAATGTTTTTAATTTTCTCAATGTGAAGCACTTTGAGTTACATTGATTGTATGAAAGTGCTTTATAAATGTTTGTTTGATTGATTGATTGATTTACTGCACACGATGAAGGGCATAGTGATGCCTTTGCTGACTTCTAGTGGACATGATGTGAACTACAGGAACTTTATCGGAACACAAAAACATATAATTGATTTTCATCTTATAAAGCTTCTGCCAGTGTTTGACAATATAAATTTGGAGATTTCACAATCTTCAAATTCATTTTCAGTTTATTTCTATCCACAAAGGTTATCACATTCACACTCTCAACCCTCTGAATCCCAAACCATTTCTGAGCCTTTTCTGCTTCTGTCATATTTTTACTCACTGTTGTCTCATTTTTCTCTGTAAAGTGAAGTCCAGCAACTCTATGGATTCAGGACAACCATGGCTATAAGCTGATGTAACTCATTTATGTCTTTATGCAGTGTAACAAAATTTAAAGGCTGTAAATCAACAGAAAAAAGAGAAACGAAATTTTAATTTTTCTAAATTTTCTGATTTTTAAAAATTCTAAAAATAAGGTGGGAGTATATACAACACACTTTCAGGTACCCTCATGCATAAGGAACACTGGAAAAAAGTGGTGTGGTTCTACCTTTACAGCAAATACACATTCTGGGACCGTATAAGTTGATTGGAATTATAGGCCGTTTTTGCTTCTGTCACATTTTTACTCACTGTGGACTCATTTTTCACTGCAATATCAAGTTCTACACCTCTATGTGCTCAGGAGAACTAGGGGCTGAAGCCAGATATAATTCAACAATGTCTCATAGCAATATAACATAACCAGAATACAAGAAACTATTCAATAAAGAAAAACGGACAGTGAAATTTTCTGAATATTTATTTTCAGGACAATAAAAACTGTGAATAACTATGTACAACAGGTGAAAAGGTAAACAGGACTCCCTGAAACCGTTTGGGGGGGTCCTGCTGCCCTGAAACAGTCTCTGGAGACACAGAGCCGACGTATGGAGCATGCTGATTGGTGCTGAACAGATCCAAGCTGATATGACACCAGGCAAATGGAAGGCAATATTCAAATAATTCTTTAGAAGTAAACACAGGACGTATATCGATCATTCAAGGCTTGTTGAAAGCTGTAAGATGTGTAAAACTATTTAGTTTTTGAAGAATTGAGCTAGAGCAAACTGTTTATTTTCTGCAGATTTTTGAATTGGACGTGTGAATAAATGCGATGTTGACGGCAGTCTCGCAAAATCATCGGTCTTTTCCGGCATTGTTCGGAATGTTGCCGACGTCATGTGTGATACATTCAGGTACCCTCGGAAACTTGAGAATCTGACGATAACGCCCGTTTTCAGGCTGCGGCCTGTGGGAAGACGGGGCAGGACGTCCAGCCCCGTCCACAAAGGTCCGGCTCCGCCCAACAATTCCAAATATAGGGAATTGTTGGGCGAGGCAACCCTAACCCTAACCAGTTTGGATGTGGGCGGGGCTGGACTTGTGACGTAGGTGACATAGTTGGGGCTGGATGTCTAGCCCTGCCTTCCCACAGGTCGTAGCCGTTGGTACTTGACTTTTCACGGCTTTTTAATAGGACAAACGGTTTGTAAATGCCAGTCGTTTTAAAATAAGTGTATTTTGAACTGCAGGCGGGTTTGGGATCCAGAGGGTTAATTCACAGAAAGGCTCTGCCCTACACAAGGATTTAACTAGCAACCTCCTTGCTTTTTCCTTTATGCATATATAATATGTTCATATGTCATTTTTTTCCATCCTTTTTTTTTTGAAAAATCCAAAGACCATGCAAACTGAGTATATAAACATATACAGATAAGCTTAATTTAGATAGAACTTTATTAATCCCCTTGGGAAAATTTCCTCAAGAAAGTTAACAAATACATAATTGCATAGATATTTACAATAAGCCATGAACAAAGGAGGAAAAAAGAAATCATATAATGAAAGTGAGTGAGTAAATCATGTGTAAATAAGTGCAAACTAAATTAAGCAATGAATAATTTAGAGACCAAAGATGTATAAAAAATAACCTGTAAGAAAAACGTGATAGCGTTTGTTGTACATATTCTGCATTATCTCCGTTTGGGATTTGAAAATGACGCATTTTTGATCCCTGGATCCCTGAAGCTCTTTAAACACCACAGATACAATCTGGCTGTACTGCGGTTGCGCAGGGATTGATTGACACATGGACAGACCTATCAGCGGCGGGCTTTAACGTGCATTCCAGAATTTTCTATTGGCTGTCGGTTTCTGATTTCAGTTCCTAAAATGGCGACGGCGCCAACTGTGAACGTTTAATGTTTAACAACATTTAGCATTTCTGTTTAGAAAATCATATTTTTTGTTGATTCAGAAAGGACCTCAGGTGAAATAGATCCCCACAAAAATAATGTGATTCAGCTTGAAGTGCAGTGTTTATGGAACCACAGCAAAATGTTGAATATTTTTGGTTTCTGGCATGCATGCTTTAAAATTGATTAAGTTTGATTTTTGGGAGAAATGACAGCCCTGCAGGTCACTCTACATTAGGGCCACTTGTTTTGACTCTTCCTCTGAATGTAAATAACTGTTTCTGATTTGAGAGATCCTACAATTTGCAAAAAAAGGCCCTTTAACAGTGAGTAGGATCTAAAAATGGCCTTTTTTTGATTACCAAATTTTTCTAACCCAAAACATTTCAATCAATGCTTCACCAGTACTTTTCTGTTCTTCATGTGAGACTCAACACCTCACATTACCCTGGTGTGCTTTATCATGAAATCAAACCACGTTGGCTCAGCGTGGTCTTATTTCCACCTTTATCTTCAAATGTCACGTAAAAACAGACAGAGATGACTGACACCATTACTACTTCCTGCACGCTTGCAGTGGGCGCGCAGAACAGGAAACTATAAACCAAACATGCTGTGATTCTGCCTGAGGAGAAGACGCACCTTTACTCAGAGATTTTCACTCCTAACTCTCCAAGAAAATGAACAGCACACAGTGTCAGCGTGTCAGCTTTGACTTTTCAGGACGATTCCTGCCTCCTGTTTACATTCTGGTGTTCATCATTGGTGTAGCAGCCAATTGCTGGGGACTCAAGTCTTTAGTGCACAACTGGAAGAAGCTGGGTAGCATCAACCTGTTTGTGCTTAACCTTGGACTGGCTGATTTCCTCTACCTGCTCACACTCCCTTTTCTGGTGGTGTACTACTTAATGAAAAGCAAATGGATCTTTGGGGAGGTTTTCTGCAAGGTGACGAGATTCTGCTTCAACCTGAATTTGTACGGCAGCATCGGATTCCTCACCTGCATCAGCGTGTACAGGTACCTGGCGATCGTCCACCCAATGAGGGCGATGGGGAGGATAACGGTCAAACACTCGGTGACGATCTCCGTGTTGGTTTGGGCCATTGTGAGTGCTCTCAGCCTGCCTGACATGTTCTACCCCAAACATTCTGGAAACAAGACTGAGAAGTGCTATGACACCACCAGTAAAGTCCACCTGGAGAACTACCAGAAATACTGTCTTGGTTGGACTCTGGTTGGGTTTGGCGTCCCGCTTCTCATCATGCTTGGTTGCTATGGACACACAATAGTCATCCTCTGTCGCACAAATACCATCGATAAGGCACTGAAGAAGAAAAGTTTAAGGCTGTTGTTCATCCTCGTTCTTCTCTTCTCTGTTTGCTACATCCCATACCATGTACTGAAGAACCTGAACCTTCTGACAAGAGTTTTAGACAAACGTCGGGAGTGTCGTGGATGGTTTAACGGAGTCTACATTGCTCGCCAGATCAGTCGTGGTCTTGTGTCCCTGAACAGTGCTCTCAACCCTCTGGTTTACCTCCATGGACATGAAAATATCAGGGCTCAGCTCAGGAGGCTACTGCAGCGGATTCGGAGGAGGTTTGGCCGAGTCTCTTCATCAAACTCCAGAATTGTTCCAGAATTGACTCAAATTACACACGAAATGTAACACACAAAAAATTGATAATTCTGTTGAGTTAATGCTTGAAAATGTTTGCTCTTTTTCCATTTAACTTATGATTTATAAAGGAGAGACCATGCTTAAAGTTGAAAAAAAATCCAGTTGAGAATTAATAACAACTCGCCCAAAGGATCAATATAGTTTGTCTTTATTTTTTCAATATGTATGTATGTATGTATATATATATATACATATATATATGTTTACATATATATATATATATATATATATATGTTTACATATATATATATATATACGTATGTATGTATATATATATATATACATATATACACATATACATATACATACATATACATATGTATATGTATATATTTACATATATATGTATACATATATACACGTATACATAAATATATATATGTATATATATATATATATATATATATATATATATATATATATATATATATATATATATATATATATATATATATATATATATATATATATATATATATATATATATATATATATACACACATATATATACATATACATATATATGTACCTATATATATGTATATGTACCTATATATAGCCGGCTACAAAACTACGATACTAAGTTTTCCAAAAATTGCTCATTGTCACACATCAAAAACTACCGCTACATAACTGGAAAGACATAGATTACCTCGTCACTTTGCATCCTGTAAGTTGTTGAAAAAAGAAGTTGTGAAGCAATGCAGAGTTCTGAGGAAGGTCCGAGCTGTATTCATTAGCATTTTTGTTAGCATCAACAACCACACCCTTTGGCTTGTGGTGCGTTCCAGTTGTAGTCGGAAGTTGGAATTTCTGAGTTCGTAGTAGAAAACTACCACTGGAATTTCCTACTGGGAACTCGGTGAAACTTCACCAACCCCGAGTTGACAATCAAAGATGGATGCCCCCAGTGTGAACAGTTGTTTAGCTCCTGTAATAATCAGTTTATTTGCACATCTGACTGGGGTGTGTCGCTCTAGATCAGCTGTATACATAGTATTGTTAGACTTATATTAACAAAAATGCTGCCATAGTGATAATCACATTTTTCAAGTGATATTTGTGAACAACAACGCAGGGCGTGCTAACAACAGCTAACAATAGCCTGGTAGATCGGCATGTTTTTTCCGACTTCAACTGGAACGCCGATAAGTCGGAAATGATGTCACTCCCAGGTCCGAGGTTACTGGAACGCAGCATTACGACAGTCGCTGCGCTTGCTCATGGGTAGCAGAGTCTTAATGTCACCGGAAACAGATTCTCCTCAGAGTCCTTTAATTAATTCCCACCACTAAGTCAGAAGAAAGAACATAAAATAGAAAGCATTTGGAGCACAAACCTCCACCAGGGTAACTCACATATTGGTGTTACATCTGTTAGCACTAGCTCGTTGAAAATCAACTAAAATTGTAAAAAGAATGTCATGGAAAAAAAGAATCTGGGATTGTATTTTTAAGCCATATCGCCCATCCCTAGCTCAAATTTTACTGTCTTTTACCGTCTTTTATTGTCTTTTATCTCTGTCTTAGTTTGGCTTTACTGTTTGTTTTGCTTTACCTTCTTTTACTCCTTTTTGTTAATTTATTAATACTATTATGTGCTATTAATTATGATTTTATCTTATTAATGATTCACCTTTTTACAATTTTTTATAGATAATTTTTAGACCTTTTTAATTGTCTTATCTCTTGCTCTTGTTTATTACTGTATTTTATCACCGCCATTTATTTTTTATTATTTTGTAATTTTATCATTCTTGTTCATTTCATGTTTTTATATTTTCTGACCTGATTTCTGCTTTTACCCCCTTCTTATTGCGTTTCCTATTCTTGCTGATTTTATACTTTTTTGTCTGGTCCTCATGGTCTCTTTTTATGCTGCATGGTTCTTGTATTGTCTGGGTTCCTGTAAAGTATGAAACACAGTATTAACACAGTATCCACCGTCCGCACTTTTAAACAATGTTTTTAAAAGCGCTATATAAATAAGATTATTATTATTATTAAATGTTTGACATATGTGTTGGTTTTAGCCTGAAAACATGAGGAACACTTATTTAAAATGAAAACTGATATGAGAGATGATATGAAAGTTACACATATGTTTGAACATTTTGTGATCATAATGATTTTATGGAATTTGGCTTTAACATGGTGTAAAGGTCAGGGTCTACCATTCAGGCCCAGCTAATGTTAACTCTCTGACACATTTAAGATCAATTTTCATTCAAGCACCATTGTAATAAAGGAATGTGCTTGTAAAAATGTAGCATATTAGTGTTAATTTTTGACATTATTGTAAAGTCACTGGATTGATTTTGCTCTGCCAATTTAACATTTACATCAAAATGATTTTCTTTCAAGCTCTGCTGACCATTTCATATTTTGTTGTATATTATAAATGTTCTGTTGTTAATTATATTTATGATGCCACATTTTTGCAAGGCAGTATATTATTATGTGTTTCATTGTGTTTATTATCAATATGAAGAATTATTGTTATGTAAGTGCAATGTTTGGTATTTTTTGGTATTGTGCTGTCTGTAATTATTGAGTTTGTTAGTTGTCTTTTTGTATTTATTGTTGTTTTGGTTTAAAGGCCCAACTAGGGCCAGGCAGATGTTCATACCGTTATATCTAAAGTCCATTTCTTTTCATTTAACTGCTGATAAATGAAAAAGCTTTTGTAGACGAAGTAGTGAGTTTCTAAACTTTTTGTCACCTTGTAAGATGAAAGAACTGCATGCTGTGGCGGGAGATGATGCTATTTTAAAAAAAAAACGAAGTTCAGTTGTGCGTATGAAAACTGTGTACAAATAAATGTTTCATTTCTGCAACACAGCTGCATCTCACTCACTTCAAAGGGGTTCAGAGGAAGACTGAAAAAATACAACAACCTCAAATCAGAGAGCGACCCGGGTTCTTCCGCCCATGTTTAACCGTCATTTATCCAAACACTTCAGTAAAAACCTCCTTATCTTTTAACATCGGTGACGTTTTCTCTAAATGAACCTGCAGGACGTCCTCGCATAGTGACTCGGGCATCTGAAACTGAGAAGTTTGAAAGTATTACTCATGTAGAACTCTCCATGATGGGTTAAGTTCACCCTCTTTCACACCTTTTTTTCTTTAACAGTTTCATTGTTGGGGCCAAACAGATTTTCATTCATCAATCCTCCTTAGTTCAGTGATCGTAGTGTTCAGTGAAGGCAGTGATGTCCTCTTCTGTCCTCCTGCAGTCACCCTATTTTTCACTTTTCTACATATCATGTTTTGTAATCATGTGCGCGAGTTTCTACATTACAGATATCACTTGAGTGCACATCCACTGCTCCCCAGTCAGTGGTTCTGCTTTAAACCACAATTCAGTTATTACTTTTGATAACAGTGATATTCATCTTGTCTTTATACAAGGTGTAAATAAAGTCTCTTTATATAAAAAAAATTACAAAGGCAGTTGATGAGATATAATAAACCACATTTGTTCTATTTTAATCAGTGTTTATTAAAGTTTTTATTCAAATGTTGTGTTTCAGACATTTTGTTAATGGAATGAAAACTGTTAAATGAACCCCTAAAAAATGGCTTCTCCTCATGAGAAGGCACAGTGTGTATCCTGGTTTATTGAGACAAAATCTGATGTGCACTCCCTTGGACTTCTTTCTAAGAGGCTATGTGAAAGATATCGTGCGTGCAAAAAGATATGGGACATTACTTGAAGCGAAGGATTTCTAATGCCATTGCCACCAGTGATGAGGCAATCCTACAGCGAACATGGCAAGAAATCGAGTACCGGTTTTGATGTGCTTCGTGCAACAAATAGTGCCCATGTAGAGGTTTATTGAATGAGGTAAAAAACTTTAATAAACACTGATTAAAATAAAATCTGTTTAAAGGGGACATATCATGCTTGTTTCTCCTTTTCACTATGCCAGACTAGGATGCCTGTAAAGCATTTCTGCCCTTAGTAAAAGTCATTTAGTTCCTTCATTGCCTCACAATAGCGTTCTCAATATCCTCATTTTAGGCCATTATGAAGTGCTTGTTGAAATGCTTGGTCACAAGGCTGACCTAAAGTTACCTCGCAATGTCACAGCCCTTTGTGCTCTGATTGGTCAGTTCTATCAGGGGTAGAGCCAGCCTGTCCTTTTTCTTCTACTGTATTTTCCGGCAGGTTTAAAGCAGCGACCGCGTATTGAGTCCCCCTACAGGCCAGAGCTGGTAATGAGGGGGTGTGAGCGAGGGAGCTTTATACCCCTGCTGCTGGATGTGTTCCTCGGTGAGGGTTTGGGGCTAACGGACATCACAGAGGAGGAAGTGTTTTATCAGATTACTCCAATAAAAAGAAAGGTACCTTGTGACGTCATGACGTTTGAAATCTCGCGGACATCTCGCAATGACCTATTTTCAGTGGCATCAAATCTCGTTCTAGGATATCAGAAAAAATACAGTATCTAATTTTTTGAAAATTAAGGGGGTGTAAGGTCTTGTTTTCAAATTTATTATATTATATGTAAGTATTAAATCATGCATCAGCATGATATGTCTCCTTTAAGATATCTCATCAACTGCCTTTGTTCTTTAAATGTAAAGAGACTTTATGGACACCCTGTATTATATTGTATGCCAGGTTTCCCAAATACAATGTTTTGGGTATCTAATATCCTATTATTGTTTGCAAACTTTGCCATATTTCAACCCAATACCCTTTAAAATTCCTCTTTCATATCTTAAACTCTAAGCCTGACCTCAAGAGTTTTACCAATCAGAGCATGTGGCGAATGTAAGAGGAATCAAAACCAAGAGCTTGAAGTGATACTGTCTGACATTTTGAGTACTTACAGGTACTCCGGGTAGGATTCTTGCACCGTCCATCTTTAACCCTTTAACCCTTGTGGGTAATCGGGGACATTTTTGTCCTTGCAGACATTTTTTTGCTTAACTTTTGGCCATAACTCTGGCAGTGTTACTCAGTATTGAATGACTTTTTGTAGGAAGGTTTTTTTCAAGGAAAGCCTTAAAATTTAAAGTTTGATTTTTGTCAGAGGTCAAAGGTTACCGTAGGACAAATTTACTGCCCTTTGAGGTAATCTGAGGACATTATTGTCCTCTCCCAAAGCTGCTATAAAAACATAACAGATTATTATTTCTTTTTTACTTTTGTTGCTCAAATCATTCAGTCAACTTCAGTTCCAATCAACAATAACATAAAATGACGTAAAGATAACATAAAATGTCGAGCGGTAAGATTTGGTTCAGTATGATCTAGTGTTATGTAGAACCTCGTGATACGATGAAAAAATGTAATATACTGATTATTATTGATTAATAATCAATATATAATTTTATGTTATATGACAATGAAGCAATACTTTATGTTATGATGATACAATACGAGTTGATTGGATGTGATGCCTCTTTATATGAGATGTAAGATATGACATGTTACATTGAAACTGAGATACGGTGGGGACGACTTCCGGGTCATGAAGGAGATGGCAGCATAGAGTGAGGTCTCTCGGCATTAGAGTATTTATTTCAGCCCCATAGATGTATAAAAAGAAATAGTAAATAAAATTAAGAGTACACAGAAGGGGCAAGGACGTCGTCAAAGCAGAAAAACAGAAAACTAGGTCAAAACATGGAGAAAAACAACGAATCGCAGCAACACAAGGGTACTACAGCTACATCTCAACCGCTAGCCTGAATGACGCAGAAATGGATGGAGAGGAAGTACCAGTGAACCTGACTGTTATTCTCAGGGAAATACGTGATTTCAGGCAAGACAACAAGAAGCAAATGGAAGATATAAAAACAGAAATGGCTAAGACTTATGCAAGAGTGGAAATGGCTGAAGCGAGAATATCAGAGACAGAGGAAAGGCTACAAAACGTGGAGGAGGTAACTGCAGAAATGCTGAAGCTACACGAACAGCTACAAGCTAAGCTAACGGACCAGGAAGGGCGCTTGAGGAGGGAGAATATACGGATCTACGGGGTACCAGAAGGCGTGGAGGGTGAAGCCAGAGAGATTATTCCATTCGTCGAGAAGTTAATCAGAGAAAACCTGGATATCCCTGTTACTACGGATCTACAGATTGAGAGGGCCCACTGCGCACTGGCGCCGAGGCCACTGGCAGGAGCACAGCCGAGATCGATCCTTGTTAAGTTTCTCAGCTTTAGGAGGAAGGAAGATGTGATTAAACTGGCGTGGCAGAAAAGGGGCTTCACCTGGAACAACTCTAAAATCTACTTCGATCACGACTAAGCGCCTGCAATCCTGGCGAGACGGCAGGACTACGCGGAGGCACGGAGGATCCTAAAGGAAAACAACATCAGATTCCAGACTTTGTATCCAGCTCGGATGAGAGTGTTTCACGTGAAGGGCACCAAAGTGTACGAGACGGCAGAGGAAGCTACGGCGAACATGGCAGAACGAGGGCTACCAGTAAAGGTGATCACTAAACTGGATTCGCTCCTTGGGAGAATACAGTGGTGGATGTGGCAGCCGACGAGGACGCAGCGCGCACCCAGGGCGGGCGGCGGTGTGCCGGGCTATAAGAAAAAGCTGCAAGTGTTTCGACGTGAACAGACTGAAAACACGGGATGAATGTATCCTTAAAACAAAACGTCTATGGTTTAGGTAAAACGATTGTTGTTTGAAAACATACCCAGAATTAGACGACATAACGAGTTGTAATGTGACAGCTGAGCTACTGGGATTGACTTTTTCTTTTTCTTTTCTACTATATGACTGTCATCACAGCAGAGGGCCCTCCAGCTTTAACTGGAGGCTATCCCTTAGTGGAAAGGAGAGTCAGTGATTTCGATTCACTGATTGAAGTCTTTAAAATTGTTATTTTTTCTTGTGTTCAAAGTGTTATTCATGTTAGGTTAAACTGTTTAGGTTGTTTGTTAACGGGGGAGCAAGTAAGTGTTAATCAAGAGAGGGAGGTGGGGGTGCTTTACATCAGATGATGGGAGACAACATGACAGGTGAGCGAGTGAAAATTATTACTTTTAATGTCAATGGAGTTTTGAATCCAGTTAAGAGAAGTAAGATTCTGTCGAAACTGAAAAAAGAGAAGGCACACATTGCTTTCCTGCAAGAAACACACATGAATGATGCTGAGCATATAAAGCTCAAAAGGATGGGATTTAAACATGTGTTTTTCTCCTCACATAAATCAGGCCATAAGAGAGGTGTGGCTACTCTCATATTAAACACGCTGAATTATGAACACTTATCAGAAGTAAAGGATGATAATGGACGATATGTCAACATCACAGGGCGTATAGAAGGCACTGAAGTAACTTTATTGAACATCTATGTACCGCCAGGAAGTGAGTGGTTGTTTTATAGACACATATTTGATTTAATGGCTAACTCCCGGGGGATGGTTATATGTGGGGGTGATTTTAATATTAGGTTAAACCCCACTATGGATTCATCAAGAGCAATTATTCAAGATAAATCATTAACTAAGAAAGTGAAGGCAATAATGAAGGAATTAGGCATTATAGATGTTTGGAGGGACTTACACCCAAGTAGCAGGGAATATACTTACTTTTCGTTTCCACACTCAGTTTACTCCAGATTAGACTATTTTTTTGTTTTCAGTACAGACAAATTTAAAATTAAGGATTGTAATATTGCTGCAATTGATTTGTGTGATCACAGTCTAGTATCCTTGTCCCTGTCTTTAAACAAGGATTCAAGAAGGTCAAACTGGAAACTTAACTCATCCATTTTAAATGACCCCAAAATAGTAGAGAAACTAAAAGGAGAAATCAACGACTACCTAGAATTTAATGATACAAGGGAAATATCACCAATAATGTTGTGGGACACAGTGAAGGCAGTATTAAGAGGAAAGATATTTCCCTCACTACTCATCTAAAAAAACTAAAAAGGCAAAAATTAGCAGATTTACAGGGAAAATTAAAACAGTTACAACTTAAAGATAGCAACGAAATAAACCCTGAGTTTAGAAATGAAATTAAAGAACTACAAGGAAAAATCAATGATATTTACTCAGAAGAAACACAGCAGAGACTTGTCTTCCTCAAACAAAAAATGTATGAAGCTGGCGGTAAATCAGCAAAGTGGCTAGCATATAAACTACGTAAACAGCAAGAGGAAAATACAATTTATAAAATAAAGAATCCTAAAACAAAAATTACTGAATGTAAAGTTAGAAAAATATTAGAAAGTTTTGAATATTTTTACAGAGAGTTGTACTCACAACCACTTGCTTGTGATGAATCCTTGATTGACACTTTTTTAAACACTTTGGAGTTAGCTCCTCCGGCAGTCGGCTCCTAGTCATCCCAAAAGTCAGGACACACTCTCACGGCTTTTCAGTCTTTTCAGTTTTATGGCTCGCGACTGTGGAACAGCCTGCTGGAGGACCTCAGGGCCGCAGAGAACGTTCATGTTTTTAAGAGCAGGCTCAAGACACACCTTTTTAGCTTAGCTTTTAATTAAGGTTTTATTTTTTACATTTATTTACATTCGGTTCCCACTTTGTTTTTATGTATGGATTTTACTCATTTATTATCTCAGTGTTTTAGTAGTACTATTTTAGGGTCTAGTTCTTAGTTTTTATTGATATCTTAGTTTTTACTCATTTTATTCTTTTATCATCAGGATCTCCAGTGTTTCCTCTGTGGGAGCCCTCTGCACCTCTGTGGTCGGCTATGGCTGCAGGGCTCTGTCTCGTAGGTTCCTGGAGGAGTTTTGAGGTCCATCATCTCTCCTCTGGGTTCTGCGTCAGTGTCCTTTGGCTGTGGTAGACTCTCAGCTCCTGGTGCAGACGGATCCTCTCTTAGTTTCTTGCACTATTTTAGTCTGTGTGTGTATGAGTGTGTGGGGGTGAGTGTGTGTACGTGTGTGTGTCTGTTAGTGAGTACGCGTGTGAGTGAAGACTTTTGTCCATGCGTGTAGGTAATTTACGTACAACAGGGGTGGGAAGGTGGGTTTAAGGGAATGTTTTTAATTTTCTCATTGTGAAGCACTTTGAGTTACACTGATTGTATGAAAAGTGCTTTATAAATGTTTGTTTGATTGATTGATTGATTTACTGCACACGATGAAGGGCATAGTGATGCCTTTGCTGACTTCTAGTGGACATGATGTGAACTACAGGAACTTTATCAGAACCCAAAAACATATAATTGATTTACATCTTATAAAGCTTCTGCCAGTGTTTGACAATATAAATTTGGAGATTTCATAATCTTCAAATGTGCATTTTCAGTTTATTTCTATCCACAAAGGTTATCACATTCACACTCTCAACCCTCTGAATCCCAAACCATTTCTGAGCCTTTTCTGCTTCTGTCATATTTTTACTGTTGTCTCATTTTTCTCTGTAAAGTGAAGTCCAGCAACTCTATGGATTCAGGACAACCATGGCTATAAGCTGATGTAACTCATTTATGTCTTTATGCAGTGTAACAAAATTTGAAGGCTGTAAATCATCAGAAAAAAGAGAAATGAAATTTTGATTTTTCTAAATTTTCTGATTTTTAAAAATTCTAAAAATAAGGTGGGAGTATATACAACACACTTTCAGGTACCCTCATGCATAAGGAACACAGGAAAAAAGTGGTGTGGTTCTACCTTTACAGCAAATACACATTCTGGGACCTTATAAGTTGATTGGAATTTTAGGCGGTTTTTGCTTCTGTCACATTTTTACTCACTGTGGACTCATTTTTCACTGCAATATCAAGTTCTACACCTCTATGTGCTCAGGAGAACTAGGGACTGTAGCCAGATATAATTCAACAATGTCTCATAGCAATATAACATAACCAGAATACAAGAAACTATTCAATAAAGAAAAACGGACAGTGAAATTTTCTGAATATTTATTTTCAGGACAATAAAAACTGTGAATAACTATGTACGACAGGTGAAAAGGTAAACAGGACTCCCTGAAACTGTTTCGGGGGGTCCTGCTGCCCTGAAACAGTATCTGGAGACACAGAGCCGACATATGGAGCATGCTGATTGGTGCTGAGCAGACAGAGGCTGAAATGACACCAGGCAAATGGAAGGCAATATTCAAATAATTCTTTAGAAGTAAAAACAGGACATATATAGATCATTCAAGGCTTGTTGAAAGCTGTAAGATGTGTAAAATTATTTGGTTTTTAAAGAATTGAGCTAGAGCAAACTGTTTATTTTGTGCAGATTTTTGAATTGGACGTGTGAATAAACATTCAGGTACCTCGGAAACCTGAGAATCTGACGACACCGCCTGGCCAGGCTGCGGTGCCTGGGAAGACGGGCAGGACGCCCAGCCCTGGCCTCCACAGTAAGGTCTAGGCTCCGCCCCCTAACAATTCCAAATATAGGAATTGTTGGGCGAGGCAACCCCTAACTCCTAAACTCCAACTAGTTTGATGTATGGGCTGACTTGTAGATTTAGGTGAGAGAAGCTGGGCCTGATGTCTAGCCTCGTTTTCCCACAGGTCGTGAGCCATGGTACTTGACTTTCACGGCTTTTTAATAGACAAACGGGTTTGTAAATGCTAGTCATGAAATAAGTGTATTTTGAACCGCAGGCGGGTTTGGGATCCAGAGGGTTAATTCACAGAAAGGCTCTGCCCTACACAACGATTTAACTAGCAACCCCCTTGCTTTGTCCTTTATGCATATATAATATGTTCATATGTCATTTTTTTTTATCCTTTTTTTTTTTTTTTAAATCCAAAGACCATGCAAACTGAGTATATAAACATATACAGATAAGCTTAATTTCGATAGAACTTTATTAATCCCCTTGGGAAAATTTCCTCAAGAAAGTTAACAAATACATAATTGCATAGATATTTACAATAAGCCATGAACAAAGGAGGAAAAAAGAAATCATATAATGAAAGTGAGTGAGTAAATCATGTGTAAATAAGTGCAAACTAAATTAAGCAATGAATAATTTAGAGACCAAAGATGTATAAAAAATAACCTGTAAGAAAAACGTGATAGCGTTTGTTGTACATATTCTGCATTATCTCCATTTGGGATTTGAAAATGACGCTTTCGTGATCCCTGGATCCCTGAAGCTCTTTAAACACCACAGATACAATCTGGCTGTACTGCGGTTGCGCAGGGATTGATTGACACATGGACAGACCTATCAGCGGCGGGCTTTAACGTGTATTCCAGAATATTCTATTGGCTGTCGGTTTCTGATTTCAGTTCCTAAAATGGCGACGGCGCCAGCTGTGAACGTTTAATGTTTAACAACGTTTAGCATGTCTGTTTAGAAAATCATATTTTTTGTTGATTCAGAAAGGACCTCAGGTCAAATAGATCCCCACAAATATAATTTGATTCAGCTTGAAGTGCAGTGTTTATGGAACCACAGCAAAATGTTGAATATTTTTGGTTTCTGGCATGCATGCTTTAAAATTGATTAAGTTTGATTTTTGGGAGAAATGACAGCCCTGCAGGTCACCCTACATTAGGGCCACTTGTTTTGACTCTTCCTCTGAATGTAAATAACTGTTTCTGATTTGAGAGATCCTACAATTTGCAAAAAAAGGCCCTTTAACAGTGAGTAGGATCTAAAAATGGCCTTTTTTTTTGATTACCAAATTTTTCTAACCCAAAACATTTCAATCAATACTTCACCAGTACTTTTCTGTTCTTCATGTGAGACAACACCTCACATTACCCTGGTGTGCTTTATCATGAAGTCAAACCACGTTGGCTCAGCGTGGTCTTATTTCCATCCTTATCTTCAAATGTCACGTAAAAACAGACAGAGATGACTGACACCATTACTACTTCCTGCATGCTTGCAGTTGGCATGCAGAACAGGAAACTATAAACCAAACATGCTGTGATTCTGCCTGAGGAGAAGACGCACTTTTACCCAGAGATTTTCACTCCTAACTCTCCAAGAAAATGAACAGCACGAAGTGTCAGCGTGTCAGCATTGAATTCCCAGACAGATTCCTGCCTCCTGTTTACATTCTGGTGTTCATCATCGGTGTAGCAGCCAATTGCTGGGGACTCAAGTCTTCAGTGCTCAACTGGAAGAAGCTGGGTAGCGTCAACCTGTTTATGCTTAACCTTGGACTGGCGGATTTCCTCTACCTGCTCACGCTCCCTTTTCTGGTGGTGTACTACTTAATGGAGAGGAAATGGATCTTTGGGGAGGTTTTCTGCAAGGTGATAAGATTCTGCTTCAACCTGAATTTGTACGGCAGCATTGGATTCCTCACCTGCATCAGCGTGTACAGGTACCTGGCGATCGTCCACCCGATGAGGGTGATGGGGAGGATAACGGCCAAACACTCGGTGACGGTCTCTGTGTTTATTTGGGTCTTTGTGAGTGTTCTCGACCTGCCTGACATGTTCTACCCCAAACATTCTGAAGACAACACTACGAGGTGCTTTGACACCACCAGTGAAGACCACGTGGAGGACTATCATAAATACTTTCTTGGTTGGACTCTCGTTGGGTTCGGTGTCCCGCTCTTCATCATGCTTGGTTGCTATGGGCACACAATCGTCATCCTCTGTCGCACAAATACCATCGATAAGGCTCTGAGGAAGAAAAGTTTAAGGCTGTTGTTCATCCTCATTGTTCTCTTCTCTGTTTGTTACATCCCATACCATGTACTGAAGAACCTGAACCTTCTGGCGAGAGTTTTAGACAAACGTCAGGAGTGTCGTGGGTGGTTTAACAGAGTCTACATCGCCCGCCAGATCAGTCGTGGTCTTGTGTCTCTGAACAGTGCTCTCAACCCTCTGGTTTACCTCCATGGACATGAAAACATCAGGGCTCAGCTCAGGAGGCTGCTGCAGCGGATTCGGGGGAGGTTTGGACGAGCCTCTTCATCAAACTCCAGAATTGTTCCAGAATTGACTCATATTACACACGAAATGTAACAAAAATGATAATTCTGTTGAGTTAAAGGTGCAGTGTGTAGAATGTGGCATTTTATACATCCATCGCATTTGGCCAAACAGAAATGGTGAATATAGGAGATATATGTTTCTATTTGTATGTAAAGTCCGTCAAAATAGAAGGACAATCATCCCCATAAAACGTTTGTTTTATTTTTATTTAGTTAGAAAAATCTTTATAAAAAAATTACATTACCACGGGCTGCTGTTTCGTGTAGGCCGACATATTGATCCGCTGTGTTGTCTACAGGTGGAACGAAACAGGAATCTGTCCGCCAGTTCTGAAATCTACCTGGAATGCAGGCGAAGAAGAGGAGAGAGGACGGCGGTGGATGTGTAGAAAGTTTTTACTCTGTCCTAGGGATTTGAACTGTGTGTATAAACACACATGCAACATAAATTGTGTGCTGTGTTCACAATCCCTTTTGGTCTTCACAGTGTTCCGTTGCTCAGCGACGTGACATTTTGGTTACTATTAGGTTTATTCTAGAATCTGAATGCTAGATGTCGTTAAAATGCCAAATTCTACACATAGCACCTTTAATGCTTGAAAATGTTTGCTCTGTTTCTATTTAATGTATGATTTAAAAAAGGAGAGGCCATGCTTAAAGTTGCAAACAAATAACATAAAATCGAAAGCATTTGGAGCACAAACCTCCACCAAGGTAACTCACTTATTGGTGTTACATCTATAAGCACTAGCTCGTTGAAAATCAGCTGAAATAGTAAATTGACTGTCATGGAAAAAAAAAAAATCTGAGATTGTATTTTTAAGCCATATGGCCCAGCCCTAGCTCAAATGTTTGACATATGTTTTAGTTTTAGCCTGAAAACATCAGAAACAATTACTTAAAACAAAACCCGATATGAGAAACTGGAGGAACAGAACACAAAATAAAAAAGTTACACATATGTTTGAACATTTTGTGTTCATAATGATTTTTTATGGAATTTGGCCTTAACATGGTGTAAAGGTCAGGGTCTACCTTTCAGGCACAGCTAATGTTGACTCTGACACTTTTAAGATCAATTTACATTCAAGCAACTTTGGGATAAAGGCATATGCTCATAAAAATTTAGCATATCAATGTTAATTTTTGACATTATTATAAACTCACTGGATTTGTTTTGCTCTGACAATTTAACATTTACATCTAAATGCTCTTCCTTCAAGCTCTGCTGACCATTTCATTTTTGGTTCTATATTATAAATGTTCTGTTGTTAATTGAATTCATGATGGCACATTTTCATGGGCAGTATACTGTTATGTGTTTCATTGTGTGTATTATCAATATGAAGTGTTATTGTTATGTAAGTGCAATGTTTGGTATTTTTTGGTATTGTGCTGTCTGTAATTATTGAGTTTGTTAGTTGTCTTTTTGTATTTATTGTTGTTTTGTGTTTAAAGGCCCAACTAGGGGCGGGTAGATGTTTATACCTTTATATCTAAAGTCCATTTCTTTTCATTGAACTGCTGATAAATGAAAAAGCTTTTGTAGACGAAGTAGTGAGTTTCTAAACTTTTTGTCACCTTGTAAGATGAAAGAACTGCATGCTGTGGCGGGAGATTCTGCTATTTAAAAAAACAGGAAGTTCAGTTGTGCGTATGAAAACTGTGTACAAATAAATGTTTCATTTCTGCAACACAGCTGCGTCTCACTCACTTCAAAGGGGTTCAGAGGAAGACTGAAAAAATACAACAACCTCAAATCAGAGAGCTACCTGGGTTCTTCCGCCCATGTTTAACCGTCATTTATCCAAACACTTCAGTAAAAACCTCCTTATCTTTTAACATCGGTGACGTTTTCTCTAAATGAACCTGCAGGACGTCCTCGCAAAATGACTCGGGCATCTGAAACTGAGAAGTTTGAAAGTATTACTCATGTAGAACTCTCCATGATGGGTTAGGGTTCACCCTCTTTCACCCCATTTTTCACTTTTCTACATATCATGTTTTGTAATCTTACTGTTTCTACATTACAGATATCACTTGAGTGCACACCCACTGCTCCCCAGTCAGTGGTTCTGCTCTATACCACAATTCAGTTATTACTTTTGATAACAGTGATATTCATCTTTTCTTTATACAAGGTGTAAATAAAGTCTCTTTATAATTAAAAAAAATATTACAAAGGCAGTTGATGAGATATAATAACCACACTTGTTTTATTTTAATCAGTGTTTATTAAAGTTTTTATTCACATTAAAATTTTGTGTTTCAGATTTTCTATTAATGGAATGAAACTGTTAAATGAACCCCTATAAAATGAACCAATATAAAAATATAATTCAATTTTCATCCATTACGGTAATGAAAAATCTGTTACGGAGGATGAGAATTTATGTTGCGGTAATGACTGATGATGGAATGATTTTATTTCAAAAGGTTATCAGGACATTACATGACTAGAAAAGCACTCAGAGAGCGCAGACCTCCGTCAACCAGCGTGAAGCTGGCCCCCACCCCACGCAAAATTTCGGGAAAATAGTCCATTTCGTTAGTGCTTCGGTTGTGCTGGTTTGTGCTGCTATGGTTTTTAAGTTATTACACATGATTTTATTGGTCATCCAGAGTTCACCCAGCCCCCCATTTGCTCCAAATGGACCTGAAATGGTGGTGTCTGTCAGTGCTTCGTTTGTGCTGGTCTGTGCCGTAAAAAGTTTTGTTTGTGCTACTACAGTTTTGCAGATATGACACATTTTATTTTCTGGCAATGACGTCATCCAGTCTTCCCTTTGCTCTGATTGGACCCGAAATGATGCCGTTCCTTAGTGCTTTGTTTGTGCTGGTTTGTGCCGTCAAAACTTTTGTTTGTGCTGCTAAGGTTTTATAGATATTACACACTTTATTTTCCATCAATGATGTCAAGACTGGAAATGCTCTCGCCGCTGCTCTTCGTTTGTTTTGGCTGCGGTCACACAAGGATCGGCTCGTGCGGCCTCGCTGAGTGAATCGCTCGTTTGGATTTTAATTCCATGCACCTTCGTATGTTTCTGCGCATTTTTCATACTCTGAGCACCTGGAGTGGCACGTAAAAAATATTTTTTGACTACGGCCAAACAGCATGAATGTTGTGCCGTATTTCTAAATCTTATTGACACGAAGGTGAAACAAAACAGTCATATCAACATTAATAATATACACCTTCACATCTAACGAAATGGACTATTTTCCCGAAATTTTGCGTGGGGTGGGGGGCCAGCTTCACGCAGGTCCTCCGCCAGTGCCACAGTCCTCAGCCATATTGTGATTTTGACCATAGATATTAGTCCAACCTTTATTTCATGTAAATATTTAGATTCCTTGGCCATGGAAACACACCATTAGCAATTGGATTAATAATGATATCTATTTTAGTTCAGTAGTTATTCACAGAAATCACATTTTTCGCCATGGCAGCCAGACGCTGATCCGGATCAACACCAAAATCAAATCAGGTCTTCCTTTTCCCATGCTGAACATTTCCTGAAAATTTCATCCAAATCCGTCCATTACTTTTGGAGTTATTTTGTTCACAGACAGACAGACAGACAGACAAACTCCCAAAAACATAACCTCCTTGGCGGAAGTAACTAATGTTATTTATGTATAAAATTGATTGAAAAGGCACTTTATGCAATTCAGGCTGTTGACAACTTTTCCAAAATCTCAGGCAAGACACAAAAATGACTAGCAAAAGACATCGCTGGCATCGACTCTGGGATGACTTGCTTAATGTCCTCCAGGAAGTACCAGACTTTGTCCCCTGGTATCTTCACCATTGTGGTGAAGAACCGGTTTGGTCCTGCCCTGTACATCATGTCCGCCTCGCACTGCTCAGCACAATCTATATGTAAAGTATAGCATATTAAAGATTTTACTATGTTTCCCTTCATCTAGTTTGGTGAAGCCGGTATGTGTGTATTATAATGTCAACAGTATCAAAAAAGCAACAAAAAATGTGGATATGATACAGGAGCAGAAATATAATTGCTGTGATAACATTTGGGTTGAGCAAGTACCGAAATAAGCATCAGACACAGATAATTTATCTTTCATAGTATTCTTCTATCATATGTCGATTTCTGGAAGGATAGTTGTTCATTGTTTAAGTTTATTTATTCAAGTTAGTAAAAATGTTCTGAAAATTTCTATGCTTCTCGCTTATGATCAAGACATTGATCTAAATTCTCAATTTCTGTGAAAATTTTTCTAATAAATAACAAATATAGAAACTTCTGATCATCATATACACTATATTGCCGAAAGTATTCCCTCACCCATCCATATAATCAGAATCAAGTGTTCCAATCACTTCCATGATCCCAGGTGTATAAAATCAAGCACCCTTTACAAACATTAGTGAAAGAATGGGTCGCTCTCAGGAGCTCAGTGAATTCCAGCTTGGAACTGTGACAGGATGCCAGCCGTGCAACAAATCCAGTCGTGACATTTCCTCACTCCTAAATATTCCACAGTCAACTGTCAGCTGGATTATGAGAACGTGGAAGTGTTTGGGAACCTCAGCAACTCAGCCACCAAGTGGTAGGCCACGTAAACAGACGGAGCGGGGTCAGCGGATGCTTGAGGCGCATAGTGAGAAGAGGTCGTCAACTTTCTGCAGAGTCAATCTCTACAGACCTCCAAACTTCATGTGGCCTTCAGATTAGCTCAAGAACAGTGCAGAGAGCTTCATGGATGGGTTTCCATGGCCGAGCAGCTGCATCCAAGCCTCACATCACCAAGTGCAATGCAAAGCATGGATGCAGTGGTGTAAAGCATGCCGCCACTGGACTATTGAGCAGTGGAGACGCGTTCTCTGGAGTGACCAATCACGCTTCTCCATCTGACAATCTGATGGACCAGTCTGGGTTTGGATGTTGCCAGGAGAACCATACTTGTGGGACTGCATTGTGCCAAGTGTAAAGTTTGGTGGAGGGGGGATTATGGTGTGGGGGTGTTTTTCAGGAGCTGGGCTTGGCCCCTTAGTTCCAGTCAAAGGAACTCTGAATGCTTCAGTATACCAAGACATTTTGGACAATTCCATGCTCCAACTTTGTGGGAACAGTTTGGAGCTGGCCCCTTCCTCTTCCAACATGACTGTGCACCAGAGCACAAAGCAGGTCCATAAAGACATGGAGGACAGAGTCTGCTGTGGATCAACTTGACTGGCCTGCACAGAGTCCTGACCTCAACCCCATAGAACACCTTTGGGATGAATTAGAGCAGAGACTGAGAGCCAGGCCTTCTGGTCCAACATCAGTGAGCTCACCAATGCTCTTCTGGAAGAATGGTCAAAAATTCCCATAAATACCCCTAAACCTTGTGGACAGCCTTCCCAGAGGAGTTGAAGCTGTTATAGCTGCAAAGGGTGGACCGATGTTGTATTGAACCTTATGGATTTGGAATGGGATGGAGCTTAAGTTTATATGCAAGTCAAGGCAAGTGAGCGAATACTTTGGACAATATAGTGTATCAATTTTAGGCTTCAAAGAACAACTTCCTGTTCAAGCACCACCCACTCCTAGGTTGAACCCTGCCCCATCTGGTACAGCTACAGATACATTCTGTTTAGATTAGATTTAGTCGGTTGAACAGATATCAATGAGTGTACTCTCTCATTTCTACAAGACATCTTTGAAGCACACTTGCACGCACACACACATACACAAAAGCCATTCAACATGATCATTAAAAAGGCAGAGTGAATGTGCTATCCACAGAGTTAGGAAATTACAATTTGAGTAATTACATAGTTATTACATAGTAACATTATAAGCTAACAAAATACTGTAAAAAGTCAATAAAATATTCATCAAAATAACTGTTGATTGTCTATTTATAAATCTTGAGGTCTAAAGTAATATAGCATACTAGCATGTAATATTAACTCGAACTTGGGGAACAGCATCTCATTACCGCAACGTAGCTTCTCATTACCGTTATGAGCCTTTAAAGTACACGGTAATGAGAAATATGAGTAGCGGTAATGAGGCACTCTTAGCTAAGTTGGCATATAGCAAAAAATGCTTACATGGTACAAAAACACTACTTTCGCTACATGTTGGAGTCTTGAATTATCTTTGCATTCAGACAGAAAATAATGTAATATATTTTGAAAAGTATCAATTATCAACCTGTATCGGTAATGATAACCGACAGTGTAACAAGAGGACAATTTAAAGACATTTCCAAAAATTTCATAATTTAAGAGAAGAGAGAGCAACTAACTTTGTGTCCATTTTCAAGCTTCTGTCTGAAGTGATGCACCATGGAACTGCTTGTCAATTTAACGGAACAATGCACTTTTTATAGGTAGACGAAGTAGCGTTGCGGTAATGAGGGACTTTTTGTGCGGACACTATCATTTTCAATAAAATAAATATATATTTGTTGTTATACAGCATAAATACCTATACTGATCATAAATATAGATGTTTTAACACAACACTGTGCAGTTTTACTCCATTTTAACAAAACTGATTTTTCAGGGCATTAAGAAGAACAATACAATAATGGATCCGGACACATTTCGGTAATGAGAATTCACCAAGATATTTTGTTTAATAATTGTAAATATTATATTAAAGGTGTAAAAAAAACATTCAGCCCTACTGCCCGCTTAACCCTCTTTGTTGGAAATATCATAACTTATCATAGTAATGTGTTTTGATCATAAAATATAACCCGGACATGTTCACTGCAGCTTCATGAGAATCACCCATCAACTGTGATACAACAACCTTTAAGGGGTTGATTAATTTATCCTATTTTTATGTATAAATGTCGGCTTTATTAATTATACCCATTTAAGTGATTGTAGTCTTAAGACTAGATCAACATTTTATCCGTGGGTGCTGTTTTTCTGCCCTCTTGTGTTTTTTCAGACACAAACTCGACAAGAAGAGGATGGAACTAATATTTTTGCACAATTATTTCTTTCTACTAATTTTTATTTTCAAACATCTAAATTATGTTGTCCTTTGTTATGGAGTAAGAAGAGAAACTCCTGAGGGGATTTGTTTAAAGCCGTCTAACTTTTTTTATAAAATGTAACTGGAAATTTTTACCCTTCAGGGCTCTCAAGTGCGACCATTTTGGTCGCATATGCGACCAAAATTCATATGAGTGCGCCTAACATTTTTTGTTGGTCGCACCGGTGCACCTGACGCTCCTCGTGTGAAAACAAGTCCCTCATCTCTCTCTCTCTCAAATCAAAAGTTTAGAAGTTGAGAGAGCACATCTCAATATTCCTACAAACGTAATACAGCCTATAAAAGTTGACAAAAGTAACGGCGGTGGCGGAAAATCTGCCAAAAACGGACGAAACACAATCCCTTCTTCTTCTGTCTCCGTTTTACAGCAGGGAAAGCACATACACGCACACATGCACGTCATACGCACACACAGCTCTCAGTAATCATCCAATCAGCTGTCAGTATGCAAATGAGCCCAGACTCTGTGGTGTCAGGTTACAGCAGGGATCAATAGACTGAGACGGAGCGGAGCGCTGCCAAATACGTCTAAGAGACTGTCAGATAATTCATAATTAAATACAATTACAAGTAAAACAAAGTAAAGTTTCATTTAATATCTATATTTGTTCGGTCCTTTCTCCTGTTAAGAGGGAGTTTTAAGTCACACAGGCACAGAGGTGAGTGCTCACACTCACTGAGAACAAATGACCTAACAGCCCCCGACTACATTAAACTGGGCTGTAAAAAAAAAAAAAACGAGAAAAAAATAAAGATAAAAAGTCATAAATGCTCTGCCCTTAAAGTCGTTTTCATAAATTAGTTTGAAATTGATTTTTATTATTTACCTTAGTGTCAGTTTTGTAAATATTGACTGTAGTGTGTGAAGTCTTATTCTAGGTTCAAATTTATTGGAGAGTAAGTCCATCCAGTTAAATGTTATGTTGTTGGTTGTTAAAATATGGATATTTATTTCATTTTTAGCTCAGTATAGCACCTTAGCTCTTATTATTTTTGAAATATTTTATTTAACTTGAGATGTTTGAAATATTAAATTTCAGTTCAGTAAAGCACTTCAGGCATTTTTATTTGGAGATGTTTTATTCTGCTTAATGTTTTAGCTTGAATTTGTACATTTTAGTCAGTGAAACACTTTAAACGCTCTGTTTTTCTCCAAATGTATTTTGCTTCAAATAAAGACAAGTATTTCTTTACATCTTATTCTTTTTTAAAAAGCATTTACATTATATAAAAGTTATGGAGAGTGATAAAATGGTGACCCTATGGCGTTAAAGGCGACACTAAAAAGGTTGTGTGCACCTAATTTTTGTGCTGGTTTACCTTAAAAAAAATTTTAGGTGCACCATTGCAGCCAACTCAAAAAGTTAGTTGAGAGCCCTGCCCTTATTTCAGTATGTCATGTTGTGTATTTTAGTTGAATATGTGTTTAATTATCACTGCTCCAATACAGTAGACCATTTCGTTGATATAATTTTTAACTGTCTCAAACAAACACAAGCATAAAAACAAACAGCATATGTAATAAAAAAAATGGCACAGCTGTGATAAAGTGCAAGTTTGAGAACGGATAAAAGGAAACAAGTCTTCCCAGATGGGTCGCAGAGAGCTTTTCCCTTTATCCCCCCTTTTGCTCATGAATATCATATATAGTGGTTTCAATCTACTCCTCAACAAAAGACGAGCCTCAACATTTGATTATTGTAATCTGTTGTAAATAATCATAAAATGATTGTATTCCAAAAACAATAAGAATTAAAAAAAACATTAACTGATACATGGAAGTTTGCAAAAAAAAGGTCAGACACTTTCATATTTAAAAATAAAGGAGAGTTTGAAATTTTATTGTATTATTTTTTTGCAGTATTGAAACAGTTATCGGATATTGATTTTTTTTTTTTTTTTCTACTGGTATCAAGGTTCAATTTCAGTACCATTGGCTACCTCATCGTTAAGGTGACAAATCAGGCTTTACATTGGTATAAAATACAGTTAAATACATTAAAGTTTGGGATGTACAATATTATTGGAGCAATATCAGTATTGTTAGGTGATTGCCTAAAAAGTTGATAATAGATGTCAGTAGATTTGAAAATGTTGCAATTAATTGAAGCCGATGTTTTGCATGTTCATTCTGCCAAAAGTATCCAATTTTAAGCTGTTATTTTGGCATGATCAAATGTATCATAGTAGTTTACATTATCACTGAATGTCTTTCTTTTATCATTCAAAAAATATGAAATGTGTTTTTTTACATCTGATTTTAACACAAATGGACTGCAACTATTAAATGGAACAAGTAATGTTTAGTTAAGTGGAGACTTTGAACTTTTGACAATAAATATCGTTATCAGCAATAATGAGTCTGTAAATATCGGCACATTGCCAAAAATCCAATATTGTGCATCCTTAATTAAAGAAGGGGAATTATCAAGTGAAATTAGGTTACCAAGCTCTGTTTAAGGAGCATAGTTGAGTTTACATCCATAATCTGAGAATTCATGCTCTTGTGCCCTTGAGAGCTGCTCTCCACCTGTTAATTACTTAAATTGAAGACCATATTCCTGCTCTTTAAAAAATCCAGCATGGATTTTACAGAAGGATTATTTCTTTCCTTACATTTCTGGTTGTGAAACTTCCTTCCTATCACAAGATTTACTCTAGTGCACATATAAAAGAAATGATACAGCAAACAGATTCAGAAATGTCTTTATTTTCAGTCAACTTTAAAAAGAACAAATGTTTTATCATAAATTGACATTGTCTCAATATCCTGTCATCTTTTGTTATCAAATTAAGCTCATTTTTTCTTTTTCAAGTTCATCAGAGCGTTCAATTTGAAATTGACTAATAAGATATTAAAGATGCAGCATTACAGTGTCAAACTAGTTATCAAAAATGAAATTATTCCAGCAGAACATGTGACTTTGCACACAATTTGAGCAAAAGAAAAGTACTTATAGTTGGATGATTTAAAGACTGTAGCTTGTTTTGTGAAAAAAAAATCTCAAATTTTGATTCTAATGGTGACAGTTCATTTGAGTTTCATTTTAGTTATTTTTTTTTAAATCAAATCAATGCACTATTTCAGTCATTTTTTTCCCCAAAGGAGCCTTCTGTGAAAATCTGTTTAGACCTTTTGTGTGCTTGACATGAACAGAAAACTCAGAAAAATGTTTTTAAGACTTTAAAAAGGTAAAGTGTATGTTTCCTGAGTTGAAAAGCATTGTTGCACTATGACCTGGATATCCGCCACCAGCTTCAAGTACTAACATTGCTTACTTGGAGTCTTGAGTGAAAAAAATAAAGACAAAGTTCTATTAAGGCTGTATAGATGAAACCAGCATATCTACTGGAGTGATATGAAACCTTATTCGGCACAGACTTGAGATCTAAACCAGTTAAGAGAACTGCAGGCTGGTGGTGCAAGCATTGCTAACGTAAGCTGCTTTCTGCATGATATCGTTTGTGAATGTTAAGTGCTTACTGTTGTTGTATTTGGCTAAGCTAAAAGAAAATTAATTGCTTTTTTGCTTTATTTGGTCCTTGTTTGGTATCATTCCCCACCATGAACTAAAGTCTGCTCTTCTTTAAGTTGAACCCAGAAACCCTGTTTCAGGCAAACCAGAGTTTGCTTCTTTGGTTTAGACCAGAGTTCTTGTGAGCTTTCACACTGCCCCTAATCAGCTGAACATTCAACAAAAGCAAATCAGCGTTGATTTGATCCATATCAAGTGTGTTTGGTGTGAAATCAACCTGAATGAGTAAAAATTGTGATTCTAACATGAATCAATTTTTGCGTATTCTGGTACTTGTTAATTGCTTTTACGATGTATCTCCTTCTTACCAACAAACTTGCTTTATCTCGATGTCATCTATTCTTTCTTGGACTTTAAGTTGGATGTCTTTTTCTTAATGAAGCATCCAATCAGACATCTACAGGACATCCACATGACCATGACGATTAGAAAACCAAATGCTACCAAAAACACCATCACATCCAGACTGTGATAGACGTACCATGGCAGCTTGTAGGATTCAGTGCGCAGGTGTGCCGCCCCCTTGTGCCTCATGACGTACTCTGTCCAGAAAACAGCACTATCTATTGGTGGAATCGGTTTGTCGTGATGAATCTTGGACAGTTTGATCATATTCTGTTTGTATGGCTTCTTTGGGTCCAGAATATTCTTCAGAGCATTCGTCAGAGATTCGACATCAGTGTCCGTTACTTCGACCATCTCGGCTACTCCTCGTGCCTGCATACGCACCACATTATCAAATTGGTCAAAGACCAGAGGAACACCTAGGACGGGGACACCATGGTAGATGGCCTCAAAAAGTCCATTGGTACCTCCATGAGTGACGAAGAGTTTGGTTTGAGGGTGACCAAGAAGGTCATTTTGAGGTAGCCATTTAACCAACATGGTGTTGTTTGCCAGACTGGAGGGTTTTTCCCCGATGTGCCTCCATATGACCTTCTGAGGTAGGTTTGCAAAAGCTGAGGCAAAGGTTTCCGATAACTCCGGTCCAAGGTCACCCAAAAGGGTCCCAAGTGTCATTATGACCACTCCATGTTCTCCTGCACTCTGCACAAACTCCTCTAAATCAGCTGGGAGAGGCTTGGAAGGCTGTCCCTGGAACCCTCCCATGTAGACAACGTTTGGCATGGTGGGACGAGGAAACTCAAACGTAAAGTCAACCCTCATCAGCCAGATGTCAGCTCCCTGTAAGATGGACTTGACGTTGGTTCCTGGTTCAAGGTAACGATCACACACAGCCTGGTACGGAGGATTTGAGATGTAGTGGTACATGTAAACCAGTAGGTAATGACTGACAACATTAGTGAGTCGTTGGAAAAAGTCCATCTTGTCGGGGCAATGGGAGAACAGCTGAGGAATGTAGGACAGAGGAGAGGGGGCAATGGCAAAGTGACCGTCTCCATCTAAAATCCAGCGAACATTGAGGACCATGGGTAGCTTGAGATAGTGCGCTATCAGTGCTCCACCTGGGAATGCAGGGTCAGTCAGACAAATATCATACCCAGTGTCCTTCAGTTGCATGACCAACGTCTCATTCTCAAAGATTCTGGTGACAATTTGGGCAAAATCTTTTTGGCTTTCCCTGATCAGTTCAAAAATGTTATTGTAAAAGTCTACAAATGCCCGAAGAGTCCCCCTTCTTCGCCGGATGTCTAAAGACCTCTGCAAGAAGGACGACATGTGGCTTTGGCTCTCTATCTGTTGAGACTGCTCCAGATGGATGGTGATGGAGGTGTAATACTGTGAAGATTCAGTAATATACCAGCTGGTGGATGTGCGTATCACTGTGATCTCATGGCCCCTTGCATGGAGCGCCTTCACCAGGATCTTCATGTTCAGCCAGTGGCTCCCATCTATGGGGAAGACCAGAATTTTCCCCCCATCACAGCTGAAGGTCAGAGAGGCTGAAAACAGCAGGAAGAATGCCAGGGCCGGCCCCATCACTGTGAAAGAGAGGTAAAGCTCAGTGAGAGAAAGTTCTCCTTTTATCAAATTAGCCAGCTGTCAGTCATAGTATAGCAGTGCAGCATCAGTATCGACATGGAATGCAGTCTGTCTGCAGCATCATTGACCCCTCAGGGCCATTTTCCAGAAAGATATGCTCATTTTTAGTCTGAAAAAAATGCTTTTACATAACATGACGGCCATTTCCGTGATATTCCATGTGGATATTGAATTCCGCGTCTAATGCCTAATTACGTGATACTGCCAGTGATTCCATTACCACAGATTTTATAGGGCCCTTATAATTACCACCTAATATTGTGTTGATTCCCCAGCAACAGCCAAGGACTGAATTAAGTTATCACCATAAAGTTTGAATATCCTTTTTTATCTTTGTTAATGTCTTGCATAAATCATACATCAGTGCTTTGAAAAGCAACTAAAATAACCTGTATTACTGTTTTCTTTTTAAATTTGAGCTATGTGGGGGTCAAAGTTTATTTTGCTGTGCTGGTGTAAAACTTCTACCACCACAGCAAGAACCTTAAAGGTAGTAGTTGCACGGAAATAATCACAAAATTGTGACTATTGTAAATTAAAAATATTAAAGAAGCATGTTGGTATGGTGGTCTTATAAAATGTATAAATCATTAGTAATAATTATTATAAGGAATCAATAACAAAAACAGAAACAGAAAGTGTTGTATGAAGTCCATTAAATGCATCACATTTAAGTCAAGTAATCTACACAAATTAACATTACTCAAAAGCATTAAATCAAACAAATAGCCCTCTCAATTAGTCCTTATCCAATGGGTAGCTTTAAAGCAGCATTAACAATGAACATGACTTTGTGACTGAAATAGCATCACCCACTCAAGTCGCATCGCCTGTCCAAAAATGGCTCATTTGGTCACTGTCACGTCTGCTTAAGTTCATCCCATGATCATATATCATACATACAACAGGATGTATTTGCTGACATTATTCCAGCTGTATCCTTTTTACTCACCAACCAACCACAAAACACCGCAGTTGAGGGCACTGCAGCAGCAGTAGGAGTTCTCTGCGGTCCCATCAAGGTGGAACTAATGTCCTCACTAACTAATAGTCCCTGACGGACGGATTGTCACTCTGTAATCCAGAATAAAATCAGCCTCTAACTGTACATTCACACCAGAAGCGGTCTGAGCGTCGGCGGCGTCCAGCGGCCATTCATTTTCTATGATCGCCGGCGTTGAAGGGTGATCGAGGCGGCGGCGATCACGAGCGGCGCGGAGCGGCGCATTTCGAGCGGCGCAGGCGATGAGCTGAAGTTGGGAGAAGCTCAACTTTATGCAAATGAGCAGCGGCGCGAACGAGGCGTCAGCCAATTACAGGCCGATCTGGATTCCAATGCGGAAGACTTTGAGAGGGAGGACGAGAAAACAAGGGAGGAAAAACTTATCATTGCCGTCTCCAGCCCCCCCAAGTGTGATCAACGGTGAAAGAGGGAACCGAAGTCCCATGTGCATCACATATACACGCTCCAACCCCCCATATAACCTCCTGTTTTGTGCAAATGTTACATAAAAAGGGGGGTAAAGTCATAATCAAATAAGCTGTAGTTTAAGGGTCACAAGACTGTGTGTATGTCTGTTTACTTATCTTATTTTAGTTCAGTCTTTATATATTTACATAAAAGTGTGAAAACGAGATGGTGAAAGGAGATGGTGATTCAGAACATATCTGCACCTCAGCTTTGTAAGCCCCGCCTCTCCGGCCGCTCACATCGAGTCCCATGCCTGCGTGCGTCTGTGTGTTTTCAACTGCCAAGCGGCGCGGTGAGAGCGGCCAGAGCGTCGACAAGCGATTTTGACGCTTTTGGTGTGAACGTACAGTAACAGGTGCCATCCAACACCCTAACGCTACAGCCACAAGCTAGCTGCAAAGTTCAAATTTTTCAACTTTGACGACTGAGTGATGTGACCTGTTCGCACATCCATAGCAACCCCAAGAATTACCATTTGCAGGGACAAGGATGCCACCATATGTGTCCCAAGACGCAACCCAGTTGTCAAGATAGTCACATCGTGGGAGGGTCAACCCCTGCCCCACCATGGCTGTACACTGACTTGCATGGAGAGTGGTTGCTCAGGTTGTCAAAGTCGCATTTGATGTGTTGGGCTCAAAAAGGTTGGAGACGTAGAGAGAACAGATGGAGCCACTTAAATTTTCACAAGTTTCCTTGGCAGAGTCCTGGCTGGTCCTAGACAGGAAAGTGCTCTGACCTGCTCACTCTAATGGTTGTCATGAGATCCCATGTAATTATATGATAAACATGTAACCTTTATCACATATACTCAACAAAAATATAAATGCAACACTTTTGTTTTTGCTCCCATTTTTCATGAGATGGACTTAAAGATCTAAAGTTCATTCCAGATACATAATATTACCATTTCTCTCAAACATTGTTCACAAATCTGTCTAAATGTGTGATAGTGAGCACTTCTGCTTTGCTGAGATAATCCATCCCACCTCACAGGTGTGCCACATCTAGATGCTCAATAGACGCCATGATTAGTGCACAGGTGTGCCTTAGACTGTGCACAATAAAAGGCCACCCTGAAATGTGCATTTTTTTTTTTTTTTTTGCTTTATTGGGGGTCTGGGTACTCAGAACCAGTCAGTATCTGGTGTGACCACCATTTGCCTCATGCAGTGCAACACATCTTCTTCGCATAGAGTTTATCAAATTGTCAATTGTGGCCTGTGGAATGTTGGTCCACTCCTCTTCAATGGCTGTGCGAAGTTGCTGGATATTAGTGGGAGCTGGTACACGCTGTCGTATACGCCGGACAAGCACATCCCAAACATGCTCAATGGGTGACATGTCCGGTGAGCATGCTGGCCATGCAAGAACTCGGACATTTTCAGCTTCCAAGAATTGTGTACAGATCCTTGCAACATGGGGCCGTGCATTATCTTGCTGAAACATGAGGTCATGTTTATGGATGTATGGCACAACAATGGGCCTCAGGATCTCATCACGGTATCTGTGTGCATTCAAAATGCCATCAATAAAATGCACCTGTGTTCTTCGTCCATAACAGATGCCTGCCCATACCATAACCCCACCACCACCATGGGCCACTTGATCCACAACATTGACATCAGCAAAGCGCTCACCCACACAACGCCATCTGCCATCTGCCCTGAACAATGTAAACCGAGATTCATCTGTGAAGAGAACACCTCTCCAACGTGCCAGACGCCATCGAATGTGAGCATTTGCCCACTCAAGTCTGTTACGGCGACAATCTGGAGTCAGGTTAAGACCCCGATGAGGATGACGAGCATGCAGTTGAGCTTCCCTGAGACGTTTTCTGACAGTTTGTGCAGAAATTCTTTGGTTATGCAAACCAATTGTTTCAGCAGCTGTCTGAGAGGCTGGTCTCAGACGATCTTGGAGGTGAACCTGCCGGATGTGGAGATCCTTGGCTGGTGTGGTTACACGTGGTCTGCGGTTGTGAGGTCGGTTGGATGTACTGCCATATTCTCTAAAACGCCTTTGGAGATGGCTTATGATGGAGAAATGAACATTCAATGCACGAGCAACAGATCTGGTTGACATTCCTGCTGTCAGCATGCCAATTGCACGCTCCCTCAATGCTTGCGACATCTGTGGCATTTTGCTGTGAGACAAAACTGCAAATTTCAGAGTGGCCTTTTATTGTGGGCAGTATAAGGTACACCTGTGCACTAATCATGATGTCAGATCAGCATCTTGATGTGGCACACCTGTGAGGTGGGATGGATTATCTCAGCAAAGCAGAAGTGCTCACTATCAAACATTTAGACAGATTTGTAAACAACATTTGAAAGAAATGGTAATATTGTTTGTCTGGAATGAATTTTAGCTATTTGAGTCCATCTCATGAAAAATGGGAGCAAAAACAAAAGTGTTGCATTTATATTTTTGTTGAGTGTATATTTATATTTAACAGGAAATATAAATGCACATTTTTCTTTGCATAGAAAATGGCATGAAGAATTTAGAACAAATACCATCCATCCATCTTCTCCCACTTAACTGTGGTCAGGTCGCGGGGTAGCAGCCTAAAGGGGAAGCCCAGAATTCCCTCTCCCCAGCCACTTCGTCCAGCTCTTCCCGGGGAGTCCCAAGGTGTTCCCAGGCCAACTGAGAGACATGGTCTCTCCAGTGTGTCCTGGGTCTCCCCCAGGGCCGCCTACAGGTGGGACATGCCAGAGCACCTCACCAGGGAGGCACCCCGGAGGCATCCTAACCAGATGTCTGGGCCGCCTCATCTGGCTCCTCTTGACACTCAGCGACTCTAATCTGAGCCCCTCCCAGATGACCGAGCTTCTCACCCTATGTCTAAGGGAGAGCCTGGCCACCCTGCAAAGGAAACTCATTTTGGTCACTTTTACTTGCAATCTTGTTACCTTATGTGAAGATGGGAAGGAAGATCGAGTGGTAAATTGAGAGCTTTGCTTTTTCGCCCAGCTGCCTTTTTACCACAACGGACCGGTGCAGAGCCCGCATCACTGCCAACACCGCACCGATCAGCCTGTACCAATCAATAGTACTGTAACCAATGTCCACGCGATGTTGCAGAGTCGTGTCTGTCATGACAGCCCCACAACATCCAGGGCCTTGAGGAACTCCATCCAACCGTGGAGCCCTGCCACTGAGGAGCTTTTTAGTCACTTTGGCAACTTCAGATCCACAGATAGAAGAGCCCACCACAGAGTCCCTTCTGCGCTGGAAGACATACTGGTTGGATTAAGGAGGTCTGAAGTATTCTTTCCATTCAATCCACGACATCCCGAGTCGAAGTCAGCAGTGCACCTATCCGCACCATAGACAATGTTGACAGCACACTGCTTACCCTTCCTGAGACGTTGGATGGTTGTCTAGAAGCTCTTCGAAGCCATTTGGAAGTTGTTTTCCATGGCCTCACCAAGCTCCTCCCATACCTGGGTTTTTGCCTTGGCAACCATGAAAGCATTGTTACGCTTGGCCAGCCAGTACCTGTAAGATGCCTCTGAAGTCCCAGTGGCCAAAAAGGCCCTCTAGGAGTCCTTCTTCAGATTGACGGCATCCCTCAACTGTGGTGTCCACCAGCGGGTTTTGGTGTTTCCACCATGACAGGCACCAACCACTTTACGGCCACAGCTCCGATCAGCATCCTCAACAATAGAGGCTGGGAACAAGATCCACTCGGACTCAACGTCCCCTGCCTCTCCTGCCACGTGGTCAAACTTCGCCCAGAAGTGGGAGTTGAAACTTTTACTGATGGGAGACTCTGCCAGACATTCCCAGCAGACCCACACAACACGCTTGGGCCTGCTAGATCTGACAAGGCCTCCCCCACCATCGGAGCCAACTCACCACCAGGTGGTGATCAGTTGACAGCTCTGCCCCCCTCTTCACCCGAAACACCCAAAACATGCAGCCACAAGTCCGACAATAGAACTACAAAGACGATCATTGAACTGTGGCCTAGGGTGTCCTGGTGCCAAGTGCACATATGGACACCCTTTTGTTTGAACATGGTGTTTGTTATGGACAATCTGTGACAAGCACAGAAGTCCAGTAACAAAGCACCACTCGGGTTCAAATCTGCGCAATCACGCCCCTCCAGGTCACACAGTCATTGCTTATGTGAACATTGAAGTCCCCCAGTAGAATGAAGGAGTCCCCAAAAGGGGCACTTTCCAGCATCCCCTCTAGATAATCTAAAGAAGTTGGATACTCTGAACTGCTGTTTGGTGCATAAACACAAACACAGTCAGCCTAGGCGGAGGGAGGCTACTCTCTCACCTACTGGGGTGAACCCCAACATAAAGGCCTCGCCTGGGAGAGGTACTGCCAACCCTGCCCGGCGCCTCTCACCATCAGCAACTTCAGAGTGGAAGAGAGTCCAGCCCCTCTCAAGAGGACTGGTTCCAGCCTTTTCCCTGTTAATTACTATTGCTGGAAAATAGCCAAGAGTTTAGTTTTCTTAGAGTCTGCTTGGAGCCTGACTGACTGCAGTAAGACAATATGCAATTTGCATTTTGTCCATTCATACATGTCTGGAGTTTTACAAAGTATTTTTCAGCAGTTCTAGAGTGAGTCTTGGCGAGTCTTCCTTCTCTGCTCTGTATCTGTCATCTTCTGACTGACTTATTTTGTAGGAAATGAAAATGTTCATCTCCAGTCAGTCAAATAAGAGTCCTTGTTGCTCAGAGTTCACTGAAATTCTTTTTAAGGCTCCACAACATGGTACACAAACATTGGCAGTTTTCTTGGAAGTGAACACAAAGCAACCTGTAGTTGAAGGGAATGAATGACAGATTTTTCACTATACCACGGATTGTAATAGGAGCCACACAGAAAGTAATAATGAATGGTTATTCAGAAAGTAATGATTCAGTATCAAATAACCACTTTGACTGTCATCTAAAGGCAAACAGATACCTTATAAAACCTGATAAGGATAAGTCTCTATGTACCCACTGACCCTGCACTCAGTCACCCAACCACTTCCTAATACCTGTCTTATCAAACATTTTTTATGATCTAGAACCATTTAATGCTAAAAATAATTTCAATGAGTTGTTACTCTTATATATAGGTTTACTTGGTGAACAAAGTACGCAACATTTTCAATAGTAATTATATTGTATTGCGTGAACAAGGGTCTTTACAGTCTATATTTCATCATAAAAGATACTTTTTAAATAAATAATAAATAGTTGAATTAAATCAACAGACCCTGTCTGCCTATGATACAGGTACACATAATCTATATAGTGATCCATCAAAACCAAGTGAAGATATTTGCAAATAGGAAGTACACAACTAAATTACTCGAGTTAAGTAAAGGCACTTTGATCAGATATTTCTCCGATACAAGTTGTAGTTGGTAGTCAGATTATTACTTTGAAGAAGTGGGTACTGAGGCAGAGGATCTATCAAAAATTACAAGTGCTAATCTTAGTCTAAAAATAGATAATGTAACAAAGTAAAAAAACAAGTCACAAAGAACACACAGGACCATTAAGAGTTGTTGAAGAGTTTATCTGATGACTGTAGGCAGAGGCAGGCTAACATTACCCACTCCCAGTGTTTGAGCTAGTAAGCAGTTTGTGAACTCTGCTTGTCTCTTTCTATTACTGCACAGACAGTCAAAAGAATGGTATCTGTCTGCGAGTTATGGACTCGGGATTGAGGCAAGACCTGAAAAAAAAATGTGGGCGTATCCCTTTAAAGTGAAAGTACATTATTTCACTCACCAAAATTATGAGTGCCTCGCCATCTCCACCATGTGAGAATGGTCAAAGTAAAGCATGAAGGCTGGGCAGGCTGCTGTCCTCTTTACTATTTAGAACATTTACAAATAGTATAAGTCAAAGGTAGTCCGTGGGACCAAAGTGGTTCCATTATAAAGAGTGGAGGCATATATGCAAATCTCCTTCTCTCTAGACTTTGCAAAAGAGGAGATAGTGGGATTTTTAAAATTAATAAAGAACATTTCCAAGTTTTAAACAATATGCATTCATTCTGACAGGTTGACATGTTTGTTCCCCAACGTGCCTTTTTCACTCACCATGTCACCACTTTATGATTGTTTAGTCGGTGCTTATTGTATGAATAAGGGCAAAGTGAATTGACTCACAGTAATATCACTTATCAGTGAAACAGGCCAAAGATTCAAGAGTGATGAAAGCTAAACTCATACCAGTGGCGGTATAAAAATGCCCCCCAAAATAAAACTGGAGCCAACAAAAGATGCCCTTAACCACAGTGAGCAGAAAATTGACTTTGGTGCTGTCCAACACTAATGTTAACAGATGTTTACTTGGCAGTAAGTCACTTATTAATTTACTGCTTGACTTCAAGTTAAATGCTTATTCTTCACCCAACATGATGCCAGCTTTGTGTTTCACCTTTTTCTTTCAGCATGCAGTCTTAAAAAAAGACCATAAATTAAAATGTTGTTTCTGTGATATGAAGTAGGAGTGAAAGTAGGTGGCGTGTGGACATCTAGAACAATATATCACTTTTGTATCTTTGATTTAGGGCACAGCAGAACAAAAACCCACAAACAGGATATAGCAACAAACCACAGACTTCATGCAGAACCTCCACCGGGCTGCAGAGAGGACAGCATTCCAGATTAAAATCTCTTGACACAGGAGATTTTCAGCACCCGTGCAAACATGCAAACTCTTGCATAAGTGTTTGCTTACTGGTGATGAAATCTCTCAACAATCTTTAAAGTACAAACCAAACATCGATAAAAAGCTTTAACAGAATAACTCTCACCTCTGACGATGTAACTTCTCCCCTCAGACCAGCAGGAATACAGCGTCCAGCAATGTGATCACGTATGAGTATAAATCCAAGCTAATGTATAACCTCATGATCCTGACTGAACAGATCTTTGGTGCTGCCTCTTAAAGGGACAGTTCAGTATTTTTGAAGTGGGGTTGTATGAGCTCCATGTAGTCACTAAGGACATTAGATACTGTAGAAAGTTCTCTCCTCTCCACCAGAGAGCCACAGTCTGTAAGAGTCAGTGATGAAGAAAAAGACGCTAATGGAAAAGTACCGTACCGGAGTTAAAGGCTATTTTCTCCGCCTACAAGAACTCAAATCAAAAAGTAATACCACAGTTTAAGAGTACGCTACATAGACAATTTTTTAAGTACATAAACCTTTCGGAAATTTAAATTTTATCCGGACCGAAGCCAACTCACGTCTGTATCCTTCCGCTAAATCCCTCCGCCGTAGTTAGCCCTCGGAGAGCTAGCGGCTTTCGAATACCTTTTTAGACTAATTAAAAGCACATTATAAGACAAATATTTCTGAGATGGGTTTTTGTGATGCTTCCCTTGATGCAGAAACAGATGTGCATCATCTAGACATCAGCTGCACAGAAATCGTTGCGTGTGTGAGAGACACACACACTCACTAGTAGTCTGCACTGTTATGATCAACAAATAGCCTCCTCTACTCTGCTTATTTGTCTCTGACAGATCATTATTACTTACTTTGAGCAGAAACTGTCATTAGGTCCTTCAGGTTTGGGTTTGTATCCAGCAATATCTTCAGGAAATTAAAATATGTCCACAAAACTCCAGGAAAGGAAAGTCTGTTGATGAGATCACAATTATGTTCGTATACATATTTCCAGGTCAAACATTCCCCACTGTTTATTTCTGACTTTTCTTCCATGTCCAGTGTCCGTATGTTTCCTCTGTTTTCCTCTTGGTGTCCATCTCCATTTGGTCTGAGACACTCACTTTCCTCTCAGCTGATCAAAACATACATGCTAGCGCTTCAGACGCTTGGTTGTAGCTCGGTAACTTTTTATCATATCATAACTCTTCTGTTTTGACTGTCAGCGGCGTGAGGAAGAGACAATGCAGGAAATTAAAAAAGGGATTATTATGACAGCGCCGATGAAGTCCCATTCAGTTTGGAGTCAAGAGGACACCTGTCTGGACCGGAGTTTATACAGAGGACGAATGTCTACAAATGGAGATGGACAGACCAAGAGGAAAACAGAGGAAACATCCACGGACACTGGACATGAAGAAAGAGTCGGAAATAAACAGTGGGGCGAATGTTTGACCTGGAAATATGTGACACGGACGGCGGTATTACTCGTCAACAGACTTTCCTTTCCTGGAGTTTTGTGGGCACTTTTCAATTTCCCGAAGATAAACTGGAAAAACGTCCCAAACCTGAAGGACCTAATGACAGTTTCTGCTCAAAGTAAGTAATAATGATCTGTCAGAGACAAATAAGCAGAGTAGAGGAGGCTATTTGTTGATCATAACAGTGCAGACTACTAGTGAGTGTGTGTGTCTCTCACACACGCAACGATTTCTGTGCAGCTGATGTCTAGATGATGCATATCTGTTTCTGCATCAAGGGAAGCATCACAAAAACCCATCTCAGAAATATTTGTCTTATAATGTGCTTTTAATTAGTCTAAAAAGGTGTTCGAAAGCCGCTAGCTCTCCGAGAGCTAACTATGGCTGAGGGATTTAGCGGAAGGATACAGACGTGAGTTGGCTTAGGTCCGGATAAACTTTAAATTTCCGAAAGGTTTATGTACTTAAAAAATTGTCTATGTAGCGTACTCTTAAACTGTGGTATTACTTTTTGATTTGAGTTCTTGTAGGCGGAGAAAATAGCCTTTAGCTCCGGTACGGTACTTTTCCATCAGCGTCTTTTTCCTCGTCACTGACTCTTACAGACTGTGGCTCTCTGGTGGAGAGGAGAGAACTTTCTACAGTATCTAATGTCCTTAGTGACTACATGGAGCTCATACAACCCCACTTCAAAAATACTGAACTGTCCCTTTAATGCCTGCTAGAACAGGCCTCTCCCCTAAAACCCTCCTACCGGCATTTTTTCACTTCTTACAAAGTTTGATTGTCTGCCAAAGCATCATCTGGATGCCAGGACTCAAAGTACTGGAAACCTTAGATTTAGCATTGGTACTACCTACTGTATATTCAAATTGAGGCAGTCATTTGAGTCCAAGCTTAACTCTTGGGGTCTCACTCTCTATGACTGTTTCACAGATAATATGCACTCTTGCATTTAGCTGAAGGGCAATTAAGGTCAAAATATCTCTTGCTATCCTCCCACTGCCTCTGAATGACTATTGAAAATTTGTGACACTGCTGATAAAAACTGTTTGCACATCTAATCACACATATTGGTCTGTGAACTTTGTGTTTAATTGATGTATTGGTTGTTTTAATTAACTTTTAATCTACCGTGTACATCAGCCAGAATGACTAAGCAGCTTCACTCAAGGCCAATGTTTATCATCTGAGGTTACAATGGTGCGACTGAACTGGGTTTGCCTGCTAAGAGACGGTCTACAGGGGGTCCTGGTCTACTTTTACCTGAACAAGGATGGTCTGGTGTTGAGGTGTGAAGGTAAAAAAATACACCCCAAAGGATTAAGTGACTACTAACCGTCTTTAGTGCTGCTCTCTGCCTGTTAAAGCTATGGTCTACGATTTGAAGGCTTGGTACATCTTAATAACACCGTTTATAAGGCCGTTATGGTCCTATGGTCCGATCTAGGCAATATAAAGACCAAAAAGAATGGAAAAAAAATCCATCCGACCGCAGCACTGGCCACAGGCCGCTGGGCCGTTGCGAACGACCACAGCTCTGAACCGCAGCACTGGACGCTGTCCGCTGGCTGCCAAACAGCCGCAGCACCGGCCGCTGGTTGAACAGGTAATAACTTTGCTTACTACAGTGGGAGATGTCTGCTGAATAACTCTGGTTAGTCTGTGCCTATACTGGCTAATGACTGAACATTGTTGGTCAGAGTGGGTAGGCTCTGTCAATAGATAGCCTGTTAGCCACTCATCGTTAGCATTGGAAACTGAGCTGGTGAGGATACGCCAAGAAAGATAAATCCTCGCCCACAATCGGCTCTGCTCTGGCGACGCCAGACCCGCTTCGCCGCCGGTGAAATTGAAATGGCTACCGGTGTGTGTTACAAGGGGGATGACTGTCGTGTTTGTTTCTTTCAGTTGAGCTGAGCTGTATTTGGTTGTTGTTAATATTTTATGCCAGCTGGCTTGTTGCTCCGTCAGAGGGGGCATGTTGTTAGGAGCCGACACGAGCTGGGGGTCGGGATCTTGGAACACTGAGGGGAGGGGTGAGAGAAGGGGGGGCACTCAGATCATAGACCATAGCTGTAATTACATGAAGACAAATATTCCTGTTATATTGTCTTAAAAACAACTCCAGCATGGTCATTACAGTAGGATTTTCTTTCTGTCCATTTCTGGTTGTGAAAATTCGTCCCATCACTAAATCTTAATCTTAATTAATCTAGTGCACATGTTAAAAGAAATGATACAGTAAATGGATTGATAGATTTCTTTATTTGCAATGATTATATAAATGATCCCAATTTTTTTGACATTTTCTTGATACCCTGTTGCATTTTATTTCATGTTTTCTTTTCAAGTTCACCAGAGCATTCAGTCTGACATTGATTCATCATTAAAAAATAAAGATGCAGCAGTACAGTGTCAAACTACATATCAAAAGCACAATGATTCAGGCAGTAAATGCGAATTTCCCCAAAAAGTAAAAACCTGGACAAAACAAAAGTGTTTATAGTTGGATGATTTTAAGGCTTCCTTTTAAAAATGAATCTTTTAATTTGATGTAATTTTGATATTAAAGCTGAAATTTTAATTTAGTATTGTTTTCTGAATCAGACTGTTTCATGATTTTCAGTCAAAACTCTTTTTCCTCAAAGGGTGCTTATATGAAAATCTGCAACCTTTTGTGTTCTTGGTATTGACAGAAAGTGTAGAATAATGGTTATCAGACTATAAAGAGGCAAATGTGTGTGTTTCCTGAATTAAAAGCAGGGATGGCAAAGTCAGTACTAAATTAAAGCATATTTAGTCTCATGTCCTGGTGTGTTTGACTGTTAACATCATGTCTTGGATGAGCAAAGAAGTGATTTAAGGTAATTGGTAATTGAAAAATGTCAAATTTTATCTCTGTGGAGGATTAGTTGCAGCTCATTTTCCCTTCCCTTTTGAAACACAATACACAATACACAATACAATATCCGCTTGCCAAAAAAAAAAAACAACACCAATTTCTTAGAGCCAAAAGTGTGTTTCAGAAACAATTTCAGCTTTTTATCTTTAGAAATTTCTTGTGAAAACAATAAAATGTATCACTAATTCAGGATTTCACATAAATATTTTATGCTGTTGTGTAGTTGTGAAGTGTTGCACCAGCATCACTGATTGAAATCCATTTGACAGATGTTAATTACTTTTCTTCACACTTTCAAATGCTAAAATTTGAGAATGACTTTATGACCAAACTGAGTGAAAAAAGGGCCAATTTGGCTCCCAGGCCACCAGATTTCCACCCCTAATGTAGAACCTTTATTGTAAACAACACTGAAGTTGCTTAAGTCTTGAAATGAAACGAGTAATGGATTCATTTTTTTTTTGTCCATTTTTGACTTACAGTTTGGTAAATCTGTGCAGAGACCAACAGTCATTAGTTTAGCTGGCTGTTGTTGAGGCTGTGGATGGCATAGATGAGTACTTCAATAAGATATTGTGGAGTCAGAAGCATCACTTATGCAGGAAGCAAACATATCTTACCAGCTATAAGTACTAGGATTGTTTACATGGATGCTTGAGTGACAAAATAAAGAAAAGTTCTGTTTAGGCTGTACAGATAAAACCAGCATATGTACTGGAGCGATTTGAATCCATAATTGGCACAGACTTGTAGATGTTAACCAGTTAAAAGAAACACACACTGGTGGTGCTAGCAATGCAAACGTAAGCCGATCTCTGTTTGTTATTATTAGTGAACGTCAAGTGCTTACTGTTGTATTTGCCTAAGCTCAAGAAACGATCGACTGCTTTTTGGCCTTATTTGGTCCTTGTTTGTTTTGGATGGCTTTCATACCCCACCGTAAAAGAGTTTGGTTCTTTGGTCCGGACCAGAGTTCTTGTGAGCTTTCACACTGCCACAAATTGGCTGAACATCCAACAAAAGCAAATCAGCGTTGATTTGATCCATATCAAGTGTGCTTTGTGTGAAATTAACAGAGTAAGAAATGTGATTCTAACAATCATTTTTTATGTATTCTGGTAACTGTTCAGTACTTTTAGGATTTATCTCTTTATTGTCAACAAACTTGCTTCATCTCCATGTTATCTATTCTTTCTTGGACTTTAAGTTGGATGTCTTTTTCTTCATGAAGCATCCAATCAGACATCTACAGGACATCCACATGAACATGATGATTAGAAAACCAAATGCTACCAAAAACACCATCACATCCAGACTGTGATAGACGTACCATGGCAGCTTGTAGGATTCAGTGCGTAGGTGTGCCGCCCCCTTGTGCCTCATGACGTACTCTGTCCAGAAAACAGCGTTATCTATTGGTGGAATCGGTTTGTCGTGATGAATCTTGGACAGTTTGATCATATTCTGTTTGTATGGCTTCTTTGGATCCAGAATATTCTTCAGAGCATTCGTCAGAGATTTGACATCAATGTCCGTTATTTCGACCATCTCGGCTACTCCTCGAGTCTGCATACGCACCACATTATCAAACTGGTCAAAGATTAGAGGAATGCCCAGGACAGGGACACCATGGTAGATGGCCTCAAAAAGTCCATTGGTGCCTCCATGAGTGACGAAGAGTTTGGTTTGAGGGTGACCAAGAAGGTCATTTTGAGGTAGCCATTTAACCAGCATGGTGTTGTTTGCCAGAGTGGAGGGTCTTTCCCCTACATGCCTCCATATGACCTTCTGAGGTAGGTTTGCAAAAGCTGAGGCAAAGGTTTCCGATAACTCCGGTCCAAGGTCACCCAAAAGGGTCCCAAGTGTCATTATGACCACTCCATGTTCACCTGCACTCTGCACAAACTCCTCTAAATCAGCTGGGAGAGGCTTGGAAGGCTGTCCCTGGAACCCTCCCATGTAGACGACGTTTGGCATGGTGGGACGAGGAAACTCAAACGTAAAGTCAACCCTCATCAGCCAGATATCAGCGTTCTGCAAGATGGACTTGATGTTGGTTCCTGGTTCAAAATAACGATCACACACAGCCTGGTATGGAGGATTTGTTATGTAGTGATACATGTAAACCAGTAGGTAATGACTGACAACATTAGTGAGTCGTTGGAAAAAGTCCATCTTGTCAGGGCAATGGGAGAACAGCTGAGGAACGTAGGACAGAGGAGAGGGGGCAATGGCAAAGTGACCGTCTCCATCTAAAATCCAGCGCACATTGAAAACCATGGGTAGCTTGAGATAGTGCGCTACCAGCACTCCAGCAGGGAACAGAGGGTCAGTCAGACAGACATCATACCCAGTGTCATTCAACTGCTTGACCAGGGTCTTATTCTCAAAGATAAAGGTGACAATTTGGCTGACATCTTTGTGGCTTTCCTTGAGCAGTTCAAAAACGTTATTGTAAAAGTCCATAAATGCCCGAAGAGTCCCCCTTCTTCGCCGGATGTCTAAAGACCTCTGCAAGAATGCTGACATGTGAGTTTGGCTCTCTATCTGTTGGGAATGCTCCAGATGGATGGTAATGGTGGTGTAATACTGTGAAGATTCAGTAATATACCAGCTGGTGGATGTGCGTATCACTGTGATCTCATGGCCCCTTGCATGGAGCGCCTTCACCAGGATCTTCATGTTCAGCCAGTGGCTCCCGTCAATGGGGAAGACCAGAATTTTCCCCCCATCACAGCTGAAGGTCAGAGAGGCTGAAAACAGCAGGAAGAATGCCAGGGCCGGCCCCATCACTGTGAAAGAGAGGTAAAGCTCTGTAAGAGGAAGTTCTCCTATTATCAAATTAGTCAGCTGTCAGTTGTAACTGTAACGGTACAACATCAAAATCCACATGAAATTAATTCTGATTTACTAATTTAAATCCCGCACACAGCTATCAGCCATGACATTATAATTACCTGCCTACCACCATAAAAGTCGAAATGAACATCCTTTTCTATCTAAATATAAATGTTCTGCAAATAAATCATCCATCAATGCATTAGAAAAACAACTGATGTAACTGATGTTATAACATATTACTCTTTTCTATTTTACTTTCATATTATATCATATACAACAGGATGTATTAACCAACATTATTCCAACTATATCCTTTTCACTCACCCACCAACTACAATACTCTGCAGCTGTGATGGTCTTGCAGCAGTTGGTCTGTGAGTTCCACTTACAATATTAATAAGTGGAGGTTTCTCTAGGAATTTTAATGAGTAGATGTTACTCCCTTTTATGCATCATAGGAGGTCTTCACTTTTACAACTGCTGAATTAAAGCATAATTGTTAAAGCCCCAGTCACACATTCCCGTTTCTCATGCTGATTGTGCACGATTGTCATAAACCTGATAAAGCATGCTTTGGTTGTGGTGCATGCGCTCCTTGGTCTGGATCAGCGTTGTGTATTCGTGGATGAACGGTTCAAAACTTCAAAACTGTTGTGGAGAATCGCCGCTCTCAGTATGACGGGATGGAAGCCTAATGCAGTCCTAATGCGAACGGTATAAGCGTGGCATGTACAGAGCTCAGTCGAGCTGATCGTCGCTCAATCCTGGAAGCTTTATGAGGATGACTGACAAGGATGTATATGTTTGTGCCCTGACTATGTCCCATTCAAGACGGCGCAAGCGATGGGGCTCAGTCGGGGCTTACGTGACGCGAACGCCCGCTGAAGCGCTGTAGAAGCTCCGCTGACGGTGTATTTACGGGGTGTGTCCAGGGGTGAGACAGTCATTTAGTCCCGTATCATAGCGATCACACCAGCCTCCTAAATCGTGTACAGTCATGCACAATCGCTATGAGAAACGGGAATGTGTGACTTAGGCATAAAGGAGGTTGTCACAGTATGGCAACTTTTTCAATCCTGAGCAGTCTTTAAAAAAAATGACAAATTCCTCTAAATTTTCTTTTGTGTCCTGTAACTTCCTAGACCTGAACTTGCTGAAGAGAGAGTTGAACTCTATACCCCTGGGTAGCCTTTTGCCCGTTAATTATTATTGCTGGTAAATAGCCAAAGGTTTAGTTTCCTTAAGCTGCGTTCACACCAAGTGCAATTTGGCAGCCTTAACCATGTTGTCCACTGAAGTAAGGTCAAGTGTCCATAATTGCCTTATTTTGGTCACTGTCGCTCTAGGATGTCATTACTGCTCAAGTTTCACCTTGATCATAAATCTCATAATTGGATGTATTAGCTGACATTATTCCAACTGCATCCTTTTCACTCACCTACCAACCACAAAACACTGCAGCTGATGATCCTGCTGCAGCATCGTCTGTCGTTCTTTGCAGTCTATCTAGGTGGAACTGATATACTCACTAACAAATGTTTCCCTCACAGACATGGATTGTTACTCTCTGGTCCGGAACAAAAACTGTCAGTCACGGGTACCATCAGAGACCTAAACAACGCTGATTGACTGTTGCCACACAGCTACAGGCGACATAGCCTTAAAAGATTGAGTTTTTCAACTTTGGCAATGGAGTGATGAACGACCAGGTCACCTTGATCGTGACTGTCCATTGCAGGAGGGTTAACCTCGCTCCATCACGACTGTACATTGACTTTACAGGGAGAATGGTTGCTGAGGTTGACAAGTCGCATTGGGTGTGAATGCAGCTTTAGAGTCTGCAGGAAACCTGACTGACTGTCATAAGACAATTTACAGTTTGTGTTTTGCACATTCATACAAGCTGTCATATAGGATGAGAACAATCTGGGGTTTTCATTAAGTATTTCTTAACATCTCTAGAACTTTTTTAGCTAGTCTTCCCTCTCTGCTCTGTATCTGTCATCTCCTGAGTGACTTATTTGTGGGAACTGTAAATGTTCATCTCCAGTCAGTCAAATCGAAGTTTTTTGTTGCTCGCTGAGTTCACAAATGGTCACATCAAATTTCTCTTCAAAGATTCACAAACAAGGTGCACATAAATTGGCAGTTATCTGGGAAGTGAACACAAAGCAACCTGTAGTTGAAGGGAATAAATGACAGTTTTCTCACTATACCACAGATTGTAATAGGAGCCACATAATAAGTAATAATGAATGGTTATTCACAAGGTAATGGTTCAGTATCAAATAACCACTTTGTTTGATTATCAGCTTAAGGCAAACAGACAACTTATAAAACCTGATGAGGATTAAGACTCTATGTACCCACTGACCCTGCACTCAATCACTCCCTAGTACCTTTTGAAGATTTTATTAATCTTATCAGTTGATATTGATCTTAAACCATTTAGTGCTAATAATAATTTCCATGAGTTGTTACTCTTATCTGCAGGCTTTCATGGTGGACAAAGTACACAATATTTTTTAAAATAACTATATTTTATCATGTGATCAAGGGTCCTTACAATTAAAATTTCATCATCACAGATAGTTTCTAAAGAAATAACAAATGGTTGAATTGAATCAACAGACCCTTCCGGCCAAGGATATAGATACACATCATGCATTTGCTTACTGATCCATCGAACCCAAGTGAAGGCATTTGCAAATACAAAATACACAATTATAACTTTATTAAAGCACTGAATTGTTTTAGTAAATTAAAGGCTCTTTGATCAGATATATATCCAATATAAGTTGTAGTTGCTCGTGGTCTGAGTATTCATTTAATTAGTGGGTACTGAGGCTGAGAATCTTTCAAAAATTACATCAACTGCTAATCTTTGTCTAAAAATAGATAATGTAACATAAAACGTCAAATAAGAAGTCATAACAAGCACACAGGACTGTCTAGAGTTGATGAAGAGTTTATCTTATGACTGTAGGCCAAGGAAGGGTAACACTACCCATTGACTTCCAGTGTTTGAGCTAAGCTAATTAGCAGTGTGTGAGCTCTACCTGTCTCTTTCTTGTTACTGCACACACAGTCAAAAGAATGGTGTCTGTATGCTGGCAGTGTTTCCCATTAATTAAGTGTGAGCTATACCTACTGATCAGCACAAGACAACATATGCAAGAGAGAAGAGGAGAATGGAAATGAAATGATTAATAAATATCATGAAAAACCAACAACATAGCACAAAATCTGAAGCAGCCACTGCTACATTACCTGCGCCGGTGCAACGATGGCGACAAGAAGTGAGGCAACTAGGGGGTGGAAGACCTTGGAGCTAAAAAGCAAGAAGGAAAGAGGATTAACAGTACCTGCCTGTATAGAGTGGCCTCCTGAGTGGATTGACTAACAAGAGAGTGCTGGACAGTACAGTAACAATGAGGAATGATGGACTTGAGCTTATACTGCGCTTTTCTAGTCTTTGACTACTCAAAGCTGCTTTACACTGCAGGTCACACCTACCCATTCACACCCATTTATTCACTCACTGATGGTTCAGAGTTTCTATGTTAGTTATCCACACATTTACGCCCTTTCATGCCCATTTACACGCCACTGACGCAGCAGTGGGAGCAACTTGGGGTTAAGTGTCTTGCCCAAGGACACATCGCCATGTGTCGCCCAGAACCGGGCTTGAACCTGCAACCTCCCGATTACTGACCAAGTGCGCTATCCAACTGCGCCACCAACGCCTGCAATGATGCCGGTCACCTTGCTACATGGGCCGGGGGCTGTGCTGTCACAGGAGCAGGATGGTGAGGTGAGGCTCATCGCTTATACGAGCAGAGGTCTGAGACCCACTGATTGCAGTATGACCAGCTATAGCCCCATGAAATTGGAGTTTCTGGCACTCAGGTCATGACAGAGAAATTTAGGGAGTATGTGCTCGGCCAGAAGTGCATTGCCTGCACGTACAACAATCCACTAAGCCACCTTTCATTCGCCAAACTTGGTGCCGCAGAACAACACTGGGCAGCCCAGCTTGCAGCACTTGATTTTGAAATCAAATACAGAGCATGAAAGATTAACTCAATGCTGACGCCTTGTCCCATCAGCGGCCCTCCAGTGGAATGGAAGCCATTCTCCTTGGTACATCTCTTCCTCATTTTGCCCCTTCAGAGACGAGCAGTCGACTGGCCTGTTGCAGAGATGAAATGCCGCAGGCAGACGCAACAAACAGGGAAGGGGACCCCCCCAGTGAGCAGCTGGAGCGGGTAACACTGAACTGTGAACTCCTGAAACGATCAATAATTACCGTGCTGCTCATCCTGCTACAAAAGCGATGGCCCACCGCCTTAGTTCAATCAGACCCGCCATCGTTTCTAAATGAAAAATGTAGGCTGATATAGACAGGGATTAAAGCGGGCCAGAGCCCTCTGATGGTTAGCTCCACCACCTTAGTCAATTAAATAAATTATTCAATTCAAACTGGCAGTAACATCACATACTACAGATTATTTTCACATGCACAGCCTGAATGGCTCTCATAAGCCCCGAGATGCAAATCAGAGCGCAACATCATCCTCTGCTGGCCCTGCCTTCTCTAATGTTCTCTAATATCCTTCTCAGCATCTCACACAGTCAGCCAGTCACACACACACAAGTCTGTGTGTGCTGCTGTTACCATGTGTCTGTATTGTAAGCCTGCGCCCTCACATAGCACTTCTTTTCTAAGACACAGATTGTGCCTCGCTTCCTTTTTCAGAAAATTTTTGTCAGAGTGTAATTTTGAGGCAGTGGTGTAGTCTGTGTTACTCGGGTATACAGTATATACCCACTAGAAAATGCTCCAAAATACCGTATTACTAATACAAAGTGTGCAGATACATACAGCATGGTTGTGTAACTGAAGCTTTCACATAAGTGGATCCATAATTTCACCTTCTCTGTATTAAGAAGCAGGCACTTTTAACCAAAGGGTTCCTGATGTTTAACTGTATGAATTATATTCACACCACTACTCGCACAAAGTCTGATCATTCACGTAAAACATTCAACAAAACAAACACTGCCTTCAGTTAAAGGGCACATAAAATGAATGAAACATTCACTGATATAAATGATGGCTCAGTGTGTTTGTGCGCATTCCTCCATGTACCAGTGAGTGTCAAGATAAATGGTAAATGGACTTGAGCTTATATAGCGCTTTTCTAGTCTTGGACTACTCAAAGCTGCTATACACCGCAGGTCACACCTACCCATGTGTCCCCCGTTGCTGGGCTTGAACCTGCAACCTCCCAATCACTGACCAAGCGCACTATCCAACTGCGCAACCGACGGCTCGATGCAGAGAGATGCGCATTGCAGGGGACAGTGAGGGAAAATCAGTCACTTTTTGTGTTTTTATAATTCCGACTGTGTTTTGACAGCTCGTGTGCACTGTTTAAGTGAACACAAAGACTTAAAAAAATGAGTCAGCCTTTTGATGAATCAGAACTCCACATTCTTCATCAATCAGCTCTGAGCCACTGTTTTCACTCAAAGAACAATCTTTGAAGGAACAAGTTTGAATAAAATCTATTGATGCAGTGGTTCTCAACCTGTGGGTGGAGGCCCATAAGTGGGTCTCATAGCTGTTTACAGTGGACGGTGTATAAATGTGGCAAAAATGTCGTCAGTGGGAGTGCGGGTTTGGTGGAGTGGGTTGTGACCAGGCACATTCTGTGTATGTGTTTCTGGCGGCCCGGGTTCGAGTCCAACCTGTGGCCAGTTTACAGAGTGTCTTCCCTTCCTTCTCACCCCCCTTTCGCAACCCTGTCCACTGTCATTCTCTCCATGGGGATGCCCCTGGACCCCCTTATAGGGTTGGTGGGAATCCCCCCAGTTTCCCAGAATCCTGTAGGAAACACTGGTCGTAGTCATGGACTTAGGAGTGAGGCAAAAAATGAAAAGAAAAAAAAATGTTGGCATATCCCTTTAAAGTGAAGGCAAATCATTTCACTCACCAAAAATATGAGTGCTCATATATATATGAGTGTACCTCAGATTGGTGCTATAGTTTGGACACAGTGTATCTGCTGCTGGGCAAGAAAAAGCCTGTTGCTGCCAGCCTCTTTCCTGTTTGAAACAATTACAAATAAATTAGGTCAAAGAAAGTTAGTGGGACCAAATTGGCCCCAGATTACAGAATGGAGGCATTAATATAAATTTCCTACCCTTTAGACCTTGCAATAGAGGAGATTGTGGAATTTTAAAAGTAATAAAGAACATATTCAAGTTTCAAACAATAAGCATTGACACTGACAGATACACACGTTTGTTCCCCAACGTGCTTCAAGGAGTAATGAATCATTTGTGTTCATGAAATGTGTTGTTTGATTTTAATCATATTTTTTCACTCACCATGTCACCACTTCATGATTGTTTAGTCAGTGCCAATAGTATGAACGAGGGCAGAGGGAACTGACTCACAGTAATATCACTTATCAGTGAAATAGGTCAAAGAATAAAGAGTGATAAATAAAACTGGAGCCAAGAAAACATTAAAACATGTCCTTAAGCACAGAGAGCAGGAAATTGACTTTATTGCCGTACAACATTAATGTTAACATTGTTTAATTAGCAGCAAGTCACTCAGTCATTTACTGCGTAACCAGAAATTAAATACTTATTCTTTACCCAACACTATGCCAGCTTTGTTTATATATTACCTGTTTTTCCAGCATGCAGTCTGAAAAAAATACCTCAAATTCTGCGTGAAATGTTGTCTCTGTGATGTGAAGTAGGAGCAGGTGACGTGTGGATATCTATAACTAGGGATGCAAATTATCGAGTAATTCATTAATTGATAGTTGTTTTATCTTATCGATCGATGATCGATTAATTGATAAGCGGCAATTTTTCTGCGAAGCTGAATTCCCCTCTGAATCAAAAGGTTCCTTTCTATGAAAATGCTATCTTTCTTATGAAAGAGAAAATGCAAATCATATTCCTTAATAAAAGATTTATTCCTAACAGATTGTGACGTATTGAGGTGATAATTTAGCAAAGTTGTGGAGGAGTTGTACTTTAAATTCTTCCACAGATGGTGCATTTGGCGTCTTTGCCGTCATTAACCAACTTAAAGTGGTTCCATACCGAACTCCATCTTGTGCTCTTCATCCTGCCAGCTTACCACTTCTCGTTTGTCTTGTTGTTGTTGTCGTCGTCTTCTTCTTCGATTAATTGCAATTAATTTACTTTAATCGAGTAATTTCTTATGAACGATTAATCGATAATCGATTAATTGTTTGCATCCCTATCTATAACATTATGCCACTTTTGATAAGATCAAACAATCTTTAAAGTAGAAACCACAGGGTCCATAAAATGCTTTAGCAGAATAGCTCTCACCTCCAACTGTGTAACTTCTCCCCTGTAGACCAGCAGGAATCCAGTGTCTGATGTGATCATGCAAGAGTTAAAATCCAAGTGAATGTATAACCCCACATGATCCTGACTGAACCGATCGATGATGCTGCCTCTTAATGTCTTCTAGTTCAGGGCTGTCCTCTAAAGCCCTCCTACTCTCAGCATTTTTTCCCACTGTTCTAAGTTTTGATCGTCTGCCAAAGTATCATCAGGATGCCATTACTAAAACTACTCTGAACCTTGAATGTAACATTGATACTACCTATATCACAAGTGTAGGCAGTCATTTGAGTTCAAGCTTATCTCTTGAGGTCTCACTCTGCAGCTGCATACCAGATATTGTTCCCCTCCTGCCTTTATCTGAAGGGCAATTAAGGTCAAAATATCTCTCTTGCTATCCTCCAACTCCACACGCAACTAAATGAATATTAAAAAAAAATTGTTACACTGCTGATAAAATAGCTATTTGCCCTTCTAATCACACGTCTTGGTCCGCATACTTTGTGTTTAATTGATGTATTGGTTGTTAACTTTTAATCTACAGTGTACATCAGCCAGCATGACTAAGCAGCTTCACTCAAGGCTAATGTTTATCATCTGAAGTTACAACGGTGCGACTGATACAGGTCAGGTCCCCATCCTGTGGGGGCAAATACACCCCACAGGATGAAGTGACCACTAACTATTTTAGTGCTGTTCCCTGTCTGTTGATTACAACGGAGGATTAGGGCTGCGTTGAAAACAAAAAAAAAAAGTAAGGTTACGAGAATAAAGTTGTAAAGTTACGCAAATAATCTCATACATTACGAGAATAAAGTCGAAAAGTTGCGAGAATAATCTCATACATTTACGAGAATAAAGTGGAAAAATTACAAGAATTAAGTAATCTTTTAGATCAAAATAGGAAACATCTACTTGGCTATAGTTAGAAAGATATTCACAGATTTGGACTTTGCGGCTCAATAACTCGTCAACAAAAGAACGTAGTTCCAAACCCGACCCCTCTTTTTGATCACTGTAATGAAGGCTGTGAGCTATAAACTCGTTTTCCTCCAAACGAGCCGTCAATACACTGAAGCTGATGGCTTGGAGGCTTGGGGACCATCAGCAAATTACCATATCAGTGGAATGGTGTGAAAGAAAATTCAATAAATTCCCCATACTGAGAAGTAAAGTCTTCAAAATCACAGCAAATACAAAGGATTGTATGTTATTCATACTACGGGTCATATTTTCTTTTGGACTTATGAATTAAACTATTTTACAGGACTTTCTGATTGAAAATAAAGCAAATGCCATCATAGTTATGACATCTACCAACCAAGTCATAACAAAACATGAATGGTGATCTCCTCTTCTTTAAACTAAAGCTCTTACTTTAGCAAGAATGTTTGGATTTGATTTAAATGATGTATTGTTTATTTAATTGTTTTAATTAATATGCGTGGATAATAATAACTGCAATGATTTTATTGTTGATAACTGTAGTGACACTAAAGTCATACTAATGATCAAATATCTCTTCAATACTATACTACATCTCCATTTTAAGAGAAATTGTTCTTAATGTAATTTATATGCCTTTTTAAATATAGATGGATACTCATTTACAGCGAATGATGAAAAAACTGTAATAACTTAACTGTTTCTTGTTGCAGTGACAGCAAACTCAGCCTGCATCTCTTTAAAAAAAAACTCCAGCATGGTCATTAGAGTAGGATTATTTGTTTCTGTCCATTTCTGGTTGTGAAAATCCCTCCCATCACTAACAGATTTAATTTGGTGCCCATGTTAAAAAGAAATGATACAGCAAATGAAACCCAAAAACTTTTGACATTTTCTCAATAATCTGTTGCATTTTATTTCATGTTTTCTTTTTCAATTCACCAGAGCATTCAATCTGACATTGATTTATCGATAAAATAAAGATGCAGCAGTACAGTGTCAAACCACGTATTAAAAGAGAAATGATTCAGACAGAAAATGTGAATTTGCATAAGAAAGAACTTGGACAAAAGAAAAATGCTTCTAGTTGGATGATTTAAAGGCTTCCTTTAAAAACCAAATCTTATAATTTGATGCAATTTTGATTCTAAAAGTGAAATGCAATATTGTTTCACGATTTTAAACCAAAGCTCTTTTTTTCCTTAAAGGATACTTATATGAAAATCTACTACCTTCTGTATGCTTGGTATTGACAGAAAGTGCAGAAAACTGGTTATCAGACTATAAAGAGGCAAATGTGTGTGTTTCCGGAATTAAAAGCTGGGATGGGAAACTCCAGTGTGAAGTCAGTACTAAATTAAAGCCGATTTTTACCCATGTCTGGTGTGTTTGACTGCTTACATCATGTCTTGGATGAACAGAGAATTGATTTAGGGTGAATAAAAAATGACAAATTTAATCTCCGTAGAGGATAAGAAGCAGCTCTTATTTCCTCCCCTTTGGAAATGCAACACACAATACAATATCTGCCTGCCATAAAAAACACATACAAATTTCTTAAAGCCAAAGATGAGTTACAGAAAAAATTTCAGCATTTTATCTTTGGAAATTTCTTGTGAAAACAATTAAATGTGCCACTAATCCCGGATTATACAGAAATACTTTGGGCTGTTATGTAGTTGCGTGGTGTTGTACCAGCATCACCGATTGAAATCCATTTGGCAGATTTTGCTAGATTTTCTTCACGTTTTGAAATTGTTAATATTTGAGAATGACTTGAAGACCACACTGAGTGAAAAGGAGGGCCCCATTTGGCTCCCAGGCCACCAGATCCCCACCCCTGAAGCCTTTATTGTAACAAAGCTCTGATTTCCCCATGGCTTTCAAAAATACAAAATCCAATTGTACACTTTTAATGAAGGGGGTATGGGCTGGATTTTTCCATGCTGTGCCACTCAGAAACATCACTGATGCAACGAGCTAACAGGCTAACTTTAGCAGCAGGAACGACTAGTACCAGCATGCACCTCACTTTAACTGTACAGTTTGACTCTGATCAGAATCTTGAGTCACTTTCTCACCTTCAGTTTGGTTGACTTGCTTCAGTTTCCCAGGAAGATCATGCTCTTTGTCAGATTGACCAAATTCTGTGAAATGATACATAACAAAGCCATCCACCACTTGTAGTGGCTGCAGCTGTGGTCTTCATTCCTGCCATCCAACCCATGGTTGCAAAATGAGCTGGAAATGCTCAACCAGTTTAAAGTACCTCCAGTACTTTACTTGGAGGCTTGAGTGATAAAGATAAAGTTCTGTTTCAGCTGTACAGATAAAACCAGCATTTATACTGGAGTGATTTGAAACCACATTTGGCACAGACTTGTAGATGTTAACCTATGAAGAGACCCGCAGGTTGGTGGTGCTAGCAATGCTAACGTAAGCCACTCTATGCTTGATATTGTCAGTGAGCGTTAAGTGCTTACTTTTGTTGTATTTGGTAAGCTCAAAAGACAGTGAATTGCTTTTTTGCCTCATTTGGCCCTTTTTTTGTTTTGATGGCTTTCATACCCCACCATGAACTGAAGTCTGCTCTTCCTTAGGGTGAACCCAGAAACCTTGTTTAAGGCAACCGAGAGTTCTGTTCTTTGGTCCAGACCAGAGTTCTTGTAAGCTTTCACACTGCCCCAAATCAGCTGAACTTTCTACAGAAGCAAATCAGCATTGATTTTACCCATACCAAACATGTTTGGTGTGAAATCGTCCTTAATGAGTAAGAATTGTGATTCCAACATATATCAATTTTTAAAGACTCCATTCTTTTACATTTATCCAACGATCTGCATATTCTGGTAATTGTTCAGTCCTTTGCAGATTAATCTCTTTATTATCAACAAACTTCCTCATCTCCATGTTATCTATTCTTTCTTGGACTTTAAGTTGGATGTCTTTTTCTTAATGAAGCATCCAATCAGACATCTACAGGACATCCACATGACCATGATGATTAGAAAACCAAATGCTACCAAAAACGCCATCACATCTAGACTGTGATAGGCGTACCATGGCAGCTTGTAGGATTCAGTGCGCAGGTGTGCCGCTCCCTTGTGCCTCATGACGTACTCTGTCCAGAAAACAGCACTATCTATTGGTGGAATCGGTTTGTCGTGATGAATCTTGGACAGTTTGACCATATTCTGTTTGTATGGCTTCTTTGGATCCAGAATATTCTTCAGAGCATTCGTCAGAGATTCAACATCAATGTCTGTTATTTCGACCATCTCGGCTACTCCTCGTGCCTGCATACGCACCACATTATCAAACTGGTCAAAGATTAGAGGAATGCCCAGGACAGGGACGCCATGGTAGATGGCCTCAAAAAGTCCATTGGTACCTCCATGAGTGACGAAGAGTTTGGTTTGAGGGTGACCAAGAAGGTCATTTTGAGGTAGCCATTTAACCAACATGGTGTTGTTTGCCAGAGTGGAGGGTTTTTCCCCTACATGCCTCCATATGACCTTCTGAGGTAGGTTTGCAAAAGCTGAGGCAAAGATTTCCGATAACTCCGGTCCAAGGTCACCCAAAAGGGTCCCAAGTGTCATTATGACCACTCCATGTTCTCCTGCACTCTGCACAAACTCCTCTAAATCAGCTGGGAGAGGCTTGGAAGGCTGTCCCTGGAACCCTCCCATGTAGACAACGTTTGGCATGGTGGGACGAGGAAACTCAAACGTAAAGTCAACCCTCATCAGCCAGATGTCAGCGCTCTGCAAGATGGACTTGACGTTGGTTCCTGGTTCAAAGTAACGATCACACACAGCCTGGTACGGAGGATTTGAGACATAGTGGTACATGTAAACCAGTAGGCAATGACTGACAACATTTATGAGTCGTTGGAAAAAGTCCATCTTGTCAGAGAAATTTGTAAACAGCTGAGGAATGAAGGACAGAGGAGAGGGGGCGATGGCAAAGTGACCGTCTCCATCAAAAATCCAGCGCACATTGAAGACCATGGGTACCTTGAGATAGTGCGCTATCAGCACCCCCCCTGGGAACACAGGGTCAGTCAGACAAACATCATACCCAGTGTCATTCAACTGCCTGACCAGGTTCTCATTCTCAAAGATACTGGTGACCATTTTGCCAAAATCTCTGTGGTTATCCCCCAGCAGCTCAAAAAGGTTCTTATAAAAGTCCACAAACGCCCAAAGTGTCCCCCTTCTTCGCCGGATGTCTAAAGACCTCTGCAAGAAGGACGACATGTGGCTTTGGCTCTCTATTTGTTGCGAATGCTCCTGATGGATGGTGATGGAGGTGTAGTATTGTGAAGATTCAGTAATATACCAGCTGGTGGATGTGCGTATCACTGTGATCTCATGGCCCCTTGCATGAAGTGCCTTCACCAGGATCTTCATGTTCAGCCAGTGGCTCCCATCAATGGGGAAGACCAGAATTTTCCCCCCATCACAGCTGACAGTCAGAGAGGCTGAAAACAGCAGGAAGAACGCCAGGGCCGGCCCCATCACTGTGTGAGGAGATATCAAAAGAAAACAATGGTTAAATGGACGGTAAAACCACAGCAGTGTTACTTTACAAGGATCTACATTTTCTGTTATGAACATAATCAACTAGAAAACACTCGGAGATCACAAACCTTCACCAAGATAGCTCACATTTTGCTGTTAAGTCTATAAGCAATAGCTTCATGATGAAAAGTCATAACATGATTCCTTGACCCTAAAACCCACACCTCGCACTCGGAATCATGTTAATGTCATTATTAGCTAGACCATTATTGAGCAAAACCAATCGCTCATGGTGGTTATCTGGATTACCACCAAAATCAAATCATTTTGAAGTTGGGTCATTACAAACATCTGACAATTTCAGCAAAAGCTATCCAGTAGTTTTTGCACTATCTTTCAAACAACCAAGCAAACAAATATATAACAGCAAAGTACAGCCTACAACGGCAGACTTGGGCCACGTAAAAAAAAAATAAAAAAAAAAACATTTAAAAAGAGAATAGCGAAGTTCTGAGAATAAAATTAAAAAGTCGCGAGGATAAAGTCAAAAAGTTAGGAGAATAAAGTTGAAAGTTACAAGATTTATCACATAGAGTTCTGAGAATTATCTCAAAGTTACGAGAATAAAGTCAAAGATCAGTAAAAATGTTAGATCAATGTAAACATACATTAATCAAGAAGATGCTCTTATTTCATCTTCCTTATGTAGGGGGACGGCTGCTCTACTATACGACCTTCAGAATAAAGTTTTTTCCCTCACTCATTTTGAATAGATTTATCACTTTATTATGAGTTTATTCTCATAACTGTATGAGATTATTGTTTTAACTTTATGATTTGATTCTCATAAAATTATGAGATTATTCTTGTAACTTTTTAATTTTATTTCCCTGACTTTGAGTTTATTTTTGTAACTTTTAGACCGTATTCTCGTAACTTTGACATTGTTTTCTGTAACTTTTCGCACGTATTCTGGTAACTTTGACATTGTTTTTGTAACTTTTCGCACGTATTCTCGTAACTTTGACATTGTTTTGTAACTTTTCGACGTTATTCTTGTAACTTTGACATTGTTTTGTAACTTTTCGCACGTATTCTCGTAACTTTGACATTGTTTTGTAACTTTCCGCACGTATTCTCGTTACTTTGACCTTGTTTTTGTCACTTTTCGACCATATTCTCGTAACTTTGACATTGTTTTGTAACTTTTCAACCGTATTCTCGTAACTTTGACATTGTTTTGTAACTTTTCGCACGTATTCTCGTTACTTTGACCTTGTTTTTGTAACTTTTCGACCATATTCTCGTAACTTTGACATTGTTTTGTAACTTTTCAACCGTATTCTCGTAACTTTGACATTATTTTTGAAACTTTTTGACCGTATTCTCATAACTTTGACATTGTTTTTTTAACTTTTCGACCGTATTCTTGTAACTTTGACATTGTTTTTGTAACTTTTTGACCGTATTCTGGTAACTTTGACATTGTTTTGTAACTTTTCGACCATATTCTTGTAACTTTGACATTGTTTTTGTAACTTTTCGACCATATTCTCGTAACTTTGACATTATTTGTGAAACTTTTTGACCGTATTCTTGTAACTTTGGCTGTAGGCTATTGATATTAACAATAATTTAAATTTAATTATTAATATTAAAATTATCAAAGATAATTGTTAAAAATGGATAAATATGATTATATAATCAATATTTTGAGGGACACCACCCTGTTTCCAGGGACTGATAACCAAATTGACAAAATCAGAATTAAGTCTCAGAAGGTGTGAAAAATCAAAGCATGTATTCAGAGCACTGACTGTTATGACTCCAGCTAGTATCACAGTTGTATAACCACAATAAGCACCCGGACCCAGAGCTCACAGACACAGCGTCCTGCGAGTTGAAGACTGTGGCCTTTTGAAGATATGACAACAAAAAGGGAACAAACCTTTATTGTGTGCTTCCTTTGGGCAGACAAATCACTGAGGAAGCCAGCAAGAGTTCACTTCTGGACGCAGACTTCCAGGGGATAGCACCAAGCTTTGGCTGTGGTCTGGTTTTAAAGACTTTATGACGTCATAGGGGATCTCTGGTGGGTTTACCTGGCAGGGGCCAATGTCCGTGCAGAGTTTTGGTTTGAATGAAAGTCACATCTAAGTGGGGAAACCAGCAGGTGGTGGCACCAGTTTCTAACGGTCATAAGAGACTCCATGTCAGGCTTTGAAAGTTACATGTAGGCCTCTCTTTGTCCTCAGGGCCACATGGGGTACAAATCCCAACAGAAGCCAACACAAAGCAACCTGTAGTTGAATGGCTCAGTATTGAATAACCATAAGGATTAAGGCTCACACGTAACTTGGCAGCCAGTCGAAGCTGTTGTTGTTCCTGGTATGTGCACACAGCCTTCATCTGAAAGAGTACTGCGCATGCGGTGACATCAGCGTTTTACCCTGAAATGCTCTGATGCGGGTTTAAACGCAGCGTAAGGCTGCGTTTACACACCGCTGAAAACGGTCATATCTGATAAGTTTTTATTGCGTTTTGGCCTTGCGTTTACATTGAAACGCTTTGCATTTTGTCTGAAAACGGTAACTTTTGAAAACGCGCTCCAGAGTGGTACATTTCCAAAATGCTCTCCATGCAGCTCCAGGTAAACCCGCATCAGAACATTTCAGGGTAAAACACTGATGTCACCGCATGCGCAGTACTCTTTCACATGAAGGCTACGTGCGCATACCAGGAATAACAACAGCTTCGGTTGTCTGCCGAGTAACGTGTGAGCCTTTTAAAGTGCTCGGTTGTTATCCAGACAAAACTATCCAGACAGATTTGTTGTCCGAACTGATTTGTTGTCCAGAAAAGAAAATCCTGCGTCTTTGTGCGTCTGTTTGCCATTGGTGTTTGTGAAAAGTTTTTCTTCTTCGTACGTGTATGTTTGCCTCTCTGCAAACACACACCGCCATCTACTGATCTGGCTTGCACGCTACAGCGGGTCCACACGTCTCCAGTGCGTCGTCTGAATGCAGAAGAATTTGAAAACGCAAAGGAAAAATATTTGCATCTTTAAGTCGGGAGTGTCCATGTAAACGTAACCTAAGTCTCTGTGTCCCCATTGACCCTGCACTCGATCAATCATTCTCTAATGCCTTTTTTAGATTTTAAGCACTGACTCAAGCAGTTTTTACTGGTCTAGAAAACTGTTAATGATTAGTTACTCTTATTTATCTTAATAAAAAATGTTCCGGGTGCTGATATGGTGGAGTGGGTAGCAACCAGGCAAATCCCATATACATACTTCTGTCGGCCCAGGTTTGAATCCAGCCTGTGGCCAGTTTGCAGAGTGTCTTCCTCTACCCTCTCACCCCCTTTCACAAGAACTATCAATGAAGGCACAAAAATGCCAAAATAAACAATAATTGTTTATTGTGCAAGCAAGTGTCCCTACTTTCAGTGTTTCATCATAACAAATAGTTTCTAAATAAATAAATGGTTTAAATAAGTCAACAGCTGTCTGCCTATGATACAGATGCACATAATAATGCATTTATATACTGATACATCAAACCCAAGTGTAGACATTTACAAATACAAAGTATACAACTGAATAACTTGATTAAAATAGAGATACTTTGAGCAGATATAGCTCCAATACAAGCTGTAGTTGCCAGTAGTCAGTTTATTACTTTGAAGAGGTTACTGGCTTAGGATTTACACTGACTGATTGACTGTCAAGAAATTACTATAAAATTGTGCATGTTTGTTCTCCAACATGCCTCAAGGATTAAATACTATAAATTCAGGAATTGTATGGTGTTTATTTATTTATTTACTCACCATGTCACCACGTTATAATTACTTACTCAGTGCTTATGGTATGAAGGAGGCCAGAGTGAACTGATCACAGTAATATCACTTATCAGTGAAACAAGTCAAAGAATACAGGTTGATAAAAGTAAAACTAATTCCAGCTGCAGCACAAAAATGCACTCCAAAACGAAGCTTGAGCGAAGGAAAAGATATTAAAAATATGCCCTTAAGCACAGTGATCAGAAAATTGACTTTGATACAGTCCAACACTGATGTTCACAAATGTTTAATTGGCAGCAAGTCACTCATTTATTTACTGCTTCACCAGAAGTTAATGCTTATTCTTTACCCAACATGATGCCAGCTTTTTGTAAGTATCACCTGTTTTTACAGCATGCAGTCTGAAAAAACAAATACCTCAAATTGTGCTTGGAATGTTTCTGTAATATGAAGTAGCAGTGAAAACAGGTAGCGTGTGAACATCTAGAACATTATTTCAGTCTGTATCAGTGATTTAGAGCACAGCAGGACAAAACCCCACAAACAGGAAATAACAAAAAAACCACAGACTTCATGCAGACCTTTCACCGGACTGCAGAGACTGCCGTGTTCCAGATTAAAATCTCTTGACACAGCCATACAAACATGAAAACTCTTGCGTAAGTGTGTGCTTACTTGTGATTACCTCAACAATCTTTAAAGTTGAAACATCATCCTTAAAATGCTTTAACAGAATAGCCCTCACCTCCGACTGTGTGCCTTCTCCCTGTCAGCAGGAATCCAGCGTCCGATGTGATCATGCAGGAGTTTAAATCCAAGTAAACGTATAGCCTCACTTGATCCTGACTGAACCGATCTATGATGCTTCCTCTTGATGTCTGCCAGTACAGGCCTCCCCTCTAATAAAGCCCTCCTACTCCCGGCATTTTTTTAAGCTAAAGTATCATCTGGATGCCATTACTGAAACTACTGGAAACCTTACATTTAACATTGATATGACCTATTTTCAAAGTACAGGGAGTCCTCAAGCTTAAGTCTTGAGGTCTCACTCTCTGCAGCTGCATAACAGATATTGCTCCCCTCCTGCTTTTATCTGGGAAATGAAAGTCAAAATATCTCTCTTGCTATCCTCCCACTCCACATGCATCTAAATGAATATTGAAAATTTGTTACAGTGCTGCCAAAACTACTATATTTTCATCTAAACACATGGTTTGGTCTGTGAACTTTGTGTTTAATTGATGTATTTGCTGTGTTAATTAACTTTTATTCTACAGTGTACATCAGCTGGCATGACTAAGCAGCTTCGCTCAAGGCCAATGTTTAACATCTGAGGTTAAATTTCTCCAACAGAGTGACAGATCAGGGTTCAGCTGGAGGATACAAAGGATATTCTCAATGTTTAATCATAATCACTCCAGATTTTCAAGCCCCAAAAAACAGAAAAATGTACATCTTCTCTTCCGTCCCTGCCAAAACCCATCCTCCTGCACCTGAATTCAGAAGTGTGTAGAGGCAGCAGATTTTGTAATGTGTAGTATGAGTGTTCATTATGAGGGATGTGGGCACTATTGCACAGACTTATTGTTTGTTCAGTGATCATATGGCCCAGGGAAAACACTAAGTTTGGGGGTGCATGCCCTCACTGACCTGAAGTAGGTTGAACCCTGCGATCTTCTGGGCAGTGCCAATGACCCTCTGCACAGCCTTCCTATCTGCCGCTGAGCTCCCTGCATGCCAACCAGTGACGCAATGTGTGAGTGTGATCCAGCTGTGCTGTGTTGTAAAGTAGAGGCAATACAAAGCCACTGCTGGTAGTGGAATATTAAGCCAGTCGCTATATTCAATTTAGGTTAAAATGCTGTTTTCGTTGTTTATTTTCACCTAAAACTCTTTAAGTCATGCAGAGATGGAGGCCCCATGTGCAGCAATGGTGTTCACTTCTGTGCAGACTATTTCTGTACAGATGCAAAGATGATCTCTGTCGCTGTGGCTTATGTTCAGACTAATAGATTAGATTAGATAAGACTTTATTAGTTCCATTGGAAAAACCCCCTCAGGGAAATTAATTAATTAATTAATAATAATTAATTAATTCCAGTAGCAGTATTACAGATAAATGGATATAAAACAGAAAAGATACCTTTAGATTAAACAACTGAGAGGAGGTGTTTTTGAAAGTATGGGTTCCTTACTTGTACTAATTGGAGATGAGTGATGGGAAAAACATAACAGACTGACCTTAGTGAGAACAATGAATTATTTTACGGTAATAAAGGTAGGCCTGTCATGATAATCAATAAATAAAAACGTCCTCGGTAAGTTTTCCTTCTCTCTTTCTACCAAACAGGCTGGATGAGAAGATGGCTCACTCCGTCCATCTTTCTCTACGCCTGGGAGCATTGGTTCTATAGCGGAATGAATATGGATAGGGTTAGTGATCCATCTGTCATTCATTCAATCTTTGAGGGGGAGGCGGGGCTGCTCGCGCCATACACACAGAGAGAGCTGAAGTGAACGTCGTGAGGAGTAACGAGGAAACAAACACTAACATGAATGATGGCATGAAAGCGACAGTTACTAAGCCGGCAGTCACAGCACCAGTGTGGGAACATTTTGGTTTTAATCAGAATGAACAAGGTGTGAGGCCATGAACACCGACGAGCCGATAAGTAGTATTTGTTTGAAAGTCTTGGAGATGAAGAAGGCGAGGTGCAGCGGAGCCTTCGTCCCAACATTCAGCGCTTTTTTGAGACGTTTGGTTGGCATAGTAAATATAAATAAAATAGCAAAGTGGTGCACGCTCACAGACAGTGTTGTTCACTATACTGCAAAAGAAATGCAGCCCTTCAATACGGCTGAGCAGCCAGCATTGTTATAAATGTTTGACTGACAGTACGACTGACTGGGAGACAGTACATGTCAAAAACAATTCAGGAACTGTATAAATTACATATTATTTATTGTTTTTATTGGAGTTTTATTTATTTCTTCCTTTACAGAGACAGGGTCTATTTTTTTAATTGTTTTGATTATCATAATGATTTTTTGCATGCAGTTTTTCCCAAAAGAGAGTCCAATTCAATTTCATTGTTTTTTTCTCTTTTTATTGTTTGTATAATTTATTATGTTGTTTGATTAATTTCATTTAAAAGCTATTGACCTTCCAATTACAGTTGAACTTTAATTTCTTAAGAGTATTGCTTTTAATATGATGTACTCACTTTATTACGACATATTAATACATTGATGAAAAATTATGTTTTAAAATAATATTGACAATAATATTGTTTATCTGCAATACTTTTTTGGACAATTATCGTCCAGCAGAATTTGTTATCGTGACAGGCCTATGTAAGGGCTTGGTTGTGAAATAAAATAAAATGAGGTGGTAACTGTGACTGGGAGTAGATGATTTGGGAAACATAGACCCTGGACATGTGGTGCATACGTACATTGTACATCATTGTCATCGTTATTGTTATTATTATCATTATTACTATTATTATTATTATTATTATTAATTACCTGTTTTAATTTTAGTTTATTTTCTTCTCCTTCTGTAATATTATGTTGTTGTAGTAAGAGACTAGTTCCTAGGTCCAATTCATGTATGTGCTTGCCTTGTTGTTGTATTGTTTCAATGTTCAAAAAGCAATTAAAAGTGATTTATATATTAAAAAACAAAAACAGAAAAGATACATACAACCAAAAATAGAAATAAAAATATAAATATATGGCTGGCTGCTGCTCCTTCCCATCCTCTGTCTTTCTGTTACTCCTCCTCATTTCTGTACAGTTGCAGAGCTGATGTATGTCACTGTGGCTTATGTTCAGGCTGATAGATAAGATTAGATAGAACTTTATAAATCCTCTTGGAGAAACTCCCTCAGGGAAATTAAGTAATTCTAGTAGCAGTATTGCAGATAAAAAAATATAGAAAAACAGAAAAGATACATAAAAACAAAAATAGAAATAAAAATATACATATATGGCTGGCTACTGCTGCTTCCCATCCTCTGTCTTCCTGTTACTCTTCCTCATTTCTGTACAGTTACAGAGCTGATCTCTGTCACTGTGGCTTATGTTCAGTTTAATGCTTGTACCTCAAGCCTGAAGTAACACTTTAAGTTACTTGTTTTTTATTTCCATCCGTAGGTGGACAGATACCCCAAATGAGCCTTGGGGCAGACCCAGAACTGGCTGGAGGGGTTGGATGTCCCTCTTGGCCCAGGTCCCTCAGAACCCCCCAGGAGGATCAAGAAAACTCTGCTGGGCAGAGAGACTTAGGGGTCATTTTGTGGAGCCTTCTGCCGCCGTGGTCCTGCTGCAGATAAGTGAAGAAAATGGAAAGAAGGATCCCCAGACTCGCAACTGGTCAAGGTACTGAACCTTTAATTTTGAATTGTATGTTTGAACCTGCCTGTTTGTGTAATGAAATATGTTTTAAAGTGAGAGATGTCCTTTCTTCAAGAGATCAAATATTAGAATGAAGTTTTGCCAGCATGTAGGAACACATGTGCATGTTCACAGTAGCATTACCATGTCTTTGTGATCCACGTAAGGACCTCTAAGACTAAAAATGACTGTTATTGTAAACCTGTCAGTGCTGTCATCTTTAAACAGGCTGTTCTTACTGATAAGAATAGAAAAGGCTGATTTATGATTCCTGGAAACTTGGCCCTTAAATTTAAAAGCTCATTTGACGTCTATGCAGATCATCAAACCAGACTAAATTAAAGTACTGATATGGTCCATAAACACATGTTTTGGTGTCTCCCCGTGCAACCACAATCACTTTCTTAGCGACCTTTGCACTTGTTTTGACGCACCCTTCGAGTGCTGCTCCTCTCTCTGCATGTGTGTGTATGTTGTGAACTCTGGCCCTGGCAAACATTAAAGGACAAGCCCAGTCTGCTGCTATCGTATGTCCATGTGTCGAGGGGAGAGAGGGGGCTTGTTGTCACTGGTGGGGGTCGGGGTGGGCTCGAATACTTCTGCAGGGGGTTTTAGTTTCTTTAAAAGGAGCATCACTTCTGCTCACACTGACAACGTAATCCAGGGTCTGATCGTGTGGAGGGCGTGTGGCCGCTCCTCCGGGTTGTTTTGATTAGAGAGACGTGCAAGAATGGCGGCTCCACAGCTGGGACACATGAGGCCCCGCAGGTGTGACAGCGCAGGTGAGCTCGCCCGCTGCAGAGAGCATGCTAGGACAAAAGCATAGAAGAAAGCTGGCTGTAAGGCTTCATGCCCGTGTGACATTTACAGGCTGTAGACATGTTCATAGTGACTGAGTGCTGCACATATGTGAGTAAAAATAGACTCCATGTGTTGTCATGTAACGCTTCATGCAGCACTTGAGGGATTTCCTCAGTCAGGAGAACAACTAGAATTGAGTTTTATAGATATATTTTTGAATGAGATATAGGGCAAGACAGTGTTGTTTACATCAGTATAGCTTATGTTGGTGTTAATTTGTAGTAAATAAGATGCATCGCTAAAGATCAGAGAAAAGACATAGTAATGACCACATTAGCATGCTTTTTCTTAGCACATTTTTATTTAAAGTTGTACACAACAAATTACAACGTATGTTTAAGACAGCAGATTTTTGAAAAAAAGATACTTGGAAAACATTTCTAGATCAGTTTATGATTTTAATTCCATCCATACAAGAAGAGGACAGACAGGGATTCAGATACAAAATACTTTGAAAATACATCACATATAAACAAGCGCAATGACAAAATAAAGCTCAGGAAAGTAACGTAAGTAAATAAATAAATGACAAATATGTATATATTAACATAATTACATATACTTACATCCACACAAACATTCAGCCTCTTTATGATGCAACATACAGGCGACATATCCTTCCACCAACAATGTGTCCTTCCCTCTCATCAGCTGTTCAGGTCAGACTGCAGCAGCAGGGTCAGTTACCGGTCACTAGAGCACAAACTGAATATTTAGAAGATTGGTCTGTCCTGTACTTTTACTATATGTAAAAACCAGCAGTACAAATGGTCACAGTATCAATTTTTGTTTCATTGCATGGGCTTTCGCTAACTTTATAATTAGGATTTCCTCTGCAATGACAGAGAATCTTGTTTGTAGTGCTCTAACACACAGAGAAGACACAGTAAAGGGCGTATTTTATGATAGCAATGATTGTAATAAAACATTTCATTGATAAAGTGCTGTTCATCCACTCAAAGATACTATACTCTAGGTAACAGGTCAAAATGGCTTAAACAAAGCAGTAGATCAGGTAACAGACTTACACAGTCATACACATGAAATTCACAAATTAAAGCACATGCTTAGCACAATCACACATGAAAAACTGATTTGTTAAAGTAGGTCTTTAGTAGTGATTTATAAGTGAATGATTTGAGCAGTTTTGTAGGTGATGGGGGGAGAGAGTTCCAGAGGGAGGAAACAGTGACAGAAAAGGCTCCAGGTTTGGTTCTTGGGTCTGGGGGTCGCATGTATTTATTTAACTAAATTTTATTGAACCAGGAAAGCCTCGCTGAACCATAGAATGAGAGAACTGTCTACAAATGTCTAACTTGACACACTAAATAGACTGTTCAACATATTAAAAAGAATCATCTGGGAAAGTGTCTGTCGAAAGTGTTTGGAAATGAGCAGAACCTTTCAAGGCACACCCATCAGGTGACTGGACAATAGTTATGTCAATCACATGCATTAAGGGCCAATCAGATCATGCAGTAGGCGGGGGCCGCTGTTACAGAGTAAAATACAAAATGTAAGCAACTTTGTCAACCAGACTCTCGCTAAAATGTGTTGGAAGTCTAGAGAAACTATTCTTCCAACTGAGAAATGCTTTTATTTTTGTTATTTTTATCATATAATGATAAAGAGATGCAATCCAGATCTGATAACATTGCTACTGAATCTGTTAGCATCTGTGCTAATCTCTGTTTTAGTGGCTTCCTGCTTTAGAGGACTCTGATTGGGCCGTTCTAATTTGGACCGAGCACAATCGTTGTAGATTGGAGCTTGGCAAGATGAATCTGCCCGATTATAGACATTGTGTCAGGTGGATCCAACTGCTGTGCAAGGCCAACACTCGGAAGTTTTAGTAAGTCTAAAATTTGATTTTTTAAATACAGGTTCAAAATGCCATGATGGTTTTATTTCATCAGATTATTGGTCTTAAATGTGTCACATTGGGACTTCTAAAAGCAAAAATCTCTGCTTATGCATTAGCTGGATTATTAGCAAATAGAGAGGAGAGAGCAGGAGCGCTTCTGGTGTCCCTCAAACTAAAGATACTCATGGATGGGAAACATTTCAACTTAAGGCCCCCCAAAAAGGTGCCAAGAATCCAGTTTCTGGTGCTCAAAATGGTTTTAAAAATGTAAAGTCTTTTCTTTTAGGATTTTGGATGTAACAAATGCTCTATGTGCAAAAGATCTTTTAAAGCAAAACGCAATCGATAAAGGGAAGTTGAATTTATCAGGTCATAGGGCTACAAACATTAAAGGAGACATATCATGCTTTTTTCTCCTTTTCACTATGCCAGACTAGGATGCCTGTAAAGCATGTCTGCCCTCAGTACAAGTCATTTAGTTCCTTCATTTTAGGCCATTATCAAGCTCTCGTTGAAACGCTCGGATCTCAGGCTGACCTACAGTAACCTTGCAACGTCACAGCCCTTTGTGCTCTGATTGGTCAGTTCTATCAAGGGTAGAGCCAGCTTGTCCTTCTTCTTCTACTGTATTTTCCGGCAGGCTCAAAGCAGTGACCGCGTATTGAGTCCCCCTACAGGCCAGAGCTGGTAATGAGTGAGTGTGAGCTAGGGATCTTTATACTGCTCCTGAGTGGATGTGTTCCTGACTGATGGTTTTGTGGCTAACGGACATCACAGAGGAGGAAGTGTTTTATCAGATAAAAAAGAAATGTACCTCGTGTCGTCGCGACGATTTAAATCTCGCTGTCATCTCGCAATGACCTATTTTCAGAGGCATCAAATCTCGTTCTAGGATATCAGAAAAAAATACAGCATTTCATTTTTTGAAAATTAAGGGGGTGTAAGGTCTTGTTTTCAAATTTATTATATTATATGTAAGTATTAAATCATGCATCAGCATGATATGTCTCCTTTAAAAATCAAACCCAGTTGTAAAGGCTTGTGCTTTCGACTCAGTCACTCACTCACTTAAACTAAAAAAATTGAACTATTGATTTTTAAATGTACTCATGCATCATCAAAAGTGAAGCATTAAAGTACATTTGTGTAGTTAGCAAATAATACAGCTGATGTAAGGGATACACAGCAGTTGGAAAAAGTTTTTGGACACCCTCAAAATTTTAAACAATCTCAAAAATTAGCATAAAAACTTCACAAAAAATATTTTATGAGTTTCAAACGGCGTGACTGAATCAGACGGACAAATGCTTTTATTTTGTTCATCTTTACAGAGAAAAACTACAAACGCAAAATCCTTAGTTTCAACAAGTCAGTTCACAACTTGTTAAGTATTAAAAAGCCAACAAATAACGAAAGAAAGATATAAGAGTCTGAAAACTGCCAGATCACTTCTTTCTTCTGCCATGACCAACATTCACAGAAAATATCATCAAAATGTAGTGATAGGTTTTGAGTCTTCTCTCTCACAATCAGACAAATATTGACCAAAAAAACGCATATAATTACTTATCCAGCCAAAATACCATACTGCCCAACTTTAATTGTTACCCTGCTCAGCCTCATGGAAAAACAATCACAATTCACTGGCAACAATCTGGCTAGTTTCTTGTTTTTATTCACCAAAAGTGACAGCAGATCTGGGCCCTATTCGACGAAGCAAGTTCAGCCTAGCGAGATAGCCTTGGAGCTACCTCGCTGAACTGAGTGCGGTAGCCGGCGGTCTCGCTAAACGGTTTGACGACGCTGGTTATCAACCTCATAAGTGGATCCAGCTTTGCAATGAGCGCGTGCACGCATATAAGGCGGAGCCCGCTGCATCTGACCAATCGCGAACATGGACCAGTCTGGAGCGTCAGAGCAGGCCGGAGAGCGAAGGACCGCATACTTCACACACGAGGAGCAGGAGGCGATCATGACAGAGTATGAAGAATTAAAACATGTAATAAACGTCACAAGCAACACCGTCACCACTGCAAAAGCACGGAAGGAGTGCTGGCAGAAAATTGCTGACAGTCTCAATGCATAAGTAAAGCTTGCGAAAAATCTTTTCGTGCCATTATCATCCTGAAATAGCACTGTTCAACATGCACGTTTACTGTAACATGCACCAGACATGTCTAATTCATTTCCAAGATGAATTCATTCATTTGTTCATTCCTATCGTGTTTACATTTTTTGTGTGATATGTAGGCCACATGAGCCATACATGAATTCCTGTCACAATTTTAAGATGGGCAATAAAATATTGTCGTGGAGCAGAAGTGTTGGCATTGAAGATCTTGTTACAGCAATGAGAGTCCTCCCCCAGATTTTACTCCTGCAGAGGAGCTGGCCGAGAGAGCTCATTGGTCAGTGGGTGGGGTTTTTATAGTCCGCGAGTTCAATCTGGAACCTAACCTGCCCCAGAGCAGGCTAGCCGTTCAGCGTACGTTGCCATGGAGACTCGCCTCGCTAAGAAGTGAACCCGTCTTGTAGAACAGGCCCCAGGACACATTGTCTACAAACATGTGCATCCTTTTATGAGAACGATACAAAAGACTCTGTGTTATGATTTCCCTGGAACTACATGGACACAGTTGTTGCTTTCTGCTAGTTTGTTATAGATTACTTTTTTTTTCCAGACCCACTACAACAGATAATTGTGCTGGACTTTATAGGAAGCAAATGTTTTTAATTTAGCGTTAAAAGGAAGGAACGAAACAGTTACTGAAGGAAGACTTCACCACAGATCGGATGGCCTGTTTTCTGCTCAACATTGTTGGTCTTTTGTCTTCTTCTCAGTCATCTTTCTTTGTACTGCAAAAACTCAGATCTAGATGAGAGTATTTGTCCAATTTCTCGTCTCAAAAAAGTCTGAATAGACTATTCTGAGGTACAATTCCCTGAAATGTGTGGATTAATATCTTATTTGCAGATATCAGAACTAAATAAAATACCTGAGCTGCTTGTAATGAGTCAAATTATCTGCCAATGAAATGAGCCAAATTTATTTTGAAGGGAGTCTTAAAATAAAATGTACAAACCAGAGTAGTTATGAAAGCTGAATTTAAGACCCTTACTCAAGAAAACATATCTTGTTGCATTGGCAGATATTTTCTTATCAATACAAGCAAATTATTACCT